>CM070737.1:0-600000 GCA_036346245.1 Bonia amplexicaulis | reverse complement strand
GCTCGCGGGGTGGTAACCGGAGCTGCCTGGGTGGTAGTAGTAGCTGTAAGGGTTATAGTAGGCGGTGTAAGAGCTGATCTGAGGAGACCGGTTGTACATCATCTGCGGCTGCTGCTGCTGCTGCGGCTGGTGCATCATCATCATGTTGTTGTTCAGGCCCCTCAGATTGTTCATCATCGCCGCAGCCGCCGTTGGGTGATGATGGTATCCCTGCATGCTTGCCATCAGGTTGTTGCTCTGCTGCTGCTGCTGCTGCTGGAGGTGCTGCTGCTGCAGCCCTCCATAGCCGGAGGCGGCATAGGATGGGTGGTTGAAGCCTGTGTAGCCTTGGAGACCAGGAGCGGCACTGCCCGCTCCCAGGCCATGGTTGAGGCCCATCATGCCATTGATGGCGCTAGTGCTCTTCTGGGCACCATTGCCCATCTTGGCATTTGCTGCCGCCATGTTGATCACATTGGCATTCTTCTGGTTCTGGTGGTGGCTGTTCTGATGGTGGTTGCCCCCTGCGGCACCACCGCCAACACCTTTCTTGCCATTAACATTGTTGTGGTGGTTGTTGACAATGGCATTGCTGTCGTTCTTGTTCTTCGCATTGGCCACTGCCGCCGCCGCCTCTGCCTGCTGCTGCCTGAGGAAACCGAGCTGGCTCATCTTGTCCCCAAGGAAGCGGAGGTCGTCCTCGTAGTCATCCTCGAATTCATCGCCTTCGTCGTCATACAGGTCATCCTCCTCCGAGCTTAAGTCCGGGAGCTGGTGCTTGTTGTGCTGACTCTTGAAGGCCTTGAGGCCTTGCATGAGGCCTCCGACTCCTCCATGATTGCCCTGGTCCTTCCGGCTGTTGTTCTTATTGTTGCCATCCTTGCTTGGATTGGCACCTTGCTTCTGATGCTGATGCTGCTGCTGCTGCTTCTGCTGGTTGTTGCTGCCCTTGTGGCCCTGGTTGCTTCCGCCCTTCTGATGTGACCACAGCTCTGCGTGCTTGCCTCCTTTGGTGAGCTTCCTGATCAAGGCATCAGAGTCCACATTGCCAGTCACCGTGACCTTATGGTTGTCAACATCTATGGCCACCGAGTACACACCTGCAACAAGATGCAGAGTTCACAGGCTGCTCGTGAGCAATGGTAATTACCAAGTACTAGTCACCAATTACGTTTCACAAGATGTGGGCTTGTGCAGTGAGTGGGGATGATCTAGAGTTCTTTTTCTGTCAGCCATTTATGAGCTTGGCACAAGAATTACCTCAACTCGATCCATGGGTAAGTTTGGGTCTGTTTACTAGCTCAATAAACGCAGACCAGCTCAAGCTGGTGAACAAGTTTAGGGGTTCTTGCTTCTCTTCTACTAAAAAATCTCTACATCAATTTGGTCTGAAAATTAGCACTGCTACATCAAAAGGAGATATTTTTTCTTGTCGTGTCAATGCATTTACCAAGACGCAGGGGAGCTTTTAGATGCAAGTGGACAAAGCTTTAAACTTTTATGGCAGAGCAGAATATATTTTCAGCAAAGTGGGTGTCAAGAAAAGGAGAGCTAAAATAAGTACCAGCTTACACCACTAGAACGACACTTCTGTAGGAAGCAAAGAAATGGAGGGTAATAGCTTCGATAAAGCTCTCTGTGTATGTGAGAGAGAGGCAGTACCTTCAATCTTCTGAAGCAACTTCTTCACCTTATGCTTACACCCATCACAGTGTATGTTCACCCTCAGCACATGGGTCTGCAAGAACCAAACAAGCCCCAAGAATAGTTGAGCTCTCAAGCATCCCCAGAAAGACGCATGGGGGGCGATTGACTGACCTGGATCTTGACCACCTTGAAATCCTCATCTTTAGTCATTCTGCAGAGCACTGTTTGCAAGCTGCAAGGATGAGAGTGGGAGAGGAGACGGATGGAGGAAGAGAGGGGAACTGATGGTGGTTCTTGCACTGTTGCAGGAAAAGCCACTACTCACTTCCCTGCATCTAAGAATGGTTTCACTTCTCTACTGCTGCTGGCTCTCTCCTGTTTCCTTCCTACTCTTGTACCCCTCTCCCACATGGCTGAGGGTCTTCTCTTTCCGCAGCCCCTCCTTCCCCATCAGTGTGGTAAAAATATGTTGTACCACATACAGTGATACAGAGCCTCTCTCTCTCTCTCTAGTTAGAATAGTGTGGTAAAACATCACTTTTGTATTCTCTCCAGAACATTGTCGCGGAAGGCCTGTGAGCTTTGAAGTTTGGACTTGGCAGAAAAAAAAAATAGCTGTATCATAAAATTATACTGAAAAAAGGGACGCAATGGTCCAGTGAAATAGTCTAATTGCGTAGTTGCGTTGCTGTAGAGTTGTAGTAGCCGACGAATTTTCTTTGCACGTACGGCATTATTTAAACTCGTATTTATAAAATATCAGTATATATGTAAAAATAGTAAAAAGGCAATTCTGCCATACGGTGATCCAACAACAGCGGCGTGGAGCTGATACATGACGTCTGGAGCCCCGCCACCGTGCGGCAGGTGGCAAGCCGCTTGGCCATCGGGCAGCCGCGCGCCTGCCACCCGACCACCCTGCGCCTCCCAGCATGCCGCCTGGCCACCATGCAGCAGGTAATTAAACTGGCTAATTAGCCAGCTTAATTACATGTCTTAATTATTATTTTATATTACAATACTTTGATTTTTTAAATATAGCAAATGAGCTAAAAAATTTACGAAATTTTATATGCAGCCTTCTGACACAACATACTTCATTGTGTAATTTTTCTATCATTTTATCCAGTGTGAATGTTGCTCGAAATTCCTACAATTATGCTATTTGTATAAGTTGTTACATATAGCAAATGAACACCAAAAAAAACGAACTTTTATGTGCAACCTCCTGGCACAGTCATCCTAATTGTCTATTTTTTCGGGAATTTGATGTATTATGAATTTTGCTCAATCGACATCAAGGCGCCTGTGTCCCGCTGGTGGAGCGCCGTAACGATAACAAAATAACAGTTGATCTGACAAGGGGGTGACATAGCATGTAGGCTAAGGAATCAAGGATGGTACACATATGGGTGGAGAGGGTCGAACTACTGCGTTGACCGTGGCCATTTGCCCTTTCTCGCGTGGTCAGCGTTGTAGTCCTCGCCGGTCGCGTTGGTCTTAACCGCTAGTTTGTGCTCTCTCTTGTGCTCCTTGCGCCTGCACACCTCTAGGTGAGCTTGTATCTCCCATCAGTATGGCCAAAATACAAACACAGGGAGGACGCAGCATGCAGGTCTTGGAGAGGGGCAACGAAGATCGTCAACATAGGAAATTCCTATGATTCCATGTGCTGCTGCGCGAACCCTAACTGCACATGTTCGTTCCACTACAATGACGACCAGCCACGTCCGAGGCGCCCCCTCTGCAACACTCCATGTGGGTAGCGCCAGGTACGTTCTACCAGTATGCACGCCTAGAGATGCTTATACCACGGTTCTCTCCGGTTGTACGCAGTTATTTTCAATCTCCTAAAGTATGTAATTAAATGGTTAACACATCGTTGCAGTTGGCATAAATAATCACATACGATAATAAATTGTGTAGTTAATCATTTAAGTCAATTGATTAATTGCCAATTACCACCACATAAAATAGTACATCTTGAATTGCTACAAATATGAATTAGTTTGACAAACAAAAAGATACATAAAATCATGACACCGAATGGTGACCAGATGAGCTCGGTCTGTTGGGACAATCCTTCGTTGAGTGCTCGGAAGTCCTGCATATCCTGCACTTTACTATGCGGCTAATACTGGTACGTTGGCTGACATCCATGTCATTTTGAAAGCCCCACGACCATTGACATCCTTTCGTAGCTATCTTCAATTCCTTGTTGGGGGCCCATTGTATCATGTTTGGCCAAAGACCTCTGTAATTCATGTTCAAGTTGTACAAGTGAAACTCTACACGGAAGATGGCAGATGGAAGATGGAAGATGGCACCATAAAGTTGTCACTTTTATTCAATAGAGATATCAAACTTCTAGTCAGCGAACCACCATACTTTAAGGCATGGTATTGTTAGTAGAACAAAAAATGCACAAGGTCACATGGAAATTAGATGTGTTTAAGATCTATCCTTACATGTAAAAAAAAACACCTTTCTCCTTTCTGACAATAACCACACTACGAATTGATGGAAGTGCGCACATTATTAACAAAAGTGCACTCAACTTACCATACACTCCAAAAAATTGCTGGTTTACTAATCAGAGATGATTGCCGGGTTGTCGACCAAGCAAATTCGTCAAACAGTACATATCAACCCTGCTCGTACCAAATGGAATCCTAACGTGGGCCCATACGTCGGTCTTGCAACAGTAGCAAAGCTCGAGTCTCATCTCTGTGGGTGCAGTGAACTTTGCATGCGCAGAGAGAGAGAGCGCAGGTGAGAGTGATGGAGACGTTCAATGCTGCGGCCTGAGGGATAGGTAGTATGGTAAGCAGAGGGGACGGAGGAATTGAAAGCTAGAGGAAAAAGAGCGACGTGTCGGTCCTATTTTTTTGTTTTTTATTTTTTTAGCTAACAATCTTATATATCATTTACGTTGACATCTTCCTATCTTAAAATAATATAAATAAAAATCATCAGCCACAGTGTAAAAGAATAGAGCATCCTCTTCATCAGCCATCAGTAGTTTCCTACGATGCTGCTGTGGATTTTGCTTCACGTTATCCTGGCCTGCTATGCTATGGAAGAGAGTGGTATGTAGCTAGCATCCTGAATTCAGGATGCTACTACTCGTCCGTACTCTAGTCCAACAGGTGAAGTACTATTTGGCATCTGGAGTATGTACTTGTATGGAGATTTGATCCTGACCTATTTGAGCTACTTCATCACTCGTTGTCAACGCTTGGATGTTCTGAAACAAATGCAGTTTCTCTACACTGTGATGTTGTACTGAACATATTACTGTATTTGTGTTGTCATTCGAGAACATAGAGATGCTTGGTTTACTTACTACCAAGATTTCAGATGATCTATAGAACACAAGTGCATCGATCTATTCTTCTTAGAAGAGAACCGCAGAGCAGGATCAAGCGTCAGCTCTTCATTTGCTTTCAAGTTAACAATCTACATGGAAGAACTATAGAAAGTGAGTGAATGGGAGAGAAAAAGGCTGGGTTGGGGACGATGTTGTTATATAGGCCCCTTGAAACACCCAACAGTGGGTGTGTATTCAGGTTTGTTTTTGGCATCTCTCTCTTGGCCGGGCTCTCACCCCTCCACTGGCTATGAATGTAAGTGACACCTGCAAATCAAATGCATCAGATAAACTTCATTTATATTGACAAAAACCGCATATGAATTTCTGTTACTCTGTAATCTCTCGTACAAACAGCTCAAAAACCACGAGCCACAGCCATAAAGAAACAGACCCATTTTCTTTTCCTTCATGTGCCCAACTGCCATTGGTAATATATATATATATCGGCAGAACATGCGTGTTTTTGATTGTTTTTCAGTCCTTTTCCCTGTGGAATTCGATAAAAACGGACTCTCATATGGCTTCATTCTATGCATCCATTCCTGATCGGACGGTCTAGAATGCCTGAGGAACACGTGCCTTTACTACCTGCTAGGTAAAGTCACTGGACTGAAGTTTCTCGGTGTTCTTCTGAGATAAGAACACACTGCAGAGGTGATGTCTGTTGCTATCTTCTCAATTAGCTGCAGCTGTGTCATTGAGCATGGCTTCTACTCCACCTGTTAGGGATTGCAGGGCAGTCTGCTGCGTTTGTATTTTTCTTACTGGATTCTTGTTTGCCCAACAGTTTGATGATTTGAGAGAGTGCAGAGTTGGAGTGCCCAAACAGATTGGATAGGAACGAAGCGAGTCGTTAATGGGTCCTATTGATCGGAAAGGCTTGCTGGGGATAGGATTTTATTTATTTTTGGCGCTCATTTCGGCAGTCATTTCCAATCGATGGGATGGGCTGTTGATTTTCTTGAGGTATTTAGACATTTCCAATCGATGTGATGGTCTGTTAGGAGTCCATAATGTGGAGTGTATGTACACACGCAAATGTGGTCATCATGTTCATGTGCCTACGAAGCAGAAGCAGCACGAACAATCAGGGCCTGCTCTTTTTTTTACTATGATTTATAATTTTATTTAAAATTTTTGAATTTTGGCTGTTTATGATAGAGATTGTGGAGAGATACTCGCTTGCGATTTTGATTGATACAAATGTTAGGCTTTTAACGTGTACTACAATTAACCTGTAGATCCCGTCTTAAAAAATACTCTGTTTAAAAATTAGATACTATAATAAAAATCAAAAAATACTTTTAGAAACCTTTAAAAACAGGCCCTACGGACTCGATTGGAGTGGAGCAGCGAGGCAAGAGCTTGATCACCACTGGTTAATGATGATGCACACAACAACTCTGCTCATGCACTAGTCTTTTCAAACAGTTTTCTGCACTCCGCAGGACATACAATTCATACTCGTATCTCTAACAGATTGCTCTGCATGGATGCATGGAAGCAGGATTAGGATATAGTACGTACATCGATCTGAATATACAGCGCATGCATGCAGTCGTTCTTGGAATGGTACAGACGTATTAATATACAGAGCCTGAACAGCACAAGAGACAGATTATGATACGTCACACGTATCATGTACTGTACATGCAAGTGCCCTGGCCGAATTTTTGGTATATCTACCACTGTTGCAACCCGTATTTACAGAAAAAGGTATACTGGTGATATTATCAAAAATATCATTTTTACCGTTCGGTGGTCGGACGGCGATGCTCTACAGAGCTGACACGTGTGAGCTGGAGCCCGGCCACCAGACGGCCAAGGCCTGCCGCCCAGCCACTGAGCACCAGATGCCTTGCCGTCCCAGCAGATAATTAAGCTAACTAATTATCCAACTTAATTACCTACCTTCATTATTTGTATGTATACTATTTATTCAAAATTTTAAATATAGCACATGAGCTTGAAAAATTAAAAAAATTTACGTGCAGCCTTCTGACACAACGTACTTAATCATGTAATTTTTTGATAATTTTATCCGCTGTGAATGTTGCTCAAAATTTCGTACAATTATGATATTTGTATGAGTTATTACATGTAGCAAACGGCTCTAAAAATTACGAAATTTTATGTACGGTCTTTTGACATAGTCGTAGTAATTGTCAATTTTTTTGAAAATTTTATGCATTACGAATATTTGTAGGAGTACATATATAATGCAAAAATGTATCCCACGGGATGTGTTATGGCTCACTCATCTGAGTTACTGCTATCTCCTCGCCGCATCTGCCTCCGCGTGTGTGGCCTTGTCTTGCGTTGACCATGTCTCGTGGGGTACGTTAGCTGGTCCGAAGCTTACGTGTCGGTTCAGAGGAGGTATGAAGACTGTTCTATTTATTGCGTGGCTGGGTCCGGTAAGTACCGATGTCCTCCTGCTGAGACATACCGAACTACGGGCCACCAGCAATCAAGTCCAGAACGAAGGACTCTAGAAATCCCCTTCATGGTGCAGAGGAGCTCTGCCCACCGAAGTCTCTAAACTATGCGTATGGTATGAACGATGAGCTCTGCCCTGCGTACACTGCAAACCCAGGTGATATGTACTGCTCCCTGGAAGCATCCGGGAGGCCCATATCATCATCGGTGGACTCGACGTCACCCATACGTTGAATTGAAGGCTGCAAGATGAAACAATGTTAGTTATATTAAATATTCCAAATATAGAATGCGAATCTCGTACCTCCTGGATGTGCAGCGAAGATGAACGACATGAAGTGGTAGTCTGTGTAGGTGGTGTGAAAGTCAAAAGTGATGTATCTCGATGACAGACCTGCGAAGGGAGAGCGTCATGATATAGTGGAACATAAGGTGTAACAGGAAAATAAAACGTAGATTTGTACGTAAGTTAGCTCCTCGTCGATACGGCCCGCGAATGATCAACGGCTAGTACTACGGCGCCGGACAGACTCGGTAGATTGCGATGGTCGGTCGGATTCGCTAGGTCGCAATGATCTAGCGGGTAAGCATGGTGCCCTCACTGGGTGCTTGATGTGCACGACGTGCTCCATCGAATGGCCGCAGCTCAGGTTGTCCACTATTTTTTGGTCTATTTTAGGATGTACTTCAAAGTATTTAGTGGTGTGTTCGGGCTGCTGATGGTGGTCTCGGACGCGTTTACGATGCGCTGTGACCGCTCCAACTGAAATGACATACAAAATAGGTTTAGTAATGACCAGTATAAATTTCGTAAATGAAAAGATAAAAAATTTCAGCATGTATTACGCTGTCATGGTGCCGCGAAGTGTTGTGGTGATCGATCGAGCGTTGTAGATTGTCGTCGTGCGTGACCTTCTTAGGGCGATCTAGTGGAGAAACGGTGAGTCTGCCACGTGACCAGGATACATACCAGTATAGATACTCGTCATACGTATACACGTCATATAGACGTTGCTCTATGACGACATCCAGCAACGCCCTGTCCGTCCATGCCGTCATCCACTCCTCCTGCAGTGGTTGCTAGTCTGTATCATGCTGACTCACCCTCGATTGGCTGTATTTCCAGAATCATCGATGTTGTAGAGCAAGACATACAAAGTGTAAACATTACTCAGATGAAGTTTGACTAAATTAATTATACCTAAATAATTGCAACTAATTACGTACACATTTAACAAAGACAATTCATATGGCAAAAATTTATCTATTAATTTGATTGTTAGTAACGGCACTAAACAATATTTAATCAGCTACGAAGAAAGCGGATGAAGAGCGCAGGCGATGAGTGTGAGCAAAGAGACTGCGAGTTGAGAAGTGTCAGTGAAGAGACTGCTAGAGTGTGAGTGTGCGCAGCTCGAAATTTATAGCGAGAGCGATAGCGAAACACGCATTAACGATGTGCCGATAATGGCGAGAGTGAATTGCGCACTGGGAGACAGACGTGACGCAAGTGACACTTTCAGTGATCTGTTTCCTGCATGAGTGCTCAATTTTCATATGAGCCAAACACCTACAACCCACTCCATTTAATCGCATGCAGATTAAATAAAGCAAACAAAACCAAATGACACCCTGTCGCCAGGTGGCCGAGCAGTAGGCCTTTACAATGCGCCTAAACAGGTATTAATCACCTAGTATCACTTGCTAATCATATTAATTTTTGATCAACATTCATAATAGATAAAATTATTAAAAAATTAGATAATCAAGTACGCTATGTATAGAGTCTGCACGTAAAATTTTATAATTTTTCGAGCTCATTTTCTATATTTAAAAATTCAAAATCACCTACTAATCGTATGGATTTTTGAGCAACATTCACAACAGATAAAATTGTTAAAAATTATACAATCAAGTAAGTTGTGTCGGGAGGCTGCACATAAAATTTCATAACTTTTTTAGCTTGTTTGCTATATTTAAAAATTTAAACAAACAGTATACAAAAAATAATAAAGGTAGTCTGGTGGTAGGACGGTAGGACACCTGGTGCTTGGTGGCCGGGCTCCAGCTCACATGCGTTAGCTCTGCGGCGTTGCCGCCCGGCCACTGAACGGTAAAAATAATATTTTTAGTAATACTATGTATATACTGCTATTTTTATAAATACGAGCCGTTAAATATACCAAAAATTGTGCCCTGGTCTAGCCGCTGCTCACCACAGAAGAAGATGTGGGCAGTTTTGTCCTACCTTACCATAGGGGAATGGCATCCTGTCCGTCCTTGTGCCCGAAGGGCGGTAGCCATCCATCTAGCTGTCTGGCTAGAGAGATTGTTTCTTCCTCCTCTCTTCCTTTCGGTGTCACTGTTTACTTTGTGATTGGTCCGGTGTCATGATGCAGTCAAATCCAAGGAGCACAGACACACACTGCTGCTAGAGTGCTAGCTTTTGGCATCGATCATGGCAGCAAGCAACTGTAGGTGACTTCAAAAGGCGTCACTCACCTCGGTCCTCTCGCATGGTGAGAGGTAGCATTCGGTGAACCTGAGCTTTATTAGCTGCCGAAAGGCATCCAAGAATGGAGAAAGCCAACCACCGGGATCGATGTGTAGCGTCGACGGTCTGGATCTGATGCAGACGACAGGGCAGCTAGCTGGATGTTCTACCGTGATTTGTGAGGCGAAGGTTTAGTTGCTCGTTGATGGAGCGATTTGATTGTCATTTGTACTGGCAATGGTGTAGAAAACTACTACTATTCTTCTGTAGGAAAGGAACATCTCAATCTCATCGACGATGATATCACAGTAGATGTGTCTGCCTGGCACACAGACGCAGTTCACCTTTTCACTAAGCCTAACTACTTGAACATGCACCCCAGAACTTTTCTCATCATAGATTAGCGTACCTGTTCTTTGTGGTTCGGTTTACTGAACCTTTTGTTTTGCGCATGCTCATCGATCCCTTTGATGGATCATTTCGTGATAGCTGTGATCCATTCCATACATGATGATATCTAAAACTCTAAATCTTTGAAGAACGATGTCTCTGATGAAGTGATCATTGATGGTGTGTTTTTATCACTTTGTCGAAACGAAACACATCGATCCTTGATATATATATATGGCTGGCAAAGTGGCAATATCTTCAGCAGGGCAAGGAGGAGAAGGCCGTGCGGAAGGACTAGGAGACCGAGGACCAGAAAACAGAACCACAGTATAGCCCAGGGCAAGAAATCTATCACCAGATCCATCCATCCCTCCTCAAATCCAACCCACACAAGTCGAAGGCCAAGAGCAAGGAGGCACTGAAGCTCGTTGTGGCCAGATCGGCAGAGGAGCAGGGGACCCAAGTTGGGACCAAGAGCAACCAAGAAGAAGACGGACCAAATCCTAGGAGAGCCTGTGAAGGAACCACAGTCATCGGCACTAAGATAATCTTGTTTTGTTTTGGCCGCCCTCTCCTGCCTGCGACGGTTCTCTCCCGACAGAATTCGGTCACCAGGCTCCATTAGCACAGTTGAAATCCTAATTTCTCTCCCATTCCTAAGGGACATATAAAACCGTGAACTCCAATGGCTTTTCATAAGGCGGTCGAGATACGATAAGTACCAGATTTGTAACTGCACTCTACCAGCCGAATCCAGATTTGATGGTAAGATTGGGATTGGCAATCACACTGCAGTCCTTGTTACAGGGAGAAAATCATTAAGCTTATAGAACGAGAACAATATGCTCTATCCGTCAACCGTTGATCATGATTTCTGAAATAAATTTATATTTTGCGCGTTACTATCATCTTACTAGAAATCTGTCATAGATCTTTCAAGGTACAACAGTAATTACTTGCACAACTAAAATATTAGTTGACAATAATCTCTAACGACAGGCACATAACCTCGATGGGAGTTAGGAACTGTCGACTCTTTGGTTGGATGATACATGATAATGCTGCCTGCTAGCTACCAAGTAGCTAACAATGCTCATGCTATATCAATATTCCAGAATTTTGTGGTAAGTTCAGGGCATGAATCTAGGACAACTCATCTCTCTCTCTCTCTCTTACAAAAACAAAACTTCTCATGCTTTATTAACGTTCTAGAATATTGCAGCAAGTTCAGACTTTGGAGAGGAAGGTATATCCTATCCGTAGATCGCACATCAGACGGTACAGAACTTATGAGGTGATTCCAAAGAAAAGCTCTTGGGATTCCGCATGGTTAGCTCAGTACAGTCCTAAACTTAAATCCTGGCATCGCATGAGACCAGAGTAGTTGGTAAAATAACATACACAGATGAGACAAGGGGAAAAAGGAATCGAAAAAAAAAAATCTGTAAGCATCCATTCTATTAACCACAACAGCAACAATCCAAGACCAACAACATTCCCCACTCCATTTTTTTCCCAATTCTGTATGGAAGCACCAAGAATTCAATCAGTTCTATAAACAGTCGCACGAGTCATTCAACTGATCACTACTAATTACACTGCCTATTAGCTTAGGTATCCCCACCGTAAGCTCTCTGGCTTCCAACGACGCTGGCACGCAGTGAGCCAGCCCTTGAAGCCATGACAGTTATCAAAAAAATCTGGAAAGAATAAACCCATCATCTCTCACCCTGGCCGTGTGCTCCTAACCCGGGTGCAAAAATGCTGGCCCTCAGGAAGCGGAATTGCTGAAGCTCTAGAGACACGGAGAGCCCCTCTGTGCAAAATGAGAAAAGCTCAACGCTTGCAACTGCGGGAAGTGAAGTCCCGTGCTTCAATGCTGCTATTGCCTGCATGAGTTGTTGCCTGACATCGATTCTTCCAAGGTCTGATTCATATATTTGCGGAGCTTCTCGGCTTGGGGTCCAGGTCTTACAATGTTGACGTTGCTCCACTGGGAACATGGATCATTGAACCACCTCTTTCTGCCTGTGCACCACGCACCAGGAACAGGTCTGTGACGCCATCGCCGGAGTATTTTCTCATCAATCTTGTCCAATAGATGTTCATTCTCTTGAAACTTTCTAGCAAAAGGTACTCCACTCTCCCCTATCTCATCAAAATGTGTAATATTTAGAAAGTGGGGTTCCATCTGAGGTGGATCGTCCCACACCATGTACCGCAAGTCATTGTTCACTGTAAAATTACGGAAATCCGAGTTGCATACAACTGAGTGGAAATACCCTTCCAGAGGCAGCATCACGTTTGTGAAGTACATGAGAAGGGTTCGAGGGAGATTCTCCCAACCAAAAATGCAATACTCTATAAAGCGCCGGTTTAGAATGACCCACGGAGAACCTACCAGAATGGGAATACATACAAGTCAGATAACTATTTGATCAAAACTTCGAAAGGAAGGAAAATGAAAGTGGAAGGAGAGAGAAAATACCTGTGAAGAATTTGAAACCATCAGGAGTTGCCCGTTTCTCTGTGGCTTGGAAGAACTGATTCCTCCCTGCCAAGTATATTCCAGCATCTACTATGATTGGTTGCACTCTCTGAGACCTGCAACAATATATTGGTGAAACTAATACCAGTGCAGCTAAATTCTTGCTAAGTTAAGATAGAACATACTCTTTCCATCCAATGTCACTGGTGTGATCAATGAAGTTGAGGTGTCTTGGCACAGAGGAGAAGACATGAATCAAGTCTGTAGCATGAGACAACATAAAAGAAGATATCAGAAAAGTCAAGAACCCTCAACCTGAATCAATTACCATAAACAAGAGCTCTCAGTTTTAAAATATTCACACATGCAACAAGCATCAAATTAAAAGGTAAAGATCATATGCCAAACCGAAACAACCCAACAGATTGACAATATATAGTGTTTATTGAAACCAAATCAGTAATATAATTGAAACCAAACACAGATCAATAAAGTAGGGTTTGTTAGGAGAGAGAAAATAGGACAGGCGGAGCAAGATGTGGGAACTACATATGCATATTGGAACTAGCATATCGCATGCATATTTCAGCAGTAAAAATATGAGATCCACCGACAAATCAAAATACATGATGAAGTGCACTATACTACGGAGAAGATAACAAGGTAACATGTGTTCATAAATACCGGATTTGTATTAAAAAAAGCAAGTATGCTAACCTCAGAAAAATACAAAGTACATTATGGACAAGCTAAGGAACAGGTATACAATATGACTACTGAGCAACAACAGCACATGGCTCCTGCATATCAATGTGTAGTGACTAGTGAATCTATAAAAGATGATCTTCATTTTCAAGTGACTATGTTACATTCCTGTAATGATTTGGGGGAAGGATTTGGGAACAGGAAATCAGGAGAAGAAGACTTGGGGAGAAAGAAGAACGAAAGGGGGAATTCTCAATACTCAATTCAGCAGTTGTCTCGCTTGTCCAATCCATCATCTCTTCTGACCATCCCCATAGTGTATGAGACAAATGTATGCATTTCGATTAGGGTCGTATTCTATGGTTACGATTCTACCAGATATGTCTTTTTGATTCAGTCGAAAATCAATTTTACGGTATAGGCGCTTATGACCTCCCCCTCTATGCCTTGGGGTAATGATTTTAATGTTTGCACACTCCCACTGACTCCTGTGCTCCATCCTTCAGTCACAGACACTCACACCAGCTAGATTATAACTCATGCACAATATTTCTCACCAACCATCTTCCTCTCACTCTGACAATGGGACTCCTGGTCGGTTTTGAACTGAGACCTCGGCATTTCTGCTGAACTTGCCCTTAGTTTTTGCTGCATCATCTCTCAGGAGGGGATGATCCATAACAGACTACAATAGTACCTCTTTGTAAAAGAAGATAATAATAGCTTGTAAACAACAGGGAAGCAGACAATGCCACTTACATACAATAGCTTTGTCTGCAGGGAGGCTTAAAATGTATCAGAGTAAGCATAGGATTTCTAGATTCAAGGAAACACGCAAGGTTATTTTACGGAGACAAAATACTTCGAACTTGGCACAATTTAAGTAAGATACAATTCTCAATTGGATGTCGCTACTTTGCTCCAAATATAGTAAAATTGTTTCTTTATTTGACAAGCTAAAGTCCATATACTAGAGATCTATTTGGTGACAGGTTTACTTTCAGGCTTACAGAAGTAGCAACTGGGCAATCAACTAACCTAGCAAGCAGCTTCTGGAGAAAGTTCCTCATATTGGTACAAGACAATTATTCGCATGTGACCAACTAAAATCTAGAGGCCACACATGAACATCACCCAGGAAGCAAAGCTGATAGTGCAAGTCAGAGCCACATAAGTTGAATTATTCAAGATAAATCTACACGAGGTTACTAGCATACATTCTTGCAGTGATATATCATGTTATCTCCCAAAGTTTCCATTTCTTATTGTCTCTTCCCCACCTATTCACCACCCATACACTGTTTCACTATGCCCATCTTTCACATGCTTCCATGAACGCACTCTCATTCAGTCATTTGTAGCAAATCCACATTTTCACTCAAAAGAAAATGCATTAACATTATCAAACTTGTCTAATTTCTTAATGGTATGAAATGCGATGTTTGATGTCTTTCTAGATGAAAATTGGTCATATATGATGTACGACGATGCTCCAACGTTGACTATGTAATTTTCACCAAAAGATCCCCTTGTTTGCAAGAAACAACTTCCCTTCTTTTAATCTCTACAATTTGGTGCCTGTTAATCAATGTGCCTCATCATAAAGGATTGGGTCAAGAAAATTGACAGTCTTAATCCACTTGGATCCCAGTACAGCAATTAATGTTAGTGTTTTTAGCATGCCACAAGCACATTTAGTGTTCACCACGGCGCTAGACGCCTAGCGCCTAATTGGCGATTAGGCGGGGATAGGATGCCGCCTAGGTAGGATAAATCGGCTAGGCAGGCAAGGTGGGAGGGTGTCGTCTAGCGCCTAGGCACTGCCTAAACGGGCTAGGCGGCTGCCTTTTAGAACAGGCCCGCACATTACTGATAATTTTTAACCCAACACATTTAGACATGTAAGAAAGTGGATCAGATCACCAAAAAGAAAAAGGATCAAAAGTGTTGGACTTGAGGACTTATCTGTTGGGTCCCACCTGTCATAGAAAGAGAGTGAGATAGCTGGAAGGCTTATCCATTCGCTGGAACGAGTCCTTCACTGGTGGATTCGATCCTTCGGAGTGGAGGCCTATCTTGCGGTTTCCTCGGCAGCAGCTTCGGCGGCACCACCAGGCTCTCCTTCATATACGATGGGAATCCACCATGGAAAAACAGATCAGAGCTACATCTCTCCATCCCCTACCTCTTCCACTGCCTCCTGTGTCCTTGAATCAAAGCATTTGCTTGATTTGAGGAAGATTGGATTCGGCGCACCTTGTTCTTGTTGTCGTGCTGACTGGCGGCGACGACAAAGGCAGTGGTGCGACTCCTCCAGTAACCAGCAGTCCTTCTTGGGCTTGCGTGGAAGGCGGAAGTGAGGAATCGGCTGAGGTGGTGTCTTGACTGGAATCCTTGCCGGATTCCAGAAACTCTGCTCCCCTGCCATGATCTGGTGGCTCAATTTCACAGTCAGGTCAGGCTGTGTTTTGGTGAACATTGCATCGCTTGTACTTGGCCGGTGCACACTGTTTTATTGTCTTGTGCGGAACTTCCCCAACCTCGATTCCATGATTTGGTGTGCCTCAATCGTGGAGAAGGCATTGTATCTCTATAAACCACGCCGGATTCACCGTGGCATAACGGCGGAGATAGGTTTTCTGGGACAGCGTTGATCACAACGTGCCTTGCCGTGCTTGTTTCCTGGTGGCATTGAGTGCCATCGCTGCTGTAAGTTATCGCTGACCCTTGTTCTTCCTGTTGTGCATAGTGTGCCGTACTAGTGGACTGTTGTTTTCTATTACTTCTGTGAATCAAGTAAGCACTAGGACCGGGTGAATGTGCATGACATTTTTCTGGGATAAATCTTATGCTCGATGAGGATATTGTGTAAGTGAGATCATAGTGACAAATTTAGATCTATTCTGCTGGTTCTTGAGTTGTCAGTAATTAGTCTTGCTTACTGTCATGTTTCTTATCGTAGCTCTGCTCTGTTAATAGCTCATACAGTAATTGTCTTTCAATTTCTATTGAATACTGTTGCTCTGCTGTTTATTTTTGGTAAGTTGTAGAACTCATAACTAGCAGAATATTTATAGATGAAAAAATTGATCATATACCCTCCATTTAGATGGAAATTGAGAATTTACCCTCCTGGCCCACGAGTCAGTGACTTATGATGACCCTACATGTCATTGAGATGTAGAGGGTAAATCATCAATTTCCCAACTAAAGGGAGGGTATATGATCCAATCTCCCTTTATAGATTGTCACTTTGATTGTTGATCCATCTTAACATTTGGAACAAGGAGGCCTTGTTCTAATACAAGAGCAGCCCGACATTTGAGATCAACATAAATCATATAACAATTTGAGCAATATGCTAATTGTTGATACCCTTTTATTTGGCATGTTGAGTATGATTTCATATTCAGATGACATGGAAAAGAGTTATGTATTTGCATACATTTTACTAGTGTTCATATCATGTGTTTATTGTTGGAATTATACTTTTATGTATTTGCATACATATTTGAAGTTTTTTTGCAGAGGTTCTACCACCCAATTCCAATTGATGGTAACCTAGGATATGACTAGGCTCAGGATTCTCAAATTCTTGTGAATTCTTTCATTTAGCAGTGTATAGCAAGAGAGTTGACAGCTGCATTTATAACTACCATAAAATGAACAGCCATATGGGCAATAGCTGCATGTCAGAAACAAAGCCACAGCTAGAGTTGCATAGCTCATGACTGACAAGATTGAAGAGCTTCAGTATGAAGAGAAGAACAGAAATAAGTCACTGAGTGGTTCAGCTGGGCAACAGGAACAAGAACATAGAAATTGAAGAAGACAACATACCAATCTATAGTATATTGTGGTACTATATTTCCACCAGTGTTCTAAAAACGGGTCTACTAAGTTGTATACTCAGCTGTATACAAGTAACAGGTGCCCCTACCTGTTAGCCGGTTATCTGTATAATCAGGCTAGTTATACTGTATAATATGCCAATTATGCCGTATAATCACTACTAGGTTGGGTGACCGGTTACCGATCTTTAGAACATTGATTTCCACCTAGGGCAGCTTTCGTACCGGTGTCCAAAAAAGATTCCAAACAAACAACTATGTTCTTCCACGTGACATAAACCTAACAGCGCCGCCAAGTAGGTTCCTTTCAGGTATAATTATGCATCTAATTGTACAATGTGATAGGAAACATTTAACACCACTTAAACCAAGTCCACATCATCTTGTAAAGAACACAAATTTAATTTTCCTAGCTACAGCAACCCCTCTACCGAACTACTGGAGACGCTTCCCTTGCAAATTCTTGATCTGTACGTACTTCACAATTGACCTCAAATTCAAGAAAAGAAACGCTTCCGAAACGCAATTTTGAGAAAGCATACTTGAACAATAACGACCAAATAAAGGCCTCAGATTTATGTTAGATCCGGACAAAACCGTGCTGGAAAAACGCATCTTTCCCAAACAAATTGTGCTAAATAGAGCCGAACATTTTGAATCTTACCATCCTGGGTGACAAGGGGGTAGTCGGCGGCGTTGAGCGTGACAAACCAGTCCCACTCCGCATCCAGCCGGAGCAGCGCGGCGGCTGCTCGGAGCGTGGCGGCGAGGCCGGAGGATCCCATCGGGGTGCCAGCGGTGGGGCGCCCAACGACATCGACGTTCCCGAACGCGCGCACGGCTGGGGCGGCGTGCGCGACGGCCGCGGCCAGCTCGGCGCGCTCGGACTCCGGAGCCTCCGCCGAGAGGTGGAGCAGGTACCGGTTCCTCGGGTGGTACACCGCGAGGAGCAGCCGCAGGAGCTTCCTCCCCTCCCCGCGGCCGCCGGCCAGCAGGTACGCGAACGAAGGCGGCGCGGCAGCTCCGCGGCGGACGTAGGAGGGCGGCGGGAGGCGCGCGAAGAGCGCGGAGGAGGCGGAGAAGCCGGAGAGCGCGGAGAGGAAGAGCAGGAGCGAGACGGAGACGAGCGGGAGGAGCCACTTGTCGGCGGCGCCCATGGCCAGCCGGCCGGTCCCGGCGTCGGGAGCAAGGCGCACTGCAGGAGAAGCCACGAGTCACTGCCGCCCCATTCGGCGGTGGGATTCCGGCGATGGCCGGAGCGGCGGTGGCATTAGGGTTTGGCGAGATCGCATCGGGAGGGAAATGGCGAGATTGGGTAGGCGAAGCTCTCCTCGCGTACGTTTCTTCTTTCGCACACAAGACAGAGAGCGCGAGGCGCCTGTCGCTTTGTACCAGCGGAACGACACCATTGCTATGATGTCACTGACATGCGGGCCTCGCAACTCATGGCCCAGTAGTCAGTGGGCTTATTCCGGGTGGTGTTAGGAAGGGGCCGTGTGGCTCGTGGGGGTGGGGCCCGTGGTTCAGAGGGACGGGGAAGGGGGTTGTCGGGGTCAGCTTGCTATTACACGGTAAGAATCACACGGGACGGGTAGTTGTTGGGGAGAAGGTTTCGTGGCACCACGTGTCAGTGAGAGAGTGGGCTCGTGATTATTAGATACAATTTTCTTTTTTAGTCTTCCGCCTTTTACTTCTTTCGAAAATAGAATAAACAGACAAATCCTTTAAACGATTTTCGAGCCTAAAATTATGTGTATTATTTATGTCAATATTTTCGTTATCTGCTGCTATCTCAAAAGCTACAGATAAAAAAATCAATCGTATTCAAAACCTATCAGCCATAGTCTAAAATTGTGACACCTCGGCCCCTGTAGAATTAGGCTCATGATGGCTCATATGTATATGTGCACATGAGGGTGTGGATTAATCAAACCTTACTAGTTTAACTTGAAAAGCACTAACATATAAGCCTAGGGCTTCCAATGGTAGTAACCTCCGATTAATCGTTTTGCGCGAAGCGAGAACGAAAGTGCAAGCGGGTTGCTACGTGTGCGTGGTCTAATGGGATTAGGTCTAAGCTGGTTTGGACCCTAGAGCATTACAAATGGTATCAGAGCTGACTCTCGCGGTTATATGAGCGCGTGCGGGTCAGAGACGCATGTATATAGCGCATGGTGTGTATGGACCCGGAGTGGATATATGTTATGGCATATGTACTGGCACTGAACACATGAGCGTGTGTCAAAAAGGGAGATTCTGGTTATTTGTCCTAATATGGCTGTATTGCTAACCTGTGCGCAGGACATTGGTCTCGTCGTTCTCTCGTTTGGTTACTGAAGGGCCACATGTAGTATTGTAGTCTTAGTGACTGACACTTGGCCTACCTGCTGGGGCCGTTGACTTGTTGACCCCCTCCACGTGGCACTCGACACTGTAGAACAAGTTGCACCAAGTAGCTGGGATGAATCGTAGTGTCTGCAGTTTCAAACTATGCACATATATTTTTCCTTGAAAAAAACATGCAGTTTACCTCATGTACATACTCTGTGTAGATTGATTGTCTTGGGTCTGTCCGTGTTTGTGTTAATGGCTCCCGAGAGGAAGGAGAACTATGTCAGATGATCTTTTGTTTCGTCTTGGATTGGTAAGTGCTGCCAAGAGGTTCAGTCTATGGCAAATTTGATGACATTGTACTTCTGTTAGAGGGTGAAGTTGTACACATGGGGCCTGCAAAAGAAGAACCGCTAACATACTTTGCATCATTAGGGGTGTTATTCTGTCACCCTTCCTGGCATTTCTTGGTGTGTTCTTAAGTATGATTTTTCCCCAATGATTTCTGCATGTACTGAATATATGTGATGTACTCATTTTATTTATAATATATAGTATAATCTACTCGGCATTTTGATGTATATTGATTAACTACTTTTAGCCATTGACTACATTCATCCTTGTTAGTGCGGGTGTGCAGCCATTTAAAATTTCAATATTCACTAGGCTGGAATTTTTGACACGCTGACTCCTGCTTGCTTACCTGTTCATGCCATGAAGCGTGCTTTTGGCCTACTTTGCCTGTTTAAGTTTTGATCCATTGTCATTTGTGTTAATTTCATTTGCTGTGTATATTATCCATACGTCGTGTTGTTTATTTTCCACCTGCTATTATTACTGATGAATAATAACTTGAGTTTGATTACTTCATCAGGTATCAATGTCCTGATCATGTGAACCCTGCTGAGTTCTTGGCTGATCTCATTTCCATCGATTATAGCTCAGCTGAAAGTGTACAGTACAGTCATCAGAGAAAAGGATTGAGAACCTCATTGAATAATTTGCTAATAAAGTTCCGTTCATTGAATTTGTCTTCCAGCTTCACCATTTACTATGTTTCGACTGCTGCCCTGAATCAGATTTATAATGGACTAAATTCAGGAGATCCAGGTTTAGCGTATCACTAAAGTAGACTGCAGTGGCATGATTGAGCTTTCACCAACTCTGTGCCTCAAATAGATGTAACACCTAACTACCGAATGAAACATAAAGTAAACAAGAAAGCCCATGATGCTGACAAAAAAAAAGATTGGGAGAGTGGTTATTTGGCTAACGTTCAAACCTTTTTACTTGGGTAGCGCAGTTATATATCTGAGCACAGTTGCCTTGATGGTGTTTAGCTGAATATTGATTTGTTAAGGGTATTAGAGATAGAATAGGAATCATATTATTCATTTTCTTATATGTCTCGTTTTTCTTAACCGTATATGGTACTTCCTATATATATTGCCCATTAGGTCTCTTCAATATACACACAATATTCATAACATGGTACCAGAACAAATGTTAGAGATAGGGTTTACTGTAGCCGTCGTGGCTGCCTCCTAGCCTCCACTCGACTTTCGCATCTGCTACCCCGGAGGAGCAATTTTTGCTCCCGGGGGCGGCCAACTCTTCCCTGGCCGCCAGCACAGCCGCATGTCGTCATCCCCTGCCGCCTTTATGCCTGCGTTCGCTGCCCGTCGCTGTCGGATCTCGCCGGGCTATCGCTGGATCGTCGTCGGATCTCGCCGCGCCTCCGGGTTGCCACCTCCACACCTCTAGTTACCACCGCTGCATAAGGGACTCAGGGGAGGTGGTGATGAGAGGATGTAAGGGAGAGGGTTTACAAGTTGAAGGATCCTGAGGGGCGAATTATCAAGTACAAGGATATGTAACTCGCCTTTGGGTCTGAGGAAGTGCAGTAGTTGAAGGGGAATGTGATTGATCCCTAGGATCGGCGCAGTGTACGTGATTTATTTAAGTTGTCAGTTGATCATCAAAACAATTCAGATGGTCAACATGTCAGTTGGAGTAGATATCAACAGTTGGCTTGTGCTTACTGTATAGAGTACTAATCATGCTTAAATGATGACATGAATATGTACTGTATAGAATACTACTATTACAGTGGTTGATTGACCCTAAATGCAGTTTGGTCGGGAACAAATTAAAGCTCTTGTTAGCTTGGTAACAAAACATCATTCACATGAACTATCTTCGACAAACCTCGTACCATTCCCTTCTCGTACATGATTCCAAGCGCCTAAAAATTGACATGCCCAAGCTTGGATAGATGCATGCCATAGCCCATGATGGATCGGACATGCTCACGTCTAGCCACACCGACCGGCATGTCTCGAGCAGTAGTGGCGATCTCTTCACTAGAAATGGAAACGGATGGAATACAAATCAAATAGTCTTAAATACAAATATAAATTAATATTTTTAAAATAAATACAAATACGAATATGAATCAATATTTTTAAAATAAATATAAATACGAATATGAATTCCTATTTTTAAAATAAATACAAATACGAATATGATTTTTTGTATTAACCGTCTGTGATATGCACGCTATCACGATGATTTTTGTTTCAAACCGTCTGTGATATGAACCATATCACAGATAGTTAATAACAAAAATCGCCTGTGATATAGTGAATATCACAGACGGTTAATACAAAAAATCGTCTCTGATAGTCGAATATCACAGATAGTTTTTCAGAAAAACCATGTGTTGTAAGTTATCACAGACGGTGTGGGAGCCGTATGTGATAACCAGCTATTATCACTGACACATAAACGCAGATGGTTTAAAAACCGTCTGTGATGACGGTTTTGAACCGTTTGTGATAACACTGTCTGTAGTAGTGCGTTGTCGATATCGTCGAATAGTTCGATGGTGGTCATGATCGGCAGAAAGTTCTTTGGCATTGCCCCCAAGAGCTTGCTCACGATGTAGCTCTCCTTCATCTTATCACCCAGAGCGCGTACCTTGTTGACAATCGTTGTCTATTTCACCACGAAGACATCTACTGATTCCGTCTCCTTCATTCGGAGGACCTCGAATTGAGATTTCAAGGTCTGCACCCTCGCATTCTTCCCACGATTTGCGCCCAAGTACATTATCCCACGCCTCCTTGGCTGTCTCCTTTTTGGCCAGCACCAGTAGCATCTCCTTCGGGATGGCCTGATAGATGGCTGCAAGCGCCATCTTATCTTTGCATTGGTCGACGTTGCCGAGGTCTACGGCATGCCACACTCCCTACGCTATCAAGAACACTTTCATCTTGATTGACTAGGCACCATGGTTGCTCCTTGTGAGTAATGGATACCGGAGGGACACACCGCCCTCCCTCGCCGTGGACTTCGATGCTGTCATGTCGTCCATGACCTCGCCGGTCACTCCCGACCCACCCTTGCTCGGCGATGGCATATGCTTCGGCATTGACAAGGCTGATCTGATACCGCATGTTGATGTGAGCCCTGGATGAAACCGAAACACGGTTGATAGAAGATGAAAAACTCACGCGAGACAGTGGACACGCGATGGGGGCAAATTTTCTCTCCGTATCGCTTAACTTGGAAACTGACAATACAAGAGACAATATGCTAAACTCTGAAAGCGAAACGGGAATGACAAACTCCATTACATGTCATGCACAACTTACTTCACGCACACAACGCACACGCTCGGCATGAAAACCAGCTAAACATCATGGAACAAGTCTTGATTATTAATTACTACCAGCATGTGCATCGGGAGATTTATGCAAGTGATATAATGTTGCTTATACGTACGTGAGAACGGCCGGGTTTGCTGAACTAATCTTGAAATAAGGTAATGTACGTAGGAAGTGATTAAAAAACGATCATGTTCCATGTGTTTGGTTTAATTCTTTGAGCATGAAATCAACAGAAGAAATGGTACATAGTCTTTGGGGAGTACTTAAGGAACATACGTTGATGCGCAATTTAGGAAGATGAGCGGTGGGGTGAGAGGTAAGACGTGCGAGGGAATGGGAAAGGAGGGGTACGCACGTTCCTTACAGCAACTCGGTTCTCTAACTCTTTTGAGAGGAAAAACCACAAACCATCACCCAAACGTTCATATTAATTTGCTCAACCATAGTACTAGTACAATCCAACTAATGTATCACATACGGTACAGTAATTAGTATCCTGTCTTGTCTCCATACATCTGTGCATAGTTCATATTATTCAAAGCTATTCATAACTCAAAACAGGTACAACTGATGAATCATGCATGATATACAGCCCATTCTACAAGCATCGCATATATGTACAATTTCTGGTCACTCACAACTCAGACAAGCTAGGAGCTGATTCTTGAAATAGATCTCCAGGCTAATATCACATGTCTGCATCAGAGCACGCAGTTTTCCAAGGCTACCTAGCAACACATACACACACACACACATCTGCAGTGAAACATGTGATGAAACAAGAGACAAAAGGAAAAAAGTGAGGCACACTTGTACGTAGCTAGTCAGCCAGATCCAAGCAGGAATATGGTATCTGATGCAAATCTATCAGGTAGAGCAAGAGAAAAATAAATAAATATGTGAGACCAAAGTAGGATGAATATATCAAACTGTCCAAAGCAAGATCTAAGAGCCCCAAACAAATGCACAACACAAGTACGAACAGCCTAACAGGGAAGGAATAAAGAACAGTGACATAACATCTCACCAACAAAGGAATAAAGCGATGCACAGTACCATTCCCAACCAACAGCGACACCGATAAACCTAACCTGAACCTTTTATTAGGGACCAAAAAATAGTACTTTAAATCAATAAAAAAGCGATGAAATAGATATATAGTGATAAACCTAAGCTCAGGGCTGCAAAACAAAATAGATCAGCTTGTCTGCACAGCAGTTTCATATGGGCATATGCTTTAGATGTAAAACAGGGAGGAACCAAAAATAAACAGAAAATAAAACATTCTAGCAATTTTGAAAGATCAAGATGCAGAGCTCCCTTCAATCCAAACAGCGGTCGGCGAGGGGTTGATGCAGCTCCTGGGTCATGCAAACCACAAGCCTATCTCAAGCCAATATATAGTCCATCGATCTCTTTCACTGATCTCTTTCTAATGAGATAGGATAGTGGGAACCATGAACAAGCAGCTGTACCACCCTTCAAATAGACCATTCATTGGAACCAAAGGAGCTCCACCTCGAAACCAGCCCAACATTAGAGATCAAGATCGAACCACAAAGAAAAACCAAAGCATGAGATGTGCAATATAATACTAGTATGAAACCAGATTACAAACTATACAACTATGCAAAGCTAAAAGACCGGCCAGGAGAAGGATCAGAAGACCCGGCCATGAAATCTACGTCTACAAGAAGAAGAAAAAACTATTCTTTGTTGCTCTTGATGTGTGGAAGGGTGCAGGAGGAAGGGGTGCTTTTATAGAGGGGTAAGGGAAGCCTATTTGGAAGATGTTTATTGACTGCCACTGCCAACTAATTCATATTTCCTTCCCGGCATCTCACCCGTTTCTTCCTCTTTTCCACGTCTAGGAGACAGTTTCCTCTCTCTCTCTCTCTCTCTGCCTCTCTCTCTCTCCTTCCTTTTTTGCAAATAAAAATATACTTTTTTTAGAGAGAGTGAGAGAGAGAGGAATAAAAATATACTTTTTTTAGAGAGAGTGAGAGAGAGAGAGAGAGGAATAAAAATATACTTGATGTATGTAGTGGAACGGTCTAGAGGAGTGGTGTCGATTATTGATTCCTCGCAAAGCTGTCCATCCACTGGTCCGTTACATGTGTAGGCTGTGGATACCCACAAACCTACCCACAGCTAGCCTAGCCAGCCGCGTGCATGAATATTTATCTATTTTTCAAGGTACAAACAAATGACAAAAGAAACAGATCACAAGGTGCCATATTTATGTTAAAAAATATGTCTCATGTATATTTGAATATATTTGTATTTCAAAAGGCTCGTTCCTTTTAAGGATTAATAAAAAAATCATGCATGAACACTTTGGCTTAGTGGAGTAGCTAGCTACTACATTCATATATAACTTGATAAAATTTCTTCTACTCATTGTGCTTTGTAGTTGGTATTCGTTGCTACTAATTTATAGCTCCACAAATGCTTTGGTAAAAAAAAAAATCGTAAATCTGAACGAAAACTTGTGCGTCCCAAGACGATGCATGGCTCGTCATGCGATGTGTAAGCCAAAGGATTCATTCCGATGCGTTTCTTAATTAATTTGCAATCGATCGTATCTTCAGCTGCTGTGCCCATTAATTGATGAATAGATTTATTTCATCCATTTCCAGTCAAGAAAAAAATGCATGCCGTGTCGTAGTAATCTTACCATTATTTCTATAATTAATCTGTTAATGAGAGGATTAGATCAGCAGGGACAATACCGTTTGGCAATGACGTACGTGGCAACGACGGGTGTACTCTTTGCCAATCAAAAGTGGGTTATTTTAGATATATTATTTAAAAATTAATTACTATAGTAAAAATGAAAAACCATAAACCACAAACCCATTGAACGCACCCGTGGTTTCATCAAGAAAGGAAAAGTGTGGATCTTTTTGTTGCGTGGATCACTTTTAATGGAGTAATTAAGCAAAAGAGACTTTGAATCGACGTCAGTTCAATCCATTGGAAAGAAAACAAACTTAATTCCTATAATACTTACATGGCATGATTTTGAATCGACGTCAGTTCAATCCATTAAAAATGGCTTTGAATACGTGGCATAACCTATGGCCTTGTTTGACCATTGGCGAATGTATGAGCAGCAGTGCTCCAAGTGGCTTAAAGCCACGGGATTACGGGAACGTGGCATAGTAAGGTTTTGGTTTGGATTGTACTGTGGATATTAGGGACAACTGATTACAATTTACAAGTGACTCGTTCTAATTACTGGTGTAAAGGTAATGTTTGCAAATGGATTTGCACTTCAATCTTGGTCCATCTGTTTGAGGATAATCAAACATATATTTAGATCAATCCGGTACAACATTACCAAACACGTAGAAATTAACTGTTTCTAAGAAAATTAATAATATATATATATGCACACAGCAATTACAGATACATCACATCGTCCCTTTGATCGTCCGGTAATCAATACTCAGACATGCCTCATTGATCGATCCTTGTGGCTGAGGGCACGCATCGATCCTTAGCTTAAAAATGTCCAAATTAAATGAAACGAACTGATCATTGGCAATTATCGTGGCAAAATGTGACGACCTGTGTCTGTGATTATTACCTGACAAAACAGAATAAATTTATATTTTATCAACTAATAAGCTATATCAGAACATTGCAGCGGAACAATAGTTAGAGATGGTACAATATTATTACAATACTATTATCATGCAGAGCTTGAGTTTTCAATAGAGCCTCACAAGTTTTACCCAAATATTACAACACTTAGAGATAGAATTTATACCAACTAATAATTACATAAATACGAAGAATAGGAGATATCAACACACTAATATATTCGGGGGCACATAAATGGCTATCGATTGCCGTCTACTTATCCCAACCTCCATACATGGCATGTGTCTTGAAAGCGTCGTACTCTGGTCCACTGCATTCCATTCAACATGGTGTTGTTCTTTCTTCGGGTTGTCTTCAAATTATTTGCCTTTTCTCATCAAACCTTAAATAGTCTTTGAAGGGGTGTCGGTTATCCACGTAAATAGGCACCTTGTCGATTCTTTCTTTGAGATGTAAGGCTGAATCGTCGTTCAGTTGGGATAGAGATAAAGCACGTGCTTTATCCGTTGCACGCGAGAAATTGCCTAGAGGAGGCCTTTATACCAGTGCATGATATCTCTGAGTGGTTGCTGGTCGGGTGAAATATACAGTGGACCTACGACTAGGGGTACTTGGTCAATTATCTTTATAAGCTTACGACCACATGGGTCTTAAGACCTTAATTGAGTATTAAAGCCATATTTAATGGATTATTTAATCATCATCGCCTAAGACCGATTTAGCAATCGATAGAGACCGATAAAGGCCGGAGGTACCTTCTCCACTTGCTACACTGCCTAAATCGAGAGAACTGAACTGTGCTAGTGCTTGCATGGTGTGAAAGTTTCGTCCTACCACTCGCTAGCACGAAGAAACTTGTTTCCATGGAATGTTTAAAATTAATTGGCATGAAGTCTCATGACTATCATGTGCTAATGATACAATTGCTTCCTGTTGCAATTAGAAATATTTTGCCAAATAAGGATCGAGTGACAATCATGAAGCTGTGTTATTTCTTTAATGCAATTGCTCAGAAGGTCATCGATCCCGATAGACTAGATGCTCTACAGACCGAGGTGGTGACGACTCTATGTCATCTTGAGATGTATTTTCCTCCATTATTTTTCGATATCATGGTCCATCTTATTGTCCACCTTGTGAAAGAGATAAATATATGCGCCCCGTGTTTACAAGTCATATGTACTGCTCGAGAGGTACATGGGAATTCTCAAGTCATATGTAGGGAATCGATCTCGGTCGAAGGGTAGCATCATCGAAGGTTATGCAACCAAAGAGGTCATTGAGTTCTGCATCGATTACATGGCTTAGGTCGAACCGATATGTGTATCTCTATCTCATCACGAGGGAGGCTAGAAGATATCGGGATCATTGGAAGGAAAGCGAGAACTCGGATCCGGATACGTGCGCTAAAGCCTATTTCATGGTCTTGCAACACATAATGAAGTGTCTCCGTGATCGGGATCATTGGAGTTGCTAGAATGCGCGAGGAGATGGGAAAAGTGGAGGGGTGGGCGGTTATTTCGAGAGAGAGAGAGAGTGACGAATGGTCCGATCAAATCGGATGGTGAGAAGAGAGGAGTGAGGACGGACCAACCACCAACTCCTTCTTTTATAATAGTAAATATATATATATATATATATATATATATATATATATATGTATAAAGAAAGTTATTGATTTAATATACTGAATTAATTATGAATAGAAAATTTTAATCATATAGCATGGGCATCATGATATCCCTATTATTTATACTACACACATATTCACTTTACCTATGGGTTATGAGCCTTGCGATGGCTATACTAGTCGAATTGTCCTAACCCTTTCAAAAAAAAATTTGTTTGGAAGGTATTATTTCGCTTCTTATCTTCTCTATGTATTGCTTGTTCTTTTTCCCTCTATCCATGCATTCGTGTATGTTTTCCTCTTAATGCTGAGGTATACAATTACACGATCACGGGCATCCTTATCACCGGCAGATGGCTCCTAGCTAGCTTCCCGTAAAGAGAGAAAAGAAGCGAGAAAGTAAAAAGCTGCGGTACACTTGCAAAGGTTAAAAAAAGGTTAGTTGACCTGTACCCAACAGGTTTCTTGCAAAAGTTAAAAAAAGGTTTGAATCCAAACAAAGCAGTGTCTCCTATATGCGAAGTTTGCTGCTCCCAGCTGAGATAAGGGTGAATTTTTTTGACTGAGAATGTGGCTTTGGTTTATAACTTTTAAATTCGATTTCGTAATGCATAAGACGCAGAGAGAAACAATGATGCGATTTTGGCCCGTATATATTAACTCGGTGCAGTATCTATTACAATCTATATAGATACCGTCTTAAAAGATGTTGCATTTAAAAATAGCTACTTTAGCAAAAGTAACAAAGACTGAGCCTGGCCGAACCAGATCAACGTCAAAACTTCTGCAAGCTTGCTTAACTATGGTATCGATGAAGTGATCATCAGAAAAAAAGGCGATTCAATACGTGGTCAAGCAATGTGAGTATTAGCGACGATCCGTTTGACAGTCCATTGTTGTCTACCACAGCCCTGGATTGGATGATCAAGCCGATCTGCCACATACACGAGTCTGTGATTATTACCGACAAAACAGAATAAATTTATATTTTATCAACTAATAAGCTATATCAGAACATTGCAGCGGAACAATAGTTAGAGATGGTACAATATTATTACAATACTATTATCATGCAGAGCTTGAGTTTTCAATAGAGCCTCACAAGTTTTACCCAAATATTACAACACTTAGAGATAGAATTTATACCAACTAATAATTACATAAATACGAAGAATAGGAGATATCAACACACTAATATATTCGGGGGCACATAAATGGCTATCGATTGCCGTCTACTTATCCCAACCTCCATACATGGCATGTGTCTTGAAAGCGTCGTACTCTGGTCCACTGCATTCCATTCAACATGGTGTTGTTCTTTCTTCGGGTTGTCTTCAAATTATTTGCCTTTTCTCATCAAACCTTAAATAGTGCTGAAGGGGTGTCGGTTATCCACGTAAATAGGCACCTTGTCGATTCTTTCTTTGAGATGTAAGGCTGAATCGTCGTTCAGTTGGGATAGAGATAAAGCACGTGCTTTATCCGTTGCACGCGAAATTGCCTAGAGGAGGCCTTTATACCAAAGGCATGATATCTCCGAGTGGTTCTTGGTCGGGTGAAATATCAAAGGGACCTACGACTAGGGTACTTGGTCAATTATCTTTATAAGCTTACGACCACATGGGTCTTAAGACCTTAATTGAGTATTAAAGCCATATTTAATGGATTATTTAATCATCATCAGCTAAGACCGATTTAGCACCGATAGAGACCGATAAAGGCCGGAGGTACCTTCTCCAGCTTGCTACACTCTGTCTAAATCTGAGAGAACTGAACTGTGCTAGTGCTTGCATGGTGTGAAAGTTTCGTCCGGCCACTCCGCTAGCACGAAGAAACTTGTTTCCATGGAATGTTTAAAATTAATTGGCATGAAGTCTCATGACTATCATGTGCTAATGATACAATTGCTTCCTGTTGCAATTAGAAATATTTTGCCAAATAAGGATCGAGTGACAATCATGAAGCTGTGTTATTTCTTTAATGCAATTGCTCAGAAGGTCATCGATCCCGATAGACTAGATGCTCTACAGACCGAGGTGGTGACGACTCTATGTCATCTTGAGATGTATTTTCCTCCATTATTTTTCGATATCATGGTCCATCTTATTGTCCACCTTGTGAAAGAGATAAATATATGCGGCCCCGTGTTTCTGCGTCATATGTACCTGTTCGAGAGGTACATGGGAATTCTCAAGTCATATGTAGGGAATCGATCTCGGTCGAAGGGTAGCATCATCGAAGGTTATGCAACCAAAGAGGTCATTGAGTTCTGCATCGATTACATGGCTTAGGTCGAACCGATATGTGTATCTCTATCTCATCACGAGGGGAGGCTAGAAGATATCGGGATCATTGGAAGGAAAGCAGTAACTTCAGATCTGGATACGTACGCTAAAGCCTATTTCATGGTCTTGCAACACATAACTGAAGTGTCTCCGTATCGGGATCATTGGAGTTGCTAGAATGCGCGAGGAGATGGGAAAAGTGGAGGGGGTGGGCGGTTATTTCCTGAGAGAGAGAGGAGAGTGACGAATGGTCCAGATCAAATCGGATGGCTGAGAAGAGAGGAGTGAGGACGGACCAACCACCAACTCCTTCTTTTATAATAGTAAATATATATATATATATATATATATATATATATATATATATGTATAAAGAAAGTTATTGATTTAATATACTGAATTAATTATGAATAGAAAATTTTAATCATATAGCATGGGCATCATGATATCCCTATTATTTATACTACACACATATATTCACTTTACCTATGGGTTATGAGCCTTGCGATGGCTATACTAGTCGAATTGTCCTAACCCTTTCAAAAAAAAAATTTGTTTGGAAGGTATTATTTCGCTTCTTATCTTCTCTATGTATTGCTTGTTCTTTTTTTCCCTCTATCCATGCATTCGTGTATGTTTTCCTCTTAATGCTGAGGTATACAATTACACGATCACGGGCATCCTTATCACCGGCAGATGGCTCCCTAGCTAGCTTCCCGTAAAGAGAGAAAAAGAAGCGAGAAAGTAAAAAAGCTGCGGTACACTTGCAAAGGTTAAAAAAAGGTTAGTTGACCTGTACCCAACAGGTTTCTTGCAAAAGTTAAAAAAAGGTTTGAATCCAAACAAAGCAGTGTCTCCTATATGCGAAGTTTGCTGCTCCCAGCTGAGATAAGGGTGAATTTTTTTGACTGAGAATGTGGCTTTGGTTTATAACTTTTAAATTCTGACTGTTCGTAACAGACAGTACGCAGAGAGAAACAGTCGTATGCGATTTTGGCCCGTATATATTAACTCAGTGCAGTATCTATTACAATCTATATATAGATACCGTCTTAAAAAGATGTTGCATTTAAAAATAGCTACTTTAGCAAAAAGTAACAAAGACTGAGCCTGGCCGAACCAGATCAACGTCAAAAACTTCTGCAAGCTTGCTTAACTATGGTATCGATGAAGTGATCATCAGAAAAAAAAAAGGCGATTCAATACGTGGTCAAGCAATGTGAGTATTAGCGACGATCCGTTTGACAGTCCATTGTTGTCTACCACAGCCCTGGATTGGATGATCAAGCCGATCTGCCACATACACGAGGTCGCAAACAGAGATCGCGTTTGCATTGCACCACGAGGTGGAGTTATTGCTAGGGGTTGGCGTTTTTATACCAAAGAGTGAACCAAATCGAACCGAAAAGCCAAAAATTATAGATTATTCAGCACTCGGTGCGGTTAGGTTTTTTGTTTTGTTCTAATCGGTATTCGATGTTAGATTCCATTTTCACATGTCAAAAACTGATTGGACCAAAAAACCGAGTAATACTCGCATCCCACTAGTAGTCCAGCACCTAGCGGGAGATCCCAACGCCTCCAGCCTATTTTTCCATCTCCGAAGGTGTAAGCCTAAATTGCCAAACCATCTGTGACCCGTCCAAGCCTCCTAGGCGATGCTTTTCCTCGGTTCCCAACTCCAATACGCACCACCCTACCCCTAATCCCCTCCCTCTTCACAGCGCATCGACGCCTATGTTACCCTCAAACTCGCGATGGTCGACACAACCAAGCCGATAGACGAGAGCGGCTTTCGCCTCCGTATCCTCCTCCCCACCGACCTTGCCCCCAATCCCCACCTCCTCCCTCCCCTCCGCCACCGCCGCTCGATCCCTCCACCTCCGTCGACCACCACCGAGGAGTCACCAGCTCACCGTGCCACTTCAAGTCAGTTAAAGGTCAAGAACTTCTTGCTTGTTGTTGCTTGTTATAATTCGATGCATCGAACTATCGAAAAAACCAAACCAAATTATTTTGATTAATTGGATTCAGTTTGCGATTTTAGTTTGGTTAATTTGGTGGGCACTTCTCAAAAACTAAATTTTTACCAGATAAAATGAACTGAGTAAACCAAACTAACCGAATGTCCACCCCTAGGTATTGCACCAACAATGATGGCTGCTAGGAGTAGTAGCAGTGTAGTGCGATGGCCCCGTTCCTTTCATCTTATGGCTTATAACTTCTTCCAAACAAACAAACGAGACAATTTTTTCGTTGTCTTTTTGAAGCGGCTTATTGAGATAGCCTTTTCAAAGCGGCGTATCGGCATTCGGTTCTTCGCAAAAGCGCTCTCTCTAAGTGCAAAAATTATCAATCGTAGCCATCAGGCACAACAAAAAAGAATAGGCCCAGGGTGTGTCACGGACTGACCTGGGTCACAGCTTGTACACTCATGGGCCATGGGTCATGGTGGCTTTGATGGGCCTAGTCATCTAGCGGCATCGGCTAGCTCTAGCTGGGTCATCACATACAAAATGACGAGTAGAAGCAACACAAAGGGGCATCCAAGAACAGAATAGAAGGCAGTGCCTCGGCTCCTCTTCCTCCCACTGCTTCCCTTCCTAAGTTCCCTTTCTCTAATTCCTAGTCCCCTTCTTTCAATTCCCAGTCTAGACTTGCTTCCCCCGGTCCTTGCTTCCATTTCTCCCCAATTTGTATCCCCAAATACTTGTATCTTATGTTGGATTGGCAACTAACTCTTGACTAAGAATAGGCCCATTAATTCTTTCAGTTTGCTACAACTAACCAATATTATTATCGTGTTTCTTTATTTTTGTAAGCATTTTGATTATTTCTTCTTTATCATTATACATTAACATCAGTTATATTAAAGTATCGATGCTAAAAATTATTAGACATATTATTATTTAACATAATATTATTTAAAAATTATATATATTTCTTCTTGCGGGCATGGTGACCTCGGGAGCAGCGCGCCTTCAGGGTGGCAGACAGAGACGACGACGAGAGCGACGCGACGTGCGATGCCCATGACGTGTCTGTGCTGTAGTGTACTCTGAAATGCCAAGCATACTATGACGTCGTCAACGCGCACAGGACCGACACAGTCAGGCATGCATGATTCACTGCAGGAAAATTACTGCTGCTGGTGGTAGTACTTCTGGGTGACAACTTACTGTGATACTCGTGCAGGTCATTTTTCGTTGTCTTTTGCGGGTAAATTTTACCTAGCTGCAATGCTGCATGCACGCTCAGTCACAGGGCAAGGCGAAGGAAGGCGTCGAGGCGTGATCATCGATTCGTCCACAGTGTAATTTTTGGTAGTATTATATCTATCTATCCTCTTGTCCGGGCCGGAAGCTAGCTCGTCGATTCATCTTGACATTGGGTGGATCTTTTTAACTGTAGCTTTACGATTATTTGTTTAATATTTTAAATTTTGTCTATTTATAAGAGAGAGTATAGAGAGATATTTTCGTATTGTTTTAACTAATATATATATAAATTTGATATAGTATTTATTATAATTAATTTAGACTCTATCTTAAAAATACATCGTTAGAAAATAAGTTACTGTAATGTAATTTAAAAGACTATAAACCTAAAGCCAAAACAGCACCCTGCCATTGTTATCTCAAAATGATGATGCTCGTTGACCTCGCCATCGGGCGTGCTGTGCCCGTAACGCAATGCATGCATGCTTATCTAGCTAGTAATTAATCCGCATAATACGTATCCACGTCTCTCTCTTTCTATATATTCTCTATCTATTTAGCTAGCTATGGCTACAGCCTTGTTCTAAAGTGCTATGATATTTATTTTTGATTTTTAGTTAAAACGACACTGTAACAACAGTTAGATTTTTCTTAAGCATTCAATTAATAAAAAATAAAAAAATATTATTGTATTTTCACGAATAGGGCAAAGGAAAAATGAAAAAAAGAGAAAAAAAGTCATTGAAAGAAATCAATATGTTCTAAATAGTTTTTAGGTAAGTTATTGCTGTTTGGAACAGGGCTAGGTTCACTCGCCCATCAATCGGAATCTAGATACTCCCGTGGACAGTAATGCTTTGTTTAAGTTGAGTCTGCAATTCTAATGTTTGTTTGCTTACTGGACGGTCATGATGAGGTAGTAACAATTAAACCATACTTTTTATTGTGTGGATTAGCTTCAAGAGTTGTTCTACTAAAAGAAAAGGGCCTGAATACTTTGTGTTTTCAAAGCAAGGACGGGCCCATCTAGCATAGGTTTTCCTCACTTAACTCCAGGCCCATTTCACTGAGGAACGAAATAAATTGAAAAATATCGAATGGGCCATGCAGCGCTTGGTCGCATGCATCAGCATGGCCGAGCGATACCTACTACAAGCCGTAGGCATTTGGGCCCAAACCAATTAAACTAACCCTTGGAGGGTTTAGCTGCTGCAACTCCTGCTGCTTCTGAGGGTCACGAATCCAATTGGCTGTCTGTGGGTATATTCTGAGAGTCTCATCTATGTATTCTATTTTCGCTGCTGCATTTTGATGATTTCGGCCTGATCGGCCTATGTGTAAGTCTATTATTATATTTACGCTTCCACATGATATGTACTTTGATGTTCAGTAATGTATCTGTAAGCACTATCTACTGATCCAGGAAATAGTACGGTGGAATCATAGAGGATTCTGGATTGTAAAATCCGGATCCGACACCTTTGAGGCAAAGGATTGTGCACACCAGAGCGTGAGATGCGAGGTCCCGTCGCCGAGGCAAAACCTTCTAGGTGGGGACTCACTTGCCATCGAGGCATGGCTTACGAAGCAAAGGGTTGTATGCACTAGAGTGGGAGATACGAGATACCGCTGCCATGGCAAAGCCTTCGAGGCGAGGATTCCCTGGTCGCCAAGGCATGGCCTGCGAAGCGAAAGGGTTGTACGCACCAGAGTGTGAGATGAGAGGTCTCGCTATCTTGGCAAAGCCTTCGAGGCGAGGATTCCCTAGTCGCCAAGGCATCGCCTGCGAAGCGAAAGGGTTGTACGCACCAGAGTGTGAGATGAGAGGTCTCGCTATCTTGGCAAAGCCTTCGAGGCGAGGATTCCCTGGTCGCCAAGGCACCGCCTGCGAAGCGAAATGGTTGTACGCACCAGAGTGTGAGATGAGAGGTCTCGCTATCTTGGCAAAGCCTTCGAGGCGAGGATTCCCTAGTCGCCAAGGCATCGCCTGCGAAGCGAAAGGGTTGTACGCACCAGAGTGTGAGATGAGAGGTCTCGCTATCTTGGCAAAGCCTTCGAGGCGAGGATTCCCTGTTTGTAGATGCATGACCTTTGAGGCAAAGGGTTATGCGCACCAGAGCACGAGATGCGAGGTCTCATTACCGAGGCAAAACCTTCAACACAGAAACCGCACAATTCAACACAGAGTTTGGCTCATTTTAATTTGTATGGTTTCAACATAGTACAACAGTAGACAACATCACGGTATAGTAATTGACAGACAACATTGAAAGTACAACTTAGGTAGTATACTAATTAGAATAGAAATCGACATTGGACACTCTAAAATTCATCATCCAGTGGCATTCAACTTGTGCGCATCGGAGCTCGAGATGCGAGTCAGAGCTTTTGGGCAATGTGCAGCGGTTTTAGTTTATACATTGAGCGCTCGCGTACGTGATCTAGCTAGTACGTGATCGTGCTAGTCTTAAAAGATCATTAGATAACTGGCCTCACGGTGCTAAATTGTGGCGTACTGCAATGTATTGTATTTGGACACATGCATGCTCACCTACCTATTTAGTCCAGTAGCGCAATGCAACCTGCGAGTAGAGTGTAAGCAGTAAATAATGCGGAGCGATATATACCAGATCACAACTATTTAGTCCAGTACCAGTATTGGAAGAGAGCCATAAATGTTAAAGATGCAACCGAGACGGCTAGCGGGTGGAATTTGAATCATCATACTCGAGCAGGAGGTGGAGGTCCTGTTCTTTTCAGCTTCTAAAAGCTGTTTTTCAGCTTTTTTTAAACAGAGTATTTTTTGAAGATAGGATCTACTAGTTAATTGTAGTACATACTTTACTGACTTTATTTATATTGGCAAAAATTACATGCGAGTTTCTGTTACTCTATAATCTCTCGTACAAACAGCCTAAAAACCACAAGCCGCAGCCAAAAGCCATAAGCCGCAGCCAAAAAGAACAGACCCGGAGTTGGCCCTCCGCTCGCCAAGTCGACGCCAAGTCGAACGCGCAAGGCAGCTGCTGGATGCGTAGCCAGACGCACCTAGTCCGGAACCCAATGCAGTCGGTGACGTTAGCCGGACGACGCAGCCAGGTGAAGAAGGCGTCGAAGCCGCCGGGCGCGAAGGAGTCGACACAGCGAAGCCGAACGCACCCGACGGACCGACCACGCCAAATCAGCCAAAGGTCGACGTCGGAGCCCGTGCGATCGGGCAGCGACCAAGCCGAAACAAACTAGCGACTTCTCAGAGCCCTTTCTTCAAATGACTTTCCAAGCCTAAAACCATATGTACCATCCGCGTTGACGTCTTTGCCATCCGCCGCTGTCTCAAAGATGATTACAATGTACAACCAAATCACCACTCTTTCCTCTCTCAAGATCTCTCTCACAAATATAGAAGGAGACAAGGTAATAGAATAAAAACTGAACCTAGAATCCTTGAGGCTACCACATCCTTTCCTTCACTCTAAATAACGAGCACAACCTTAATGGGTCAAATCTATTAAGTTTATCAAGGAGATCTGTCAATTCCATCAGCACATATTTTACATACCCACACACGTTTCTCAAAACGTTTATAAAACTCAACCCGCTAACTCTTTAGCGGTTGATTTATATGTCAATTCCAGTTCTTCTGGACCTAAATTACTTCTACTTTAAAACATCCCAGTCTCCACAAGTGTTGGGGATTATTGCTCATGCTACTTTGATTTTCCTAACTGAAAAGGTTATGGACATTTGAACCTTTTTTTGTTCCCTCTAGGACTAGGTAGGGTTTTTTTTTATAGTGACCAGCCTGTACGTAATACAGATCAAATTAGGAATTGCGTTTGCATGGATCCCATATTCGGGTTAATGATTAAGCCTGTCACTTATAAACTTACTTTAACTATGCATAAATTTACAAGTTCATATTCATTATATACAGAACCGTGCCGTGAAATTTGGAGGTCCTGTACAAAGCTCTAAGTAACGGCACGGCCTTAGATGAATGGACATTGGACGAGTCGGCTGGCCGGCGCTCGACGGAGATGAGACGAACACGAACTGACGAAGTCACGAATACAAGAGAGAATACGAAACGCCGTGGGGGCCTCGGGGCTCGGAGCCGAGAATACGAAGCGCCACGCATGCGAAGTCGTCGCGCGGAGACGCGCGCGCGGACTCGAGCTAGGCTCTGGGGCTAGGCGTGAAAACGGATCGGATAGTTTCCGTCGGATCCGGACGGATACGGGTTGTGTCGGATCAGATTTTTTTCGGATAGTTCTCGGATCGGATATGGATACGGATTTTTTTATCGGATACAGATACGAATACAGTAAACCTAGTATCCGTCAAATACGGATACGGATACGGATAATCCGGATAATACGAAACCGGATATCCGTGATTTTAGCCCAAGATACTGGCCCGGATACGGATACGGATCTGATAAGCCTAGTATTCTTATGCTTATTTAAATTGCTATCATGGAGGACTTGGGGGATGAAATGGAGGAATGAAATGTTCTTATGCTTGTTCAAATTGCTATTATGTCATCATGTGTATTCTATGAATTGCACGTTGTTGCTACTTATGTAGTTATGTTATGATCGACTATTGGGTATATTTATTATGGATAAAAAGACTATGCTTGTTTAGATTTCATGAATATTTTGACAAAATGAACTATTTATGTATTTTCGTTAATTTTGGATGTATAGTTTAAGGGGTTTTCATGTTCGATAAATATTCAGAATCAGTATTCGTTTCGATTCGTATTCGATCCGTATCTGTATTCGTTATTATTCGTATTTGTATTCGTATTCGAGTTATCCGTATTTGTATCCGTATTCGAAAAAAATATGAAAATAAATATGGTAGAGATATTATCCGTCCGTATCCGATCCGTTTTAACCCCTATCTGGCGCTCTGGCCTCACACGAATACATGGGCCTTCTCCTGCTGGGCTGATTTTTTGAGGCCCTGAAAATTGGAGGGCCCTGTACGGTCGCACAGCTCGCACTCCCATGGGCACGACCATGATTATATATTAGCGGTAATAAAAAAGAGAAAAATCTCGCAAGTGTAAGAGTTCAAATTTGTTCAAAATTTCTCTTTTTTTGCTGCTTTTAACATAGAATAAATTTGAATTTAAGATTTTATATACATGTGGAGTAAACCATGAAATACATGTAAAAAAATTTCAATATTTTTTATAACTTTTTTAGTTGAGATGTATCGTGTGTATACTATAAACTTCAGTGCATAGAATATGTTGCCGGTTAAGTACTAGCAGAGGGCCTAGGGGCTCGATGGGCATATGACTGAGCATTTGACAGCCTACCTGTAAAACCACGATATAAAAACAGTCTAGTTAACATAAAGGTTTTCAGCTGCATTCCATGTGCGTGAGCGATATTGACTTGTTAATGTCAGGAAAGTGCCAAGCTTGTGTGCCTCTCTCCGTCATTCCACTGTAGCCAACCACCATAAAAATATAAAATGGATTTGAAAATTTCTGCCTTTTGTAAATGGAATGCAAACAGAATCAATCTGGATGCTTGACATGCTAATATCTGCAGTAGTATATGCTATTGCAAGTTGAATTTTCCAACACAGTTCTCATTTTCAATCGAAACAAAAAATAATGCAGGGTTAGACATGCCTCGACCGTGGGCCTCTGGTGCTCTGATGATCGATGTTGATGGAGTTGATCGCCTTGGGGCTCTGAGATATTCAGTACACGAGGAAAGGAATTAAATGCATCCATCCATGTACAATTCTACGTGCATCTGATTGCTGCTTCTCCATGCAGCGAAACAATGCGATCCTAACTATTTGATCTGGCACCGAAAGTAAAGAACTCACATGTTGTCATTGTCGACATCTCAAGGCGGCAGCAGCAGTCCGGCTGCACTGAGTAATTATCAGTGACTGACTGACTGACTGATCAAGTAGTGTACGTGCAGGCGTGCAGCTCCCTGTCCACCCTTTGCTTACTGATTTACATGTGACTGCTGAAAGACCCTCACATTCACTGTATTAAACATCATATTTGAAACACCCCAAAAAATTCAACTGATTTTGAATTTTCCTTGAGTTTGTTTTGAATTTGAAAACCTTCCCAATTTAGAAGCTTTCAACCGTTTCCCCCATCTAATTCTTCTGAATGTAAGTTAATTTTTGGACTTGGACGCATGGCCTTGATTTCTTTGGCATCGAAAGCTATGGTGAGTGATTTTGATACCAAGTTGTTATGGGCTAGCACTATTGGCAGTGTGCCCGTGCGCCCAGGGGATGGACAGAGGAGGAAGAAAAGGGGTAAATGATTCTTTTCTTAATTCCAATAGCATATAACAACTTCCTTATATCGATGGACCCCTCCTAACAAATAGAATATAATCTTAATCATATCCCTAACAAATATAAACTAATATCATATCCCTAATCATATTTCTAATAAATATAAACTAATTGCTAACTTTCTACTAATAAATTGATTGGACCTAAGGCCTATACACATGAGAGGTAGATGCAAAGGCAATTAGTAATTTCGCATTAGTACGTACTCCAGATGTGTTTGTTATGAATAAGATCATAGGACCACGGAAATAGGTCACGCACACCTAAACAACTAGGTTTTATCTGCACGGTTCCATATGGCGGCAATGCAGGTGAGACAAGTCGTTTGGTTTAGGGTTCACCAACCCAACTCTAACCAAAGTACTAGACTGACCTATGCAACAGTAGTTTAGAAACGAGCCTCAACTTTTTGGGTCATCTCCATTGACCAAAGTTCAGAAATGATTATGGTTTGGCACATTTGAGATAAAAATTCTGACGGTGATGGAACTGACAAGTCGAACACATTTTCTTTGTTTCAACTGGGAGTTATTTGGTCCAATAGTCAGTGCTTAAATCCTACAGCCCTACAATATATATATATATATATATAGGAAATATATATATATATATATATATATATATATATATATATATATAGGAAAAATCTTTTCTACACCGGTGTAGTTACTCTCACCTCTAATATACCACCTAAATAAACATAAAATACTCCTTTATCACTTTAGGTATACTCGTATAGTAATTATAAGATACTCGATGTGAACCACAAGAAAAATTACAAGGAAACCATAGTTTTACCATATTTTAGAAATACCTTCATATACACACATAAAAGGAGTATGTCTAAAAAATGTACATACCACCTCGAAAAATTGTTCATACCACTTAGATGGTCTTAAATACTCAGATACTACATGTACATACCCTCCGATTCGCGAGATACTTCTAACGTTGTGAGATACGACATAGGGAGTAACTACACCGGTGTAGAAAAGAGGCTTCCTATATATATATATATATATATATATATATATATATATATATATATATATATATATATATATATATATATATATATATATATATATATACCTTTACTCCGGTGTAATTACTCCCATCTCTAATATACCGCATAAATAAAGTTGAAATACTCCTTTATCACTTTAGGTATACTCGTATACTAATTATAAGATACTCCAATGTGAACCACACGAAAAAATTGTAAAGGAGTTCATAGTTTTTAACGTATTTTATAAATACCTTCATATATGGACATAAAAAGGAGTATATCTAAAAAATATACACATCATCTCTGAAAAATTGTACATACCACATAGATGGTCTTAAATACTCGTATACTACACGTACATACCCTCTGTTACGCGAGATACTCCTTATGGTGTGAGATACGACATAGAGAGTAATTACATCCGGGAGTAGAAAAGAGGCTTCCTATACACACACACTAACCAGTGTGCAAGTGTAGAATACATGAACAAGTTATTGATATTTTTGAATGAAGTTATCATCGATTCTGAATGGAGTTATTGTCAAATCTTTATAGTACTGAAAAGTTATTATCAGTTTTACATAAAGATACCATCGGTAGTGAGTGAAGTTACTGACAATGCTCACAGTACGTAGTTGGTGGTAACTTTTTTCACAGCTAATGATAACTTTTCGAACAAACTGTGATAACTTGCTTGCTGGAGCGCAAAACTGCACGCAGAATACCACAACTATGTGTTACACACACAGTATAAATAACAGGGGTACCATGGTGTCTGGGCACCAAGCCTCCCTACCTTTGAATTACTTTTTTCAGCAATTATTATTCATTAGACTAATAAAATATAGTCAGAAACCATAAGCTGTTGCACAAAAAAAGAGGCCAGAACCATTCGATTTCTGAGCTCCCATCAAAAGAAGGAAAGAAAAAGAAAATTAAAAGAAAAGGTGAGCCTTTTACCTCCTCCTACGTATCTCCAGAGAATGGAAAACTTTTGGAAAGTGAGAAGGAATCGGAGGAATAATTTATTTTCCCTCACAAAGAAACACAGAAAAGAGCCTAAGTGAAGCTGTTGTCGGGTGATTCTTAGGTGGTGATCATTTTGGCTTATTTTTAGTGGCTTATGGCTAAAAACACAGAATTTGTGAAAAATATCAGAATGACAGAGGCTTATTTAACATAATTAAATTTAAAAAAATTAAAAAATATGTTAGCCCATCACAAACAACGCAAACGAATACGGCAAAAAAAGAACCGGTAAAAAAGCTAAAAAAAAGTCAAAAGTTCAGAAAAAGACGAAATTATAAATAGTGAAAAATAAACCAGAAGTTAGAAGTTTAAGTCGAAATGAGCGGGGCCTTATTCCCCCTTCCCTCTCTTCTAATTTAAATTTGAGGGAAGGAGAGGAGAGGAGAGGAGAGGTGAGGAGAGGTGGGGATGAGTGCTGTTTTTCCTTGGGTTGGCCTACATTGTTACAGCTAATTTAAATCTCTTGCTTCCCTTAACCCCTCCCCCAATCCCCCCTTGCCTTAACCACACCCCAAATCCAGCCTTCAAAGCTTCCTCTTGCTCCCTGGCGCTTTGTGTTCTTGGTGCTTGGACAAGGTAAATATTTGTTTCTTGTTGCTGATTGTTGTTTTAGTTCGTTTTTAAGCCATCAGTTCTCGGTGCATAGCTACCTTCACTTCATCAGTTGCATAGCTATAACCTTTCTTTTCTGCTTCATCTCTTCTCTCTTGGTGACTTCTTCTTGGCTTCTCGGTGTTCAATTATTCCTTTTTTTTCCCTTCTTGATGGGGGTTTTTTTTCTGGGAAAAATTGCTCCCTTGCCCCAAAGTTTAATGGCGTTTGCTCAAATACCCCATGATGTCTCACTGACATGTGGGTCCAGGGCCCACATGTCAGTGAGATATCATGAGGCATTTGAGCAAACGCCATTAAACTTTGGGGCACATGAGCAAATCCCCCTTTTTTCTGGTGTTTGTTTGATCCAGAACTAATAAATGCTCTTCCTTGGTGCTGCTGTGAATGTTGTAATGTTAGCAACTACCCTGATCTTGTGCCAGCTCTCGTCAATTAGTAGCTCTTTTTCTTTCCTTTTCCATTAGAAGGTGGCAGTTTCATCCATCCATCATGTCTTGTTCAGAAATGTGGAGGTTTTACCTATTCTTGGTACGCTTGCCACTGATGCCAACTGTTGATCTAGGCAACAAGCGCTGATAAGATTCGCCTTTCTCGTTGCTGCTGCTATAATTCCAATGGATTAATTTCCCATTTCTTGCGGTTATTATTATCACCGAGTAGTTGGTTCGGTGGCTCCTGTCAGTGCCTAAGAAAACGAAGCAGTTGCATTGCATCCCCCTCCTGCAACTGCGTGCCTGGAGACTTCTTGGTCTTGTTCTTCGATTCTTGGCATCCGTCTCGGCGCTCTTACCAGTGTTCCTGGCAAAAGTTGGCTACTTCAATTGCAATGAATTGCTGTACAGACGGTGACATTGGTTTCACTGAACCCTGGATTGCCGTGCTTGCAGGATTGATGGGTGATCATCTTGCGCTGCTTGTGGATCGGCTGCTGACGGAGTCGACGCTGGAGGCGGCTATCGGGGGCAGAAAGCAGGTGGTCGACTTGCAGGCGGAGACGGTGGCGATCAATTACTGCTGCGACGCCGATGGCAGCTCGTCGGGGAAGATGGTGGATTGTAGGATTTGCCAGGAGGAGGATTGGGAGAACAGCATGGAGGCACCCTGCGCCTGCTGTGGCAGCCTCAAGGTAATAACAGAATGTGTGCTCCTAATTATGCATCATGTTTGTGCCCTTTCCTTGTGATCCTGTAATTCTTCTTGAGTGTTCAAGAAATATGTAATGATTTTCTGTTATCAGATGGGAAAATTTGTTCTTTTTTAAGTAGAAGATGGGAAACTAGATAATTTATGTCCCTGATTTTGTGGGGGTCTAAGTCTAATTAGTTTTCTAGTTCTAGACTAGTGATAAGTGCAGTTTGACTTGGTATCGACATTTATGGTTGGGTTAGATGTAGTAGGTTGTACCATGTTAATTAAGTATCTGAAAGGTTCAAAGACAAATTTGAGGAGTGTTATGAATGAAATCAACTGTATCTGCATCAATGTAGCTTGGAAGGCACTGCCTAGAGTATTTGCCTTCCTATTGGATAGTGACATATAGAGAGTGTAGAAAAAAAATAAAGAAGGTGTTGGTGTTTCCTCAAAGCTAGGGGGGATGTAGAGAGATATATGTAGACTTTCACGCAATGTGTGAGACAACTACCCACATTCTGCTACATGCAGATTGCAGAGTCAAATGTAGTTGGATCTTCAGGGAAACACCCAGCCTTTTCGCTTGTTTGTTGATTCTTGTTCTAACAAATGATCCAAGTCAGAATTGACTAAGAAGATATGGTTTTTCAGTTGATAATACAGGTGAACTACACCAGATTAAACTCTTAGCTTCTCCCTTGCAGTACGTGCACCGGAAATGCATTCAGCGTTGGTGCAATGAGAAGGGCGACAACATTTGCGAAATATGCTTGCAGGTAAAAAATGCATAGTTGATCTGTGCATTGGTTGTAGCCTTGTAGGAGAACTCCTTAGAACAGATAAATATGTTCAATGGTGATACATTTCTAAGGAATGTATAACTAGTGAAGCATGCATGGGATTATGCCCTCCCTCTTTCTGCAGCAATTCAAGCCAGGTTATACAGCCCCACAGCAGCTGTTTCACTATGGAAGTATACCAATGAACTTCAGGTACCCCCTTTGTAAGCGTCCTTAATTTATGCAAATTGGGTTTGGTTCTTGTTTGGTGTGCATATATGAATGCTTAAACGTCTCTTGTGTTGTTCTCTTTCTTGATCTGCCCATAGAGGGAACTGGGAGATTGCTAGGCAAGATCTCCATGATTCCCAGATAATAACAATGGCGCCATCGGATCGCAATTTCTTGGACGGTTACGACGATTACTTACCCACGAGGACAAGAAGCAGCACCCTGTGTTGCGGAACAGTTGCCATTATTGTGAGTTCCTTACATGTAGATAGGTAGCCTTTGAGTTAATGAAAAACTATCTTACACCCGCATCAACCATTCTTTTTATCTCCTTTCTGATGAAAATGTCATTGTGATGAACAGTTCATGGTACTCCTGGTTCTTCGCCACACACTTCCTCTTATGATCGGCGGAAATGGGGAGTACTCATTAGCCCTATTTTCGGTAAGATTTATGACTAACATTGTGTTAGATCATCAGTATCTTCTTTTATGAAGTTCGATCTTGTTCTTGCGTTCAAGCAAGCCTCTGACTGTGCATTTCTCTTCTAATGTGGAAAAAAAAAAGCTTCTTGTGCTGAGGACTGCGGGAATTCTATTTCCAATCCTGGTCATGGTGAGAGCAATGGCAACCTTCCACCGTCCTCGTCGCCAGCAGGTAATTCCTTCACTGAATGATCTACCATTGTTGGAACCTGCTCAGGTGTAGAGACTCCTGATGTTCATTATGCATCAAGTGCAGTCCTAATAATCCTATTCAGTTTGCTAGACCTGTGCAGAGTTCTCCATATAGTAGCAACCTACATTATTTCTGAGGCATAACTCTCGTGTCTAGATAACTTAACACTGCAGGAAAGCCGGGAAACGTATGTGTCTTCGTCAGACACCGAATAGGAGGAGGAAGAAGAAGAAGAGGATACTGATACCGATTCTGCACGGCAAATTCACCCTCTGCCACGCCTTGTGCCAGTCTACTGACATGATCAAGAACGACGCCTTCCAACCTCCGATCTGACAGGCGATTTCAGTGTCTTCGTGTGGTTAACGGAAGCAAAGATCACCCAAAAAAAGTTCCAAAACAAAAGAGAAAAAGGAGAAAAAAAAAAACGAGTATATGATGACATAGTATGATAGTTCGAAGTTTGAAGCCACTCGCTTCTATGTGCGCGGAGAAGAATATAATGGCTCTGTACATATGAGAAAAGAGCAGAGTACTTACTAACCCATGTATTGAAGAGATTATTACGGTGTCAAATTACTTGCAAATGGAAGGAAGTATGCGTTGCTTTCTGAATCCATCTATTTCACGGCCTCTCTTTTCGTCATATGATTCTGCACTCTGTCTTTCCTTATTGTTGATCGTTCGATAGTGTTATTATTGTTGATCCTTTGATAGTTTGGCCAGAAGCTAGCTACACCTAGTTCTTTTCAGTTTATGGCTTCTGTAGCACCTCACATACCGATATAGGATACTACTATGGAACGTTATCGTTAAAGTGGAGGATAAATAAGAACAACAAAAGAAATTACAAAGAATTTAAAACTTTATTAACACTTTAATAGAGAACCAACGGAAGACTTAGTGCCTCAGAGAAAACTAATTCGATGGCCATATTCACCTTGACAAGACTTAGTAATATTAAATATATTAATAATGTAATCATGTTAGTTTAGAAACTCAACAAATTTTCCACTACTAAGAGACTTGGCATTTTGCTGATAGAATTTTAAAAGTGGTTCTAGGATGAAGTTGGGCAACTCTGCAGAGTCATAATATGTGGTATTCGAATACGTCGTGCTTCTGGTAAATGAAGCTGTGTTTAATAGGTGACTCCAATAGCGAAGTATAAGTAGATTTGGAAATGAATTGGAAATGTTGAAGTTTGGTAATCGAGATGTTGAAACCCCAAATTCCTTAAGAAGTTTATGATTTGTTATCTTGTGTTTTAAAAATAAAATATTTACAAATAAAATTGCATCCGCAAATACTTTAACAAAACCACTATACTCTCATCTTTTGGAAATCTTTGCAAATAGTTATATAGCATTTTTCCATGTGATTTGTTAAATACGGTTGATTGTACTCATGCTTGCTAAAATCATAAACAGAAGATGCTTGCCAAGAAAATGAAAAAATCTATAAAGATGACACTGAGGAGCACTACGATGTAGACGACGCCTGATGTTAGGGTTTATTCTATAATCAGGCATGCCTGTGTAGTTTCTTTTTGTATTGTATTATAACTTTAGGTTGTATGCCTAGCTGTGTAAAACTTGGCTGCTAAGACTTAATTTTTATAATAAAGTTTGGTTTTTATGCTTAAGTTTGTATTGGCAACAGTATATATTTATCTATATAATACTCGTAGTTGAATAATTCTGAACAGTTACGAGAATATCTTAACCGCCCTAGAAACGAGGGCGTTACAACCATCACCACCGGCACCATCATGATCGCCGTAGCAGCTCTGCAGAACCTTATGACAAGAAGCAAGTGGTAAAAGATGGCCAGAAAGCCCTTGACGCGGACTAAAGAGTACTGTAGCTGGCTGAAAAAACATTGTAGCTGACAGAGGCTTATTTAACATAATTAAATTTAAAAAAATTAAAAAATATAAAAAATATGTTAGCACATCACAAACAACGCAAACGAATACGGCAAAAAAAAGAACCGGCAAAAAAGCTCAAAAAAAAGCCAAAAGTTCAGAAAAAGACGAAATTATGAATAGTGAAAAATAAGCCAGAAGCCAAAAACTTAAGCCGAAACGAGCGGGGCCTAAAACTCCCGTGGGGTAGTTGAATTGGCTTCCGCCGGCGGGCGGAAAGAATTTAATTATCTTTCGTATTGTTACCGTCAGTTTAACTGTGGTTTCTGAACCTGTACCGATACATTTGGCTGATTTGGTGAGTAAACATTAGATGCTACTTCATTTCTTTAGTGGAGCTATGTTAGCTTGGCTAATTTGGTGGTTAAACATTTGGTTTTGATTGTAGAGCTATGTTCTTGAAATTATCATTACCTACTACATTTTGTTTTGTTCAGCCATGTTAGCGTTGTGTGATGTTTGAGGCAGCCTTTCCCAATGATCTTTCTTATGGTTAAATGGTGTTTGGTAGCAACCTAACTCAGACGATAGCACATCTCGTACGACCAGTTTCAAGCCTTGCATTAATACACCTGAAATGGAGGGGAAATAAAAAGGATTGCACATTGCAGATTTTATTTTGTCGACAGTTGAAAGAACTTAAAATGTACATCCAAACAAACACATCATTCCACTCCAAAAAAATTATAGCCTTCAAATACACCAAAATCTCAAACGGCGCAAATACATGCGCCCACTCATACCTGAAGGCATACTAACTGAAAATGGTGTTACTACAAAACATTTTCTCAACTAGGGCATTCTTGATTCAAATGCCCACCAAGTGTCGAGATTAATACATCAGGTTATCAACATCCGGCGATACAATGGTTGATGTTGCAACGTGAAGGAAATGATTTGTCCTTATTTCCAAGTACGTAACTGTATCTCTGTCGCGAGCTTAAGTCGCACTTGCTGTAAAGAATAGCCACCGAATTGTAATAACAAGGTATAACAGCCAGAAGGACCAGAAATGTGTTCTAATGGCAGTCAGAAGTTTGTTAATATTTTATCTTTCGGCATACCGTCAGCAACAAGAGCTCTAGTAATTTCCTGCAACATATCAATATAGATGAAGATCAGCGCGGAAGTATAGAACCAAGCCACCAACGTTTAGGAGGAAATTTATATCACATCAAAGTGAGTACTACTCTTAAATGACAACCATCACCACTATTATAGGCTTCCATTTCAAAACTATCCTAGTATTAAAAGAATTAACTTTAACTATTAGGTAATTGCAAAGCTGTTAAACTGTGCTGTAAATTGCTAGGTCTGTGCTGCAAACTTGTACTGGTAGACTGTGTGGTTGTCACCTCAAATAGTGTGTGTTAACTACAAATCCAGTGCATGAACAGTATGGTCAGCAAAAGGCAATGGCACACTAGTGTCTATATTTTAAATGAAGTAATTTCATCATGAGCAAACTTAAAATTGATCATCATTAGAAGGGTATGTTTCTGATGTATATATGTCCAAAATAAAAAACAATTAAGGCAGCATCTCGTGTAGAGTAAGCAATGAGACATCAGACATGGAGAAAAATCGGTTTGCAATCTGTATCTAATTATTAGCTTCAATATTCAGAAACGAAAACATAGAGCACTAGACATACCTCAGTCATCTGTTTATGTCCACACAAAATTACTCCCATGGATGAAGGATTTACAACCTTTTTCATTCTTGAAAAAGCATTCTACTAAATGCAATAAAATAAAATAAAAATAAGAATACAAGAAAACACAATAAGCTAAGAATAGCTCAAATGGCAAAAAGATAACAGTACCTGGACATAACCTCCCTCACCATTCCATTGATCATCTGGTCTTGAGAGGACAGGTATAATTTTGATTCCTCTGGATTCCCAATCATTGAACCGTTCCTATTAGAGCACACAGTATCCAGCTGTTATATACAGAATTTAACAGTTACAAATTGTACACCTGAGACTCACAGCTACCTGATACGCCATCCTCTGAAGATTTCTAACCCCATAAAAGAGGCTTACATCAATTTTCTTGTTTTCGCCAAAACCTGACTCGATAAGTGACCGAATCGGACTGCAATGAACAAGTGTAACGCATAGGATATGAGCAAAATTACACAATCCAATGAAAAATGTCTTCTACAAATGTACTTTCCATGGAATTGATGCAATAAAAAGGGCAGTTGTGTTTGCTTTAAAAAGGGTGGATTTGTGCTTTGGCAACATGGATGCAGCTTATGTAGAGAGCAGAATTCCCTCCAGATGTAATGATGTTCCAACTGAACCAATTAAACAAAGCTATCCATGGCAAGGATAGATATTGCTCATACAATCAATGTGATAGAACAAAAAAAATCAAGGAAAGGACATCACCCATCAACTGCTTGGCATGTGGCAGCATAAAACAAAATCTGCAACCATCAACCAACTCAAATCATCTAAAAAGGCAAGAACCTGATGAAACAGTGTACTATTTGTGCCTATCATGCTTATCTTCATTGGAGTCGAGTGGATTTATATCCAAGAGCATTTTGAGGTCAGTTTAGGACGCACTAATGTGAGAAACTTCTGGGTCAAGAACTGAACTCTGAAGTATAAATCCTAAATTGCTCAATCCTGAAGTTTAGTGCAATTTTTAAAAACATATTGTTCGTTTTCCCCGTTGCAGCTCCAAAGGCTAGATAATTTAGACCTAAGATCGAACAACCGTGTATCGTGCAGTGTAATTGATGCGGATCTGACCTACTCCTAGTACAAACAAATGGAGTATGGTACGGACGAGCAGGGGAAGTCGGGTACCTGATCCCAGATCCGGTGGCGAAGATGAGGACGTCGCGGGCGTCGGCGATCCTGCGGACCTCGAATCCGCGGCCGACGACGCTACCGCCGACGTGGACGAGGTCGCCGGGGCGGAGGCCGCAGAGGCGCGCGGAGGGGGTGCCGGGGAGACGCTTGACGAGGAAGTCGAAAGATTTGAGCAGGGCCGTGGAGGCTGGGGGAGGGGAGGAGATGGCGAGGAAGATGGGGTAGGGGGCGGAGGGGAGGCGGAAGGGGAGGAACTGGCCGGCGGCGACGTGGGAGGCGAGGAGGTCACAGTGGGAGGAGAGGTCGAGGGAGACGTGAAAGAGGGAGGCGTCGGGGGTGGCTGGGCGGACGGAGGAGACGGGCGCCTCCGTCCAATCGGTCGGGGAGGGAGGCGGGGTCGGGGTCGGGGCCGCGAGGGCGGCGGTGGAGAGGAGGCGGAGGTGGTGCGGTAGGAGGAGGTGGAGGCGGCGCGGCGGGGATCGGAGCAGCATGGAGAGCGGTGGGAATCTGCGAGGCTCCCGGTCGCGGCCGATGGGAAGCCGCCGTGCCGGGGTCAGGTCGTCGTTCCGCGAGGTAGGCAACCTGTACTGTACAATACATAGGAGGAGGGAGTGTATGTATACATCTTCGATTTCTCCTCTCCTTTCCTTTCCTTCGCCACCCTAAAAGAGAAAAGAAACTTGCTCCCAAAAATACAAGAGCAAAGAGAATAATTACAAGTTGAGCTTCAAATGCAAGAAACGAATACATCATCGTCAGATCAAATTACACGTATGCGTTTCCGCTGCTGCATCTTCGGATGGCCACACCACGAAACAACATGGAAGAAAGCCAAAGGCAATGCACTCGGACGGATACAACAAACAAGGGATATATGATTTGTTCGAGGCTACTTATTCGATACAATTTCCAGCGCTACCGTGAAGATTTCGTCATAATCTATAGAACAAAAAAGCATGGCAAAAATGTTGTCTTGGACACCTTCGGTTATTTCAAAGGATTCAAAAGATACTATGTGTGGATACTATGTGTGGCAACCTACGGACTAACGTCTGCGCCGAACCTCCACGATGACTACGCTGGATGGTCGGCATAGGGTTAACTCTCCGAGCCAAGTCCCCAACCCAATAGCCGCTCTAAGAGCGCGTCAATGCGACACCTTTGCGGTAGCCTCGCCTAGAAGCCCTAGATACGCTCACGGAAGGCACAGATGGAGCGTCTCGTCGTGTGAATGGCATGCACCATCATTGTGTCCCCTAAGGGAGATCTAGATTTGGGTCCGCCAGCTCATCAACATGCAGACACCCACGGACATGCAGTAGGCCAAGGAGAATCTGCACGATAACTTGCAAGCAGTGGCTCTCATAAGCGTGGGCCACCCTTAGGGAAAACACCGAAGCGTTGTGTATACGCCAGATGCTTCCCCAAAAATCCTTCGGCCCACAGGAGTGTGGAGGGACTTCAATACCAAGGTCCAACAACATCGCCTCCAGAGATTGCATGGCCTCTCATGCCGCCACTGCGGACGAGTAGCAGAGGTGATGGCCATCCGCTAGCTCCGCCTGACCCTTCTCTTCCTTCAGAGTGGTGACCTGTTGCAGGAAGTTTTGCTGCTTCTCCGCGGCACGACCATTAGCCTCAGCAATAGCAGCCTCCGCAGCGGCGATCGCCTTCGCACCCTCCAACTCGAGGAAGCGCATACGAGCCTTGCACTCACCAACGAGGACCATGACCTCCTCTTCGACTTGGCGAGCAACAACAAGTGTCGCCTGAGCATCCTCTGTGACCTTTCTAAGTGCATAGCGTGCATATGCTCCTGCTGGATCGACGACTCCCGAAGCGTCGCTACCTGGAGCACTCGCGCGATAGCAATTGTCTACATAACAAAATGACGGTGAAGAAGAAAAGAAGGTTGTGGAGTAAGGGGTAACGACAAATGAGAAACAATCATACCCTTGCTTCACTAGCCTCTAAGACATTGAAGATGAGTTCCGTCCCACACGAGTGGAGGGCCCTTCAGTCGAGGGCCAGATCTACGCACTCCGTAGCATCGTACAGAGCACGAAGTGGCTCTGGTCGGGGACGAAGTCCCCCAGAGAAAGCCGTTGCAACTCCACGCCTACTGCCTCCATCGTACGAGCCCATGAAGCTTCCTCCGCACCAGGGCCCTTTGTGGTGCTAGTCTGCAAAGCATCCCCCGCAGCAAGAACAGCTTTGAGTCCGTGGCCGAGCTCCTGCCTAGAAGATTGCAGCTCCACCGCCAGAGTGGGGGGCGTTGACGAGGGCAATAATGTAAGGGAGCAGAGCAGGGACAACTGCGCGAAGTCCTGGGAACAAAAGAAGGAACTCAAATCTAGAATGTGCCAAGCGGAGTCGGACATCAATTTGTTCTCCTCGCCTCGCGCGAGGTCCTCTCCGAGAGGCGCCATCACTGCAGGGGCCATACCGACCGACGCGATCAGAGGTGTGCCACCCTCGGAGCTAGAATCCTCATCCAGCATGCCTGTGGCAATCCGAAACCCCATCAAAGAGGCCAAGATGGACATCTCCAACCATGCATGCTTCACAGGACGACCGAGCGAGATCGACGATGATGGCTGCGCCAGGGGCAGTGAGGCCATCAGCGCAGCAAGCGAAGGGTCCGCAATGCACCCTGCGTCCGTCCCACACTCATGTGCCCCAAACCCATCTGTGGCCCATCCCTCATCCGTGCCCGTGACAGGATCCACGTCGTGGGCCGCTTCACCTCCTCTACATCAGAATCAAGCGCGATGGTGATGCACGAATTGTCGTCGTCATTGTCATTTGTACTGTCATCGTTGCCATCGCCATCTATGTCACCGTTGCTGCCGTCGCGATCTTCACTATTACCAGCGTTGGCACCCGCATCATCCCCATCATCCCTATCCTCCTCCGTACTGGACTCACCGAGGCCATTGCGTTCCTCTACGCTGGAGTCAGGCTCTGTAGGGGTGGGATGGGCCGACGAAAAGGGCATGATCGCAATGGTCGGTGCCAAACCTTCGCAAGTATCCTCGTCTCCACGGCCTCTGCTGTCTTCATCATCCTGTCCGCCGACGCTACAGGAACAGCCTCTGCTCGCAGCAGGTACGAGACTCTCGAGCATGGTAGGCCCAAGGCTTCGCACACGCGATTGATGCACGGACCACCAAACGTCACTGATGCATGAAGGCTATGCTTCTTCAGAATATATGGTCCCAGGAATACAGCTATCGTGTGCTCTGCCTCTGCCAATGGAAGAACTAAATGACCTCGTGGTTAGTTGGCGGAGAAATGATCACCAAATTGTACCACACCGGTCTAGCTCATGAAAGATTGAGTATGTACCTATCATGTGATTGCTTGCCCCGTTGTCTAAGCACCATACTGCTGGTTGTTCCTTTGTCTTCTCTCCCTTCTCTACTAGATTCGAAAACACTTTATCTTCATTGAGCATTACCATTGTCGGCACAACTTCAGTACAGAGAGACAGTAGCAAAGTCGGCTATCTATCTTCTTGGGTGTGAGTAAGGTTTGCCTCCTCAACTCTTTTCTTACTCCTGCAGTTTGCTGCATAGTGACCAAACTTTTTGCAATTATGGCACCGAATATGACTTCGACATTCAGCAGCGTAATGGCCGAATTTTTTACACTCGAAGCATTGGACGTGTGACTTGTCCTGTAGCTTGTCACCGCCATCTCGCCCAAACCTTTCTCCATGGCCTCTTCTTCCACCTCTTCCAGATTGGATACCTCGGCCTCTCTGGCCATACCCTCGTCCGTGTCCACGACCAGAGAACGAGCCTCGGCCACAGGATGAGCCACAAGCATGACTTGTGCCGCGGTCACCCCTTGATGACGAGTCTGCATGACTTGTCTTGCCTTGGTTCCTGATGTCCTTCTTCATGAGCAACACTTGTTCACTGCGAGTTTTATACCCCTTTAAGAGCTGCTCATGTGCCTTGAGCGACCCAGTTACCTCTTCTATATTCATCTTCACGAGATCTTGGGAATACATGAGTGTAGTCACTACCGGAGGTAACCTCTCTGGCAGGACTCTCAAGTATTTCTTCATAGCCACCTCGTCTTCCAGTTTGTCACCAAGAGATCTAATCTCATTTACGACTTCATTGAATTTTCCAGAAAACTCTTCCATGGTTTGGTTTTCCCCCATCTTCATTGCTTCGAATTCGCTCCGTAGAGTTTGGAGTCGAACTTCCTTTACTCTGTCTACACCTTCATGCATTGTTTGAAGTGCTGCCCAAACCTCTCATGCCGTCTCTTTGCCGATTAATTGCCGCATCATTGAATCAGGAACAACTTGGTATATCACCGCCAACGCCGTCTGATCCAATCGATCGTCCATCTCCTTATCTTTTTGTTTCGGGTCAACTGCGCCCCAGACTCCTTGAGCACGCATATTGGCCTTCATCTTCATGGCCCAGACCGGATAGTTATCCGGGGTGAGAATAGGGTACTGCAGCGAGACAGAGCTCTCCTTAGACTTCGAAGCCTCTCCCATGGCTCTGATACTAGTTGTTGCAATCTTTATGACTGCTACCAGGTTCTTACGACCGCTCCATAGTCGCTACGACCACCTTCTGTAGCCGTACAACCACGTACAAGAGGCTACAACCACCTCCCGTACCACTACGATCACTCTACCGAGTTTACGACCACATTGTAGCCCCTTCGAAGCTTCCTCTACGTAGTCGCGTTCACCGTAGTCGTAACACCTTTACGACCACGTTCACTTCTTCACAATGTGATTATAACACCATACGACCATGTTCACTTTAATTGCGGTCAGACCGGGGTTGCGGTACAATCGGATTTTAGTTGGCAGTATTTATTTTCAGAGAGCATATTTTTGGGTGACGCGCTCCGAAGGAAAACTTGTAATTTCACTTGCATCCCTCTCCCCCTCTATAAATGGGGCCTCTTGTAATGGGAGAGAGAATGCCATTTGTAACTCTTGATACTCATATTAAATACACTTGGCCATTCGTGTGCTTCTCGCTGAGTCCCTCCGCATCCTTGGTGTCTTCGTATCTGACCAGAGGTGCTTCTAAGTTTACTTTCCGGTCTCGTATCAAAACAAAACAAGATACACTAGAAGAATTCCAAATTGAACCAAAACAAGTAACCTTCAAGATCTTGTTATAGCTGGTGTTTAGATAGATAGAGTATGATCCTCATGAGGTATCTGTATTACTTACACATCCTTAGAACCCAACAAGATCAAGAGAGAAGAACATAGGGCAAAACACCAACAAAAACAAGTGCAAAATCACCAAGAGCAATAACACACTATGTAGGATGAATAAGATTGATCTATTGCAACTTGTAGATGAAGATTTTATAACCACTCTATCATAGAGGACAGAGTTCTCACAAGAACACTCACCCAAAGCCTCCACTATAAGGAAACCATAACGAATGGATGGTTGGTTCTCTTCATATTTTTTTTGCTTCATGTCTCCAACCCATCCCACTCATATAGATGGGGCAACCAGCCTACATCTAATCATAATAGATACTTTCTATTAGTACAACCAAAAACCTCATTAATTCTACACACACCAGGTTTTACATTCACACATGACTTATACATGCATCTCAAAGCGTATAAGCCCAAACCAGCTAAGGAGCAAGCTTTCTATCCACTTGGCCTCATCAGAGTCTCTTTGACATAAACTACTCTCCCAACGCCCTCCATGCACCACAGTTTTGGTCCCATCACTATTCTCGGTATTTTGGCTTTCCTGCCAAAACACCCTCGCTTTGATCATGGAGCCCACTTTTTCCCCGAGCCTAGTTCATGGTGATCTCCTCCTTTGCAAGTAATTCCTATGCCTACAATGTGTAGGTTCACCAATAGCTCATACATCGCCAAATCTCTCCGTGTTGGTTCCCCCGACCTCGCCTCATTTACACCGACCGCACCATTTGATGAACCGTTACTTAAACCATCTCTTTAATATCCCTTGTCATCCCTGTGTCTCTGTGTCTATGAGTGGAAATGGATTAGATACAAATCAAATAGTGCCCTTATCATATTCGTATTTGTGTTTTGTATACAAATACGAATTTGAATATTTTCGAATACAAATACAAATTCAAATATTTTTTAATACGAATATGAATAGAATATTGTAACGAATACAAATTCAAATCAAATATCTACTCAATTCAGTTGGATCTGGATATCCTCATAACTTATGTAGTATGAATATATTAATAATATTTTATCCTTGTACATTCACACTTAATCATTATAATTCATTTACTTCACCTAAAGAAACACGAATTAACATTGAATTAAAAAACTTATCCAATTAATTAGTCGTATTGCAATAAAATATGTATATTGCTTTATCGAATACGAATAGTCCGGATAAAACAACATTTTAGATGGTAAAAGTCCATACCATATTTGTATCTATATTTTTATGCAATTCAAATACGAATAGAAGAGAAATTGTTAATCGGGTGGAAAAAATCTATATTGTATTCGTATCCTATCGAATACGGTAGCCGGATAATACGGATATTTTATATCCATTTCCTACCCGTACCTGTGCCTTGCTTGAGCTCAATCACCCCATCCGACTTCCTTGATCGTACATCAACTCGTCCCGAGCCTAGTCTCGATCCACGCCGTCGGCCATGGTTGCCTCCAAACTTTCCACACATCAAAGAGCAAGAAATCATTTTCAGATATAAGGTCTTCACAACTTGACCAACGTTAGTCCAAACATACTTCATATACCATGAATACAATGATCTAGGACTCAAAAAACTCAACCCATGATCAGTTCCCATAAATATGTAAAACCTTTGGATATTTTCAAACAAAATCGGACTGGATGGCATTGATCGGTCGATCGAACCATGCTGGTCAAATACCGGTAACAGGGAAGCCGGTCAGACCGTGTCAACCATGGCGAATTGACTTACCACCCATTGGTCGGTCGGACTACCACCCATTGGCCGGTCGGACCGTTCATATTTTCTCTCGCGCATATAAACGAGCATCTCTTTAAAAAAATCAGTCTCTAACTAAAAACCGATCGCACCGCTCTGATAGTCCAACCGCCTCCGAAATTTGGTCAAACTGGATATGTGGTCGTACCAACAGCCGTGCTCGTCAGACCGCCCTCAGTGTGACAACAAATCTGAGAGTATGCTGCCGGTCAGGGAGTTAAGTGCCGTGTTAACTTGGCGTATTGTGTTATCAACTAATCGATCTGTTTATGTAGTCCGACAGTAGGTGGATTAATTGACACATTTGATGGCGATTTTTGTTCTTTTAGTATGTTGAAATGAAAATAGCATACAGTTTTGGCGCCCGATGGAGGCCCAGCCAAACTGGGCCTGGAGGACACTCGAGGAGATCAGATGACTGCTTCTGTTTTGCCGTCACACGCAGCCCACCCAAACAGTCTGCAGTGTGCACGCCGTTACAGTTGCCGTATACCTAGTTGCAGTTGGTGCTAGTACATAGGAGTAACAGTTTGCAAGACAAGCGGCCTCACCCAGTCGATTCGTGATGTATATAGTAGCTCCAATTCTTCACTGAGCTATCTATATGTTGTCGAGGAAAGGACGTACACCATCTAGCTAGCTAGGGGTGCAATCCAAGTTGATACGGACGGATATCGCTTATCCTGTATCATATTTCATATTTTTTCCTCGGAGTCAGAGTTAGACACGGATAATGCCAGATATTCATTTCTCCATTCCGTATCCGTTCCATAATCTTTCGAACGGTCGGTCGGACGGAAATTATCCGCTTCTTTGTACAAGACATTAGACAGTATGGTACAATCAGAGCGGACATAGAAAGACTAATTACTGAGATGTTAAAGGAAGAATACTCAGTACTCCTGCCTGTTTAGATGTGACAATCTACCTATATGTTATCTTGTTCCTAGGTGAAGTCATAACAGACTTCCTCATATCACTTGACATACGGAATATACGAACGGATACCACTTATTCCGTATCTTATTCTATATTTTTTCTTGGAGTCGGAGTCGGACCAGGATAGTGCCGGATACCCATCTATCCCTTCCATATTCGATCCGTAAACCTTCGATCGATCAGACAGACAGATATTATCCGCTTCGCTTGCACCCCTAATCCTAGCTAGGGTCTCCTTGTGCTGGCATTGTCACTTTCTACTCGAATTTCCAAAGGTATCAGACATCGAGACATACAATTTTTTAAAGGTGATGCCTGATATGTATGCTCGTAGCCATATATAGTACCACCATATGAATTTTTGGCGGATTTAGCATGTACTATATATACAAAAGTAGCAGTATGTGTATCTATTTGCAGAAATATCACTTTTGCTGTTCGGTGGGCGGGCGGCAGCGGCGGCGAGGCGACGCATGGCGGGGCCGCCGATGGCAGGCAGCCTGCCGCCCGGTTAGGAGACATACGAAACAGGTTCAGTAACGACTAATATGAATTTGTTAAATGAAACGGTAAGAAATTAGAACTGCCTTACGCTATCATGCCGCCGCGAAGCGCTGTGGGGATCGATCGAGCGTTGCAGACTTTCCTCGTGTGTGATCTGCTCGGGGCGATCTGGTGGAGGAATGGTGAGTCTGCTGCAAGACCGAGGTACATATCACTACAGGTACTCGTCGTACGGACGTTGCTCCATGACGACATCGAGGTGCACCCTGTTCGTCCATGCCATCGTTCGCTGTTGCTGTAGTGCCCGTCAGTTCGTATCATATCGACCAGCCCTGATTATCAGCATTTCCAGAATTATCGACGTTACATAACAAGATATAAAGTGTGCACATTAGTCGAATGGAGTTTGACTCACCAGTATATGGCTTACGGTAGAAACCTGTGTAAACTGAATTGTCGCATCACGCGCTGTGACGCATAAGTCTTCACCATACACAAGAACAACAGATGGTGTGGGTGAGTCCTGGAGGTAGTTTGCGTTGTCGACCGAAATGTAAACACCGGCGCACGTACGGATCAGATAATCGATCAACAAATTAAGACTCGAACCATGCATACATATATTCGTATGATTCCTCTCTCGCAAGGCTTGTCATTTGCCAACCGTATAATATGAGTACATCATTCGTACGCCACTGATTCATAACTAATACTAGCTTAAGAACGTCCATGACATGCCAGACTCAGACGTTGATTGGAGCAGGCTAGCTGATCTTCTTCCCAACCGTATAATGTAAGTCGCCTAGTACTGGAACCATATATGTATGTTATGTATACACACGTTCGTTCGTACAGACATATAATTAAACGTACGGATCCAATTCAAATCGGATCAGGTACTCGTACGTATATCATTTATACAAGAGCATATATCCAATGTATGTAACATAAACACTACCGAAATAAGAATGTAAAGTATTTCTATGAACCAGGGAATAACTAAAACTAACATAAAGCTCAAGTTTTATATTGTTGATTAGTGTTTTCAGTTGTAGGGTTACACAGGAAATAATCTTGGCCGTCCCGCTACTATGGTCTATACTCTTTACTAATTGAATATGCCAAGTGAGATCCAAACTTTAAGCTCTAAATAACAATTTGACAATCTTATCTCGTCCCCCCTTAGTCCTACTGACAGGTGGGACCCTCTTCTCTTTTTTTTTCCTTTTCATCAAATTGAGAAAATTTTAAATCGCCCTTAAGAGTCCAACACATGCCACCTACCTAACACTTAATCGGTTGTTCTCTACTTCTATTGTGCCAAGAAACCAGCACGTCATGCTAGCTCTCGGACCCCGACTCCTGCAGTTTTGATTGACGGTGTGATTTGGCACGCCGGAAATACGTGTTTCCGCCGACGATTATTCATGCATGAGAACCCTACCACGCTGGTTCAGAGACGAGAACCCGTGGAAGGGAAAGGGATCAAGGAAGGTGCCGCCGTCGACGCGACAGCGGCGATGTGCCACCAAATCCAGCCTAATAAATGGACTCGTTTTCATGAATGGATGTTGCAACCACTGCATTTCTAGGTGTCACGACGCATTACTGATTTACTAGTTTTGTCTACTTAACCATAGTAGTGTCAGACTAGAACGATCAGAATTCTCCTAGTCCTACCTACCCCCGATCGATCTGCTCTCCCTTTCTGTCCTTCGATTCACCAACAACTAGATCTACCTGTATCCGAATAGTGGTATGGCACTAATATACTAGTACAGTGTACAAGTATGTATGCAGTATTAATTGTTGTAGAACCGGACAGGTAACAGAGTGAGGGTAAATGATGACTTTAAATTTTTCCTCCAAATATTCATAAATTCTTTACTCCGATAGCTACAAAGCTATGAAGATCAGGATGTGAAGACCACTTGAAAAACCAGACAGGCACAAAACTCAGAACGACTAGATCAGAGTACAACGTGGTCGAATTACGACCACTCGGCGGAAACACAACTGGTCGATAACGACTACTGGACGGAAAGCATAAAACAACCAAACTGAACGCAACCAGTCAGTAAAGAAAAACAACGTAGTCGAAATTCAGATAACGTGGTCTAAGGGCAGACAACGTGGTCGTAACCAACATGGTCGTAACCAACGTGGTCGAACGCCAACATTGTCGAAGATTGACGTGGTCGATACCAACGTTGTCGATGTCTAATGTGCGGTCAAAAGACTAGCGTAGTTCAGGACCAATGAGTGGTCAGAAACCAACACTGTCAAAGATCGACGTGATCGCAAACTACGTGGTCAAAGACCAATATGTGGTAGACACCACCTTAGTCAATGACCAATGTGCGCACAGAAAACACAAGCAGTCGAAAACCAGTACGTGGTTGTAACAGATCAGAATGTGACCGAGAGATCTACGACAATTGAGCGATCGAAAACAAGTGCGGTCGTAAACGACTAGAGGTTGCAGAGAAGGCACGCGAACATACGACTTAGGACCATTAGGCGATAGAAAGCAGACGTGTTCGTAAACGACTAGAAGTACTAGAGGCGCCCAACCACATTACCTAATGCCATTGGGAAGATCAGTTGTGGTCGTGAACAAATAGAAATAACAGAAGGGGCGCACGACCACCATAGCTGAAAACATCAAATCTTTTGATTCAGTGATCAAATGGCCACGGAAACTTGTACGCAAGTAGCTTAAAGGTCTCAGGAAGTTAATCCCATCTTGAAAACTTAGTAAGCAAGTTGAGACCTCTTTGAGATTTGATCAAAGACGCACAAAAACAGAGACTTGAGATCGAACAGATGAGCCGACCATGCTCGTGGGAAGATAATAGTCAAGATGGCTTTGAGTCCAATCCCACATGTTATAACAAGCAGCTACATCGAAGAAATCAACCAAAACGCTTGGATCAAGAAAAGATCAAGAGAGAAGAGAATGATCTCAAAACAGAGCAGTCATGTGACGTCGTCGAAGACCGTCGAACACTCATAACCGACTGCGGTCATAAACAACTCGAAGGCAGTGGGGGCACACAACCACGAGATCTACGACCATTGAGCAATCGGAAACAAGTGCAGTCGAAATCAGACGGGAAGCGATCTGAATTTTGACCGTGGTCGAAACTGAAGCGGTCGTAAATGATTTGGAAGAACAGAGCAACGCACAACCGCACGACCGCAAGATCTAAAATCCACATATCTTTTGATTAACAAATCAAATGGTCATGAAACTTTGTACGCAAATTGCTTAAGGTCTCAAGAGGCTACTCTAATCTTGAACTGAAAACTTATTAGCCAAATTGAGACCTTTTTGCGATTTGATGAAGAGCGCACATATACTGAGTTCAACAACCGAAGTTATTGATCAGAACCGCTCGTGGGTCAAAGCAAGCCAAGATGGCTTTGGTTATATTCCCACCTGTCACTATGATTCTGAGCATCAACGAGATCAAGCCAAGAACACCTTTAGATCAAGAAGAGAGAGGAACAGAATGAAAAACACACAAAAGAGTAGATCAAAGATTTCTAGATTTCTCACTTGAGATATCGGTTTCACAGCCACTCCCCTTGAGATGACCAAACTCTAACCTAACTCCCATGGGAGGGAGAGGCGCCAGCCACCAACGCTAAGCCAACCATCTCAACCCTACCTCTTGCCTCCCCTCCCATTTTTATAGTCTCACAAGTGAACCATAGATCTAATGGATACAACCATTAGTCCAACAATAGATAACCCGTTAACCCCACCTTATACCGGGTTTTAATCACGCATGCTTCTCAAAGCGGCTTACATGTGGCCCCAATGACTTGTCGCCAAGCCTCTCACGCGTCCGGATCCCACCGAATTGTCCTCGCTTGCAAACGACCCAAGTCACTTGGCGCACCACGTGCTTCTCCTTGCATATGATGGCACCCGACATCCTTGACCGTCTGGACCTCGACTCCTCCCTGAGCCTAGTCCTGGTCCACCTTGTTGTTGCCCATCATGTCCACCTCCGGTAGCTCCCGCTCCAGTTCCTCATCGTCCCGGCTTGCAACCAGCTCACCAGTCTCGATCATCTTTGGCGTCTCTCTAACCGTTCTGGACATCAACACCTCCCTGTGCCTAGTCCCGGTCCTCCTACGCCTCACCATGACCTAGCTCCGAAGTCCTGCAACTAACACCAACAAGCAAACCATCACACAGCACCGCACCATACATAAAGATCATCCATTAGCACAAACAAAATGTATGCACCCAAAATGCTGATTCTAATCCTAGAACCAAGCAATAACCTCATATGCACAAAGCAATAAACACATTGGTTAACCCTAACCAGAACACCAATAATTCCAGTGAGCAAACTCAGCATAATGACTGATCTTATACGACTTACGAGTACTCAGATGCATAAGAAATGAGGTACTCGTAGCTCAGAAGGTCTTTCCAGCAGCATACGACCACACAACAATCTGCTACGGCCATGTAGCAGTCGCTACGACCATCAAATGCACAGGCATATAGAATGCTACGACTATCGTTCACATTCAGCAGAAGCTACAACTGCTTACGACAGATCGCTGTGACCATCGAACACACAGGTCACTACGACTTACGACTATCGATCATAGCCAGACAGAGCTATGACTATCGATCACGACCAAACAGAGCTATGATTATCGATCACATCCAGACAGAGCTACGACTATCAATCACGACCAGACAGAGCTACGACTATCAATCACGACCAGGCAGAGATACGACTATCGATCACAGCCAGACAGAGCTACGACTATGATCACGACCAGGCAGAGCTACGACTATCGATCACGATCAGGCAGAGGTACGACTATCAAGTCGTAAGAACCACTGCCGACCACCAAGTCGTAAAAGCCACTACCGATCACAAGTCGTAAAAGTCACTGTTGACCACCATGTCGTAAAAGCCACTGCCGACTACAAAGTCGTAAAACTTCCTGCCGACCACCAAGTCGTAAGACTCCCTACCGACCACCAAGTCGTAAGCGACAGTGGACAGAGAACCAATTTCTGCATAAAACTCAAAAACCAAACTCAATCTTTACATAAACTCTAATCCACATATTAATTACTCATCACAACCACGGGGTGACCTCCACATGATCTCACAGTTGTACTTGCCGGTTCTTGGTGCGGTTTTCCACACACTGACACAGAAAAATTTTGGGCCTGTTCTTTTAATTGCGGCTTATGGTTTTGGTGAAATTTTGAATTTTGGTGTTTACTGATGCAGATTACGGAGAGACATATACTCACTTGCGATTTTAGATGGTACAGATGTTGGGCTTTTAATGTGTAGATCGCTTTACCTGTAGACCCCGTCTTAAGAAAATACTCCGTTTAAAAGTTAGGTACTGTAGCAAAAGCTAAAAGCCGTCGGCTTCGGAGGAAAAGAACAGGCCCTTTAACTGTACTGTCCTGCAAAGTTGTTGAGTAGATCCGCAAAAGGTTCTGTTCGAAGTGCTATACGTAAGAACTGAATTATGTAGTATTTTCATACGTAAGAGCAGTTGCAGAATTAGACCGGTAGGCTTGCTTTCTGTTTCGAAGTAACTTATAAATTCAGGGAGCTTTCTTCTGGAAATGAAGGAACGACCAATTAGCGCAGAATGATCGCTGCACGAGATGCAGAATTAAGCATCAACTCCTTTCATAGAATTGACCGCTCTGCAAAGGAAGAAAGATAATGATGATAAGATAGCAACTGCTAACTATGAAAGGAGGACAGGAATGCAGAAGCAGAAGCAACAATACTGCGAGCACCAAGCAACACACTGAATATGTTGTACCATAGCTTTCACCAGTAGTAACTTGTTACTATATCAAGTTCAGAGTTCCAAGCATTTTACAGTTACACACGATTCAGTTTTGACCTCATGCGTTGTAAACTTGCAATGAAGTGGAGTGTTGAGTAAACTGTAAGATGCAAACAAAACAAGGTCTTTGCTTTTGTCGTGCCGTTTCCTTGTGGACGGACCCATGTGGAAACGGACACAGAAAGCACGGAAGGAAGCAACACGCATGAACAAATCAATGCGGTTCCTGTGAGCTTTTACACTGAACCGATGAGCCACACGATAAGTGCAATTTACAGGAGGAAGTATATGATACGAGTAGATTTGTCAATGCAGTAACGATCTTGTGTCGTGAATCCCCTTCCCTGTACTAGGAGCGCTTGAGTACAGTAATAGATTCAGATGACTGTATAATTGGCAAGCACGTTCTTGTACTAATCAATCATTCATTTATTCGAGGGAAACAAAGAGAGATAGATCATCCGACGAGATCAACTACGAGAGGAGAAGGGAGATTCCCAATCTTGCATCCGAGTTACAGATCTTGACTGTTCAATTTGATCCGGCTGCTACTCGTCTCTCCAATCAATCATGCAGAGCAGGATCCATCCGGTCAGAGGCACAAGTTGCACACGTTATGCTATTAGTCAGCCATCTCCATTCTTTACACAAGCTAGAAAATGCTTTTTAGTCCAGAAAATAAGAAGAAAAGAGGGCAAAGCCATGAGTTAAGGAGAAATAATGGAGACGGCCACACCCCTGCTGCTGCATACTGTTCCTTGTTTCTTGATGTGGATATACCGAGCACTAGCACAATCTCTACAACTACGCTCAATTCTACACTCAATTCTTCTCTTGACAAGGCAAACTTGTTCTTAACTAGTTCTAGTTTGAGTAAGGATGGGTTGCTACTTAAAAATGATGATTGTGTTTGTAAGATCAATGGTGACATTTAGTGGGATGTGAGGGAGGAAGGGCGCCACAAAGACACGTGTGAAGGGCACGTAATTTAAGGAGGCACACATACAGCAAAGAGGATCACGCAGCGCTGCTTCATGCGTTCACATGGGAGTGAAAGCAAATGGGCCAAGCGAGCGCATGTATAGAAAAGGAGGAAGAAAAAGAGAAAGGAAAAGAAAAAAGGCCCAAGAATCCAAAGCCCACGTTTTGAATAAGATTTTCAAGCTCGATTCAGATCCATCTCATGTCCAATTGAATTGAAATTCGAATTCAACTTAGAAATCAATTCGAACTCAATTCCGAACACCTAATAGGCCTACAATAAAAGCTTATAACTTTCACAAACGGAGTCTGATTTAAGTGCTCTTATACTTGTTGGAAAGTCCGTCGATGCCAAGTCCGAACGGTGGGAGACTCTTCATCATCTACGACCACGCCGTGGGCAAGTCTAAGCTGATGGCCACGGCCACCGTGGGACGGGCCGCGCGCTTCAAGACTTCATCCCGCCGTCGCCTTCTCTGACATAAAGTCCGAACTGTGGGGGATAGAGCGCGCATTTTGAGCCTTCGTCCCTCCACCGACTTAGTCGGACCACCTCGTGGTCACGACTCCATCTGACCACCTTACAGTCTTGACTTCGTCCAACCACCTTATGGTCGGAGACTTCATCCGACCACCTTATGGTCGTAGACTTTGTTCACCACCTCGTGGTCGCACCTTCGATGATGTTGTCCGATCCCTCGGGGTCGAAACTTCGTCGATAGCCCTCGTCCCGCCACTGACTTCGTCGACGCCCATGACCATGTCTTCCGTGACATATTCGTGGGCCACTTATACAACCATCTTGTGGTCACACCTGGGTCGACGCTTGTGACCGCCTCACTATTGAAACTTCGTCGATGGCTGCCCGACCACCTCATGCTCATGACTCTGTCCACGTCAACGACCACCTCGTCGGCCCGCTACGTCTATCACCCTGTGGTCGCGACTTCGTGAGCAATTGTCTGATTGCTATGGGGTCTAGACTTTGACAACACTGCGTCCACACATGACCACATCGGGGTCACAGCTTCGTTGACATACGCTCAACTACCTCGTGGTCGCGCTTTCATCGATCCTCCATTGACAACCGTCCGAGCAGGGGGAGGGACGGACCGCACGTGCTTTGAGTCCTCGCCCCGCCGTCGATTGTGTCCACGCCCATGACCGCGTCGTGAGTTACGTAGTCGTGAGGCCTTTTCCGACCACCTCATGACCAACTTGTGGTCATCCGACCATCATCGTCCGGAATCACAGTCTTGATCGCGTCGGAGGCACCAACTGACGGGCACACGGGACTTTGCTACCGGATTTCGATGCCCATGTCAATGCGTCGCCCGAGTCCGGGGCATGACCTCTGCGCACTGGCTTAGCCTCTACCGGGAGATTCCACGACCACATCAAGATCGGTGAAACAACCCTGCTCCAGGAGGTTTACAGCGTCCACACCCCCAGGGGTTGGAGTTACCAGCTGCATCAGCTTGCCCATTGGTACATGCGTACTTGTTGTTGGGGGACGGTGCGCTGGGCCAGGCTGAGCCAATTGGTCACGTCAGCTAGCCCCTCGGGGCTTCACGCTTACTGTCAAGGGAGTACTGTTGTGGGGTGGCCTAGCCCCAAACGACTGGACGTTACAGTAAGCCCAATAGTATAAGGGAATATACTAGTGTACCCTTGCCTTTTGTAACTATTAAGGGATAGGATGAGAATTTTTTTATCCTAGCTACTTGTATTTCCCATTCTATATAAATACAAATATGGAGGAGTATCTCAAATGGTTGAACCAACCCGAATGGGACCTTAAGTTCTAGAAACTGCCCGAAGCCAATAAAGTGACAAAATCCACTGTGGATTTTGAAAAATATGCATGCACACTATTTGAAAATAATTGAAGGAAGTCATGAGAAAAGAGTTTATGCCATATGATTATGAGTTAGAGTTACTTCATCATATGAAGAACATTCACCAAAGATGTTGATCTGTCCAATCTAATTACGATGAGTTGGATTATCCTATATATTGTGCCAACATCACAGAGACATGTGCAATGAGGGTTTATTTCAAACGATGTTTGAAATTTGATCCTGCTACTACTGTTCGTTTGAAATGCGATGGTAGTATGCAGGACCTTGTGAATTATGCTAGGGAGGAGTAGAGGAGGATTATAGAGAGGCATACATTATGGTTTAACATGAGTCCACACTTTAGTTTGTATGCCTTCACCAGTGCGTTACATGAGAAGACAACTGAGCATGTGACTTTCTCTTCAGTCAAGGTGTCAAGTAGTGTTGCCCTGTTATTGCCCAGAGCATATGAAGAAATTGTGGTTGATGGTAATTACGCCATTGCTGGCCCACGATCTTTAGAGGATGAGATGTATCAAAACCCATGTGGGAATGAGAGCCACATAGCAAAATTGAGTGAGAGTGTTGAAAATTATGAACTGTGTGATTCTACCATATGTGAGGTTGAGAGCATCCAATTTGAGAGTTAGAGATACACCAAAAGAAATGAGTAAAGTAGATGATAGTAAAAGTGAGGTTATTGCTGAAATTAACGATTTACTCTCTACCGCTAGCGTTGTTTCTCATATTGTGCAGATTGACATTAAAAAAAGGAGTTAAAGGTTCAACAACCGACACCATTGGAAGCAAATGATGTGGAGATACCCACGGTTGGGAATAAAGTGCTTGCTGCCCTGTAGTTTTATCATAAAGATTTGATATTTACAGCACCTACATCAACTGAAGATGTCGTTGATAAAGGTAACAATCATGGCGCTAAATTTAATTGTGAGAATGTGAGTAATTGTGAGAATTCATGTGTTCAATTGAAAATTTCATATTCTGAAATTTCTATGCTCAATTTATATAATGTGGAATTGATTACCCATAAGAAAGTTCTTACTAGAATTATCCTGATTATTCTTTATACAATATCATATTCGATGATTCTAGAGATCTATCTAGTGTGATTGAGAGACTTACTGAAATCTCATATTTAAAATCACTAGTTAATACTTATACTTACACATATAAATTTAATTTGATTAAAGATTATAGTGTACATAACAAGTTTGGCTTTTTCGCTGAAATTGCATGGTAACTCCTGTTAGCTTTTCTGAGAAAAAGTTAAAAATGAGAAAAAAAACCATTATTTCATCACAGACAATGAAAAAAATTAAGAAAAAAAGAAAAAAAATTAAAAACAAAAAATCAAAATTATAGAATGATATATTTAAATGGTTTCACTTAAATAAATAAGAAACTAGCAAAAACGAAATCCTTTGGAGCGGGGCCTCACAGGCTCTCTCCAGTTACCACGTCATCCCAGCAGCTCGCGAGTGACACCACTCACCTCACCGCGATAATCTAAGCAGCTATTTACTATTCCTCGCTTGACCTCCGGTGACTTCCGCCGCTGCAAACGCACGACGAGGTGAGGCTGGCTTAGCTATATAGCGAAGCGCCTGTGGAATCCGTGCTCTCAAGAGAACACTCCAGAGAGAGAGAGGGGCAAGGGGAGGAGGCGTGAGCCATGGAGGGTGGTGGGAAGATGGCGTACAGCTACGGCGGCCACCACCACCACGACACCATGACCAGGCTGCTCAGGGGCTTGAGCCGCGTCGAGCCCCGCCAGTTCGGGCTTGGCCTCGTCGCCAGCTTCCTCCTCGTCACCTGCGCCTACTTCTCCATCGACAAGTTCGACGGCATCCATATCACCATGAGTGAGCAACCGCCCAAGAGACTGAGCTGCAACTCTGCATTTGCACCTTGCCTGGCTCACTTAGTAAATCTCTCTGTATCTCTATGTGTGCATGCAGTAAGCTCCCCTACCAAGAATGCAGCAGCTGGGATTGGCTCGCTGCTGATGGCCGCTGATGGGTCGAAGCATCGATTTGGTGAGGCCGGCATTAATCCATCTGTGAGATCTTTAAGCAGCCCAGGGATAGGACTAGCTAGTGACATTACCATCAGTAGCAAATTTTCTGTACCAATCGAAGAGTTGACGACAAATCTGTTCTTCCTTCTTCTCTACTTAGATTTGGGCGTGCAAGACCAACAAGATGCATTATCGAAGGAGGGGAGCAAGGCCGAGGTGCCCGAGAAAGATGACGACAAGATTTCCTCGTTGGGACCAGGTAAACAACACCGAGCAAGATGCAATCATTTGCAGATTATGTCCATGGGGATCGACCTGAGCTGCTGTTGTTTTGGTACTTCTACTTGCTTGCACGCGAAGTCCAGGCAATCTGATAAAGATTGGTTTTTCCTCTTATTTTTCTCCTTTTCCGTTGCTTTTTTTTTTAAAAAACAAAACTTTAGATTTGGGCCACAAGGTATCACTGGGGGACAAGAAGAAAGACGAAACTTTTGCGAGGGATGGTGATGCGAGCGGCGTTGCCTCAAACAGCACGCAAGAACTTGGTGAGAAACCAACCGCTTGGACTAATCTTAAGCAAGCTTACGATAAATGCAATATGAGAATTTTCTTTCCTTTTTTGAGGGAAAGAGGTAATGCAGGATTTGACAAGCTGCTGTTGCTCTTGGTCAGGTGTTCTTGAAGATGAGGAGCTGCAAGTGCAGGATGCTGCTGGTAGTCCTCCCAAGAAGAGCAGCAACAATGGCAGATCCCCATCTGTGGTTCCATCTGATCCTGCTACTCTTCCTGTTCCCGTTCAGCGGCGGATTCCTCCTGTTCCAGAGGTTAAGCAGACAGGTATCTAATTCTTCTTCTTTCCAATGTGAAAGATGCCTTTTTCTCAATTTATTGCTGGTCTTCAGCATTGGGATTTTTTGAGCTGCCCAGATCGAGACCAATTGTAGAACATTTTTGAGGAATCAGACCTCCTTTGCAATTCTTCAACTTGCAAGGCATGTAGATGTAAAATGTAGATTGTTCAGACTAATTTTTGGACACACATTTTTCTCCCAACGCAAGGACCAATGTTCTTGCTGTTCTGGACCACTCTTTTGTTTACCCTGTGTCTCTGTCTCTCTCTTCAGTCTTCACCTTTCTTGAGAGGAGAGCAATGTGGGCATCATCTTCTGTTTCCCGTAGCTGACAGGAGTAGCTCAAATTCTAGACCTCCTTTGATCATTTCGTAGGGTCTACATGAACAATCTTCTGTGTCTGTTAAGATCACATTTTTTTCACAGATAAAGATTTTTTTGGGCATTTTTGGCCAACCATTCCCATAATTAACAAGCAACGTGCCTTAATGGTTCCAAGATTCGGAGGAGGCGCCGCGGCGGGAGTGGAAGCCGCTGTGCAACCGCACGTCGAACCGGCGCATCGACTGGTGCGAGCTCGACGGCGACGTCCGCGTCCTCGGCGTCAACGGCACCGTCACCCTGGTGGCGCCCCCGGGCGCCGACGACAGCACCTTCCGCGCCGAGTCGTGGGGTGTCAAGCCGTACCCGCGCAAGGCCGACCCCAACGCCATGCGCAACATCCGCGTGCTCACGGTGCAGTCGCTCCCTCCCCCCACCGCGGACGCCGCGCCAGCGTGCACCGACCACCACGACGTGCCCGGGCTGGTCTTCTCCGACAGAGGGTACACGGGCAACTACTTCCACGCGTACACGGACGTGATCCTGCCGCTGTTCCTGACGGCGAGGCAGTACTCCGGCGAGGTGCGGTTCCTGGTGTCGGACTTCCGGATGTGGTGGCTGGACAAGTTCCTGCCGGTGTTCAAAAACCTGTCCAACTACGACCTGATCAACCTCGACAGCGACCCGCGCGTGCACTGCTTCCGCCGCGTCCAGGTCGGGCTCACCTGCCACGCCGACTTCAGCATCGACCCGCGCCGCGCGCCCAACGGCTACACCATGGTGGACTTCACCAAGTTCATGCGCGGCACGTACGGGCTGCCGCGCGACCTCGCCTTGCCCGCGGGCACCGGAGCGCGGCCGCGGCTGTTGGTGATCGCGCGCGCGCGCACGCGGCGGTTCGTGAACACGGAGGAGATCGTGCGCGGCGCGGAGAAGGTGGGGTTCGAGGTGGTGGTGTCGGAGGGGGAGCACGAGGTGGCGCCGTTCGCGGCGGTGGCGAACACGTGCGACGCGATGATGGGCGTGCACGGCGCGGGGCTGACGAACATGGTGTTCCTGCCGACGCGCGGGGTGGTGATCCAGGTGATACCGCTAGGCGGGCTGGAGTTCGTCTCCGGCTACTTCCGGGGGCCGTCCAGGGACATGGGGCTGAGCTACCTCGAGTACCGGATCACGCCGGAGGAGAGCACGCTGATCGATCAGTTCCCGCGCGAGCACGCCATCTTCACCGACCCCGACGGCGTCAATAACAAGGGGTGGAACTCCCTGAAAGCGGCCTACCTCGACAAGCAGGACGTCCGGCTCGACATGAAGAGGTTCCGGCGCGTGCTCAGCAAGGCCATGGCGCACCTCAAGGAAAACAAGCTCCACTGACTCATGATCAACCATCATTTCATCATCACTTGTTTCCCTTTTTCCTGGGGGTTTTATGTTGGTGTATCTATTAGCAAGTCGACCAAATGTATGATGATATGGTGCGGTGATCAGGTGAGGTTTCAGGCGGGTAGATGAGATGATCACAGTAGCCAACATGCAGGATCTTACAATTAATTTGTCTAGATCAACAAATATTCTTTGTTTTTGGGGGTTTGGATCAAATAAGCCTAGTTTTATTTATGTGATTAGTGATTGTAGTTGGTAGATGATGTACACTGTGATTCGAGAAGAAAAGTAGTTTTCTTCGGTAGTTGCTTCAGATGGTGCTTGCAATCTGTTGAAACACAGACGTCACGCGTTCCTGCATGGACACACTATCATTTTTACTTGAACGGAAAGTTTCTTTGCTTATCATTTGAGACGCTTGATGTAACATGTCATTTTTTTTACCATCTTTACTGCATTGGCACACGATTACCTGCCTATTACTACTAGGACTCCAAGTCCGAGTCTTTGGCGCTTATACCGTATTTAGAGTCCGGATTTACAATAATTGTATAACAAAAGCAGAAATGTTCGTTTTGGCGCCCGGTCACTAGACGACAGTGCCATGAAGCTGATACATGGCTAGCGGTACCCTGTGGCCGTGCTAAGGCCGCACGATGGCCGTGTGGCCGAGGGCATATGTTGCCCTCCCAGGGCTGCCGTCCGATCACCATACGATAAAAGTAATATTTTTGCAATTGTCATGTGACTACAACTATTCTTATAAATACGGATTCAAAACGTGCCAAAAGTGCTAAAAACTCCTCCATATTGTAGTACTTCACTAGGAGTATTGGAAATCTTTACTCATTTGACCCCCCTAGCGCTATATTTTTGCAATTGGTTTGTGGTTGAAATTGTACTGTAGCTGACTGAAATTACACTATAGCCGATGATGACTTATTTGGTGTAACTAAATTTTAAACAATATAAAAATGGAAAAAAATATGTTAGCCTGTCACGAATAACGCAAACAAATACGGAAAAAGAACCGACAAAAAAGGTCAAAAAAATAAAAAACCAAAAAAGCGAAATTTAGAAATAATAAAAAATAAGTTAGAAACCAAAATTTTAAGCTAAAATAAAAAAGAACCGACAAAAAACCTCAAAAAAATAAAATTTAGAAATAATACAAAATAAGTTAGAAACCAAAAAATTAAGCTAAAATAAGCGAAACGTTAATCTGTCTGATCAAGGAGCATAATTTAATCGAGCCTACCATGGTCAGCTGTTCCATCACGTAGCCTCTATAAGTATTGTCCTAGTATCTCCGGGGCATCCTTCCTTCGAGTTAAAGGCATTTTTGCCACTATTTCATATTGTATTTACAAAAATAATTAAATCTAGATAGTATTAATAAAATATCGTTTCTGCCGTTTGGTAGGTGAACAACAGTGTCCGTGAGGTAACACATGTCGCTGTCGCCGGCGGTAGATGCTTGTCACCCCACACCGCATTTGCAGGTACCGCCGCCCGGCAAGCGCTTATTATGTGATATTTTGGGAATTTTATGTGATCTGAATTTTTCACTTTTATTTGGGTTAACTTAATCATAAATTTAACGATCGTCACGCATATTTTAAAGTGGCATGTGTCGGTCAATCGTGGTATATATTATTTACTGCTATCTGGTTCGTACAATTGTCACTCTCTATGTATGTGCCCCTCTCGCGCGCTCTCTTATTCGCAGTAATGTCATTATTTCCGTGTCATCCCCCTCGCCCGCTCCGTCGTTTGCACATTTGTCATTGTTACGATGACGTCTCCCTTCACTCGAAGCACTGCTCATGATAATGGGTACTCAATATATGGGGTGAGTGCACCAGGTTCACCTTTCGCTCGGGCATAAACACACACCTCTGGCAGTTCGTCATTGCTCATCAATTCGCTCATCGCAGAAGGTTATTGTCGCGATCGTTGCTGAAAATTGGGAGTGCGTAGCTTATTAGTTCGAGTAGCCAGTGTGTAGCTCAAAATTAGCAGTGCTGGTTTCTTCTCTAGAAAGGCAGGTAATTTTTTATCGTATGCTTTCGATGTTATTCCCGTAATCGTAGTTAATTAGTGTTATTTAGTTAGTCGTGATTAATGTAGTTTGTATTACGAAGTAAGTATATTATAGTAATTTAGATATAGTTTGTACTATTTGTGTGTACGTACGATACCCATAATTTGTTAGTTAGGGGTAAATAATGAGTTAGTGCTAAGGACGACGGTAATGAATGGCTCATCATTTTTTTGATGAGTAATCAAATTATCGGTAAGTAGTGAAGTATTTGTATGTGGTTACATGAACGCATGTAATCATTGACTTGTAATATGTTGCTGTCATTATGAATTTTTGCAGTAATATTTAGTCTGTCCCATTTGTTGCAAGGTACACTTAAATTTAATAGTGCATAGCTAATTATTTGGAGAAGGCGGTGCATAAGCCATTAAGGACGCGACAGTGTTGATTACTTCTCTCGAAAGACAGGTAATTTTTTATAGCATGCTTTTGACGTTATTGTCGTAGTCATAATTACTGTTATTTAGTTAATCATAATTAATGTAGTTTTTATTATAAAGTAATTATTAATCTTCGCACTAATATTTCTTTTTCCCTATGTATTGGTAGATATGGTTTTATCGGAGCTTCTGCAACACTCGTACGATGAGAAACATCGTTCCCACACATGGACGACGGTGACGCTACCGCCCTTTGCCATTCAAGGCTGCGGGGGGAGCTACGTCCCAACCCTGCAGGCCACAGGTTTGTTGCCCTTTGCGAGGCTGGTCTCTACCAGGCAAGAGTTCACCATCGACGACAGCCTGCTCGCGGCACTGGTGGACAGGTGAAGGCCCGAGACACACACATTCCACTTTCATTTGGGTGAGATGACGGTCACTCTAAGGACGTCGCGTTCTTGACCAGTTTCCCTCTCGAAGGTGACGCACTTATTTCAGCCCCTGCACCAGCCGACTGGAAGGAGAGGCTGGCAGACCGGTTCGACCGACCTATCTCGGAGAGTGCACGTGGCGTCCCCCGCACGTGGCTTAGCAATTCCAGTGTGTGCCCATAGATTGCACCGCCGGAGGTCATCAAGACGCACCCCACGTGTTCCTTATCCAACTCTTTGGTTGGAGCATGTTTCCAGCCACACACGACGATATTTGCAACACCGAATTCATCGACATCACCGAGTCTTTGGTGGACGCAAAGTTCGGGGCGATGCCTCGGTATAGCTGGGGATCAGTGGTTCTGTGCGTCACATATCAGGGGTTATGTGACGCTTGCTAGCACGCCACTGCTGGTACCCCCAATCTAGTCATCTGCTACGTGCTCCTGCATCTGTGGAGCTGGGAGCACTTCCCTATCAGACGTCCGATGATCGTGATGCCAATGCACCTATTTGGCGAATTCGCCGACCTGATAGACAGACCCACTATGGACATCCGATGGACTATTGCCCGTTTGCGGTGGGCAAAGGGCAAACCATTGAGGTGCTACTTGCTGTGGCACAACGAGTTCGAGTGGGTTTCTTGATTCCTTCGTACTTTGACACCACGATGGGGATTTCTTGAGTCCTTCGTACACGATATTATTACGGGCAGCTCGCAGTTTGACATGTTTCAGCTGGATGACTTCAACACTTACCGGACCCGACCCTCATCGCACTCGAGCCCATCGGACCACCGCCGCCACCGAGCGAGCGTAACGGTCTTCATACCTCCTCCGACCCTGAGACACAACCTCCAGACCGACTGACGTACCCAACGGGACATGCTCGTGCCGATAGAAGATAAAGGCACGTACGGGGAGGCAGACGCGGCGAGAAAATAACAGTGGCTCAGATGAGTGGGTCATATCGCATCCAGTGTGATGTATTTTTTGTACTACTATAATTACTTTTAATTGTACAAATCCTAATGTATGAAATTGTAAAAAAAGTGAAATATTTGTAAATTCATGATTAAGTTAACCCAAATAAATGTGATAAATTTGGACTACATAAAATTTACAAAAAATTACACAATAACTATTACTATGTCGGGAGGATTCACATAAAATTTTATAATTTTTGGAGCTCGTTTGATATATGTAAAACTCATAAAATATCAAAATTTTATGAATTTTTGAGCAATATTCGCAATGGATAAAATTACCCAAAAATTATGCTATGTGGTAAGTTGTGTCCGAAGGCTGTACATTAATTTTTGTAATTTTTAGAGCTCATTTGATATATTAAAAAATTTAAACAAATACAAAATAAAAAAATTATGGCATGTAATTAAGCCTGCTAATTAGCCAGCTTAATCACCTGCCGCCCCTCACCAGACGGCAGCAAGCCGCCTCCGCCATCGGGCGACAGTGTCTGCCGTCTGTGAGAGGCGGCAGCGCCTCGCCGATGTGACGACGCGTGTCGCCTTGCAGGCGTTGCCGCCCGCCCACCAGACGGCAGAAACGACAATTTTGTCAATACACACGCATACAACTATTTTTGTAAATACGATGCGAAACAGTGCCAAAAGTGGCTTTAACTCCTTCCTTCCATGGATGTATTATACACCCCTGTTCCTTATCAGCTGTGTGGGTTTTTTTTTTGTGCTGTGACTTTTAACTTTAAATTTTAAATTCTGACTATTCACGAGAGTGTACGGAAAGAGATATTCACATACATTTTGACCAATATAGATAAAGTTGAGATAATGTCAAATACAACCAACTTGCAGATCCCGCTTTTAAAAAAATACCTTATTTAAAAATTAGTTACTGTAGAAAACTAAACTATAAACCCAAAATAACCCGCTCAGAATAATCACCAAAATGCTAACATTTGGTTAATGGGACTCCCAACTTTTTCGAAGTACAGCATAGGTGATAGCCTTCTCTTTTTTAGCCAATAAGAATAACGGTTATCATAGTTTCAGCCCCTCAGATAAGCTGAAAAAAAAGTGCTTTATGACTAAAATTACATTGTAGCTGGTTAAAATTATACTGTAGCTGATGGTGGCTTATTTGATATAATTAAATTTTAAAAATATAAAAATAAAAAAAAACATGTTAGCCAATCATGAACAATACAAATGAATTCGAAAAAAGGGATAAAAAAACAAAATTTAGAAATAATGAAAAAAATCTAAAAACCAGAATATCAAGCTGAAATGAACGGACCTTTAATTAATCATTTTGGCAATTGAATGAGCAAGGAGAAGTCCTATTGCTAAAATGCAAAACAGGGATGGAAGTACTCTTGACTAATTAATGGTTAAAACTGAAAAGTACGGTTCGAAGATTAGCTAGTACTGTGAGCCATTAATCTACTAATATACTTGCTAATCCTACTAATTAATCAATCCACGAGTTATAGCTTGGCTGGTTGCTGGGGGCACGAGCAGCACGTAATCTCCAGCAGCGATCAGCCGAGCGGCCAATTGGTTGGTGGCGAATAATTCAGTAGACTATCAGATTAAAATGGTAAACCGAATCCTTTTTGCCCAATTGGAGCGGCCAGGTTACAATAATCCACAGTATTCATGTGCCGTTGGGCCCCTGAGCTAGCACATCCATCATTCATTCACTGATTGATTGATCGATCGATTGGAGGATTATCGAGCTGTGAGCTCGCACCGACGGTTTCGTCTTAATTTCTTGGGACCGAGGAGGTGTTCTTACTGAAATTGTAGCTGCATATATATATGCAGGTAATTAGTACATATAGGCTGCCAGTTTACTCGGCAAGGGCACTCATGCATGTGAATCATGGTATCCATGTAGTAGCATTGTGTGAAGTATATACTAACTCGCAGAGATCAATCGTTAAACAAGTATGTACAAGAGAGAATCTGCTCTTAATTTGCAGTTGTAAAAGCAGCATCCAGAGGCCAAGATAGATGGATTAATCTCCATTTGCAAGCCAGGAATGCATCCACTAAAAGTTAAAAAAGAATATACCTGTAGACCACTCGACATGTGGTGTTCAGTTTGGCTTATTTTTTTGGCTTATGGTGAAAAACATCAGAATTTACCGGTGAAAAAGATCAGAATGATGTAGTCTTATTCAACATAATTAAATTTAAAAAAATAAAAAATATAAAAAATTTGTTAGCCCATCACAGACAACACAAACGAATACGGGAAAAAAAAGAACCGGCAAAAAAGCTAAAAAAAAACCAAAAATTCAAAAAAAGACGAAATTATGAATAGTGCAAAAATAAACTAGAAGCCAAAAGCTCAAGCCATATTAAGCGGTCCTGACCACCACTAATCTTGATCGGAAAACACGCATGAGACCATGTGGATTGTTTTCCATCAATGGCCGAGTAGGTTGGTTTCATTTGAGTGACAGTGCTACACAATTAGGACAAGAGGATATCGACAACACAAGGAACCATTTTAAGTTTGCCATAGATCACTCCCTCTCCGGAAGCGTCACTGTTTTCGTGTGTTGTTTAAGAGTAGGTTCTTTTAGACTGCGGCCGATAGTTTTTTGTCTTAACACGAGCGTTTGTGCGAACGAACCGAATGCCGATAAATCACTTTAAAAAAATTATCTCGATAATTCGTTTCGAAAAGATGACGGAGAAATTGTCTCGTTTATTTGTTCGAAAAAAATTATAAACTATAAACTATGAGTCATAAGCTAAAAAGAATATGACCTAAGTTGGTATGCCACGTTCCATACATGTCAGCATGTACAGGAAGATCACATATGTTGCGTTGTCGCTATTTTTTTTAAAAAAATCTAGTCCTCAAAACATAAATATTTAATTTTGGTCTTTTCCATAACCGTAGGAGCAACATCAGGTGATACATATCATCTGCCGAGCTTCTGTGTCCCGATAGGTTTGTACTAGTGTCCATTAGCCAAGCTTGGCAGCAATCTACTGATGTGCATTAGTGCTTTCACTTAAACATGCCTTATACTAAACATGCATTAGTGCATGTGTTAATGACTCCTGCCACGGTCGCATAATGCGCTAGTTGCTCATTCCAAGTTAGCCGAGCTCGGTAGATGCTTTAAAAATTCGTACGTTCGACATAAATCTGAAAAAAAAACGCAATGCCACGTATGCCATTACTTCTGGCAAGCAGCACATGACTGAAGGGAAGGGGTGGCAGAGAAACAAATGAGGAAAGGATCCTGGAATCTGGTGTACAATATAATAATGGGGACTAGGGAAGTTGATGGAAAGTTGATGCCTGACCTGACTGCTGCTAGCATAGCGTAGCGCAGCATGGGGTGGTCATCTTTCCAGCCTTTCTTTCTTCTTTCCGGTTCCTTTCTTTAGGACCGGCAATATGACAACAGAAAAAAAAATGATGTCTTTTTAAAGTTTTCTGTAAGTATTAAAAAAATTTCACTCAAGAGTTAGAGAGCTAAAAAAAGATTTTACATCCTACAACTAAGCAATAACTCAAATCACCAAAGATGCACAACATTGCACCTGGCCGACCCGACGAAGATCTACGGTCTGATCGGCTTGATACCAGCGGTTTAGCACTCTTCTGTTCCCAACACAAAAAAAATCAGCTTGGGTTCAAACTACTTTTGGTGCAAAACCCAAAATACATGATTAAATGAGATTAAACTTTGTACACACCTTATTGAAGATCTTAGAAATCTGTTTCATCCAAGGATCGAGATGGTCCTGGGCAAAATCCCAACCTTTGATCAAAACATGCGAAATTGTTAAACATATATTTGATTAAACATATATTTGGGGTCATGGTTGCTATACCTCTCAGAAGTACTAAGCTTAGCAATATCACTTCTTCAACAATTCTCCAGGATTCATACTCATCTGGAAAAGCAAATGCATCATGAAACTTAAAGTCTTTGATTGGTTATTATTCATACATAGACTTAATACTCGTGAACTTTTGAAACGGAAATGCTTTCACATTGTTGGTTCCTCAACTTGTGTTTTGTGTGATGGAGGCGATGAGAATACATTGTTTCATCTTTTCTTTGACTGCTCTTTTAGTCTCCAATATTGGCAGTACCTTGGAATTACTTGGCACCCAGGTGCTTCTATTGAGCGCATGATCTTACTTACTAAATGCAACTCTAGTCTGTCGTGTTTCATGGAAATTTTTATTATTGTTGCTTGGCACATTTGGAAGGAACACAATGGTATTATCTTTGATGCTACTGCTGCTTGTCTACATAATTGGAAACATAACTTTAAGGGACATGTAATTCTGCACTCATGTAGAATTAAGGCTGCTGATCAAGATGAACTTTGTAATTGGATGGACACTCTCTAAGTTGTGTTCCTTTTTACATATTGTAATCCTTTTATTTATTAATATATAATACCACAGTAAGAGTCTTTCATACTGTTTTCCCTAAAAAACATGCAAAATTGCATCAAAACTAGGCAAATCTCAAAATCGTGAGATTCAACTCGCTTGTAGGTTAAGATCGGCTAAGATGGCTCTAGATGAGTTTCTACATATCATAGCAAGCAAAGTCAACTGACAAATCGAACCCAAAACCTTTGATCAAAACTACGCTCAACAATATCGTTTCTTCAACAATTCCTAGGGATTCATACTCATCTGGAAAAGCAAATGCTTTCCTAAGCGCGCTCAAGCGCTGCAATTTTGATCCAACAAAGTTTCTGGTATTTGGCACACTACCAAAATACCATCGTGTTAACCCGGTCTTCATCTTTTCTTACAAGTAATCGTCATGCTTGCCACATTTAAGTGCACCAATGGCTTGCCATACGTCGGTAAGTCTCTCCTGTTTCGCCTCTACCAGACCATGTCTCACTTTGACCGACCAAGCCACTTAGTGCACCTCGTCACTCAAACATTTCATTCAACATTTTTTATCTTCCCAATGCCATACTTGAGCTTAACCATCTCACATGATATTTTTGATCATTCTGGACTTTGACTCCTCTATAAGTATAGTCCCAATCTTGCCTTCACTATAGTTGACTCGAAACCTCTATGTGCATCTAAAGATAAATAAATAGTTTTTGAGTTTAAGTTCTTTACAGGTTAACCTATATTAGCTCGATGCATGGTTCATGTAATATGATTGCAGTGACCTAGAGCCAAAATGCCCAAAACTTAGCAAAAAAAAACAATTTCTAGAACTATTGTAGAAAATCACGCAACCTCAGATCAGACCGCTGTACCTAACCGGTATGACCTTTGAGCATAGCTAGTCAGACAACTAAACACGGCCGGTCTGACCGCCTAAAGCTGAAACAAACAGAAATTTCTAAATCTTTTTTAAATTTAAAATTTAAATCTACAAACATAACAATAATTTATCATAAATAATCTGCTCATTCACATGGTCGCTTTCTTCCCTCGATCGCACTGCATACTGCAGGGCAGGCTCCATGCATGACTCCATGTGTCAGTAAGTGTCGGCTCGGGTTTTGGGCCTCTCCACCCAGCATCCGACCCCACCATGTGAGCCATACAGTCGCAGACAGCCTGATGCTACAAGTCAGCACATCCAGCCGGCTACCATAATTTTTTGACCTTTGCAAAAATAATTATGGTCAGTAAGTTAGTATTTTCGTTGTAAATTTTATATAAAACTTGTTGATAAATTACTATTGATCTTACAAAATAAATATAGGAGACTCAACATATATAATTATGCAGAGGGGATAAGGATTTAAACAGATCCAGGCGTTCTTTAGAGAAAAATAACAACACTACCAATATGTTCTTACATTCGATCACAATGAAATGTCTAAGATTACAAACGAATAATGTCTTATGTTCTTCTTCCTCTCGTCATGTGACGTCTTCTTTAAATAGCGTTGAAGGTGTGATGCATCATTGGTACCAGCCAATTACACACGAGGAGCTATTCTTGCTGGTAAGATGTTATCTTGAAGAATAGTGTGCCTTGAATGATAACGTGTGTTTGTGTCAGTGGTGTAAGTGCGCGCGTTTTTCTCATCAACCGCATGTAGTCAGCAGACTTAGGCCCTACTCGGAGTGGTCCAATCCGCACTCCAGTGATCCAGTCCACAGTTATGGGTCTATTTTTTTGCTACGACTAATAATTTCTGGCTGAAATTTTTGAATTTTAGCTGTTTACGGTACAGATTACGGAGAGATCGATACTCACTTGCGATTTTGACTGATACAGATGTTAAACTTTTAACGTGTACTACGTTTAACTTGTAGACCTCATTTTAAAAAAATATCTCATTTAAAAGTTAGATACTGTAGCGACTGCTAAAAATCGATCGACTTGTGCCCCTGAAGAACAGCCCCTATCCCTTGTCGATCCCCTCCTCCCAATCCCGATCTGCATTCCTCTCCCAGTCTCACACACTCACGCCCTGATCCTCTTCGTCTCCCACCCCGTCCACCGCGCCACTAGCCCCGCCGGCCGCGCCGCTCCACGCCTACGGTACCAGGTGGCAAGTGCTGACCTCCTCTCCTCTCCCTGACCCATTCTCTGAGTGCTCCCGATCTCTCTCTGCACTCACACGAGTCCGCTGCTTCGCAGCCTCCGCCCTTGCAACTGCGACTCCCGTGGGTGAGGGTGCCACCGCCGCTCCGTGCCCCTGTGCTGTGCCAGGTGCACCTTCTTCTTCCCTTCCTTCCTAGCAGCAGGAGTGGATTTCTCCAAATCAGTTACTATGTTGTGCTCTAATCTTTCGATCTGATATCAAAAACAGTATTTTTAGGCAAGTTTCAATTCTTCGCGCAGTTAATAACTATATGCGCCTACTCAATGGCTGTCAGGTTTCATTTTGGTGCCCTTTTAGCAAGAGACAAGATAAAGTTGGAGGTCTGACGGCAGATTTTGAAGCTGCAGGCTTAAGGTTGTTTCTAAGGCAAATCCTTACAGGCTTACATGAACCGTGCTTTCAGAAGAGGTATGAGACTGTTAGCATTGTTGACAAAATGCCTAAGCTAGCGGAAAACAGAAGAGGTATGAGACTGTAAGCATTGTTGCTTCGTTTTGCTGCTATCTATCATTCTAAATTATCTGCTGATGGCTGCTATTTTAGGAATAATAATTCAGCTTTCTAATTACGGCTCACGAGCATATTTGAGCCGGCTCGAGCTAGAAAACGAGTTAAAGGCCGCTTTTAGCTTGTTTTCTGAACGATGGTCCGAACTGAGCCAGATCCTAGCAAGAACAGGATGTCGAGCATATAAGGTTGGTGCATGCATATAAGGTTCGCACAATGCAGGTACTACTATACTAGTATCTTCCATTCTTCCATACTTGCGTACATAACCATTACTCCTCCGTAGTGTTGACTGCCTTATCAAATTATCATGAAAAGAATAAAAACGTGAAAAATATAATGGTACAACTCATCTGTTCAGCGAGCGAACTGGCACGTAGTTTGTTAGCATCTCGTAGCCAAGCTACTGACGTGCTGCGTGTGGATTTTAATTTCAGTACCAAATAAACTGAGACAATGACGTAGTGCATGCGTCGGTGAGTTATGATGATCAATTGCATGGTTGGCTTCTTAGTCCTTGGGGACAAAGTTGGAGTATTCTGTTTTCAGACGTACGGACCGACGTTGGTGGAATTTTTGATATATATGAGAATTTTGGACATTATTGGTACTATTGCTGTCGACAATACCAAAAATAGCTCTCAAAGCAGTGCAATTCCCGATCTAGCTGCCCGACCACATGATTCACCTCGGGTCGACGCGTGGCAATCGTGCGGCTGGGGAGCGCACGACACGAGAGTCGTGCGGTCCCCAACCGCATGACTTGAGTGATGCGGTGGCCGACCGCACCACTCGGACGTCGTCCCATCCATGTGCCGAAAGCCGGATTCCCGTGAATTTTGGACACTATTGGTACTGTGTACCGTGAAATTTTCAAAAATAGCGCTCAGACCGACGTTTTTCCGTTTGTAGCCCCCTTCCGACTGCACGACTCACTGGAGAGCGACGCGTGGATATCGTGCGACCGGGGAGCGCGCGACACGAGAGTCGTGCGGTCCCCGACCGCACGACCACTGTAGCATCGAGTGGTGCGGTGGCCGACCGCACGACTTGGTGTGCACTGTTTAGTATGCAACGATTTTATAATATAGAAGAGGAGATGCAAAAAAAAAATGAAATATATTTTGAAAATGTATTATGTATTGCAGATGATACATGTAGGAAATATTTTTGTAGATTGTTATTTTTCGAAATATTTTTCTACATTCTTAACGGTACGATCGCCGTGCCTTGTTATAGTGCGGTTAATTTTCGAAAGAATTTTGTAGGGACGATTGAGCCCGAAATAACTCGTACGTACAAAGGTAATTTGTAATGCGGTGTAATGGTTGACGCGTCTTTGTTTTTTGCACATTGTGAACGGTAAAAATATGTTCAATTCGTCAAAACATTTTGCGATCATGGTACGTTGTTGTAGTGCAAGAAATTTGATGAAAACTTTTGTGTGCATGACTAGGATAGGAACGTCTGGTCTGTAGGAAGGAAAGTGATATGGAACACATGAAGAGTTGAATGCAAAAGGACTACAATATTTTATGTTGTTAGTTAAAATAGATTTCATAATAAATTTGGGAATAACACGACGCACAGGATTTGGTTACAACAAACTGAATTAGTCGTACGGTACATATGCGGCTTCTTGGAATTTAAATAAATTAGACATTTAGGCGAGTAGTGCGGAATGGTCCAACCTACTGCGTAGACCAGGTCCATTTTCCCTTCCTTGCGAGCTCAGCGTTATAATCCTCATATTCCTGTTTGGCCTTGGTCGTCATTTCTCTTTTTTTTTCTCGTGCTCCCTCTCGCGAGCCTCGCGCTACCTGCGCGTGCACACCTTGAGATGAGGTTGTGTCTCTTGACGTATACGTTCGGTTTGCTCGTCTTGGCGACGCTCCTCGCGGATCTCGCGTGCCCTTTTGTCATTCCACACGTCATAATCCAGAGTCCACTGGTCGTATGGATGGATCTCTATGTCGATCCACTTGCGGTAGCCACATAGCGGCACTGGGCACTGCGGGCAGACGAGAGAGTTTGTTATTACGTATTGTTAGTTACAAATAGTGGGGGAACACATTGTAAGTAGTTCTTACCAGCTGCCGATAGCTGATGGTGTCGAAACGACGGTCAGGATAGTCAGATAAGTAGTTCCCACAACCCCAATAACGCATGCCGAGGCTAAGGCGCTGCTTTGACTTGAAGAATTTACATGGGTCTCCACACCAGCAGAGGGGCGACGTCTCCCACTCGGGGGGTGTTGTGGCGAATATTCAGTTGGAACGTTTGGTATGGACATGCTCCTACGGGGGGCGTTGTTAGGTGGCTTTGACCTCGTGACACTCTCCCCTTGTTTGGCCCTGGCCGCATCAGCCATTGCTTGTTCTGCGTAAAGTTGCCCGCTTTTGTTGTTTCTTTGCGCAAAGCTGTCCTCTTTGGTCATGTCACTGCGCAAAGCTGACTGCTTTTGTCATGTGCGTGCCACGATGCTCGTTTGGCATATAGGCAGCGAGGTGTATGGCTGTACCTTCTACCAGTACGCACGCTTTCTACAATATGGAGTAGAGAGAGTGATTAAGTTAGTAATGTGTCATATTTTATTTGTTGTGTTCGTTGTTGTGTTCATGGTGTGGCGCCGGCACTGTTGTTTTGATTTATTTTGTTGCGTGTAGTACTTTCTATATTTTCTGTACGTGCAATTATGTGTTGTTTCGTGTTGTCATTGCGTGATGCCTGTTGCTATGTCTCTAGGCAAAGCTGACCTCTTTTGTCACGTCTCTGCGGAAAGCTGCTCGCTATTGTCATGTCTGTGGGCAAAGCTGACCCCAATTGTCATGTCGCTGCGCAAAGCTGTGCTCTTTTGTCATGTCTCTGCGCGTGAGGTTGCCTTCCCCCACTGAGCCTATAAGAGGGAGACATTCCTTACCTAGGCCCGTGCATTGTTCTTCCTCACATCCCGAATTACTTGTTCGCAATCTGTGTACCTTTCTTTCGTGCTCGCTCTACCGGACACCGATATGAGTCAACTTAGCACCTTTTCATCGGCACCCACAATGATTTGCCCACAATGCAACACGGTTGTTCGACGTAAGACCTTACACACGACCGCGAATCCTGGGCGTCACTACTACAAGTGCCCGTTTCACTCGGTGAGTAAGATTGTTTCGGGTTCGTTCAAATCGTACAGGCATGTTACAAATTGTTCTTCTCATGAAATCGTAGGAAGCCCCCGGCGGATGCCGATTTTGGGTGTGGGAGGATGAAATGGGCAGTAGGACCGACAGTGTTCGGCATGAGCATCGTTTTGATAGACTGAAGTGGAAGATTAATTTAATGTTGTGTGATATTTTCTTTCTTATGTTTATTGTTATCGTCAAGTTGTAGTGCTGGAGGTCGTTATCGTTTATGTTGGTAATATTTATGCTATGTTCTATCTTGTGTTTATTGTTATCGTGTCTTCTCCTGGTGGAGTACAAACACAAAAATTGAGCATCTCAATGCGACGACTATTGGAAACCATGCGACGTTACAATAGCTCAATTACAAAAACTCATTGTGCACCTCGTCGTCGCCTCCTCGGACGGCGTATCTGATCATCTGAGAAGGCGAACCTGCTAGGGGAGTGCGGTGCATCTCGAAGGTTGTACTGCGAGGCCTACGTCCGAGGCGGTGGTGGGTACAACTCCGTGGAGAGTTGCGACGGATGGCCGAAAATAGAGCTCAGCCATTCGGAGGAGGGTCTCGCCCCGCCGGATGTCCCGCCGGATGGTATAGTTAAATTAGGCAATGCGAAGTATAAGATATTTATAATAAGTAGTAATATCATAAGGCATTTACCTGAGAAGTCTGAAACGCAGATGGCCCACTGTGAACTTCGTGGCCCTGTTGCTCCGTGATTGTCTGCAATTATTTTGCGATGCGATTAGATGGCATTGAAATACGCATGTTATGTTTACTACGTTAGTACATACCGGTGCGTGCGGCTGTCCGAATGACGATGACGTTGGCAAATCACGCATGTACTCCTGCGCTGTGTAACCTTGGTAGGTCTGCCCGAACCACTCGTCCTGCCCCTGCGGGGTGGACTAACCACCATGAGCGAATGTGGGGAACATCACCGCCGGTTCTTCGCTTGTGACTCGGATCGCTTTACGCAGAGCTCCGCCGCCTGCAGTGAATGTTCGGTCCTCCGTCGCCCTCCGTGATGACGATGGATGTAGCAACGTGCTATCCTGTCGCAAGTGCTGCAGGAAAAAACTGTGGTTACACATAACTGACAATTGAGTGGAAAAACAAATTGTTGCCAAATGTTGTACCGTAGGTCCGAAGCGCTGCAAGGACGAGCGAGCGTAGCTGGGACGAACGCCAGACATCGATGGATGTGCTGACAGTGGTGCTGACTACGGTGCTGACGGTAGTGGTGCTGCCTGCCGTCCTCTGTGGAGACGTCGTGCATGTACTTCATCCCTGTGCCGACTACAGCTCAGGGTCCTGATCGCCGACCTTGCGTTATCGTAGATGGTTCGCACCGAAGCCAGCAGCCGATCCATGGAGCCGCCCCTCCCACGGTGGAGAATTTGAGCAGCCTCGTCCTGGATACGATGCAGGCTCTCGTACTGCAGGTAAACAACGAATGAGTTAAAACGTACTGTAGGTAAACAAAGAATGAGTTAAAACGTTTTGCCGCAAGGGTACACTGAGAGTAGTCTCGTACCGCCTCATCGTGTCGTCTTTGCCGATGACGGTCGAACTGCCGTGTGGCGATCTCGTCGCGACCTCTGACAGGTGTGGGGTAGGCCCAGTAAGCCTGCTGCGGGTGCGTAGAATGTATCACTCTACGTACGTACTGTATGTGTCGAGATCGTATGGCCGGGTCTCATCCACAACCTCCGTGCTCGCTGAGTCATGCCATAAGTCTGTCCACGGCCGTTGTGTGCCCCTCCAGTCGTCACCCCGGTGCCCTCTTCTTGTTTGTCTGCAAGTTAGTACACATATTACACAATTAGTACGAACAACACATTACTACATTGCGTGCGATTCTGGTGCAATGACTTCTTGGTGGGCCTTGGTGGTAGTGGCCCACGGGAGGGTGGCATGTGTTGGTGAAGGCCAAACTGCCTCATGACTCTCTGCGGGTTGTATGGCTCGACGAAGTGGGAGAAGACGAGGCGGCAGGTCGTCAATCAGTACATGTGGTCTTGGTGGCATTGAGATGATAACCCGTGGGGGCTGCGTTCTGAATGAACTCTGGAGTCCATGACCACCAGACTATCTCGCCCTCATGAAGAGTCTCGAACTGGTTATGGAACTCTGGGTATACATGCCTCGGTCTCTCCCTGGCCCACCGCAGCTGACCATGTGTCCAACGCGTCCTCATTGTCGGCCCATTAATGGGTTCATCACCATCAGTCTAATCGTAGAACACCGGGCTGAACTTGTAAGGGTGCACAACACTCCCAAAGTAAGACCTCCCAACAGGGAAGTGCTCCCAAGACCAGTACTATAGGAGCATGTAGCACACAGCCAAGACCGGCTCGCTGGTCGTAGTACGCTGCGAGGCATCACACAAGCCTCGGTACGTGGCTCTAAGGACAGCAGATCCCCAGCTGTACTGTGGCACTTGACCGGGCCATGCCTCCGCCAAGGACTCCGCAAGGTGTATGTAGCTAGGGTGCACGGAGTCTCCAGTGGTCGTAGGAAACAAGACCCACCCGAACAAAAAAAGGATGTATGCGATGAGGTGTGTGCGCACGACCTCCTCAGGAGCGTGCATAGGGCACGTCATGAACTGTCATAGCCACGAATGTGGCACACAAGACACTGTTATGCGGGATCGGGTGACCGAACAAGAATACCTAGGCGACCTTCCGCTTCATACAGGGTGGCACTCTTCTTTGCACCACGGAGGGTAGACCGTCGGCATGTACACGTCCTGAAGTGTAACAGTCATCTTGCCCCACCGGAAGTGGAAGGTGTGAGTTTTCGGTCTCCAGCGATCCACGAGTGCGGACAGCAACGCCACATCGAACTGCAACGCATACGGCACATCCAGCATGCGAGCAATGGGCAAAAGGCCGGTATGTCGCAACAGTGGGATGTACCGATGTTCTAGAGACCAGTGCTCTCAGGGGCTCATAAGGATCAAACTCGGAGGGCTGGTTGCAGATGACCACGCTGTGCATCGGTGCTGGTCATCCCAAAGGGGCTCTAGCAACTCGTACGCCATCTCCTGCCGATGAATGAAAACAAGTTAGTACGCTGTGACAAGAGAATATGCAACATATGTAATTTGCAGCTAATGATAATAAAGCGTGCAACAAATGACAACATTATATGCAACAAACGTAATTTGCAGCGAATGATAATAAAGTGTGCAACAAATGACAACATAATATGCAACAAACGTAATTTTCAGCGAATGACAATAAAGTGTGCAACAGACGATAACATAATTTTCAACAAACCTAATTTGCAGCGAATGATAACAAATGACAACGAAATATCGAATAAGTCACAACATAATTTCTAAGAAATGACTCAAACAAATTGTACACGTAAATATTTCCGTAAGATACATTCAGCATAGGTTAAAGGTTGCAAGATCATGTGCTCGCAGACACAAGATGAGCACAACAAAGGCCCTCGGTAGTTAAAAACACATAACCAACAGTCAACAACGGAGAACTACGTGCTTCGTACTATGGAGCGTTACTTGATGTCGGCCTGTTTGGGCATTGCCTAAATAAATGACCAACCGTCTTGCATAGTCTGCACTTCGGGCGCTGAACCCGATCCCCGCGCTGGATATCATCCATATCATTACGAATGCGAAGGCTATGTCGTCGCCCACGGCCGACGTGATTCAGTGCATCGTTCGGCACCCACTTCACCTGCCGTAGCCAGAGGTCCTTGTAATGCATGTCCACCCCGTAGGAATAGAACTTCGTACTCCAGGTTTCAAATAGGTGCTTTATGTCATAGTACTTTGAGATGTAATGCGTGGGCGCCTGGTGCCATACTGCGCATGCCACGTACACATGGGAGCATGGCTTGTGTAGAAGTTGCGGCTTGTTGCAGGTGCAAGATGCTCTCTCATCAATGGTGCATACATACTTACGATCCCCTCTAGTCTGGCCCATCATGTACTTCTGTCTGAGGCGGAACTCGAACTTCCTCCGTAAGCCATCCATGGTTTGAGCAATATGCAAACGAGACTTCTCCATCTTATTGCCCATGTAGGCCTGCGCTACCTCGGAGAAATCTTTGCCTTCGTCCAGATGCTTCTTCGCCATCATTGCTCTATTGACAAAGTATCCAACTGAACGGTTTCAACTCTCTTCCACGATTGCAGTGATAGGTAGGGATCTCACGCCCTTTAGAACACCATTGTACACCTCAGACATGTTTGTTGTCATGATTCCATATCTTGCTCCACCGGTGTCATGTAGTAGAGACCATATCTCCAAGTCAGGTGCATTGGAGTGAACCCATTGTGTGAACTCCCCTACTCTCGTAGAGCCTCCCTCCACGGCCCCAGCTTCAGCCTGCTCGACACGTCATACATGCTTCCTGGTCTCCTAATCAAGGTGCCTCCACAAGGCCTCAAACTTTCTCTTCTGGTTCTGCATACAAAGCTTTTTGAACATCTTCATTAGTTCCTTGCTATGTAACCTTCTGTGGAGATTCGCCGCAAGATGCCTCATGCACCACCGGTTCTTCATGTCATTCCACTGGAAGGGGGGTTGTGTCCCGTTCTGCATCGTTCGCATTGCAGACAACTAGCCTGCATTGCGATCGGAGATGACACACACGTCAGGCGGATCTTGTACTTCGGCCTGCTTCACATTAGCAAGGAACCACAGCCAGCTATCTGTATTCTCGTTCTCTACAATTGCAAATACCACCGGGGGTAACTGGTCATTTGCGTCAGCTGCAACCGCGGTCAAGATAGTACCCTTGTACTTGCCAGATAGGAATGTGCCGTCCATCGTCAGCAGTGGACGGCACCACATGAAGCCTTCAATTGCCTGACGGAAGGCCTAGAACACTCTGTGAAGCACGAAATAATTCGGCCCTTGCGTCTCATGAACCCGCTCGTGCTTATTAATGTATGTGCTTGGGTTTGTACGCAATTTGTGTGACATTCTTGGGACGGATCATATACCTCCTCATACATCCAGAACATCTGTTGCGGGACCTTACATTTACCCGCCACACCTTCTTGTAGCTGACATCAAACCTCACCGTATTCGCCACATCCGTCATGAGAACCTTCGGAGAAATGGACACATTTGCCACCACAAGATGCCTTATCAGCTCCGCAACATATGACGACATCATGTTGCGGTACCTATGTAGTGGCGCCGCAAGCTCACAAGTGTGAACCTTTAGCACCGTTATCACGGAATTCGTGGCGGTGCCCACTGAGCCATTGCGCGGGACCTTGCCAGGGCAGGAGCCGTCGACACACATCACAATGTATGTGTCAGGGTTCGACACTGCACCCGATATGTCCTACCGATGTTGACGGCAGTCGGCAATAACTTGTTGCAAAGCACTCTTGTTACTGAAGCACTGCCCTAAAAGGAAGCACTCCCCATGGCAGAACTAGGGATTCTGCTGCGATGTCCAATGAGGGCACACTCCTTTTAGCGCAGTGCTTCCGTAACAAGAGTGCTTTGCGAAGCTTATTGCCGCATCGCCGTCAACATCACCGGACATATCGGTGCATAGGTCGAACCCCGACACGCATATCAGAAGTGTGTCGACGGCCCCCGCCTATCAAGGCCCGTGCGCATGGGCTCAGGCGCCGCCACCAATTCCGTGATAACTGTCAAGGATCACACTTGTGAGCTTGCGGCGCCACTACATAGGCACCGCAACATGACGTCGTCATATGTTGCGGAGCTGATAAGACATCTTGTGGTGGTAAATGTGTCATTTCTCTGAAGGTTCTCATGACGGATGTGGCGAATACGGTGAGGTTTGATGTCAGCTACAAGAAGGTGTGGCGGGCGAAACAGAAGGGCCTGCGGCGTATGTTCGGGATGTATGAGGAGGTATATGATCTGGTCCCATGAATGTCGCGTCAAATTGCAGAAGCAAACCCAAGCACATACATTAACAAGCACAAGCGGGTTCATGAGACGCAAGGGTCGAATTGTTTTGTGCTTCACAGAGTGTTCTAGGCCTTCCGTCAAGCAATTGAAGGCTTCAAATGGTGTCGTCTAGTGCTAACAATGGACGGCACATTCCTATCTAGCAAGTACAAGGGTACTATTCGATCATGGTTGTACCGACGAAATGACCGCCATTCCGGCATTTGCAATTGTAGAGAACGAGAATACAGATAGCTGGTTGTGGTTCCTTGCCAACGTGAACAGGCCGTAGTACAAGATCGGCCCGACATGTGTGTCATCTCCGACCGCAATGCAGGCTTGCTGTCTGCAACGCGAACGATGCAGAACGGGACACAACCCCCTTCTAGTGGAATGATATGAAGAACCGGTAGTGCATGAGGCATCTTGCGGCGAACTTCCACAGAAGGTTCCATAGCAAGGAACTAATGAAGGTATTCAAACAGTTTTGTATGCAGAACCAGAAGAGAAAGTTCGAGGCCTTGTGAAGGCACCTTGATCAGGAGACCAGCAAGCATGTACCGCGTGCCGAGCAAGCTGAAGCTTGGGCCGTGGAGGGAGGCTCCACGAGAGTATGGGAGTTCACACAATGGGTTCACTCCAATGCACCTGACTTAGAGATGTGGTCTCTACTACATGACACCGGCGGAGTAAGATATGGAATCATGACAACAAACATGTCCGAGGTGTACAATGGTGTTCTAAAAGGCGTGAGATACCTACCTATCACTGCAATCGTGGAAGAGAGTTGGATCCGTTCAGTTGGATACTTTGTCAATAGAGCCATGATGACGAAGAAGCATCTAGACGAAGGAAAAAATTTCTGCGAGGTAGCGCAGGCCTATATGGACAAGAAGATTGAGAAGTCTCGTTTGCATATTGCTCAAACTATGGATGACTTACGGAGGAAGTTCGAGGTCCGCCTCAGACAGAAGTACATGATGGGCCAGACTAGAGGGGATCGTAAGCAAGTATGCATTACTGATAAGAGAGCATCTTGCACCTGCAACAAGCCGTAACTTCTACACAAGCCATGCTCCCATGTGTACGCGGCATGCGCGGTATGGCACCAGGCGCCCACGCATTATATCTCAAAGTACTATGACATAATGTACATGTTTGAAACCTGGAGTACGGAGTTCCATTCCTACGGGGTGGACATGCATTACAGGACCTTTAGCCAGGGTAGGTGAAGTGGGTGCCGAACGATGCACTGAAGCACGTCGGACGTGGGCGACGACATAGCCTTCGCATTCGTAATGACATAGATGATAGCCAGCGCGGGGATCGGCTCCAGCGCCCGATGTGCAGACTATGCAAGACGGTTGGCCATTCATTTAGGCAATGCCCAAACATGTCGACATCAAGTAACGCTCAATAGTACGAATCACGTAGTTCTCCGTTGTTGAATGTTGGTTCCGTGTTTTTTAACTACTGAGGGCCTTTGTTGTGCTCATCTTGTGTCTGCGAGCACATGATCTTGCAACCTTTAACCTATGCTAAATGTATCTTACGAAAATATTTGCGTGTACAATTTGTTTGAGTCATTTCTTGGAAATTATGTTGTGACTTATTCGATATTTCGTTGTCATTTGTTCTCATTCACTGCAAATTAGGTTTGTTGGAAATTATGTTGTCATCTGTTGCACATTTTGTTGTCATTCACTGCAAATTACGTTTGTTGCATATTATGTTATCATTTGTTGCACACTTTATTGTCATTCACTATAAGTTACGTTTGTTGCATATTATGTTTCATTTGTTGCACACTTTATTATCATTAGCTGCAAATTACGTCTGTTGCATATTCTCTTGTCACAGCGTACTAACTTGTTGTCATTTATCGGCAGTAGATGTGTACGATTTGCTAGAGTTCTTTGGGATGACCAAAGACCGATGCACGCTGTGGTCATCCGGAGCCGATCCGAGTTTGATCCTTAGGAGCCCCCGAGAGCATTGGTCTCTAGACCATCGGTACATCCCATTGCTGTAACACATCGGCCTTTTGCCCATTGCTCGTATGCTGGATGTGCCGTATGCGTGACAGTTCGATGCGGTGTTGCTGTCTGCACTCGTGAATCGTTGGAGACCAGAAACTCACACCTTCCACTTCCGGTGGGGCGAGATGACTGTTACACTTCAGGATGTATCCATGTCGACGTGTCTACCCTCCGTGGTGCAAGAGTAGTGCCGACCCGTATGCGAAACCGAAGGTCGCCTCGTTGTTCTGCTCGGCCACCCGATCCCGCACAACAGTCAGTGTGCCACATTCGTGGCTACGACAGTTCATGACCTGCCCTGTACACGCTCCTAAGGAGGTCGTGCGGACGCACCTCATCGCATACATCCTTTTTTTGTTCGGGTGGGTGTTGTTTCCTACGACCACTGGAAACTCTATGCACCCTAACTACATACACCTTGCGGAGTCCTTGGCGGATGCATGGCCCGGCCAGGTGCCACAGTACAACTGGGGATCTGCAGTCCTTAGCGCCACGTACCGAAGCTTGTGTGATGCCTCGCAGTCAGACTACGACCAATGACCCGGCCTTGGCAATGTGCTACGTGCTCTACAAGATCGGGTCTTGGGAGCACTTCCTGAGGCCTTACTTTGGGAGTGCCGTGCACCCTTACGAGTTCAGCCTGGTGTTGTACGATCAGGCTGATGGCGATGACCCCGTTAATGGGCCGACAATGGGGACGCGTTGGACATATGGTCAGCTGCGGTGGGTCAGGGAGAGACCGAGGCATGTATACCCAGAGTTACATAACCAGTTCGAGACTCTTCATGAGGGCGAGATAGTCTGGTGACCAAGGACTCCAGAGTTCATTCAGAATATAGCCCTCCACGGGTTGTCATCTCAGTGTCACAAAGACCACACATACTGGTTGACGACCTGCCACCTCGTCTTCTCCCACTTCGTCGAGCGATACAACCCGCAGAGAGTCATGAGGCAGTTTGGCCTTCACCAACACGTGCCACCCCTTCTAGGACGGCCACTACCACTGAAGGCCCACTAGTAAGTCATTACATAGTAACTGTACGCAATGTAGTAATGTGTCGTTAGTACTAATTGTGTAATGTGTGTACTAACTTGCAAGCAAATAAGATGGCACCGGGGTGACAACTGGAGGGGCACACAGCGGCCGTGGACAGACCTGTGGCGTGACTCGGCGAGCATGGAGGTTGTGGACGAGACTCGGCCATACGACCTTGATACATACAGTACACATGTAGAGTGGTACATTCTACGCACCCGCAGCAGGATTACTGGGCTTGCCCAACACCGCTGCGAGGTCGCGCGCGAGGTCGCCATACGGTAGGGCGGGGCTCGTCATCGAGCGAGACGGCGACGATGAGGCTGACGAGACTACTCTCGCAAAACCCTATGCGGAAGACGTTTTAACTCATTCTTTGTTTACCTACAGTATGTTTTAACTCATTCGTTGTTTACCTGCAGTATGAGAGCCTACATCATATCCAGGATGAGGCTGCTCAGATTCTCCACCGTTGGAGGGGCGGCTCCATGGATTGGTTGCTAGCTTCGGTGCGTACCATCTACGATGACGCAAGGTCGGCGATCAGGACCCTGAGCTGTAGTCTGCATAGAGATGATGTACATGCACGACGCCTCCACAGAGGACACAGATAGCACCACTCCCATCAGCACCGCCATCAGCACCGTCGTCAGCACGTCCTCGCAGCGCTTCGGACCTGTGGTACGATATTTGGCAACAGTTTGTTCTTCCACTCAATTGCCAGTTATGTGTAACCACGCTTTTTCTGCGGCGACTTGGCGTGATGGCACGTTGCTACAACCATCGTCATCACGGAGGGCGGCGAAGGAATGAACATTCTTTGCGGCGGCGTGAGCTCGCAGAAGCGACCGACTCGCGGCGAAGAACCGGCGATGACGTTCCCCACATTTGCGCATGGCGGTCAGTCCACCCTGTAGGGGCGGGACGAGTGGTTCGGGTAGACCTACCAAGTTTACACAGCGCAGGAGTACATGCGTGATTTGCCAATATCATCGTCATTCGGACAGTCGCATGCACCGGTATTTACTAACGTAGTAAACATAACATGTGTATTTCAATGCCATCTAATCGCATCGCAAAAAAATTGCAGACAGTCACGGAGCAACAGGGCCACGAAGTTCATGGTGGGCCATCTGCGTTTTAGACTTCCCAGGTAATTGCCTTATGATATTACTACTCATTATAAACATCTTATACTTCGCATTGCCTCATTCAACTGTACCATCTGAGCAGGACATCTGAGCAGGACGTAGACCCCTCCTCCGAATGGCTGAGCTCTATTTTCGGCCATCCGTCGCAACTCTCCACGGAGTTGTACCCACCACCGCCTCGGATGCAGGCCTCGCAGTACGACCTTCGAGATGCACCGCACTCCCCTAACAGGTTCACCTTCTCAGAGGATCAGGTACGCCGTCTGAGGAGGCGACGACGAGGTGCACAATGAGTTTTTATAATTATGCTGTTGTAACGTCGCATGGTTTTCTATAGTCGTCGCATTGAGATGCACAATTCTTGTGTTTGTACTCCACCAGGAGAAGACACGATAACAATAAACACAAGATAGAACATAGCATAAATATTACCAACATAGACGATAACGACCTCCAGCACTACAACTTGACGATAACAATAAACATAAGAAAGAAAATATCACACAACATTAAATTAATCTTCCACTTCAGTCTATCAAAACGATGCTCATGCCGAACACTGTCGGTCCTACTGCCCATTTCATCCTCCCACACCCAAAATCGGCATCCGCTGGGGGCTTCCTACGATTTCATGAGAAGAAAATTTTGTAACATGCCTGTACGATTTGAACGAACCCGAAACAATCTTACTCACCGAGTGAAACGGGCACTTGTGGTAGTGACGCCCAGGATTCGCGGTCGTGTGTAAGGTCTTACGTCTAACAACCGTGTTGCATTGTGGGCAAATCATTGTGGGTGCCGATGAAAAGGTGCTGAGTTGACTCATATCGGTGTTCGGTAGAGCGAGCACGAAAGAAATGTACACAGATTGCGAACAAGTAATTCAGGAGGTGATGAAGAATAATGCATGGGCCTAGGTGAGGAATGTCTCTCTTATAGGCTCAGTGGGAGGAGGGCAACCTCACATGCAGAGACATGACAAAAGAGCACAGCTTTACGCAACCACATGATAATTGGGGCCAGCTTTGCCCACAGACATGACAATAGCGGGTAGCTTTCCGCAGAGACGTGACAAAAGAGGTCAGTTTTGCCCATAGACATGACAAAAACGGGCAGCTTTGCGCAGAGACATGACAAGAGCACAGCTTTGCGCAGCGACATGGCAATAGGCGTCACGCAATGACAACACGAAGCAACACATGCATTGCACGTATAGAAAATATAGAAAGTACTACACACAACAAAATAAATCAAAACAACAGTGCCGGCGCTACACCATGAACACAACAACGGACACAACAAAAAAATATGACACATTACTAACTTAATCACTCTCTACTCCATATTGTAGAGAGTGTGCGTACTGGTAGAATGTACAGCCATACACCTTGCTGCCTATATGCCAAACGAGCCTCGTGGCACCCACATGACAAAAGCAGTCAGCTTTGCGCAGTGATATGACAAAAGAGGCCAGCTTTGCGCAGAGAAATGACAAAAGCGGGCAGCTTTGCGCGGTGACATGACAAAAAATGTCAGCTTCGCGTAGTGACATGACAAAAGAGAGCAACTTTGCATAGAGTGTCAAAAGCGGTCAGCTTTGCGCAGTGACTTGACAAAAGAGCCCAGCTTTGCCTAGAGCCTAGAGACATGACAAAAGTGGCCAGCTTTGCGCAGTGACGTGACACAACAGGACAGCTTTGTGCAGAAATATGATAAAAGAGAGTACCTTTGCCAGGTGACATGACAAAAGAGGGTAGCTTTGCGCAGTGACAAAAAATAAATCACATGCCTACCCTTTGACTTATAAAATGAGGTGCAATGTATCTGCAAGAGAACACTCCATAATCTAACACTACATCATACATTCATTCTCCACGTCGGGATGGAGAACAAGCAGATGAAGGAATTCGAGAAATTCCGCAACAAGCTATCGGAGATATTCAAGAAGAATCGGGAGGAGACCCGCAAGAAAGAAAGGGCTGCTGCGACTCGCGAGGAACAAGCAAGGGCTGCTGCGCCAGTGCCAAACAAGGGGAGAGTGCCACGAGGTCACAGCCACCTAACGACGCCGCCCGTAGGAGCATGTCCATACCAAACGTTCCAACTGAATATTCGTCACAACACCCCCCCGGAGGGGGAGACGTCGCCCCTCTGCTGGTGCGGAGACCCATGTAAATTCTTCAAGTCAAAGCAGCGCCTTAGCCTCGGCATGCGTTATTGGGGTTGTGGGAACTACTTATCTGACTATCCTGACCGTCGTTTCGACACCATCAGCTATCGGCAGCTGGTAAGAACTACTTACAATATGTTCCCCCACTATTTGTAACTAACAGTACGTAATAACAAACTATCTCGTCTGCCCGCAGTCCCCAGTGCCGCTATGTGCCTACCGCAAGTGGATCGACACAGAGATCCATCCATACGACCAGTGGACTCTAGACTATGACAAGTGGAATGACAAAAGGGCACGCGAGATCCGCGAGGAGGGTCGCTAAGACGAGCAAACCGAACGTATACGTCGAGAGACACAAGCTCATCTCGAGGCGTACACGCGCAGGGAGCGCGAGAAAAAAAGAGAAATGGTGACTAAGGCCAAACATGAATCTGAGGATTACAACGCCGAGCTCGCAAGGAAGGAAAAATGGCCCCGGTCTACGCAGTAGGTTGGACCATTCCGCACTAATCGCCTAAATGTCTAATTTATTTCATTTCCAAGAAGACGTATATGTACCGTACGGCTACTTCAGTTTGTTGTAACCAAATCCTGTGTGTCGTGTTATTCCTAAGTTTATTATGAAATCTATTTTAACTACTGAGAGACCATGTGGAGGTGCTCCCATGTTTGTGATGAGTAATTGACATATGTTCTGAAAGTTTGAGTTTGATTTGAGTGGTTCGTGCGTAAGTTTGCGACTAATGCAAATGATGATTTCATTATCTCGAGCGGTGCTATGTTATGCTGTTTTCTTGTCTGTGATGGCTGCAGAACTTTGAGACAGAGTCGTGGCGAGGTACGGGATGACCGGACTAGGCACAGCGGTGTTGAGGTCGGAGCGGTCGGGATGTGCCGAAGATGGCGAGGACTCGAGGTGGTTGCGAGGCTTGGATGGCAAGAAACGAGGAAGCTTCCCGGAAGGTGCAGCAGGGGCGTTTTGGTAAATACGCAAGACTGCAAAAGCGGAAGCGGATTCGATTCGAGTTAATGGGTAAAGCACAAAAGTTGTTGGAGCTAATGGGTAAAGTGTGTTTGTGAACCCATTAGTGGAAACTATAAAAGAAGAGGGGTAGGCATGAGAGCAAATCAGGAGTTAGGGTTTTTTGCTTTGTGTCTTTCTCTTTTCCTTTTTGTTGGGGAGTTGTTAAGAAGCAAGAAAGCATTGGTGCGTTCTCCTACGTGTTGTGTGCTCTGAGTGTGTGTTCATCTCAAGCATGTAGTGGTTTTTGTATCATTTCTCCTCAACTGCGTGTGGGGATGTATTTAGATGGCTGTAAGATGAACCAATGTAATCTTTCATCTCAGTGATTCAATGAGAACTATCTGTTTGAGATGATTATTTGGGTCCTTCTCTGTGTTTTGTTTTAGTTCTGCCCTTTGTTCTTCTCTTTTATGGCTTTGAGTTCTTGAGAGAGTAGCTTCTAATTTTTGCTCTGTGATGGGGATTTGTCTCAAGACCATTTGGTCGGTTAACTCCCAAAAGCAAAAATTAGATTATGTGGTTTTGCTTCTTTCTCAGTGATGCGGCTTATTTCCTCTGTTCTCAGGGGTCTAGGGTTTGGAGGCAGGGGTATTTGTGATTTTGTTGTTTCCTTCTAAAAGTTTGGTCAAGGTTTGGGATTTCTTGGTGAAAGATCATGTCTAGCGGAAATGCAAAGTCTCATGACCAATAGATATGAAAATCTCAAGAAATCTGAATTTTAGTGCTCCCTGCAGATTTTTCTTCAAGTTTTGGCTCAACAGCTCAATCTCTAGTTGTTTGATTTCAATTTCCTCTCTCTAAGGTTTCTTGCTATTTAACTTAAAGTCCTTCTCTTTTGGCCTAAAAAGATCAGCTGATTTTCTTTAATTTCCGTTCTTCCTATTGGTTTCGGTATTCACTGTGCCGAGTGTTGTAATCTACTGTTTTCAGCTGCTGCCGATATGCTTCAGTCTGCAGCCTGCAGTGTCTTCAGTTTGCAGTCTGTCCTTTTGGTTGTGAGGTGATTTTTCAGTCTGTAAACAATCTGCCAGCAAACAAAAAGGAGGAAGAAAACTGCATTCATTTTCGGCCAGCTGCTGCTCTACATTTTCTGCTCCTTTCTGCTGTGCCGAGTGGTGTATTTCTTCAGTTTTCAGCTGCTCGATTTCTGCTCTGCAGTTTTGGCCAGCAACAATTTTTTGGTGGAAATCAATAGTCCTTGTTCTTTTTCGGTTCTCCAGCCTGCAGTATGTAAGTCCTTCGGCTAGCTCTGCACTTCAGCTATTTTCTTGATGCTTTCGGCCAGCATTTAGTCTTTAGCTCTCTGTTTGTTCTCGGCGGCTTCTCTCTATTTTCAGCAAAAATTAGCAATTAGACCTTGGCTTAGGTTTTAATTAGCTCTTCACCAAAAATTATTCTCTTTTCAGTTGAGCATCTTTTGCTTTGGTTCTTGGGCAGCCATACTGGATTTTCTTTTTCTCGAGTCTACTTTGGTTTCTTCTCTCAGTGTTACCGTAAGCTTTCATCCTCTTACCTCGTAGCTTCTATCGCTATAGGTGAAGACGATAACCATTTATCCTCCTCTGTTGCCATTTTCGATCCTACAACTACCAACATAATGTTCCACAAAAATTGAGGAAGATTAAAACGTTTTCCTTAGTGTCCATTTGTGAGAAATTTTCCTGATGTAATTTTTCAAAAAAAAAAAAACAAAATTGTTCAACATTTATCCTTTGTTTTTGTTATGTTATTGCTTTTTCTGATTTTTCTACGATGTACATGGATTCTTGTACGTTGATTCGTAAACGTACTGACGAATTAAACTGACTCCAACCGAGAGAGAGGTGAAGGAAACTGATACCCCATTCATGGCGCGTCATGAGCATACATACGCCCATTCTTGAAAGATACACGCGCGTATACGTGCATTCGATGGGCAGGCTCGTCTTCAGCTAGGATGGATGCAAATCTCTGCAACCCAACCGGAGGCCTACCTTAAAGCTACTACGTACGTACGTACGTACCTACCCGTGTACAGCATACTAGCTTGCACGAGGAGTATGCATGGCGCCATTAGCTCTTCGGGTTTCATTCCTTCCGTGTACTCTTAAATACAGCTGCATCGATCCATCACGATCGATCGAGACGCATAGCTTTGGTAGACAACCATCGTCGATCGTGAGGTGACGGCAACCACTCTAGTCAGATTTTGACCACATTAGCTTTTCACCAAGTTAGGATCGACCACGGTGGTTTTTGACCACTTTCTGGTCATCGACCACTTGAACAAAAGCGGTAGTATCGCATCTGCAAATTTTGCACAGTGGCTCAAAATTTTGAGTAGAGTTCCTATTCAAATCTTCATAGCTTTGTAACTATCGGAGCAAAAGATAAGTGAATACTTAGAGAGAAAAGTTTAAGACATCATTCACCCCCTCTTTTGCCTATCCGGTCCTATAATTTAGCTACGAGCAAATTTCTCTGAGGAAGAGGGGTACAGTAGGCTATGCAGAAGAGGTAAGAGTTAAGACACGTCGGAGAGGATGACATGTGTGCACAGTGGCTCGAAATTTTTACTAGAGTTTCTATCTGAATCTTCATAGCTTCGTAGCTATCGAAGCAAGAATAAGTGAATACTTAGAGAGAAAAGTTTAAGACACCATTCACCCCCTCTTTTGCCTATCCGGTCCTGTAAATTAGCTACGAGCAAATTTCTCTGAGGAAGAGGGGTACAGTAGGCTCTGCAGAAGAGGTAAGAGCTAAGACACGTCGGAGAGGATATAGAAAGGATGACAATGTGTTCGGTATAATCAGTGCTACGCTATACTGTTGAGTCTGCCGATCATTTGTCATAGGCTATCGCTTTAGTGAATTGAGCTGCATGTTTATTTCCCCATCAGCATCTTTTTTATAACTTCCACCAATTGTGATTGACAGCTTTGAAGACAAAACTGTTTTTGGGTCATATGTGATATGTGCCAGCATGTTAGAACAGTAATCGGTGCATGTCTCATTAGTTGTCACAAGAGAATACAATAGCAGAAGTAAACATGCAATGATATTGTCGGTTTAATCTAAAAGACTAATCTTGTCCTTATAAGCCTGTACATTGGAGGTTTATCTTCAGCACTTATACTTCCCTAAACATATTTCATTTTGGTACAAAAAAAAAAACAGATATAAACTGAAACTTAATCCATGGTCCATAGGAGACAGCACAATTTCCTCAGTGGACATGCATACACAATCTACGGAGTTCGTACATTCTTTACTTCCTGCAAATCCATCCTTTCAATGCCACTATCGGTGAGCTCTAAGATTCTAAACCCCAAGGCAAGGTAGCGTCTCCAGCGAGTCAACAGAGTAGAGCAACAGGAAGAAAAAAAGAAAGGAAAGGCAGAGATTGAGTCGAGAGGCACAAATCCCAGCCGGCGCGGTGGGGAAGGTGGTGAGCGGGTGACTCCAGAAGCTGCTGGTGCTCGCTGCGCCGAGAGAGAAGATGGAGAGAGCCGCCATCACTACTACTACTACTACAAAAAAAAAAAGAGGATTTAAAACTATCATTATAGATGATTTTTAAACCGTCTGAATTTATGCGTCAGTGATAATAAGAGGTTATCATAGATGATCTGGTTTGAGCCGTCTGTGATAATTCTTCACAGACGGTTTATACTACAAAATCGTCTGTGATAGTTCATTCTATACCTAAATTTTTTCTATTTTTCGGCTAGCTTCAGGAAATGTTAACTATATCATTTGAAAACAAGCAAATACAGCAACACATTCTATTTCTATTAAGATTAGAATCCATCATTACAATATCACAAGATATCGAGTAGGCTACCCATAGCACTGCATACACAAGAGGACACTTACAATTTTACAAAGATAAGCTTCACGGCTACAAATTCAGGCTAATGCAAGCTAGACTTACACATCTTTCATTAAATTACAAGCTAAAACAAGTGGTACGGGAAAATTTCAAGTAGCAAAAACAAAAAGGTAACGAACACCATTTTCAGCTTCTATGATAAAATCAACAGCTTCTATATCGGTGACTTAGAATAGTGCGGATTTGCCATTGCCTTCTTCCTTTTCATCTTGCTTCAAGTGAAATTTCAGTCGTCCTTGTCGAACCCCTTCCCAGCCTTGCCGCGCACAAATGAGTTGGTATAGTACTGGTGGTATTGGTTCTTCAAGTAGGGAGAGGGGATTAATAAAGAGTGAGAAGTGGGGAAGATAACGATGTCTGCCGTTCGATGCGGAGAGAATGGACGGGTAAGATCGGGATCCCGGGGGATATGCCGTGGATCGGTGACGTGGCGGGACATCACAGACGGTTCGAATTACAAACTGTCTATGATAGAGACATCGCAGACGGTTCATAATAAAAACCGTCTATGATAACAGAAGATATCACAAACAGCTCATAACAAAAACAATCGGTGATAATGGCGTCACAAAGACAATATATCGGTACAATATAAATAGCTAGTCTCAAAAGATAAAATAGCGAAATTTTATATGGCTTATATTTACTTGTTTGAAAGGTTTCGACGAGATCTACAACTTTGCAGTTGAGGCAAAACGCAAATTCTGAAGAGAAGATCAAATTTTTTTGGCAAAACCATAAACTGAAAACTTAAAACACAAATTTGTGGCTAAAGATGGCCGATTTTCAGGGTCTTAGAGGGCAACTAGCACAAGTCGATCATTTTTTTCAATTGGGCTCGTCGTTAGCTTTCCAACGAGTACAAGAATATCGAAAACGGACACCGTACGCAAAAGTTACGCCCGTTTCACTAAAGATGTCTCAAAACTAAATCCTACTCGGACTTAAGTGGAAGATTATAAAATTTTAGGGGATTACGAGGTGGAAAATATATCACAGACGATTTTTAATACAAACCGTCTGTGAAGTATCGCAGACGGTTTAAATAAAAAATCGTCTGTGATGTCTGTCATTATTACAGATGGTTCTTATCAAGAACCGTCTGTGATGTATTGTGTTATCACAGACGGTTCGTATAAATAACCGTCTGTGAAAATACCACAGACGTTTATTTGTATAAACCGTATGTAATATTTACAACACAGACTGTTCCTAGGAACCGTCTATAATATAAGTGTCCAGTTTAGTCTCTTTTGCAGTACTGCATAGAGCCCTGCAACGCTGCCATGAAAGCCATCTTCCTCCTCCTCTCTCTTACTCACCCACCCAAATCGCAAATCGCACATTGTGCGCTGGTGTGTACGAAGAGTGCGAACGACGAAGGAGGTGTTGTGGTAGGTAGCGCTTCGTCAACGGGTGAGGCGATGGAGGAGACGGAGGAGGACGGAGGGAACCTGATAGCCGTTCATTTCAAATTTAGGCTGCCCAATGCTTACCGATCGAGCTAGACCTAACTCTGTTCTGTTGTTGATCGATCTGTTCCTCCAATAGAAACGAAGATGAATCGATGCATTGACAGGTGTTCCAGGCTTTCTCTTCCGTTTGCGACGAGTAACCAGAATAAGTACGCCTATGACATGTAATAAACCCTCACGCTAGTACTCCACAAAAGAAGCTTGTAATTACTCGGAAGGGTTGGAGTTGACTCTTAGGCCTTCATGACCTAGCTAGCATTGCAAGTACATTAGTTTATCTCGATCGCTCGCATGACGAGGAACCCAACCTTTTTAACTTTTGGCAAATGTTACCTACAGCTTTCGGTAAAAATTAAAATATTTTTAAATAAGACGTTTATCTAGAGCAGGTGCGACTCAAATCTCAAGATCATTTTCCCCCCTTGCTTAGGACATTAGTGTGTCATAATGTGAAGTAGTCACTCGATTGAAGCTATAAAAAACGATTTAATGTGAAGTAGCCACTCGATTGAAGCTATAAAAAACGAATAGCTGTCAGGACTCCCAAGGTAGCCTCGACGTGGTATATTCTTCTTCTTTGGCATCATCTCCAAGGCCACAAGGAAACTAAGACCGAATGGAATACAAAGACCAAATATAGAGTTAGAGCAAGTCCATCTGTTGCGGATGAACAGGCAAAACAGGCTTTCTGAGCAGGCACAAGGCCGTTAATTCCTCTCTGAGCAGATCCAAATATATAGATATGTACAAAGCAAATGATGCAGAACTAATGGATGCGATCGATTCTCCCACATATATATATATATATATATATATATATATATATATATATATATAATACAAAGCAATCAGGAGGAGAAAATTACGCCGGTCAATGTTAAACCCAAGCTTCTCTTCTGCGTGCTGAGCACTCATCAGTGATCATAATGGATTCCATCCAAAGAAGAAAGGAGCTTAATTAGTTTGTTTGCTTGCAATTAAGGACGTGGACAACCAAGCTCCCTTCCCCATGTAGCCCTGGAGCTAGCAGCCTCACAATGTGACAAATTAGAATAGGTTAATTCATGGCCATGGATGCAACGGTTGGATCCAAGAGCTAGCTTGCAACAGTCAGATTACCAACAGTTAAACTAGCAAGCAAGATTACGACGGATTGTTGAAATCACACGCGGGTCCTTAAGACCCATGACAATATTAATTTATTACTTTCTCCTAAATAACAATATTTATTACTCTAAAATTTACTATCTTTTTCAAGCTGAATTTACTATCTTTTTCACACACGCTTGGTATGCCAAGTGTAACTTACCACTAGTATTCTTTTTTTGTGGCACTTGTCATCAAAGTTCGACAGGCAGACGCTAGCTCTAGTCAGTCTTCCATGTATTTTCTTTTCTGGGAAGGAGAAAAACTAAAAGCTGACAATTAATATATGGCCTTTTGCGATTGTAGTCGCTTTTTTCCTAGCTAGATCATATAAAAAAATCTATTTTGTTTTTCGGCGCAACGATGAACTGGATAGTTGCCACCGTGTTTTCTCATGAAATGATTAGATATGGGAGGAACATGCGTACCGAGAGGTGTTCACGTCAGGACTTGATCGATTCTGGAAAACACAACTAATTAAATCGGTTGGTTGATCAGATCGACGGAGAAGCCATGATCTGTTCAAATCTGACCTCTTGAGAGAAGTTGCAGTGTTTGCGTTGGTGAGGACAGCCTGACACGACTCCGAGTAGTATGTCTTGTTAAAAATAAAATCCGGATAGTCTTTTGTACATTCTCAATTATTTTACCATCATGGATTTGCTTCATTTTTAAAAGAGGAAAATACACCACATGTACAATAACCTATAAGGTGAGTGCTATGTTACTGATTTTGTTTAAGTGATGCAACGAGATACAAAGAGACCCGATGTGCTCGGGATTGATTGGTTTATGCATACGGTTGCCCCCCTCCTTCGATAGAGCCCCGGTTGTTTTGTAATAATTGCTAACAAAACAAGATCACTTTTTCGAATAATTGGTCACAGAATAAAATCACTTCTAGTCAATGTTTTTAGCGAAGGCTAATTGTGTTGTCAAAACTATGTATCTTGGCTAGGTGTAGCTCCTAAATTCATTATATCAGTGTTTCCAAACGATTGTAATGCAAGTTTATCTGATTATTGAAATAGCTAGCTTTTCTCAAAAAGTTATAGTGAGAAGAATTTTCAGTGGAGTTACCAATCCCTCGATTGATTCTAATGGAGTTTCGATGTCAGTCTACTGTCTCTCGATTGATTCACACACCAAGCCTAATACACATAATTTTGAGCCACGCTGAAAAGCACAGCTAGCACACGTCAGCACCAAATGTGCCATCACGTCTTATTTTGTATCTCGTTGTATTATTTTTTATTGAAATTTTTAAATTTTGACTGTTTACGGTACAGATTACAGAGAGACAGATACTCATTTGCGATTTTGGCTGGTATAAATGTTGAGTTTTTAACGTGTAGATCGTTTAACTTGTAGACCCCGTCTTAAAAAAAATACTCCGTTTAAAAGTTAGATACTATAACAAAAACTAAAAACTACTGACTTGTGAGATAAAGAACAGGCTCCACAGCAGAAACAAAGCGGTGGTACGCGAGACTTCAATAAAAAAGCGATGTTACGCGGGCCAAACAACGTGCGAGATTAAGAGTCAATCAAAACTCTCACACCGCGTCGCTAGTCAACCACCGTTCGCACACTTAACTAGTCACACCCTGCACCACGCACGAGCACAACAGAGGACTGGAGATTGTTCATAGAGGCTACGAATGGAGTTTCTGACATGCAAAGGTGCGTAAATGCAAAGAGATAACGCCCTGTAAGATGGATACAAAAAGAGCACCAGCTACAAAGGCAAAGAAGCGAGCAGCTTGCACGAAGCCAAGTGCCACAAGACCTCTCTCTCTCTCTCTCTCTCCCGTGTAGACAAGCAAGCAAGGAAGAAAGAAGAGCAGGAAAGCTTGGTGCAATTCTCGAGCTCCCCAAACCTTGAAGGATTCAATCCATCAGTTGGTTCCAGAAGAATAATAGTACAAGCACATACACACAGGTGAACAGCAGAGGCAGAGGCAGAGAGAGAGGAGCAGAGAGTAGAAGATATGGGTAGCGAGGTGAAGCCGGGGAAGAGCCTCAAGAGCTGGGCGCAGAGGTACCTCAACGTCGTCCTCGTCGTCGGCTTCCTCCTCGCCTACCTCATCGTGATCTCGCATCAGTTTGCAATGAGCGCTCCCAGTGGTAATCAATCTTTCTCAAGCTAACCCATCTATGCTTTCTCTCATCAGCTGGTGCCATGAGACAATCATCGGTTCTTGCTTCTTCCCTAACCTGCAGCTGTCACTGCGACGGCCCCACGGATCGCGGATAAGGAGGTGATCAAGGCTCCCAGTGAAACAGGTGAGGGATGCCTGTCATTTTGATCGTATTTTTTTGCGTTTTTGTTTCATATTACGAAGAATCTTGAATCCAAGTCAACATGTTGGGAAGAGTGAGCCGTGTGTCCCCCGCGCGATATTTAATTAATTTGGTTCGATCGGAATCATGGTGAACCAGGAATGCAAGAGGATCGAGGAGCGGAGAAGATGGGCACGAAACCCGAAGCTTCCGATCCCTTCGGCTACAGCAATCAAGATGAGGAGATGGATCAGCACTCAGGTAGGTTATAAATTGCTCCAGTCCAGGCAGTCTTGTACTCTTACATCGGTGGCTCGATCTCTGCATTTGGGATTGGCTCCGATGAATGGCCCTTCGACGTGAAGGGAGCGATGAAAGGGAGCAATTTTTTTAGGCTAAGTCTTATGGTTTATGATTATGATTTTTGAATTCTAGTCTGTTTGTAAGAGACAATACACAGAGAGATAGTCGCATACGATTTTGATCAGTACAGCTGAATTCAGTACAGTTTATATTATAATTTATATTTAGACTCCATGCACTAACATGATGTTCCAAAATCTTGTCAACACCCGTTTACTTGTGGGCCCATATAAGTTCAGGATTGCTGCAATGGTACTCCTTGCCAAATTACATGTAATCATAGTTTCATGTAGTTTTGATGTAGTTTGATAGTCATTGGCATGAACACAGATCAATTGGACTTGAGTTGCCACGATCACGAATATTAGTCGTGCAATAAACCACAGTGATAAGTTCATTTGATTGGTCCTTGATCGCCAAAATGCTAAACTGACTAGTCATTGTTCAGACAAATGCTCAATTAATCTCATAAACGAATGAGGCTAATAAATTAACCAAGGTACGGTGAATCTTTCCAATTGTGTGCAACAGAGAACGGCAAGGTGGTGTGCAACACGGACGGCCCCTTCTCCGACACCTGTGACGTCGACGGCGACGTACGGACTAACGGCACAGCTCTCTCGGTGACCCTGGTCCCCGCGAGCAGGTCGGAGCGCCGCGAGTGGAAGGTCCGGCCGTACTCGCGCAGGACCATGTCCGGCATCAATGAGGTCACCGTGACGCAGCTCGCCTCCCCGCAGGACCAGCCCGCGCCCCCGCCGTGCACGGTCACCCACAACGTGCCGGCCGTCGTGTTCGCGCTCGGCGGCCTGGTCGGCAACTACTGGCACGACTTCAGCGACGTGCTGGTGCCGCTGTTCGTGGCGTCGCGGCAGTACGGCGGCGAGGTCCAGTTCCTGATCAGCAACATCCAGCCGTGGTGGCTCGGCAAGTACGAGGCCATCGTGCGGCGGCTGTCCAGGTACGACGCCGTCGACCTCGACCGCGACAGGCAAATCCGGTGCTTCCCGCACGTCACCGTCGGGCTGCGCATGCACAAGGCGCTCAGCATCGTGCCGCAGTTGGCTCCCAGTGACCTCTCCATGGTCGACTTCACCGGGTTCCTGCGCGAGACGTACGCTCTGCCGCGCGGCGCGCCAATCAGCCTGAAGCAGAACCCGGACAGGAAGCCGCGGCTGCTGCTGATCCACCGGGGCCACTACCGCAAGTTCGTGAACGTGCCAGAGATCGTGCAGGTGGCGGAGACGGTGGGGTTCGAGGCGGTGGTGATGGACCCGAAGTTCGACGTGCGCGTGGAGGAGTTCGCCCGGACGGTGAACTCGTTCGACGTGCTGCTGGGCGTGCACGGCGCCGGGCTGACGAACGCGGTGTTCCTGCCGGCGAACGCGGTGGTGATCCAGGTGGTGCCGTACGGGAAGCTGGAGCACATGGCGAAGGTGGACTTCGGCGACCCGGTGGCGGACATGGGGCTGAGGTACCTCGAGTACAGCATCGCCGCGGAGGAGAGCACGCTGCTGGAGATGCTCGGGCCGGAGCACCCCGTCATCAAGAACCCCGAGGCCGTACACCGGGGCGGCTGGGACAAGGTCGCCGAGTACTACCTCGGCAAGCAGGACGTCCGCATCGACGTCAACCGCTTCGCGCCAACGCTCACGCAGGCGCTCGAGCATCTCCGGCAGCAGTAGGACGGCCAAGGCAGGGATTCGCCGCCGAAACAAAACCACACACATCCTGAAACAAGATGATCGCCTCGTCAACTCATTCATTATTTGGTACAGAATCGACGCATTTTTTTTTTCTGCTCCCTTGGTGGAGCATTGTTGGCCTGTTGGTTGATTTACTAGGGTGTCTAGAAAAATCAAGCTGTTTCATTTGGTTTTCTCGTTCGATCCTTCCATGTTGTTCATTCTGGTTAATTAGTTGGCTACTAGTATAATATTGTACTAGACCTTTTGTCATCTTGAAGAGAAGATAGGCGGTGTACCGGTACCAGTACATTTGATTAATTTGGTGAAACAGCACGTAGATTCATTTTGTAGATCGAATACGGTGATTAGAGGGAGTGGATAGAAGTCTAAATTCAAATCGAGACTTTTATCACTTAAGTACAAGAGGGAAATATTTAGACGAATTTTGATATCTATTGATACTTATAGATGAATATTTACAGCCATTCTCTAGCGACACACAAATCCTAAGCATGACAAAAATCTCATCCATAAGAGCCTCTCACGCCTCTCACAAAGTTCTCTCTAAGACCCCTAACTCCTCTCTCTACTTGGCATAGTGGCTCAACCCTAAACCATCCTCTCTACCCTTTTATAGTGAAGGTATATGAGAAACCCTAACCAGCCCCTCTAGTTGGATTTCATCCACTTACATAGGCAAACTTGTTAACCCAACACAATTTTAGGTTTTACACTTACACAAACACGCTTCTCAAAGTGCACACACACAACCATTAATCTATTAGTGAATCAACACTTGGTCCACTTTATATTTTCAGCATAACCGAGACCTAAACCATTTAGGCCACACTGCAGTTTTGCACACCACCACTTTTCTGGTGTTGAGCAATTTACCAAAATGTCCCTCTACAGTCTTTCACGAAGTTTCCGTTTCCTTTGCTACGAAGCATCGCCCGTGCTTCGTCATGTTCCACGTTGCTCCAATGACTTGCTGCTAAGCCTCTCACGCGTCTAGATCCCACCGAACCATTCTCGCTTGCAAACAACCCAAGTCACTTGGTGCATCACATGCTTCTCCTCGCGCATCATGGCACCCGACTTCCTTGACCACATATGACCTCGGCTCCTCCCTGAGCGTAGTCCCGGTCCACCTTATCGTTGCCCGTCATGTACACCACCGGTATCTCCCGCTCTAGTTCCTCATCGTTCCGGCTTGTAACCGCCCCCGCAAGCCTCGATCATCTTCGGCGGCTCCTTGATCGTCTGGACCTCGGCTCCTCCTGAGTCTAGTCCTGATTCCTTGACCGCTTTGGATATAAACTCTCCTAGCTTAGTCTCAGTTCCGTCTGCCTCACCATGACGTAGCTTCAGAGTCCTATAACCAACAACAAGAAGTAAACCATCACGTAGCACCGCACAATACACAAAGTTATCAATTGATACAATTAATCCATACAACGCACCATGCAGAATTATGCAACTAAATCACCGATCCTAAACCTAGAACCAAACAATAAACCCATGTGCACACAAGCAACGACCCAGGTCAAACCAAATTCATCTCATGACTCAAAAATCCCAAATCTTAAAACTTGGTCGAAGATCCCTGTCAAGTTGGTCTGACCACTTGGTCTCAGCAGTCAGACCACTGACCCCGAGCGATTGAGCTGCTACCATGAACTTGACTCTCCAATAGTAAACCATATACATGGACATACGCCATGACTCACACATACATAGACTTCCCCATGACTAACCCTTGCACAGCACCCGCCATGACTAACACCCAAACTAGACTTAAATAGCATAGACTTTACTGGGGCTGGTCTCACCATGGCACACAAGCCGGTCAGACCGCCCAAACAGCTTCCGGTCAGACCGCTCGGTCCTAGAGGTCAGACCGCCTGGGCTGACCGGTCTGACTTATTTTTCAACACAGCATCAACTCAATTCATAAAATCAAAAGTTCAAACTCAAACAATGAAATCTATATACGATCAATATCAAATACTCATCACTGACATGAGGTCACCTAATGGTCCTTCACATTTCAAGAGTTTAACTGTTGCTTGCATGTCTCTACTCCACACGTGCAGTGCAATGCAGCGTGGGCGGAACCTCGCCGGAGAAAGGCAAGTGGGCGGCGCCCGGAACCTGGTGAACTCTGTCCTTTATTATTGGATCACTGATGAGTAGAGTCTTTCACGTACGACTTACGACGAAGCAAATTAAGTGATCGTCTCGCTAATGCCTCGTGCAAAACTCTGGCCCCAAAGAAAAAAGGCTGACTAAACAGGAAAAAAGAAAACAGGAAAAAAGAAAGAAGAGGGGAAGACAACTTCTGAAGACAGCGAAAAAGAGCACCGCACTACGCAGGGCAGGGAAAATAGGGCTAGTAAATGATTTTTATAACTACAGTACTACCGTTTTTTGGAAGTACTTTTATTTGCACTATGGTACTACCGCTTTTCGAAAGTACAAATCATTTGTAACTGTTGGCATTAGGGAAGTTCATCAGTAAATCATTTGTATAATGGATGACGAGGAGGCAAGCAATAAAGAAATCCAATTTCTCCACCTTTGGCCGAAGCCAAGCTTTTTAAGAAGTTCCAAAAGATATTCCCAGCTTACCGAGTTAAAGGCTTTGGTAATATCTAGTTAATTTGGTCCTTGATCAGATTTTGTGTGTAGAGGAAGTTGTCTCATGCATCTTCTCTTGATGAAGGCGCTTCCGGAGGAGGTGACCAAAGTGTTCAGTTGCGGCCCAAGTCTGTTGGCGAGTATTTTTGAGAAAAATCTTAGCAACCCCATGCATTAGACTTATAGGTCTAAAATCCTTGATGGTTGCAGCCGCTACCTTTTTAGGCATCGATCAAGATGATATTGGCCGAATTCATGATGTGGAAATGGTCTCCTTTGAGCTGAAAAAGTTGATTGAAAGCTGCAAGAGCATGGATTCCTTGATGATGTCCCAGCAGCATGTCAAAAATTGTCGCTTTGATTCCATCTTGAGTGAAAGGGGTTTCCAAAGAAAGAAGCGTACGTTGCTTCCTGACAGCAAGTTTTGTCTCGATCGTCAGTACACAAACTCCTAGTACTAGCTAGCTAGTGTGCACACTCCATGTTGGAGGGAATTGAAGCATTATCTACAAGTAATCTCCTGTCTATAAAGTCACACAAAATCCTTCGGTTGCACGCTTGCTGTAGGTCATGTACTCTTCTGTTCTTGACTACTACACAGCCTGCTACTCAGCGTCATGCTCAGAAATTCAGAATGATCCACCCATCTCGTCGCTTTATCGGGACTTGCTTGCTTGATTCCCTCTTGTTTCAATGCTAGCTGATCGATGCCGAACTTAGCTTGCCGTGTAGACTATTACTGACTGTAGTTTGCTGATCTGCACCTGAACCTGACCTAACTTGTAATTCAGATGCAACAGCAGTGAGATGCATCATGCATGCATGGATCCAAATTCTAAACAGACGACCTTGATTACTGCTTACTAGTAGCTGTTTGATCTGATTAATTCCGATGTGTCCACTGCAACTGCTGGATCCGCTTATTCCAATTAATGGTTGCCCTTTTGCACTCAAGGGGCCAAGGGCTTGGCGCTAGCTATACAGTCTACGAACGGCACTGTATAATCCCATCATGATCAAGGGCGATGACATCTCAATTGGCAGCTTCAATTCCCACCGACCTTATTACTAACCCTTTGCATCGTCAACGCCTATATATATATATATATATATATATATATATATATATATATATATATATATATATATATATATATATATATATATATATATATATGATCTGTAGCAGGTTGGGTTGCTTACATGCATGCATGAAAGAACACCAGGTCAGGCACCCACGTTTGAAAAGCTAGGTGCTTCTCGACAATCTACTTAATATACTATAGCTAGGAACATGCATGAAAAAACACACATATATAATTAAGAATGGTGTTTTTTTTTTTTTTGCGAGGAGAATGGTGTGTTGTTAATCAGCAGTTGACACATATACAACTTGACGTCCAACTCGCGATCGATATGTCATTCGTATAATAACCGCCTTGGGTGGCCACTGGAAGTGGTTGTACCTCTAGCCTATTATAGTTTAAATATCAAGTTTGACTTTGTGTATCTTATTTAGGAGGATTTTTTTTAGTGAGAGGCGACGTGTCTGTCGCAAGCGAGACGCTGGTGGTGATTTCGTCATTTTTTCGTCAAACTCCGCTCATCTAGTCTTCTGTAGGCGTCTTGTGTATGAGTGCGTGCATGTGGTGGTGTACATGTATGTGGGCGTCTATGTGTTGTATTAGGTGTGTTCACAAAAAAAAAAGATATACCATGCGTATGTGTGTGGGATGGTTCGTTGGTTGGACCAATAAAGCTAGGAATCCTCCCGGATGGCTAGGATCAGCTAAGAAAGATGGTTACCCTAGCTAAATAAAAAACATGTTCGCACTCTTTTTCCACACTCGACGTTGTCACCTCTCCTCTTCCTTGTGCTCTACCGACAGCGTCGCCGTAGCTTCTCCCGCCTCCTCTCCTCTTCTCCGCTTTTACTTCCTCCCTGCCTTCGCTGCCTCCCCCTTACACCCCGTGGCGCCTTTGCCTCCTTGCCCCCCCATGCTGCTATCACCATCACCTTCTCCTCTCCATAATGCGTTGTTCGTAGCCTCCTCCCCGCTATGCCTCTACCTCCGCGCCTCCTTGTGCCGCCATCATGCCTGCCTCCTCTTCCTACTCCCCGCGCCGCTGCTGCCTCCTCTCATTCACGATTTCGCGTCCTTCCTGTACCATTGCAGCGTCACACCCTCCTCAGTTTGCCTTGTGGGTTTGCCTTCACGTTGTATCGTGCTAGATTTGCTGTTGTGGCAACCCCTCATCACCACCAATTCGTGTCACCATGAACTCGTGGTTCACCGGTCATCCATGTCTTACCCTTGTGAGATCTCTCTTATCACTCTTCCTATTAGTTTTTCTTTCTTAGATTCTTTAAGGATTCAACTAATACGATGTCCCCTCTTCGACTTTAGATAAGCAACTCCAAATGAAACTTTACTCAATGGGTTTTAGATCTTGGTGATGGCAAATTGTTACCTACTACAAAATATCAGGATGACCATTTCATTTATTTGGTGTCTAGGTGACCGATAGTTTCATTGGCACATGGAATTCCTCAACTACTTGCTGCTATGCATGATTTTGATTTGTAATATATCATGTAATGATTGGTTGTGGCTTGAAGTTAGTACATCGAGATGATCTTATCACCTATGTTGTAGTTTTGCATTAAAAAGTCTTGCTAGAATTGTGAATTAGTTTTTTAGCTCCTCCATTGCCTTTTGCATATGTGCAATATAAAATTTTGCTCAGATTGTTGTTGCGGTTTTTTTATGTCTAGACAATTTCTGTATCTACACATAAAGACATTCATTCTGGGTGAGCATATCATGCATGTGCAATCTATACCTTTCTGCTCTGTGTACAATATAAATATAAATTTCTCTATAATTTAGATGATGTTGTCTTTTCCATTACAAAGGTAAAATAGTTATGTCCTTCGCTGACCCAAGTAACACATGAAATAGGTATGAATTCCGCGGAAAACGTACTACTTTATGTGAAATTCAAGCGGAATATTGTCAAAATTCCTGTATGTATTCCTAACAGGCCCAAGTTAGAAATTCGATCGATTTCGGTGTAAAACGATTCATTGGTCAGCGCGCCGTATCTGATTTTAATTTCTTCCGAGGAAGAAAACCTGTAAATCTGCTTAGCAGTTGGGAGTCGTCAACCGGCAGCCGTATCGATCGCACAAAGGTTTTCAGACCTGCGTGCTGCACATAATAATATTGGACTCGGGAATTAATGGCCAACGCTTGTAAACTGGCGGTGCTTGATCAGGACCTAAAACCCAACAAATTAATACGCACAAGGGGAGGCCCATAAAAATCCAGCAAGAGAATCTCGAGCTAAAGCCTAAAAGGAGCATGTCTGGCGCGGCTGCGGCCTATAACTTTTGGCTGAAATTTTTTAATTTTAGCTGTTTACGATAGAGATCACGGAGAGAGATACTCGCTTGCGATTTTGGTTAATATAGATGTTAGATTTTTAACGTGTACTACAATTAACTTGTAGACTCCGTCTTGAGAAAATACTTCGTTTAAAAGTTAAGTACTGTAGCAAAAGAATGATCACAACAAATCTCTCTCTCTACATATATATATCTATGTATTGGAGGGGGTATTTGCAATAATAGGTGGTCACTTTTCATCAGCAATGGGAGATCGGTGACATCGCATAGGTCACTCTCCTTGCTTGGAAAAAAAACATGGGAAAGCGGATTCGAGTAGGTCCCGAACCGTCCTCTCATGGGTCATGGCTGAAAACGAAATTTTGTAGCACGGAACTACGAATCGAAATGTATTTCAGTTTCCAAGAAAATACGGCTTTTCTTAATTCTCTCTCTCTCTCTCTCTCTCTCTCTCTATTCTCTCTCCAGAAGATAAACGTCGTTAGTTTTCAGAAAAGAAAAATGAAAATAGGATGGAGAACCAAACCGTTCATGACTAGTTGACTATACTGACTAAATCCAAATTTCCAAATAGTCCCAAAAAAATATACAGGCATTAAGCAGTAGCAACAAGCTTTTCTAATACCAATTCCAATCAAATACTCCACACATCCCTATTCCATAATCAAGCAAGCAATCAATCAATCAATCAAGCCTCGCAGATGACCTATTTTTTCTCTCCGATATGTGCCACCTCCGACCCAGTCATGTACACACAGCCTACACAAAGATTATAAAATCCTTGTACCAAACTGCTCTATACCTAGTCAAATACAAGTTTGCCGTTATACATCTAAGTAGAGTATATGGACGTAGCAGTCACGAGGGAGAGAGGGTATCTGGCCTAGTCCTCACTCCTGACGAGGGCAGCCATAAAGGACGTCATCAAGAACTGGTCCATTGAAGAGTTGTTGTAAGAAAGCTAGAAGCTGCAAAGAGGAGGAGGAGGGAGGAGGAAGGATTGCACAAGCAGGAGGAGGAGATGGGAGGTGATCAGGGGAAGCTCATGAAGAGCTTGAGGGGTGCAGCTCAAAAGTACCTCGGCGTAGGCTTCTTGCTGGGCTTCTTCCTGGTTCTCCTCACGTACTTCACGGTGTCCGAGCAGTTCGCGATCGCAGCACCAAACGGTGAGTTTTGATTCATGCTTGATGATCGAAGTGCTCTGGGGTGGTTTCTGCATGCTTTTAGCATGCTTGGATGCGTAATTCAGCTCGGAAGTTGCGAATTTATCTGAATTCTTGTGTGAAATTTGGGTTTTTCCTCTTGATTCTTCCTGCCCGATTCAGCCCAAGAATTCCTCGATCAATACATGGTTATCCTTTCATGAACGACCTCTCCTAGTTCTGGCTTCTGAATCAAAGACTAAGCCAAAACATGCGAAGTTTCTTCAGAATTCTAAGCATGTTTTTGCTTGTTGTTGCATGTCTTAGAGCACAGAACTACACAATCAGGACCCAGACTCCAGGTTCCTTTCTCCGTGGCAAACTTTCCGTGCTGAAACTGACCAAAATTCACCTCAAAATCGCAGCTATTCGGAGGTCATCGCCGGCGCACCCCTCGCCGACTACCCCGGCCGTGGAAGCGAAGAGGCAGCAAGTCCCTGTCATAGGTGAGCTAATTAACCCGTGCTACGGATCATTTTGCCCTCAGTGATGAAATTTCCGCTATGAATTCAACAAAAAACCAACCGATTTGTCTCTTCATGCATGGAGCAGAGGAGAAACCACCCGGGGCAGAGGCAGAGCATGCACAAGAGAAGCCCCCGCCTCCTCAAGAGACCCACAGAGAAACACAGGCGGACCATACGCCGCCCACTGGTACTTGCGAATCCACATCTCCTCCCTGTAAAGAAAAGAAAAAAGTAGACAAGTTCGTGTATCACCGCAACTTTTCTAGAACGGAATGAAAAGTAGCAGTAGAGACGTGTTTGGTGCAGATTTTACGTTATCAGAAAGCCTCCGAACCTGACCAAAAAGCGGCTGCTGCTGCTGCTACTGCTGCGTACGTACGTACGTATGTACTAAGTATTGATCCATGCATGCAGAGGAGAGTGCCCCCGCCGAGAAGCCGGCGTGCGACATCCAAGGCCCCTGGGCCTCCGACGTCTGCGACATTGACGGCGACGTGCGCATCCACGGCTCCGCGCACTCCGTCGTCATCCCGCCGTCCATCGAGGCCGGCGGCAGCAACCCCAACCCGCAGGAATGGCGCATCCTGCCCTACTCCCGGAAGCACATGGGCGGCATCAAGGAGGTCACGGTGAAGGAGCTGGCCTCGGTGGCCGACGCCCCGGTGTGCGCGGTGAGGTCGGCCGTCCCGGCGCTGCTGTTCGCCATGGGCGGGTTGACGGGCAACTACTGGCACGATTTCAGCGACATAATGATCCCGCTGTACCTCCAGGCGCGGCGGTTCGACGGCGAGGTGCAGCTGGTGGTGGAGAACATCCAGCCGTGGTACGTCGGCAAATACAAGAAAATCCTGGGGCGCCTGTCCCGGTACGACATCGTCGACATGGACAAGGACGATCGGGTGCGGTGCTATCCGCGCGCGGTGGTCGGCATCCGCATACACAAGGAGTTCAGCATCGACCCGGCGCGCGAGCCCGCCGGCCACTCCATGCCGGAGTTCACCAAGTTCCTCCGCGAGACCTTCTCCCTGCCGCGCGACGCGCCGATCAGGCTCGCCGCCGACGATAAGAGGAAGCCGAGGATGATGATCATCTCGCGGCGGCACCCGCGGAAGCTGGTGAACGTGGAGGACGTGGTGCGTTTGGCGGAGCGGGTGGGGTTGGAGGTGGTGATCGGCGACCCGCCGTTCAACGTGGACGTGGGGGAGTTCGCGAGGGAGGTGAACGCGGCGGACGTGCTGATGGGCGTGCACGGAGCCGGGCTGACCAACTCGGTGTTCCTGCCGACGGGGGCGGTGTTCATCCAGGTGGTGCCGTACGGGAAGATGGAGAACATCGGGAAGGTGGACTTTGGCGACCCGGCGGTGGACATGCGGCTCAAGTACATGGCCTACTCGGCCGGCGTGGAGGAGAGCACGCTGGTGGAGACGCTGGGGCGCGACCACCCGGCGGTGAGGGACCCGGAGGCGGTGCACCGGAGCGGGTGGGGGAAGGTGGCGGAGTACTACCTGGGCAGGCAGGACGTCAGGCTCGACCTCGCGCGGTTGGAGCCCGTGCTCCTCAAGGCCATGGACATGCTCAGGGAGTAGCCGTCCTCCTAGCCGCTGCACATTCACATGACATTCGTTCGCTCCAGGTTGCATGCACTTCCTCCATTTCTTTCTTATCTTTAATTTTCATTCTTATTGGTTCTTTCAAAGAAAATTAATCATCTCTACTCCATTCGGTCCATTTGATCTATTGTAAATGCATATGGAGGGTCGAAATTGATTCGTGATCCGTACATGGTATACATTACATTTTTGTATCTCAAATTACCGTTAAGTAGAAATTGTACACTTGCTGCGTATCCTTCCTAAGGCCCGTTCGCAACACAAGAATTTCATAGGATTATTTTAATAATTTCACAAGATGCGGTCAGCTCAGCAGGAATTAGAAAAATTCTACGCGTTCTGGACAGGACCTAAAGATTAGATTGCATGAACTTTTGTACAGAAAAGAATTCTTCTGTACTTTTCTCAATAGTGATTTGTATAATTTTTAAAGTATAATAAATAATAGATAGATATTACTTATCTCTTTATATACTTTAAAATTAATGCTTTTTTGTTGAAGAGAAAATAATAGAAACTCTGCTCCAAAAAAAGATTGATATAGTTTGTTTGTCGATCAAAAGCGGATGAGTGGTTGGGTTGTCCAACTGCTTCCCCTACCCGTCAGGCCAATAAATAAAATAAAATAAAATGCAAGGTTTGCTCTAAAAAGGGTGGGGAAAGGGCAAGTGATGGGGCGGAGGCTGAGCGAGAAAGGCCACGTATAAACAAAACATCAATAGGGCGATGCGGCGTGTGCAGGCAGGCGGGCTTGGCTACGTAGCAGCAGATACGTGCCACCACCAACACAACTGAACAGGCACATGACAAGGGATGCAAATGGCACAATAGTAAGACAACTATACAACGCAACGCAACACAACACAACAGTGGATGGAGAGCACTCACATGTTGGCATCCCCGTGTGATGTTAGCATACAATTAACAGAGTCCAAGTGAAGTGCGCATTTCCACCGGTGAAAGACTAGTACTGTAATTGATCTTGTCATTGGAGGTTAAAATAGAAAAGCTGTGACAATGAGAAGAGGTAGAAGATATACGATTCGGTGGGGCAATTGGAGTGTGAGGGAATATAAGTTAAAGATAGGTCGTCCATTGTGCATCGATGCATGTGTGAGCGTGGTACTTTAATACCATATAAACTAATAAAATAATTTACCGTATATATAGTTAACATATTGTTTATGATTAAATAGGGGTATATGTGCATACAGACATTTTAAAAAGAGTAACTGATGGAAGAAGAATAGTAGCATGTAGCTACATAATTCATGTATCATGAAGAGTGGCTATATTTTCAAGAACCCTAACAATTTATTATGATCAATGATTTTTTCATCAAAACTCGTACTTCAATTACGTTCCACAAGTTGTATTTTCCTTCAAGCTCATAGTGTCATTTCTAATGTTTATGATGCCTTAAAAATCTAAATAGCTTATAAGATACGTAAATATATTCTTAAGTATTTAAGTTATATCATTTGATACTATAAACTTTGAAACAAATTTAATTGTGTAAATGAGCACAGATCGTGTGACCTTATTGTGTGCATGAGGCTTATTTAAGCCGAGTAATTCATGTAAAGTTTTGCAAGAGTAGAAGCAATAGAGATTGAGTGATTCAATCCCAAGGAATTTCTTCTCTGTGTGTGTTTGTTTTTTTCTGCATGTGTTTATCTAGAGAAAAGAGAGAGACCACTGAGTGGTTTCCAAGAGGGAGGATTGAGCGATTTAATCCAACACCTGATAGAGGCAGGGAACCATGTTGGCTCTAAGGCTGAAGGTGGGGAAGATCAAGAATCCTTGAGGTTCTGAATTTTCTTTGTTTCTTCTCTTACATGTCTCATTCATTTGATCTTATCTTGCTATTTGTGTCTTCAGGAATTAGAGCTGGGATTAAGGTGGTGAGTTCATGGGAGGGCAGTGCCAGTGTGGGTGCACCTCAGGGCCCTGGTGCTCCCCCAATTCCTGCAGGAGTTGATGGTGATCCTTCAAGAAGTTCAGCAGAATTGGGTGAGGAGAGAGAGCTTAAAGAAACATCTCTCTCTTTCCCCGGTTCAGCCAGATCATTTCATGTCTGTGAGTGGCATCAAGTGTCCAGGACCACACTAGTTGCACCAGGGGCAGTGCAAGGGAAGTACTGTATTGAGCATTTCTAGGTTTGGGATTTTCTGATTGGGTTCCTCTTGCAGTTCCATAATTGATGTGGCCCTCAATTATGCATGCATTAGCCGGTAGATATGATATAGTGGAGTATCCATTCAGGGGTAATTGTTTTGAACTTGGTGGTTCTAGAGTACTAATACTGTTTTGAGATTGTGCTTGAAACTTGCAAAGACCTTGGGTTTTGTCATTGGCAGCTATTGCCTTTCCCGTAGCTTGTTTCCTTGGGAAGGATACTAAAAGAGTATGTGTTCCCTCTCAAACATAAGCTTCGAATTTAAGCAACTAATTTGAAAAGGAAACCAAGCAATACAATAATTCTGTGTTCCTCTTCTCGTTCTAGGTGATGACTCTTGTTCTTTGGGTTCTAGATAAATGGAAAGTCATAAACATTGGACCAATGACAATGAGAAACTAAGCTAGTGGGCTATATACTAAAAATATGGGGGGGCCATCCGCAGGTACATTGAGATTAGAATATGGGGAAGTGCATGTGCTAGGGTTACTATTTTGGAGAAGATACTAATTTGTGCTAGGGTTTAGCAATGTTAAGAGGACACTTTATAGTAACTATAATTAAGAAATAAAGTTTAGATGTTTTTTGAGAAAAAGTACGGTGGATCACCAGCAGCGACAAGTTTTTTTTTCTTCTGCGGCTTGCGCCTTCGTTAATCCAAGCCGTTGCCGAGCCTGTGCATGCGGTGAAAAAAAAGAACACCCGTACGGAGCGAAAACGAAAAAGAAAAACAGAGAAGGGCACGGCTTTCGGGATCTGATGGAAATGATTTACTGATGAACTTCCCTAATGCCAACATGAGTACATGACGATCAGCTTTGATTTTTTTTCCCAACAGTTACAGAGATTGTTGTTCCAAAGCCGAAGAGTAAGATCACTTGTGATGATAAGAGCAAAGATGAGGGCTTCCCTTATGCAAGGCCAATCGTTTGCAAGATGTCCGGTGATGTTCGAGTTGCTTCAGGAAGCTCCTCAGTTACTCTGACCATGCCATTGCGGGAAGGCGAGGAAGAGCGACGCATCAGGCCGTATGCTCGCCAGGATGATTTTCTTGCTACCTCTTGTAAGAGAAGTGGTCATCAAAACAGCTGCAAGAGAAATTGATGATCCCAAATGCAGCGTGAATCATGCGTGATGTGCCGGCAGTGATCTTCTCGATCGGCGGCTATACCGGGAACTCCTTCGACGACATGTCCGACGTGCTGATCCCGCTGTATCTAACTTCCTTCCAGTTCAAAGGGAGGGTACAGTTCTTCATTGCCAACTACAAGCAGTGGTGGCTTCGGAAGTACAAGCCGATGCTACGAAGGCTCTCGCGTTGCGACATTATCGAATTCGACACTAACAAGGGTGTCCATTGCTTCCCTCATGCGATTCTTGGCCTGGTGAGAGACAGGGACCTGATCCTTCGCTGGCATCCCACGAGGAACCCCAAGGGATACTCCATGGTTGACTTCACGAGATTCTTGCGCCACTCGTACGGTCTCAGAAGGGGCAGGCCACTGGTCCTTGGTGCGAGAAACCGGCAAGAAGCCCAGGATGGCATCAAGGCGAGGGACAAGGAAGCTCCAGAATCTGCTCCAGGTGGAAGCCATGGCGAGGTCGCTAAGATTCGACGTGATCGTCTCCGAGGCCGGTGGCAACGGGAAGAGGTTCGCGACGACGGTGAACTCGTGCGACGTGCTCCTGGCAGTCCATGGCGCAGGCCTCACCAACCAAGTCTTCCTCCCGACGCGGGCGGTCATGATTCAGATAGTGCCATTGGGGAAGATGGACCGGATGGCCACCAACTTCTACGGGCAGCCGGCGCGCGGCATGAACCTGAGGTACCTGGAGTACTAGATCGCAGAGGAAGAGAGCAGCCTAGTTTGCTCAGAGATACCCGAGAGACCACATGGTGTTGGTGTTCAGGGACCCCAGGGCGATCCATGGGCAAGGATGGAAGGCATTTGGCATTTGGCAGACGTTGTGATGACACAGGGTGTGAGGCTCAATCTGAGGAGATTCAGGCCTACACTACTGCGTGCACTGGACCTTCTTCAGGAGTAGCTAGTGGGGTAGGGAGGTGCATTTTGGCTTAATTTTGTTCTCCTCCTTGTATTCTTTTTTGTACTACATATATATAGTTCATTCTTTGCCATTTTATTCTCTCTCTTTTCTGACATAAATATAGTTCAAGCACTAGATTATATATAATTTGTATTGTGCTTGTTATGGCTACAAATCAAACAGTAAATAGTAGGGGCTATAGGGAGACCATAAAAAAACTATCTGGAGCCTTCGATACCGTGGAAAAGGTGTGTAGAAGATGCTCTCATAACATAGAAGTTTCTTTAGGAAAAACTGAGTTCTCCCTCCTAGGAAAAACTGAGTTCTCCCTCCTCATGACGTCAGAGACACATATTTATAGTCATGAGAATACTGTTTACATAAATATCTATGTAAAAGGCAATAATTATAGGGATTAATGTGTCGCTTCCCCTAATCTATAACCCTTTTTAGGCCAGCTAGGTGGCTACATGTCTATCGAGTCTTTTAGTGAGCCGGCTGGGCAAGATAGGGTCACTCTCCCAACAGTGAGTGCTAATCAGCTTGACCGTGCACACATTGATCGGCCTCCTGGTTGTTTTTTCAGTAGTCACTACGAAACTGCAAGTTAGTAGAATTAATTCAAGTTAATTTTGTACAACGAGTTGACCAAGTAAAATCTTAAACGTGAAGTTATTAGGGTTTATTTGCTTACTATTTTTTCAGAGGGATGTTATCAAGTTACTGTCAGTCAGTATTTCGGCATCATGTGGTAAATAAATCTCTGATTATTAGGAAGAAGCAAAAGAAGCCAAAAGGCCAAGGTATGGGGTGGTAGGGGAAACAAAATGCCTAGGCCACCACCAAATTAACGATCAATGGTAAAGATGCCACCACCAAATTAACGATCAATGGTAAAGATGCCTCCATAGTACTTGGTCGCACTACAGTACAAAGTATGAACGAACAAAAGTTGGTAGTGGAAATGCGTTAGTGGTGCTACATATATGGCTAGCACATCCTGCAGTGCATGGTGGCTTCTTCCACCAGACAGGCACAGCCGCAGAGCAAGAGAATCATCCCCTATTACTCCGGGGGGAGTTCTCGCGCGCGGAGGCCACGTCGGCCCGCGCGAGCGCTCCGCCTGGCGCGTGGCGGGCGTTTTCGCGTACGGTCAGCTGACCCATTTTGCGAAAAAACCTCTGTATTTTCTCGAAATTACGTACAGATCCTTATTTTTCACGATAAGGTCCCTGCCAGTTTTTAGCCCCTCCATTTTGCGGGATGGCCCCCCGCGGTTTTTTAAATTGCGTACGGGTCCTCCGCAGTTTACGTACAGGTCCTCCGCTGTTTTTTAAACTGCGCACGGGTCCTCCTTTGTTTACGTCCAGGTCCTCGTTTTTTTGCAAAAAAGACCTTCATCTTTTTCGAAATATGCATATACCTTCGCTTTTTTAAAAAACTTCTCACGAATTATCACCTCTTTTACTTTAGTATGTACGGTGGTTGACGCGGCGTGGCGCCGCACCTACGAGGCTAGTATTTATTATATAAGAAGCTACCCCTTCATTTCCTTCTCCACAGAGGCTGCCATTAGCTAGCTAGGCGTGGCATGGCATGGCACGCATAAGTTCCCCCATTACCAAGCTGCCCACAGAAGAAATCACAGGGAAAATTCAGAGGCCATGAAGGGCGGCGGCGAGAAGCCGAGCAGCAGGCTGGCGCTGCGGAGCGTGCGGTTCAGGCTGCTGTGCATCGTCGTCGGCTGCTTCGTCATCTCCGCCGCCCCGAGGCCACCGTCTTCCACACCCGTCGGTACTAGCTAGCTCCCCTTGCCTTCTTCACATTGGTCCATCACTCCGTTAAGGCGGTTGCTCTGAATCCTGAAAACATGCATGCGTGCAGTGAGCCCCAGGGCGTCCTCGGAAGACGATCAAGACCCTGAGGCCATCGCCCGGCTTAGGTACGAATTCAACACTTACTTTCTCCATAAATAGTACAAATTTGTTTGCACCGTGAAGTTAAAATCTTACTAATTTCAGGTCGTGATTTCATTGTGGACATCCTCTTGCCGCCGCAGGGAGAGGAGAGTCATGGCCAGCTGCAGCAGAGTGTCGATCCAACGTCTTTCGACCACGTCTTCGAATCTTTGCTATAGTCGTAAATTCTTTGGATCACGTTTGTTGTGATCGTAAGTTGATTTCAACCACGTCTTGCGAGATCACGATGAAATCGATACTCGTTAATTTTTCTCCTCTTCTCTTTATTTCTTTTCCTCTTTTCAGTGTACTTCTGATTACATAACTCCATCCCTTTTTATACCCGGTTCTACGACTTGTACAGGGGTTTAAACTTCGAATACGGGTTTAAATTCAGCCATAAATCAGGCTTATTCAGCCAAAATGATCACAGATAGGTCTCTGTAAAATCCCCAGCAAATTGTTTTCCCTTTCTCTCGTCACTGATGATGAAATCGCACAAGGGTAGTCAGTAGTCACCGACACACGATGAAGTTACATACACCGGCACTCTGCATTTTATTTCTCGGTGCTGGTTCCAGTTTGTATCTCCTAGCTAGATGTAGCAATCTTGTTCTTTAATTATTTGATGAATGCTCCAGAAAGCTACTAGTAGTATTCAAATACTTCAAGTCCACAGAAAAAAAAGAATGGAGGGGAAAAAAAGAAAAAATGCATTCTGAAAGTTGGAGTTTCGGTCGCGTTTAAGTAATCAGCCAAGATTTACTCTTGTAGAAAGAACAAAGCTCCATTTTTATGAACGGGACAACAGAGGATTCACCATGAGCTTGATCAGCAACAGAAGAAGGAAACCGCCCAACATTTTTCTCCACGGTGGTCAGTGCAGAGCTTCTCTACTGTACTTGTCAAGGAGGATAAACTGAGAAAGCTACTGCTACTAGCCTACTACCGTGGGAATATAATTATTGTCCACCTAGATGAGTTCTTCCTCACAGGCTAGCTAGCAGCCAGCAAGGGCAGCTGAAGATGACAATGGAACAGCAGCATAATTTATAGCTTCGATTGATATATAGTACTAGCATGCGTACGTGCTTCAGATAATAAAGGCTAATGCCATCCGATCCTGATGTGTGAGTTCAGAACAAACACAAGGTCGAGGTGCTAGCTAGTACTACTACTACATGCGAATCAAAAGAACCTGCATTGTAGAAGAAGCAGCTTGCAGCTAGAGGCCAATGATATGGCTAATTAGGTCGTATGCAAGATGGTGAGATGAAGACCAGTCGTAGGAGCGAGCATCCTAGGTGAGTGATTAGGTTGGCGATCGGTAATCATAGGCAGCACAGGCTTTCTTCACAAAGGTGACGAAGCCATGCATGTTGGTCCAGTTGATACCGAATCGGACCACACAAACGACACAAGAAACATTTTGGTTCGCAATTGCATTATCCAGTACATGCCTTCGTTCAAGTACCAAAATTAATCATTGAAGGTTAACAACTTACCATGATCGATTGGTCGTTCATGATTCGCCATGCATGAGGACAAGACAGGGTTGGATCGCAGTGCACATGAGCACCCTCAAGTAAATCCCAGAACATATGGAATAGCCAACTTAATTACAATCCCAAATAGAACTCATGGCACACGAATTTGGCCAAATCAGATGCAACGGAGGCAGAATTTGTGAGACAGATGAACCAACTGCGCATCAATTTGGACAAATTGGAGGCGAAAAAAAAACTCACCGACGACATCGTTCTCCGGCGACGGAGCTCTGTGTGACCAACTGAACTGATACACTACTGCTCTAAGAGGCTTCTAGATGTAAATCAACAATGGGTCGGGTCTACAAAAACACAACTAATATGTAGAGCAACCCGTTAATCACTGCAACCATCACACACATATCACACACATCTCAAAGCAAATTAAAGGGCCAGGAAATCGACTGAAATTTCAAAAAAATCCAGGCGACTGTGCGTTAGCAAATCTGTTTGCCCTGCCCATCAATGAATGCCGACCACGGCAGGAGTGGGTACCTCATTCGGGCCACGTTTGTGGGCCGGGTCAGAAAATAGATTAGGCTGCCTGCCTGTCAACCTGGATGCAGGCTTGGGCCCATCGCGGGTAAGACATGTCATCAAGGGTGTCATTATCATGACACATATCATAATATCGTATCATACGATCGTACCGAAGATAGATGATACGAATCGTAATATGGATCAAAATCAGATAGTATCGTAGTAGGATCGTGATCCTACTCGTAGAATCATTAGGATCAGGTAGGATCGCAATGGGATCGTGATCCTAATAACAAACTATATTAGCGTATAAAATTTGATATTACCTATTGCTAGTTTAAGTTGCACTAATTTAATTTAATTTGCTTTGTTTTGTTGTTTACATGTTGTTCTAAGATAAAAAAGTATTATCTTTGACATATTACATTTTTAGATTATTAGTTTATTAAAAATAATTAAATAAGTTTCAAAATTCAACCTTAATTCAATATAACATGAATAAGTGTACTCAAATTACAAAATTAAATTCAAAAAACCTACTATAGACTTGCATATTTAGAAATATAATTCAATTTTTATATAAAATACATATGCTTTTAAAAATTTGATAGAATCGTGATCTTACGATCCGACCCCGTTGGACGAAAAACGATCCTACTTGGTATTGCAACCTGACAACCTTGCATGTCATTGCTCGTTTCATCGCCGTTCTGACTAACAAAAGAAAAAAAAAAGAAGAGAAAACATTACAAAAAATTACAAATTCAACTAGCATTGGCCAAGCAATGAAGAGATGCATGACATCGAATATCATTTTTGTACCTCTGAAAAAAACTAGCCATGCGCACAAGCAAAAGGAAATATAAGCTGCCTTCCTTTCCCTTTGATTCAGAGTGACTGCAATTCTCTTGTGTAGGTGTGAACGATCTGATGATTTGACAGTTGACACTGAGCAATGGACCTTCAAACGATAAGAATCTATGCATAGCTAGCCCTGCCTGAACTTAGGGACCGACCTCACACTCAAGACAGTCAGGCTCACACATCGGGCACGAAAAAATTCAGCAGCATGCAGGCGACAGTTACCACCCCAGCAGCAGCAATAGCAATAGCAGTAGCAGTAGCCCCCTCCTACCTTCCATGACCACACTAGAGACAGTGAATAAACACCTGAATTACCCAGCCATGTCAATCAGGCTCAGCAGCAATGGGCTCACACTACACAAACAAGAACACTGCTGCTACACTGACACAAAATAATGTAATTCACATGCCAACAGCAGCGCACCATCTGTAACTCTGAACACCTACTTCCCCTATAGACAGAGACCGATGTCGTCAACAACTGATCCCCAAGATTGGTTTACAAGATTGGAATTTGGATTCATAACTGGAACTTGATCTCAAACTCCACCTTTAATCCTGTGTAACTGAACACACGGACAAGAGTGCGACCGCGGAACTCATATAACAGAATAAACCTTCATTCGTTATTTTCGTGAATTAGATTGCATCAAAGGAACAACACAGTTTCAAAGCTGACTGACAGAGTACATCGCTGCAAGGAAGGGAGTCCTATTTTGCTGACGGAAAAGAAAGGCAGGACATGAAATTTCTTATGATAATCTTCTCAAGATCACCAATTAATGGCTACTGCTACATGTACAGAATTTGAATAAATATTTACACGACAATATTGAATGGACGAGGAAAGAATGGGCCAAACAAACAAGGGACGGTCACAATCATAGCCTTTTTCTTATCATTGTTCGGTAAATTTTCCAAGTCCACACAAGAAGGAAGATCATGAGAAGCGAGGCCACCGTCGTCCAGAATATGATCAACCATGATGGCATTGACCTTGGAAAGAGACCTGTTCAGAAGCCAACGCGGTCAGCATGCTTGAAGGAGTTAAAGACTACTTATAAGCTCCAAGAAATTGAAATAGCATAGTACTCACCATGTCCAAACTTGATACAGATTAGAAGCTCTACAATGCATATAGCCAGAGAAAGCCAGCAGAAAGATCCCACCTTTTTAACAGGTTTCCTGAAATCGTTTATCACGTACGATGATTATTTCTAGCAGGACTGTCTCCCTGTATTTGTGAGAACTAATAGCCAAGTTCACATGCAACCATTGTCTAGCAGGCAGTACACATTTATTGCCAACAATAGTGGCACATGTGCACTGTCATGTAGCATGTCCAGTAGTAATAGTTAACAGCAAGAAGGGTGTGTCCAAGAAAAAGCAAAATTTCTGCTGTTGGAAAACCAATAATGCTAACATGCGTACGGAGTTAAGTCATCCAAATCATGTACAGTTTACTACGAAGTCTGTAAAGTTTGAAGGTAGTGAGTTCAAAATTGTACCTATCTTGCAAGTAGGTATTGTACTCACGGATGGTTGGTATTGCAATCAACCACCAAAGGACCAAACGGTAGACAATCAAGGGGTTTCGGGGAGGAATCCAAAGGCAGAACTTGAGAAAGAATGTGTTAAGTTCGACAGTCATGAAAACAATACAAAGGCTCAGCACTTGGATGAATCTCCAGGGGCCAAGCAGAGGGTACCACTCATCTTTGTCCCACTGTGCTGGTGTGAACTGACCTAGTGTCCTTTTCACCTGAGAAGCAAAAGGTAAAATAAATAAACTCATGAGAAAGTCTCACAATATCAAGATCAAGAATCAAAAGCTGGTAGCTTCATAAATACACAACGACACATAACTTCACATCTAGAAAATTAACATTGAAGATAATATAGCACACTACAATATAACCTACACAGGCTGTTTGTTTCAGTTTCAATACTCATAAAAGAAAACACACAAACAAGGACCTGTCAAGACATAAACATTAAGCTGAAAAGTTTTTCCATTTTGTGCCTGTAACTAACAGTAAGCTAAATATTGGGCTAGCAGTCCACTAATATATCAGTTCTGCCGATGGCAAGTACGAAGGTGTGCGAGTATTACTGTGTTGTGAGCAAAATGCTTGTTCCTTAAACTGGAACTCTGGAGTGTCCCAATATTAACAAAAGTTTAAGCAAGATTAATACTAACATTTGTTGCATTGGTCAGTGTAGCATTCCAGTTAAGGCTTAAGTGGCGCGGTTGCAGATAATCCGTTGTGAATGATATGAAGTGTGAGCTCTTGCACAGAAAAGCTTGGGCTTGTGCATAAAGTATTCCAGAACAGCAAAGGAATTATTTTAATTGTCAGACCATATAACGAATTGTGTTGGTTTCTCAGTAAATCTCACAGCCCTAGACTTAATCACCTTACCATGAGAGTGATGTAGGATAAAACACCATATACAACTGGAAAAGAGAAATATGCTCCCTCAAAGAGGAATATCACCAAAACGGGGACAAGGGCTACAAGAAAGAAAATTCAATATCCCTACATGCTTTGCTGGGCAGCTCATTTGCCTAAACATCCAATTAACATACCTTACTGATAATATTGGGTTGGCGACTCAAGCCAACCCATTCATATGTCCTCCCATCAAAGTATCTCACAGTCTTCATTCCAGCCCAGATACCTGAATCACAGATAAAATTGCCCCAGTCAACAAGAGGCAAAACCTAGCATGTAAATGTAAATGGCTAAACTATGCTGCAATCACTCTAGTACTTAAACAAAACATGCATACAAAGATGATGCAGCCCAGAGGAATAAATAAATATGAGAATACCAAACATTACCAGTAATGACAGAGCTATGCATGGAATCAGTCTCTAAATTTTAATGGCATAAATGCCTTAGCATTTAACTATGCAGTTCATCATGTGCAATTCCATACAAAATATCCCGTCAAAAAAAATCCATACAAAATACCACAGCTTAGCTCCTCATCCAAAGGATCACAAGAACCTCACAAAACTATAATAAGAAAAACTGATCTTCCCTCTTTGCAATAAGCAAAAGAGTTCAGTGGATTAATGGAAAACATAGTTGTTTCCATGAATAACTTTTATGTATTAAGGTACACATTGTAAACTGAGGTCTTCAAGGAATCAGAGGATGCAACTCCATCAGCATTATAGTACAGGTAAACTGTGTTGCAAATGAGGCTATAAAGCCAGAGAACAAAATGTTAATTTCGATATGTGCTAAAGGAAGGTATTTAGTTCAAACTTCAAACCAAAGAGAGGCATTATATATATAAAAAGTACTGAAAACCACATAAAAAACTCACCAAACCAATTGCAGATCAATATGTCTAGGACAATGCTGTCCCACCAACATTCGTTGAAATTTGGCAGCATATGACGAAAAGTGAGCTGCAGTCATATGACACTACGTAAGGAATCTAAATTCAAAAGACAGAAGTAAAAAAGAAATTGAGCACGTAAGATAAAATAGTACATACCTCCATTAGCTCAAAGCCAATTGATAACACCCATAAAAGTGGTTGGTTTCGTATCATTATAGCCTTTCCCCACCATCCAAGGATATGGGCAATAACAAACTCATCAAAAAGGATCTCCTAGAGAAACCTATATTCAAGTCAGTAACTTGAAGCATCTCCAAGAGTGTGCTCAATTGGAGAAATAAGACAAATCAAATTGAACATTAAAGGGAAGTAGGTTGGTGAATGAAGTCATCATACATAAACATTGTTAAACCTGCTTTTCGGATGATCAGGTACATATATACGGCAGTCAGTTCCATAAGATCTTTCAGGTAATTCTGCTAAAATGTAGGTAGGAAAATAAGGATTTCTTCAACCACATAAATCTCCTCTATTAGATCAGATATAGAAAAGTAGCTGCATTACCTACACCAAGATCAGGGTGAAGATACTTCATAAATTGCCTAGCGTCATCACGAGTCTGCAAAATTAAGTAAAAAAATGAGATGCAAGGATAACTATAGCTTTTATTTCTCTTTTTTATTATCTTTGCCAATAAATTATAACTTTCTGAAACATTGTTTTATCTGATTAAGATGACCTATTGGCCAATAAAACAGCATAACAGATAGCAGCAAAGATATGGGACAAATCATATTAAAGCAATGATACAATTGTTTAACTACAAATAAAGTGATAAATTACACAATTAAATTTGGCCTGAAATATTTTTCGATTTCAGATGTCCGTAAGTTAGTAGTCTCCGACTTTCGTTTTAGGTTACAGATTCGATAAGCTAAGGCCGCCAGTGCCACGAGGACGAAGTGGTGGAAACTCAAAGAAGATACCGCATAAGCGTTTAAGAAGAGGATGGCCACGGAAGGGACGTGAGAAGTGGGAGAAGCGAAGAGCGAAGTGAATAGTATGTGGACAGAGATGACAACTCGCATTAGGAAGGTGGCTACGGAGGTGTTGGAGTGACCCAAGGGACAAGAGGAGAACCAAAATACTCATGGTGGTGGAATGAGGAAGTGCAAAAGGCTATTGAGGAGAAGAAGATATGTTACAAGCACATGATCATGATAGGAGATATGACAACATACAGAAATACAAAGCAGCAAAAAAGAATACGAAAAAAGTGGTGAGTGAGACACGAGGCAAGGCATATGAGGAAATTTATCAGAAACTAAGTACAAAGGAGGGAGAGAAGGATGTATACAAGATGGCTAAACTTCGAGAAAGGAAGACGAGAGATTTCAACCAAGTTAAATGCATCAAAGACGACACTAATAGACTTCTGGTGAAAGATGAGGAGATCAAGGATAGGTGGAGAGATTACTTCGACAAGTTATTCAACCACGATAATGATGATAGTATGATTGAACTGGATGATGCTTTCGACGACATCGATAGGCGGTTTGTTAGAAGAATCCAGGAGTTGAAAGTAAGAGAGGCCTTAAAAAGGATGAAAGTGGGTAAGGCATTGGGGCCTGATAACATCCCTATTGAGGTGTGGAAATGCCTAGGAGAAGTGACGATTGTTTGGCTAACTAATTTGTTCAATAGCATTTTTAGGATGAACAAGATGCCAAACGAGTGGCGGAGGAGCACATTAATACCAATTTTCAAAAATAAAAGAGACATCAAAGTTGTACTAATTATAGAGAAATTAAGCTCATGAGCCACACTATGAAGCTTTGGGAACGAGTGATTGAGCGCCGTTTAAGAAAAGTGACTAGCGACGACAAACCAATTTGGTTTTATGCCTGGGAGGTCGACCATGGAGACGATTTTCTTACTACGACAATTGATGGAGAGGTATAAGGAGCAAAAGAAGGACATTCACATGTTTTTTATTGACTTGGAGAAAGCCTATCATAAAGTGACAAGAAATGTCATGTAGTGGGCGCTTCAAAAGAAAAAATCCCAACAAAATGTATTACCCTAATTAAGGGCATGTACGAAAATGTTGTGACTAATGTCAGAACATGTGGTAGTGTCAGTAATGACTTTCTTATTAAGATAGGGCTACACCAAGGGTCAACGTTGAGTCCATACATATTTTCCCTAGTGATAGACGAGGTCACACGGGATATACAAGGAGATATCTCTTAGTGTATGCTTTCCGCTGATGTACTGGTTGATGAGAGTAGGATAGGTGTTGATAGGAAACTCGAGTTGTGGAGGAAGATTTTAGAATTGAAGGGCTTTAGACTTAGTAGAACTAAAACTGAATATATGAGGTGTGATTTCAGTGGTGCTAAGGCAGATGATGGAGATGTCAGATTGGATAGACAAGTAGTGCCTAAGAAGAACACGTTTCGTTATTTGGGATCGATGCTACAGTGAAACGGTAAGATTGATGAAGACATGAGCCACAGGATAAGAGCGGGGTGGGTGAAATGGCGCCAAACATCTAATGTCCTGCGTGACAAAAAAGTTCCTTAAAAGTTAAAGGGTAAGTTCTATAGGACGGCGATCAGACATGCGATGCTATATGGAACAGAATGTTGGGCGACTAAAAGACAACATATACAAAAAATGAATGTAGCGGAGATGAGGATGCTGCGGTGGATCTGTGGTCACATAAGACGGGATCGCATTCGCAATGATGATATACGGATAGGGTGGGGGTAGCACCAATTGAAGAGAAGCTCGTCCAACATCGCTTGAGATGGTTTGGACATCTCTAACGAAGGCCTCCTGAGACACCGGTACGTAGTGGAATTTTAAGACGTGTTGAAAACATAAGAAGAGACAGAGGTCGACCAAGACTGACGTAGGAGGAAGCAGTTAAAAGAGACTTGAGGGATTGAAATGTATCTAAAGAATTAGTTTTGGATAGGAGCGTATAGAAGTTAGTGATCCACGTACTGGAATCATAAGAAAGTTAGAGGCAGTGTTTTCGGCTCTCGGCTCAGATAGCAGGATGTACGGCTTAGGGTTTTAGCATTGTAAGTTTTTATTTCAAGGCTCTCAACTCTTTGATCTTAAGAAGATTTCATTCCTAGGTTATCCTAACTTGTTTGGGACAAAAGGTTTTGTTGTTATTGTTGTTGTTCAGATGTGTTTAGAAGAGTTAGTTACCTTTTTTTAAAAAAAAAATAAAAAGTGTGAGATTTGACAGCTTTCTGTTGGCATTTTGGCTACCTGTCGGAATAATACCTGAACATGGCACCATGCTATCCGGGAAGTTTCCTACTGCATAAACAAGCTACCAGGATGACGCAAAAATGGGATATTCGCACCCTTTTTTCCCACTGCATCTTACTCTGTTAAATTATCCTATTTCCAAATTGATCTATATTCACTTTCAAGTTGTAGTATTACACTTGGCATTGGTACTCTTACCTTATGTTGTCAATATGTTTTGCCAGATATTCCAATTACCAAGCAATGGCCTATATTTAGTTGGGAGTGAAGAATGAGCTGAAGTACTAGTAAAATGCAATTCCGTATGCTAAGCAAGAAACTGAGACAGGGACTTTTATGCCATTCATTAGCAATGTGTGAAGCAGTTAATATGATATGGTTTTGTTAAAATACATAAATCAAATAAAATGTAACGCTTTTGACAATTCATGAATCCAAAGAATAAAATAGAGAATTTTTCACAAGATGAATAAACTAGAGAACTTTTCACAAGATTAATAAAAAGAAACTGTACTTACCTGGAAAAGCAAAAAGGTGAGGGCAACAAGGTAAACAACTGCCATCCCATGGACCAGCCGCCAAATGGCAGGATGTGGTCTAATTAGTACACTGAATCGTAATGGAAGTAAATGTCAGTAAATGTTTGCATAAACCCACAGAAACAAATTTGATAGAGAAGGCTGCAATGAAGCAGAGGGTGGGTGGGTGGGAGTGCTCTTTGATTTCTTTTATAAAATTAACATATCAGGTTAAAGGAGAAAATTTTCTGAATCACACTAACAAGCTAAAAGATATTGAAAGATCGAAATAGAAGATCAAACGTCCAGAAATACATTCCCCATTTCTTCCACAGCAGGGTGTGGTATCCTTTTTTATAACTACATGCCCATCCATGCCATAATCAGAGTTAGGATAAAGAGTTTCTGTAACTCACGTTGAAGGTGCCTGAAGAAAAGAATAAGCCAAAAAAACAGCAATCATTGCGAAGACACCCCTGTTGAGAAGGGAGAAACATATGAGTACAGAAATTCTCCTGATGAGAATCAGCAAATAAAAGACCAAGAAAAACAATGGTAAAAAAGTAGTGAATGTAGATGGAGTTTCGTAATAAATAGAGATGCAAAGCAAGCAATAGAAGAACACAAATTCCTGCAAATTGTTATCCCTATCAACGGATAAGGACTAACAGATGTCCAAATAGTGAGTGCTTAAGAAAGCACTCATTTTTATAGCCTATAATATGTGGAATACCTTTTAACAGATGAGACACGATCAGTGGAGAAGCTTCTTTCTGGATCAAGAGCACCACTTGCCCAGCTGATAAAGAGCATAAAACAATTATCCATCAAACATACAGCACTTGTGCAATTCTTAAGTTTTTTTTTTTGTAGCAGCCCTAACAACGGTAAAATTTCCGCAGTAGGTCAATCATCAGCAATACATTAGCATCTTCATTATAAGAAATCTCTTTTAGAAACCTCGAAATAATTCTACAGGAAAAAGATATTGAGCTCACATTAAAAAGCATGTTCCCATCAGCAACAATGAGATCGTCCGTGGTTTGTATGCCCATGCTGTCCACGGATCAACTTCGCCAAAATTATTGAGCAGTTTTACACCATTGCACTCTCGGACAATAAATTCTCTTCTAGGTTTGTGATGACCATTGACCTCCATGTGAACAACCTTGGCAATTTACTATCTGTAAAATGTCCATAGTAGAATATGAGAGTACAAAATATTACTGACCTTCAAGAAGAATCAAGTGATACCACTCTTCCTGAAGAGAGTACCATGTAGTTCCAACCCTTGCTAAAGATGCACGCACAACATCCAATGAGATAAATAACTAACAGCTGAATAATGTACAACTTAGGCCAAGGAAATAAACCAGTAGCTACAAGTGGACAACTAGAAATGGTCCAGCACATCTGGAAATAAACACTTCCTTCAAAGAAAAAATCTTAATTCGACATTAACACATCAAACTGTACTATTGAAGCATCGAACCTACACTTGTACCGGACAAGCTTATTGTTCTAGCTCTATCCATAGGATTTGCAAGATATCACTGGGATTCCACAATCTGCACCTACTTATCTCAAAAATGGTTCCAGTGGCACTTCAGCTAGGTGAACTTGTGAGGTGTCTATAGCAATGCTCATACCTTGTGTGGCTCTGGTTATTCCAAAATAACAAAAAAAAGGGTGCTCTGCTGCAATCAAAGGCTACATGAGAGCATAACAGACGAAACCTGAAACAGCAAAAGGCAAGAGAGGAAAAGAAAATACATTTGTACTTAAAAGGGAGGCAAAAAAGAAATAAAGCACCATGATTTAACTATTGTGGAAATAATTAGGTCCAACAGGGGAGCCGTACACCTCCTTCAAATTAAGAAAACACAAAAGCTAAAAGCAGCAGCTTTTGCAATGCTGCTAAAGTCGGGAATTAGATATGCGCACATCAAATCGGATGAAATCTGTTGGTGATTTCCACGCATAAAAGGTCCCTGAAATGCACATCAAGGAATTGGAATGGGCAGACGAAGGCTGCGTTTTTCGTAAGGCTGGTGAATAAGAAGGAAAAATTGGGTCTTTGTAGAGCAACACAACTGAGTAAATCAAGAAAAAATGCAAGCAATTGCATTGAGAAGGTATTTGGGCAAGACCAATAGGAGACATCGGAAAGGTAGCATTTTGATCAGTCCCATACGCTTGTGGCCTGAAGAAACCACCTCAGTTCCTCCTATCAGAACTCCCAGGAACGTATCAAAAGCACCACAAGAATTCTCTAAAAAAGGAACAAAAAAAAAGGAACTCAAGACAGCCGTCAATGGCAGAAACCCCAAAAAAACCCAAACAAAAATAGGATTGCAATGGAGGAAACGCTCAATGGGATAAAGCTGGGAAAACGAACATGCTATTTACTGAATGCAAATATTTCTTTTGGAAAACAAAACTAACACGAAATTTCTGCTGAGATGCCGATAGAAAAATGGAGAAGAGGAGAAAAACACCTACGTGGAGGAGGAAAGCGACAACCCCGTGTGGCCGTACGATCCCCCGTGGAGGAGATCTTGCCGTCGAAAGTGATCGAGGGATTTGTTCTTTTCGCTTCTTTTTTCTTCTTCGCTGCTCTTCGGATAGAGAGAAAGGAAGAGGGGTAGAATGGAGTCTAGCCCTGAGAATCTTCTTATAAGAGAGAGCTGGTCAAAGGAAAGGGAGAGAGAGAGGGGGAGAGAGAGAGAGAGAGGTGTTTCTCAAGAAAAAAGAAAACAAACGAGAGAGCGCGCGCGCGCGCGTGCAGGTTGCATAATCTTACGGGGGTCATTTGGGCACGTCAATGGTTGATGCTTGTTTATCTCTCTTAACAGTGGGACCCACCATAAAGGTACCTACTTGATTTACACATAAGACGCCAAAACCAAACTTAAATGCTGTCTCCCTTGCGAGTGCCGACTGTGCTTGTTACTCCAACACAGCTCGGCGACACTTGGTTGGAATTTTTTTATTTCCATCTTTCTGTGAGATCACACGGGCTTATGATTAGTATTTAATTTTGATGTATAAGTTCTAACAAAATTTGGGTTTAGTTTTAAATCTTTTCAGTTTTTAAAGTCGTTATCAAGAGTTAATTGACCTGGTAACTCCACTCTGACCAGCCTAGCATCGGCGGTATGAGTGGCGACTATGGAACAGTCAGACTGGCAGTGTGACATTTTGGAGAATAGACATCGAACACTCGTTTAGATATGTTTGATGATGTCTTTGGGAACAGTCAGACTGGCAGTGTGACATTTTGGAGAATAGACATCGAACACTCGTTTAGATATGTTTGATGATGTCTTTGCACTTGGTGTCACTTAATTTATAGTTCTGAGCTGAAACTAGATAGAAATTAATCAAAATTCCAAAGAGTGTGTTTTTATGTGCTCTTAAGCGGATGGGTGCCATGGGCAGATCGGTCCCCTGTTACTCGGAGAAATTGAGTCGGTTTGTGGCGGTCAGATCGACCATTGGTGGGCGATCAAACCGGTTTCTGATGAATTGAGTGACCGGCTTCTGATGAATTGAGTGAGTTGAATTGGGTTTCAGTTGAGTTAGTCATGGCAGGAGTCCATACATTATGGAAATCTTGTTAGTCATGGTAAGAGTCTATACATTATGGGAATATCGACGTGAGTGTCAAGTGGTGCATGTTTGCATCAATTTTGTTGATGAGAGTCAAGTGTATGTCACTTGTGCTCGGAACGATTGCTTGTTCTTTGATGTGCAGGCTGCTAGGTGATTGTTGCAGTCAACAAGAAAACCGAGGCAAGAGGTGCCTGAGGCCATGGAGGGTTGCGAAAGTTTGGGTGGAGTATCATTTCAAAAGGAGAAAAACACAAGAGAAAGACAAGAATCGTGATGGGACAAATGCATGCATATGGTATGTCATTGGACTTGGATGTTTCAAGTGGTGATGGTCCTTAGGAGCAGACATATGACATTGGCGACAAGTCATTAGGCATCGGACGTTATGGTGGTTGCTTCGAGAAGAAACACTATGAAGGCCGGTGGGCGGCTGTAGGATCAAGAAAATAAACTATAATGGAGAAAACGATGTTTTTTCGTATTATCGAAGACTTGTCGATCTTCTCTACTCCACGTTGAGGTAAGCACAAATGGATTGGACTATCTTCACAAATTAAGATAAACCACCTCAAGTCCACTAAGATTACTTTCCTCCACTTCGAAGATAGCGAGCATCACACCACTCACAAACGTGTCGAGTCTCTTCACAAGCTTCTTTGAAGAGATCACCGCATGGCTTTATCCAAGCTGTCTAGGTGCAACCACCAAAAGTAACAAGTTGTAATGTTTGCTTGAAGATTTTTAAGTGCCACAAAAATCAACTAATGATACAATGCACTTGAACGCTCTCAACTACTCAATATGTGAAAATAGAGCAAATGACTAGAAGAGAGTGCAACAAGAGCTCAAGAGTATTCAATGAGGTTCAAGAAAAGTGCTTTGTTGCTGGTGAGGAGGTATTTATAGCCTTCACCCATCAGGATGACCATTAGAGTCAAAATCTCCAAAAATTCAGGAATTGCGATACTACCGCACCTACTGTTCAACAGCTATTTGAGGTTTTAAATGCACAGAAACTAATCATTACTTGAAATATCGATATTACCGCCCTCACAGGGTTCGGTGGTACCGCACCTCAACTGCGGTAGTACCAATTTCTAGAGGAGAGAAAATGCTCCAAAACACACCTCTTTGGAAATTAGTTACCGCCAACTAAATTCTGGTCCTATCGATTTTGTGGTAGTACCAATTTCAACATGCGGTCATACCGCCCTGTGGTACTATCATGCAACACATTCGATAGTACCAATCCAAGGAAATGATCAATGAGTGTCTCTTTGGAAATTAGTTATCGGCTTGTAATAGCTAGTAGTACTGATGTAGCGGTACTACTATCAAATTGCCTGTGATCATATCGGTTTTTCAAAGAAAATTCAGAGAGGGTTCCAAATGAAGTTCTAAATGCATGCATGAGCAATTAATTGATCAAAGTGACATAAGGTAAGCTTCAAACCACTAGTCATGACTCCTCTTTATAGTACAATATATATTCTACAAATCTAGTCTTTTCAACCAAACAACGAGCCTGGCAAAATCTATAAAGAAATCATTTGACTAGAATATCCTTTGGCTTGAGCCATGTCTTGATCCATATCGATCTTTGAACACCTTTGCATACCTTTTCCATGACATCATCAAAATCCGGGACTAAACCTTTCAATTGTCTTAATAAACACGTTAGTTTCTTTAATAATTATCATCATTAATTACAAAAATTATTTTTAGGGGCCTAGATGCTTTTAATGGCAGTTGAGGAAATTGTTCTATACCGGGTGGTGGGATGGTTTGCAAAACCGTGGCAGTGACCTATGTGGTTTAGGTCACGTCTTGGAGGATGAAGTGTTTTATTGGGCTTTTGGAGCCACATGGAATTTGCGCTTTGAAAAACGTGCATGTATGTGTGTAAAACCCATTTATGTGTGGGTTGTCGGGTTTTTTTTTATTTGTAAGTGGTTGTATCTACTAAGTGTTGGCGTGTTGTTAGGGTTTGATAGGATGTGAGAAGCCTCTAATATATAAGCCATAGTGTATGTTGAGAGAGGTGGGCTCTCTTGGTATGCTTGAGAGGTTAGGGTTTTTCTTGTGTGGGAAGCTTTGTATGTGTGCTCTAGGCTTAGAGCTCTATCCACCATGAGAGAGTGGCTGTAAAACATTCCTCTGAAAGTGAAATGAACAATCAAATTTCGTCTAGGTGACTTGTGTTGTAGATTTCTCCTTGTGCTTTTGATTTGATTTGCTTTGTTTTTTGTTTAAATTTTATCTCATCTTGATCTTTCTTGGTGCCAATGATGTATAAGAGGTGAAAATATCTCTTCGAGATTAAATCACATTCATCTGGGCACTTTCTATAGGAAGTTCTTATGATTGCCTGGTTTTACTCAAGAGAGAAGTGATTCTGGAGTTTTGGTATTGAGGGCATTTTGACTTGAGTTCATGTGGTGATCTAGCTTGCTATGACTTGTGAGAATCCATTCAAAGCCATCTAGATCATCCAGGACTCATTTGCAAGTGCAGATCAAAGTTTATCTCTTTTACCCTATTTTGGTGCAACCTTCTTTGTTTTAGATAAACATCGGGACATTGGTATTGATCTTCATGATCCATATTTGGAATAGGTTTCACGATATAGGGCATTTTAACTTCAAAATGAATAAGATTAGATGTCTGCTAATGAAAACTTCATGTAAACTAATACCTTTAGGTTTTCTAGTGTTTTTGAAGTCTTCACTTCTCTTTTTTTCCCCTTTTTCTTCCTTCATAGCACCTCTAGTACCCCAATCAACCCAGATCTGAATACTCATGAGGAAACTCCGAGCGAATAGAGGACGTAAAGGCATAAGATAGTCTCGACAGGATCTGACCACTGTCGGGACTCAAATGGTCAAAGAGGAGGGAGCAGACTTGCTTCCTCCTTTCTTTGAAGGTCCTAAGGAGGAGAGCTCTTCCTTGGTTAGGAAGTCTTCTCACCCAAAGGATATCCCCGGCCAACTCTAAATCTTCACCAATAAGAGACTCGAGGAAAACTGGTGGAGGCAAATCTTGAACTGTCAATCAAAGACAGGTCTCGAGCTGCTTTACTTTGCCTGTGCTAACAAAGCAGTTCATGTAAGATCCCACGACCGCTTTATGGTGCATTTTTGGAGTATTTTTTCAGAACTTAGAAAAGTTTCTTTTTTGTAGCATATGGTGGAAGGCATCGCTATGATTGGAGAATTAACCAAGGGAGCTTCATCCTTGAAAAAGGAGAAGCTCAAATTGAGAAGTAATTATCATTTTTAAATTCTTCCGCTGCTTCTTAATCCTTGCTTTTTCTTAACTCTTTCCTTGTCTTGGTTGATAGAATTGGAGAGATTTGACAAAGAGACTGAGGCTAAAGGAGCCATCATTTTGAAGCTTGAGAAAATTTGTAAGACTAAAGACCAATCGATCGAAAGCTGCTCGACTAGGTTTAATGAAAATATCCTCAAACACAAGAAAGCCATCGAAGTTTTTGAGAAGAAGAATCAAGGCAACCGATCTTTCATCTGACCAATTTATGTATATCTATTTTGTCTAACTTTGAGCTACTCATGCAGAGCAAGCCCTAAAGCTGAAAAGATTAGAAAAATCTCTTGGTTTTGAAAAGGACAAGGAGAAGGAGCATGAAACGAGTCTTTAAGAGAAGACCATTGCCTTCAACAAGATGCTTGCTAACATGGGGGTAGAAGCATTTAAGTGAGCTAGCTAAGAAGGTGAACTGTCTTGGCAAACAACTCGAAATCCTTAATGGTCTGCTCGCTACTTCTCAGAGAAACCACGTGTAGACAATCAGGGATGCAGTGGCTGATGGAGTTAGATTTGCCTTGGCAAAGCTTAAAGCTTCTAACTCGTCACTTAACCTCTAAGTGCTTGAGACAGATTTTAACTGCTCAGAGGAGGATGCAGCCAGGTTCTTCGAAGACGTGAAGCCCTTCGAGAATAAGATTGCTGAGGAAATGAAGGTTAGGTCTCCATCGATCAGCGACCAATCCTGTGGTTCCAATGAGTAGACAAATGTTTATGTAATTTAAAAAATTCCCATGTAAAAAAACTTACCTTTATCATCGGTAAAACTTATATCAATTTGTCAATTCATTAAGTACTCATATATTTCTTACCCCGCGACTGCTTGTTTAGTAGGAATACTTACGAAGAAAGCAATGTACCAAGAATAAAAAAGTAGTTTGCTCTGACGAATGAACTAAGTACATGTTGATTATTTTGTAGAAAGGATTAAGTTGTTACTAGGAAATCACTTTGGATAGAACTACCAGATGATTTCGACTAGCCTTAGATACCATTTCCATAATCGAAATACTTTATAGTTCAATATGAGGTCTTAAAATGACATAAAGCTTGTTGATGATAAAAATAATAAGAATTTATGCAAGAAACTCCAGAATGATAAGTGCTTGTATTTATAAACTTTTATCTGAACTGGTTATAAGATTGCTAAGAACTGAAGACATGAATAATACTTCTCAAAACATATTCATACTTGAGTTTTGACTGGTAGCAAAGGTTGTAGGAAAAAGGCAGTTGCTAGGAAACTCCTTCTAGTGGGTAGGACCACGTGCAGAGAGGAGAGATTTCGACTAGGAGATTTTTGTGTCTCGACTAGTTCTAAACAAGAAAAGAATAGAATGTTGAAGTAAAAAATAAAGAAAGCCTTCAAGCCTATAAGCATGTCTAGTTGTCTTTGTGACGCTTCATTTACTTATTTTTCTTTGAGAAAAAAGTGTGCAGATTATCATAAAAACCATCTCTGTGAAGGTTATGATAAGAATCTGCTTGGCGTTTGATGGGTATGTCAAAGCCAAAAGGAAAAGATAACCCTTAGAAGGGTCTAGAAGGAAAATGGGTCTCTCCTACTATCTCAGCCAACAATATTGTGTGAACAAGCATGGGATAATTGAATATAAATAAAAAGACCCATCGGAGATGACAGAAATAAAGTAACTTTTTATTGAAATATTGAAATAAAAAGTATATTTACATATAGAACTTACTCAATTGATCAATATTTCAAGAATTAGAATGGATAAGACACATGTTCCATCCATCGCACGAAAGGAATATTTTAGAATCGGGTTCGGGACCAGTTCATAGTCTCTCTAAGTAGTCATCTGGTCGGACAATATGCGCAATGTTTCTCCGACCAAGGTGCTCGAGGAGCAATCTCTAAAAGTTTATGACCACGGGATCTCTTGGTCTTAATTATATATTAAAGGCGTATTTAGAAATTTATTCAATCCTTGTCACCCATTGTGTTAAAACCTAGCTATTATGTCGTATCCCTGTAATAAAGTTTGGTTCTTATGTTGTAAGCATATGTTAGCATGATACATATTCGTCTACAGTATTTCGCAATTGAACAATCTTGGATAGTTGCGAGATTTCTAACGGTCCCAGAAATAGGGATGTTACAAATGTTTCCATCCTCATGAAAGTTCTCACGTTGCAGGAGGGGCCTGAAGGTCACAAGATTTGTCTTTATTAAACCAGTCACCACTTTCAGTATTATTTTCAGTGAATCCTGTAGTAAAATGATTTTACATGTTCTCACTCTATGGAAGTTTTTATCATATCATAGAAAATAATCAGAAAAATTGACTGGTAATCATATGCGTTGTTTAAAAGAAATCATATTCACAAATCCCACTTCTAGTAAAAAAGTTGCAATTGACATGTACTTTGAAAATATGCACACAAACAAAAGAATTACCACCTACACTCAAATTAATCCAAGTCTAATAACTATAGGAACCATTTAAAAAAGTTGAAGTAAGAAAGGGAACATCTAAAACCCACTTTCCTACATGGACCTTGGATAGACAAGATTTCCATGCAACTGATCCAAATAGTACTTGCACCAGACAGCCACTCAAGCTCTTTAAAATTGTGTGGACTGTTTTTTATCGTGTGCCCAAAAATACGATGACCATCAGATCAAAGAAACATACTTCATGGAAGTGCATTGCAAAAATTGATGTGCTGGGAGTGAGTGCCAAACCATAAATGGTTGAAATAAATGAATTTTGGTCAGATTTAGCACAGTTTGTCACACAAATACCAAATTTAGCCTCCGAATCACCGTAATTCCATTTGTAGCCCATCCACGAGCACGGGACTACGGGAGTGCGACACGTCTGCAGTGGTGCGGTCGGAGAGCGCATGACTCAAACCGTATACTGGACCTAAGTGTGGTCGCCTAAGCCGTGGTCGTGGTTGTAAGGCACGGTCGTATGGTGTGGTTGTAGTCGTAAGGCGTGGTCGTGGTCATAAGACGTGGTTGTGAGCTTGGTCATAAGCCGTGTTCGCGAGCGTGATCTTAAGCCGTGGTCTTACGACCACGCTGACGAGAACGGTTTGAGTCATGTGCTCCCCGACCGCACGGTTTGAGTCATGCACTCCCCGACCGTACCACTGCACACGTGTCCAACTCGCGTAGTCCCGCGCTCGGGGAGAGGGGTACAGATGGAATTACGGTGATTCAGGAGCTAAATTTAGTATTCGTGTGACAAACAATACTAAATCTGACCACCGCTTGAAATAAATCCCATATTGTCCATCTAGAACATTTATTGGGTCACATGCCGTGACATACAACTGACCAAGCATCCAGCTACAATTTGGACACTAATTTTGATCTTACCCATTTTAAGGGGCTAAGGCATTGCTGTGTTTCTTTAGACGTGGTATGGTGGCATGGCATGACAAATCAAGTTGGGAACTAGAATCTGTACCATAAAGTTTGACAATTAATATGTTTAAAACTACCTAGGTTAGCTTTATAAAATTGTATTATTAGATTTATCGTTAAAAATATTTTAGTACATCTTAATGTAAAGTTATAAAAAGTAACGACCAAATTCGCATCTTAAAGACAATGAAAAGTCAAAACGTTAAGTAAAAAAGGATGGATGGAGTACATGCATGTTGTATGACTTATTTCAAGCTGTTAATGTTGTCGATACGAGATCGGACGATACAATTACATGCACTCCCGATCGGATTCGAGGACCGCTGAGGATGCGAAATGACTCAACGAGAATCAAACACGAAAGGGTGAACAAGTGTATTGTATATGTGTGTTTAGGGTTAGAAAATAGCCTCCCCTTCTCCACTTACAATGGGTCTTATTTATAGAGTGGGAGGAGGAGGCGAGTGAAGCTACAAGTCTACCCTCAGGCCTAGCTTACTCCGAAGGGCATTTTTGTCATTCATGCCAATGGGTCCCACTGCGTCCGAAGGACTCTGAGCCAGTCCACGGACCTCACTAGGGATTGGCCTCCGGGGTCGACCTCCAGACCCCGCCCGAGGTTGGCCTGCGAACTTCGTCTTGAGTTGACCCTCCGACCTTGTGGCTTCCAAACTTCATCTTGGGTTGGCCCCTGGACCTTATCCAGGGTTGGCCCGCAGACTTCGTCTTGGGTCAGCCCCTGGACCATGTCTGGGGTTGGCCTCCAGGTTTCGTCTGGGATGGACTTCAGATCTTAGTCAAGGTCAGTCTTCGAGCTCTGTCTTGATTTCCCGGACCTCGTTCGGGGTGACGCGAACCCCGTCCAGAGTTAGTTCACGGACCTCATCCAGAGGTGATTTCCCTATGTGTGTCGTCACGCGAAAATTGTCATGGGTCCAAGGCAGAGCGTGGACTCTCCCTCAACAATGACATATTGTCAAACATTAGGAGTCACAATTACAAGTACTAATGTTTAAACAAAAAAATGGAAGCATTTTAGTTATTGATGACTTTCATCTTCCAACTAAGTCAGTAATGTGAGCAAAACCTTGCCAAAACTAATATTCGTTGCAAACCAATTGAGTTTCCAAATTTCACCTTGTTTTGCAGAAATTTATGGCGCCAATGATTGGGCTTGGTTCCAAATTTTAAATCGGAGGGCAAGGAAGGAAAATGGAAGGCATGAGTGACAGTCACTCACAGGAGTGGGGCCGGCCGGGTGTCCCGACACCCAAATACCACTGATCCTCGGTTGAGCTTTTTCTCATTCATCATTCATGGTACATTGGTACTAGTACTACTATACTTTGTACACTACCAACACCGACAAAAATTGATAATAAAAATACTAGCTACCTCTAAATGTGCTGTACTGTTACAACCTTCCATCCGAAAATATGCTCATTTCTCCTTACAACCTGTAGTCCACCAGCTCAAGAATATTCTCATCCCCAATTGTCAGCATCTGGTACAGCTCGAATTTTCAGTAACAACAGATATTTGAGTCAGCTGTTGATTTTGGCCCTGTTTTTTTTTATTTTTTTTTGCTACGGCGGATATATTTTAGTTACGGCTGATAACTTTTGTCTGCGCTTTTCGATATTGCAACGGACGGGGGAGACACCGGCGCGGACGGCACACACGATTTTGAGATCGAGAAGTTGTTTAGATAATCTGCTTTAAGAAATCGCTCCGTTCATTTTAACTTTCACAGAAGCCAAAAGCAAAAAAAAAAAACAGGGCTTTTATATCGGGAGAAATAACTATGCCCTTTTTTAAAATTTTCTCTTGTATGAAATTAACCGTGTAGTGACATCCTAGGATTAAATCCCAAGGCTAGCAAACACTCCATGTAATTATATTGCTCATAGTACTGAAAGAAGATAGATTTGGCTTGAATCATTTTGGAGCAAAATTCCCGGAGAGAAATGAAGAACTTGATGAACATTCTTCTAGTCTCAAGTTTCAAGTTGTCATCTGTTAGTTACCTCGATCTGTCAAGTATATAGTCATAATAAACTTTAGCATGGACAAAACCTGGTAAAATACATGCAAAAACAGTTGGACTACTAGAGCCCTTCGTTTTTTGAAGGACAAGTAATCTGAACTGAAGTTGGCAGTTTTGATAGAACTTGAGTCTTAGTGTCGATTCAGTTTTTATTTTATTGGAAAAGTTTCAACAGAAGGAGAAAATGTCCGGTCCTTGTGATCATTTTTGGCTACAATTAATAGCTTTTGTCTGTACTTTTCGAGAATGTGATAGACGGCGGAGACACCGATGCGAATAGCGTACATTGTTTTAGGCTCAAAATTCACTTGAAAAAGTGACTTTAAAAAGATGTTTCATTTGTTTCGACTCTTAGAGAAACCGAAGTCAAAAACTGTTGGATCATAAGAGATTTCTCACTCCAAAAGCTAGTCAATAAGGTGAGAGACTCTTCCACTTTTAAGTTAGGTCTCTTACCCTTCCACAACCAATGTAGGAATATTCTAACAATCTCCCCCTTCACACATTGGTGTCCTTCAGCCCTTCATCGCCCTTTCACCGTACACCGACGATCCCTCAGGGTCCCTTCACCGTACACCGACGGTCCCTTAGAGTCATAGTCCATCAAGCGTTCACACATTAGTGTCCATTAGGCAAGAGATGTTAGAACCAAGCTCTGATACCACTTGTTAGATCGTAAGGACCTTCTCATCCTAAAAGCTAGCCAATAAGGTGAAAGACTCCCCCACTTTTAAGTTAGATCACTTGCACTTCCACAATCAGTATAAGACTATTCTAACAAAAACTAAAAAAAAAAAACCTCAGTCAATCAAAGGCGTTGAATAGAGTTCAAGACCCCAGGAATTGGGCCCACCCTCACATGCCAGGGAGAAAGGGGAAGAAAGAAACAGCAACGTAATTCTGAAACATTTTTCTTTTCTCGGGAACATCATTTTTTCGAGGAGAATAACATTTTTTCTCTCTTTTAAGTCAAGAGACGACAAAGAGACTGAGAGAGTGTGACTTTTTAATTTGGGTATCCAAATTGTTGAGCGAAGACAAGAGCCTTTTCTCATGCTGACCCACATATCCTTTTTTTTTTCCTTTTTTTTTCATTCCTCTTACTGTATCTGGCTGGACAATCACATCGATTTGTTGGCCTCTTGGGACATTATTGGACAATGCTTGCTGCTTCCTCGCATGGTGGTTGTTTCATAAATAATTTCAAGGCAGTACATTTAAACTTGCAGTGCTCCATATCTTAAGGTTCTGGCCAAGATTTGCATGGCAACTGAGTCCAAACAGAAAGGAACCAAAACCTAATTAAGAAACCCCAAGTCAACAGAATGCAACTGCAAGAGACATGGAAGGCCTTTCAGTTCACCATTACTCCAATGGCAACAAAAGAACGATGCAAGTAGGAGAACTCCATTGAAGTGAGGGGTAGCCTCACTCTCACTCTTGTAGTACGAATGGACCCGCTCCAACTGGTTTATAAGATGTGGTTTTTAGCTTTTTCGTTATAGTGGCTAAAAATATACTGTAGCGGCTGTTAATTTTTTCTAAATAGTTAAATTTAAAAAATTTTAAAAATGTTATCATCACAGATAATGCAAAGAAATAAGAAAAAACACAAAAGCCCCCCAAAAAGCTTAACAAGACGAAATTCTCCGCTCATTTCAGTTTCAGCTTCTGGCTTTTAATTCACTATTCCTTGGTTTTTAAGGCTTTTTTGCCTTTTCTTTTTTTCGTATTCCTTTGTATTATCCGTGATGGAATAACCTATTTTTAATTTTTAATTTTTTTAATTTTAATTACGTCAAATAAGTCACTATTAACTACAGTAAAAAATAAGTTAGCTATGATGAAAAGCCATAAGCCATCGTGGAACTGAACGCCCTCTAAGAAGTTAAAAGCCAAAAGGTGGAGCCGTTTGAAATGGGACCTCATCTCATGAAATTAACATTATCTTCTTCCTGTCCAGCAGATGGCCGGATGATCTTGAAACATTATTATCTTCTTCTGGGAAGCAACCGTGTATGGAGTAGGGATCATTTCCAACTAAAAACAAGATCCTGCCTTCCACTAAAAGGAGATCACATCAAATTTTTTTTTTGAGGGGGAGAAGATCACATCAATCAAATCTTCGTATTGCCAAACTAATGAAAAGCAATAGGAAATTAAAATGGAGGAAGATTAATTAGACAACGCCAGTGTGTGTGATTAAGAGTTTGAGGCCCTTGCCTTCTCTAGGAGTCAACTCGGCTAATTCTATATTACAATGATCACTGGAGCATTATTATTATTCTTCCAAGTTCCTCAAATAGATTACGAGTTGTCATTTGCTGGCTTTGGAGGATGGGAAGTTTCTATGGAGGCGCAGAAGGTACTCTCGGTATGAGCGATTGATACTATATAGTACATAGATGAATATCATGGTTTGTGTGCTTTGTTTCATTTGGTTTTGCCTCTCCTTCCTACTTTAATTAACAACAAGTGCATGTATATGGGGCTGCTAGTACTGCATCAACAGCTTGACAATTAGTGGCCGGATGCTCTTCTCAATACATTTTTAAAAATTATCAGCTAGTGTCAATATTGCCTTCACGATAATCATGTCGTGTCTTAGAGGTTAAATATAAAAAAAATTAGTTAGCTTACCATAGGAAGGCCAAGGGATTCGCTAGAGAGAGCTAACAAGTAATTGTGGGTCTGTTCTTTTTTGCTACGGCTTATAGTTTTTGGCTGCAGCTTGTGGCTTTTAGACTGTTCGTGCGAGAAATTACAGAGTAACAGAAACTCACGTGTGGTTTTTGCCGATATAAATAAAGTCGGTACAGTATGTACTATAATTAATTTATAGATCCTATCTTAAAAAGATACTCCGTTTAAAAACTAGTTACTATAGAAAAACCGAAAAACAGCTTTTAAAAGCCAAAAAGAACAGGATTGTATTAATGCTGAGAAACAAAAACAATGATTTTTTTTGTTACTGCTATTGCCCAAGAATTAGATCACCGACGTGGTCATTTGCCTATAGCTCTAGCTAGTGACAGGTCAACAGCACCCTACTATAGTAGGATGGCAAAATGTCTGAAAAAAATACAGAAGAACAGCAAGAAAAATCCATGCTCAAACATGTTGGATTCGGACCAAAACAGTTAAAAGTGGTCACTTACTGGGACCATGCATGCATGCATTCACAGATGTTTGAAAAGCTCACATGCATGGGAAAAGGGCGTGTGAAATGTCAAATGATGCAATATATATTAAGGTGTCTTCAGAGGAAATAAACCATCGACCGCAGTAGAACATGAATTTTAATTAACCTAACCAAATTTGTAGATAAACACCACGCCACGATGTAATTACAAACAGTATGCAATCAACGACAGATCATGTCAGCTAATTTTCCAAAAATACAGCAAGCTAGTGCATATGCAAGGAGCTAGATAACTCACTTGTTATATATACTACTCCAATCTCTTTCTCTCTGTTTTATATATATATACACACACACATAGAGAGAGAGACACACACACACAATAGTATAAATAACAGGGGTACCAAGTCTCCATGCCTTTGGATTGCTTTTAGATGCGTGTTAGTGTAATTGAGACTTTCTATCTATGATTGATTTAGCATGCCTAACATATTATAACCATTGCACTAGCACGTATCTAAAAGCAATTCGAAGGCATGGAGACTTGATGCCCAGACACATGGTGCTCCATTTCAGCGTCCTATACACACACACACTAATCAGTGGCTACGCGTAGAATAAGCACGTGCCCCTGACCAACCCAACCAGTCAACCGCTCCACCGTCCCACCCTATTGATAATTACTAGCGTTTGTTAATTATGGTAAAGTTACTATCGTATATACATCAAGTTATCATCTGTAATTCATGAAATTATTTACAATTATTATTCGTAATTCATGAAGTTACTACCGCGTGTGAGTGAAGTTACTGCCAACATGTATGCATTGAGAGGAGAGAGAAACATGCATATCAATAGCAAATAACTCATATGAAAAATTACTACCGTGTGTGAGTGTAGTTATGCCAAACAAATGGCGAGTTATTGTCCGTTGTAACACTATAAAATTGGCAATAATTCTATATGTATTTGATAGTAACTTCATGTCAAACACATACATGCGTGCAAGTCAAGTTACTATCTCCTAAACATAAAATCATCATCAATTAATTCATCAAGTTACTATCTTCTGAACATAAAGTTATCACCGATTGATTTACATATAGTACCTTTGATATCTGTAAGTCAATCGATGATAACGTACAATAACTCTTTCACATGCATGCAGCAGGAGAGAGAAAAGAATAAATGCACTTGATTTGTGATTTTTTTATCTTATTTATTAGCTAAAATGTACAATAATTCTTTCACCAAAAGTTAAATCTATGATTCATTTAAACCATTATGTTCGAAATTATGAACTTAACAAAATAAAATCTACGTTGAATATGTTTTGATGCTGCAAAATTTGTATCATATAAAGTTACTATCGTGTATGAGTGAAATTACTATCAAATATATATAGAGTTACTGCTAGTTTTATAGTGTTACAATGGACAGTAACTTCACATGTGTTTGGCAGTAGCTTCACTCACACACGACAATAACTTTCCGTACGAGTTATTTGCTATTGACATGTATTTTTCTCTCTCCTCTCAATGCATGTATGTTGGCAGTAACTTCATTCACAAACGACAGTAATGTCATGAATTACAGATGATAATTATAAGTAACTTCTTAAATTACAGATGATAACTTGATATACATATGATAGTAACTTTATCATAATTAACAAACGCTAGTATTTGTCTATGGTGTGGAATGATGGAGCAGTTGATTGGTTGGATCGGTCAAGGGCGCACACTGAATAGTGCTTTATATATATATAGAGGTGGCCCTCTACGCGACGTACAATAGGTGACCGTGCGCTCACCTCAAAGATTGCTGCTACTACACACAAGGACCAAAATTTGAGGTTTACGAGCAAATACAACCTAGGTAACTAAATTAACCCATCTGTGGCTACCTAAGCTAGCTATGTGTACCCTTTTTTTTTTTTGCTAGGATATGATAGTCGTATGTTTATTACTTAATTATGAGGAAAAGGTAATTCATTTATAGATTATAGTGTATATTAAGATATATATATATATATATATATGTGGTAATGATTTGTCACAAGGACCGTCTAAAAATTTACATTTGAGCTACCCAACCTAATTGACCCCTTCGTTATGCAGAATTGTAGATAATAATTGAACTGTTCCTGAATCAGACAGTACTGTTCAATGGCCGATTGAGGAGATGCATGTCAGTGTCTTATATAACTAGTAGTCTACCGCCAGTCAAGTTACTGTTCTTAGGGATCCTGGTAATAAATTGCAGTTAACCAAACCAAGAACCAGCAGGCCGATTATCCTGAATAAATGACCGTAAAAATGAGTGGTAGTTCTCTGCAAAAGACATGCATGTCCTACTACCCTGAATCATTCCTGTTGACAACAGTGCAAAATTCAGTGGCCAATTACACAGTGTATATAATATATCAAAGCGTGCAAGCATGCGCAGGTTTATTGTATATAACTGGGATATATCATACATTCGTACTGTACATGGAGTAGAGCTTGTTCGAGCAGAGCAGGGCAGACCAGATACAAGGTGTGACAACCTAGAAAAGAAAAGAAAAGAAAAGGGCGAGTTGCATGATTAGAAGAAAGGAAAAGATGCAGGGAAAGATTGGCGTAAATAAACTCTGGCTCAGTGATAGACTGATGGTGATGCTACGATATATATATTCGTATTATAGTGCATACACGTAGATATATACTCATGTATTTACGTACGTTAACGTGATACATACCATGGATTTGATGAGGTAGCAGCCAGCAGATATATACAAGAATTCCCTCGCGACCACCAGTACTCTCGACAGGCCCAGGCTGGAAAGAAGCACAAACTGAAGCCGCATGCTGCTCAACTGCACAACACAACGGCGCATGCAATGGAGATTAATTAGGTGCATATACGCATGCTATAATTACATTACATGGCTCTTGTAGCTAAAGCTTTTTTTTTTATGGCTTTTGGCCGAGTCTTCTTTTCCGAGGTCAAAACAAATAGGATGGCCGTCTTTTTCTTAAACGGTTTTTTGAATTCAAAACTATATGAGTTGTTCATATCTACGTCTGTACCGTTTATTTTCGTATCAAAAATGTAGATAAAAACTATATGTCATAATATAAAAGAACAGAGCAATAGTTGCTGCTGTTTCTGATGTTATATGTTGTGCTGTATGTATGACTCATACTAGTGACAGAGAGAGAGTAGCAGAGCAGAATGTGGCCGGGTGGAATAAGTGGCCGGCCGCCGGTCAAGTCCCCAGTAGCATCATATCGATCGATCTCATCTCTGACCTAGCTGCCTACCGGCCTCCGATCATCTCTGATCTAGCTCTTTGCATGCACGCACTCTATATTTTTTGCTCATTTTTAGTATGCTGCAAAGCGAAAAAGGCTAGTGCTTTCTGTCCCCCTAACCCGGCCCAGCAAGGATTAATTCGTTCACCGCTTAATAATTTCGCCGCTAATTTCTAGCTATTTGCATGTGTTCCGTCGGACCTAGCTAGCTAGCTAGACCACCACCAAGTGAGATTAAGGGGCCTGCCATGCATGCACGCAGGGGCGGAGATGGGCCTCGGGCCGGTTGGGCAATGGCCCGAGGCCCAGGAAAAATAGTAGTAGAAAAATTTTGTAAATATAATCTAAAAAAATATTGCACAGTGTATAGGCCCGAGTCTTATTGGCCGGCCCGAGACTATTTCCGGCCGGTCCGATTCCCAGCCGGCCCAGCCATGGAGCTGCCCAGTCGTGGAACGGCCCAAATGCATCCGGCTAACCCTAGCCTTCAGCCTCAATCCCGCAGCGGCGCAATGCAGTCCCGTCTCGCGACGCCTCCAGCAACCTCTCCGCCTTTGCGACTCCGCCGCCGGCCGCCCCCAGCCCCCGCCTCCTCTCTGCCGCGCCCCCGCCTCCTCTCGTCGCGGGTTCACGGCACCATCCCGTGGGCCGTGGCACCACCTCCCTCCGCCCGTCCGCCGCAACGCCTCCTCTTCGCCACTCCGCCGCCGCCGCCGCAACGCCTCTTCGCCACTCCGCGCGCCCCCCCGCCTCCTCTCCGTCAGTCTGCCGTAGCATCGCCCCGCCGCCTCCTCTCCGCTGCGGCCACGCCAATCCGCCGCGACGCGCCGATGCTTGAACTTGGTTTGGCACTTCAGTTGCTTTCCTCTGCAATTTGCTCACGTCAATGCGTGCTATTGGCTCTTCTGATCTTTCCTTTCTTGCAGGAATAGCCGTGGCTCGCGCCATCTGCGCGAGCAATCTCCCTAGCGACATCTGCCAGAGGGAAGTCGAGGATGTCTTCTACAAGGTTAGGTTTTTGAATTGATTGAGTTTACTTTACTCGTACCTTGTCCTAGTGCTTCTTGGCTATAGGAAAATGCCAGATCAACTATAATTTGCAATTTGAATTGATTGAATTAACTGGAAGGTGGAGATTATAGTTTCTGTTAGAACAAAGAACCACTATTAGTTAAGGGATGGCTTGGACAAACTCACAAAAAATACTATCTAAACCTAGATGTTTAAGATCCGACGCTTTTCCATGACACGACAATGCTATAGCCAAATCAAATCAGCCATCTTTACATGTGAAGCTTCAAATTGATGGTTGAAGGTTCTAGTCCAACTGTAAAATTCTTAGTACTGTGAAAATAAAGATTATGTTATACTTTTGCTATGGCTCAGTGTTGATACAATTCAACGTAAGTTGTAGACTTCCCCTTAGTTTTGGGTCCGAGGCTTCGTGAAATCCTGGCTCCGCCACTGCATGCACGCACGTGAGCACCGTTTGATTCTTTGATCCGATCGTCGTCCTGCAGACTCCTGCATGCGTTTCTCGATCGCTTACAGATTAAGGTAGATTTGACCTGAGGTAAGATCGATCGAAGAAGCTAGCTAGCTCAGCTCTTATGCAGTAAACCCGACGATGGACTGCCGGTAATTAATCTGTTGGTGTCTTGTCAGATAATGATTGGAAGCGTATGCACATAGCTAGGCAGGCAGCAGGCTGTCGTCTGTTTGTCTCTTGCCAAAGAACTTGCGTACATGCATATGTGTAGCGAGTGAGGCAGCAGTGCACTTCAATCCTCCCTGACCATGTGTGGATGCCATGCATGCGTACCATAACACGACAAAAAGGAAAACAAAGCACGTGATGCCTAACTCAATCCTTCGTTATAGCAAGCTTACCAAACTGCCATTCGGTAAGGTGCATTCATGTTCTTTCTTTTTGAGTCAAAATGGTATATGCCTATCGTAGCAAAGACCAAAGAGCCAAGAAGGTTAAAGAGCATGTAGTATGGACTAAAATGCTAACAAGTGGTACTAATTATGGACTAGTGATTTACAAGTGGTATCCTCTGTAGAGTTGAGCACACCACTCTGAGTTCGGCACCTCTGCCATTGTTTTTTCTAGGATCCTGCTAAGGCACTAACAGTGTCATGCAAGATCAAGTGAGGTTAACATGTGGTATGCATATGGATTGGGATATTGAATGCTTCAGTTCTTGTTTGTTTAGATGCATCTTAATTGGATGTGTTTGTCTAGAATTCATTTAGTTGGATGAGTTGTGGATTTTGCGGTGTTAGTGCGCGCCTATGTGGCGAGCTGACAGCTGAGGTTGATGTAAGTTCGTACGCATCATCCCAGTCTATACGTGATACCTTCTTCTGATTGAATGTCCCTACTAAATTCTTTTAGTGGGGGTTTTTTTTTTTTGCTTTCATGCTTTAAAAATGGACTATTTATAGTGTCTTAGTATTCGTGAGAAAGGTTGTCTTCTTGATTATGTGATGCATAATCTTTTCACAAGTCTCATGCACAAAGAGAAGCCCAGATTTGGAGTCATAAGTGCAATTTGAGGTATAGTGGTTGAACAAGCTGGCCAATTGGTAGAGTATTGTACTATGGATGGCTTATGATCTAGCCTCCTGCTTCCATAGTCCTGTGAGGATTTAAGAGCTCTTAATATCTGTCACTCTTTTCTAAATAGAATGAAGAGATAATTGTATATGTGACGTAGCAAAACACATTCTATGTACATCATTCTTATGCTTGCAATACTGGGACTCTTTTGACTTGCAATTCTGCATGTCATTTTGTTGAGGTTAAAGATATATATATTTCATGGCTCAACTTGTTGCTAGCAATTTAGCATGGTAGGTAATCCTTATGTGCCTGAATGACTATTTTGTGCACAGTGTATGATTATTTGTGCAAAGAAACAAAGCTACTATATTATTCATGGAATTGTCATGGAACAACTAATTATACTATGCACTGTTAGTGAAGGTAGCTATTTTGCTTTAGAGTATATCAAATGTTACTCAATCTTTACATTCATTACAAATAGACAATACCTTAGATTGTAACTTATGATATTAATACTATGCTATGTAGTCGATGATTGTAGCATCCCATATATAGTAGAACTAATACTATAGGGACGAACCGTCCATGCATATGTGCACAGCATGGCACGGCATGGCACGGCACGGGGCCAGCTGCACGTGCTCTCCGCGGACTCTCTCTCTCTCTCTCTCTCTCTCTCTCTCTCTCTCTCTGTTGACGTGCTGCTATTACATCGACACCCCTGAATTAATTCTCTAAGCGCATGAAGCAAGGGCTAGCTGGACTTGCTGCTGCGCCTTGGCCCTGTGGACGTGCAGCAGCTCCGGCCACTAGCTTACAGCTCCAGTAACTAAGCTGCAATGTTTAATACCACTGGCCATTCAGTGTCTCACTCCGTGAGGGCAGGCAAATGAAAGCATGCAGCAGCTGCCTCCTCCAAAGTCCAAACCCTACGCAGCGCAGGACCAAATAGATAAGGATTAACGGAGGTAAACGCACTGGCTGGTAGCAGTATCCATAGGTGGGCCCACTGCGGCAACACCTCACCGCACCGCACCGGAGACCCACACTTACTGGCGAAGATGCCGGCCGGCCGCCCGCCCGCCTTCTCTTCCCTTTTAGATAGTGTTTATTATCCCGATCCGTTCCACGTACACCCACCACCGCGACCACACGATGATGATGCCCTCCTCTCCTCTCCTCTCACCGCTGGCTCAGTCGTCGTCGTCGTCTCTCTCTCCTCCAAGATCGAGGAAGATATCGTACTGGCTCGCTGCCTAGTTGCTGCTTTGATTCCCTGCTTTACTACCAGTACAGTCGTAGCTTGTTACGCTCAGCCTCGTGCTGCATGATCAGCGCGGCAGCTGCATCTGCGCGGCTGCACGTATATACTGCACCGCCAAGTTCGAACAAAATCAAGCATTGCCTGAACCACGCGTACCCGTCCGTCCGTCCGTCTGCCTTATTACCAGGATTAATTAATCGGTTTAGCTTGACTTCGATCTGGATGCATGATCTCAACAGAACATGCAATGCCTATGGCTATGGCTATGGATGGCATCTGCACAACTGTAATAAACATGCATGTTGGATGAAACGCACCACATCCACATGAATGGAACAGCATTGCTAAGTAATACATTTGACCTAGAAAGATTCCACTACCTCCATGCATGCATGTTAAACGCAACCAACAGGGATGTGCAGAAGGAAGGTTATCTATCAAGCAAATTAAGTAAACTGCGCCACCCACTCAGCTGTGCAGTGCACTCAACTTCTGACAGATTAACTCCCGCAAAATCAGGGAGAAGATCGAGAGCATACAACCAAGACTAGAGAGGCAATGCAGGCTTAATTGGATGATCCAACTCATAAAACTAATAAGTCTCTCCGATCCGGCCTTTTTCTTTTGAGGGTTTGGTTTCATGAGCCAACGTGGGGTGCAGCAGCAACACATGCACGAGGATCCTAGCTACCATCCCAGGATAACAAAAACTATACAAGCTAGACCTCTCTCTCTCTCTCTCTCTCTCTCTCTCTCTCTTCATGTAGGCCGGATTCCAGCCCATCATCGGGAGACTGCAGCCCATTAGTTGTTCCTCCCTTGCTTTGTCTTCCTCTTCTTCTTCTACTTCTTCCCAAAAGAAGTTGGGCTGGATTAGGCTTTTAATTAGCAGCATGGCAATGGGCTGGATTCCTGATGGGCATGTGACTGATCGACGTCCCGACGTGCGCGCGTCTCCTCTCCATCCAACGGCAGCGCAGGCAGGAGCATGTATAGCTAGATAGCTAGGCCCACGGAGACCGGCCCACGTACCCAACCTATGCATGCGCGCATGCAGCTTAATTCCCACCAATGCTCCCTCACTCGATCACTGCCTCCCTCCCTCGTCGGACATCAATTAACTAATTGAAACATTTTCATCAGGTCGGATACTCATTAGCATTGTTTCAAATATATCACGCTATAGCGCGATAAGATATCCCAAGCGCGAGATATCGGTTGCTGTTGCAGTTTTGATATAAATATCACCGATATATCAGATCGATACACACGCTACCCTCTATAAGTTATATTAGCGCTAGTGCCAACAAACGTTCAAACTACCTCTGATATAGAAATGCATATCTTGATTTGCTAAGTTTCACTAAAATTGGTATTTTTATTGAATGAGCTTCTATATCGCTACCTAATCCAAATAATTAACCTTCCATATTCCCACAATTCTCAACTTTGTTAGTTAATAATATTCCATCTCTTTCTCTACCCATTAGAAATTTCTCTCTCATCAGAAGATCAGAGAAGGATCCATACACACCGAGTGCTCAAACAAGGTAAGTTTATAATCCTTGATCTATTTTCTTGTATGATTTACTAATTAAACAAGGTAAGCATGTGTTATCAAAAGATAATGAGAAGCCAAGCAGCAAGCACAGATTCTCCATATGGATAGAAAAGAAGAAACAAATGGGACATTGATTTCTCAATTTCTTCGTCATAGGATGAAGATTAACCAACAAAACACTACATGTCTTTTAAAATTTTGATTTTGTCTTAGATATAGACATGTGGGATTTGATATTTTTGATGTTTTTATGCAAATTATGCACGGCCGTGTGCGGCCGCAGAGTACTTGCCTTGAGCACGCTTGACGGACACGCTGCACGATGGATTCGAAATGCGCAACTGCCCAACTGCTCCCTCAACAGCTGCGTGCGAACCTACAGGTTGGAATGGAAAGCAACCGATCAGATACAGATGAATTTAGTAAAGGAACAACAGGAGATGAATTTGATTAGAAAGGAAACGGGTTCGCTAGCCCCCACGGTCAAGCGAAACGCCATTCAGCCAAGTGAAACAACATTTGGCCGCACGAATGGCCGTTCGGCCAAGCGAAACGTTGTTCGACCGAGCGAATGGGTGTTGGTGCACCTCTACCACCGCCACCGCCACCGCCGCCACCCGCGCGCGTGCCACCACCGCCTAGCGCCACGGCGCCTCCGCGGTCACCGCCGCCGCCGCCGCCACCATGGCGGCGTGCGGCGTGTGCCAAGACGCCGCCGCGGCTGCGCCGCCTCCATGCGCCCGCCGCTACGCCTTGGTCGCCGCCCACCGGCGCCACACCGCCTCTGTCGGACGCCGCCGTGGGGCGTGTGCGGCGTCGGACCGCTGCGGCCGTGCCACGCCGCGGCCACCGCCGTCGGGCGCCGCATGCAGAGTGCACGGGGATAGAGAGAGATATCTAGATAGGAAAAAAAAAGGACCTGGTGGAAGAAGGCTACGCATAGAGATATCTAGATATTTAAAACTACACCTTGATTAGGGTTTTTTAATTAACTTTATTATTATTTTCTTTTCTTCTTTTTGAGTGCTACACCCCCGTTCACTCTATCTGATCCAAAAATTTCTGCTCAAAGTAAAAAAGAACAAGCGACTTCACATACTAGGATACAAGTTAGGGTTCGTCCGATCCGGGTGTTGATGGGGTAGTGTTTAGGCAGGGAGAAGTTGAGGTTGATGTAGATTCCCTCGGTGGACGAGGCGGCACATCTGAGCCGCCGGCGGAGGAGAGACGCAGGAGTGCAGAGGCTCCTTGGAATTGAGTGTTAAATGCCACCTCCAGCTGATCGATCGTGTCCTGCATCTCCCCTCAACGTGGCTCACTAGCACCCATAAATTCAGCAGCTCTTCAAGTTACAACCGGGGTGCTAATCTTCCTCACTGGTCTTAAGCAGCTGCTATTAGTAAGCTCCTCAAACGCTGATTTGCTCTTCCTGTGCACCAGCTTAAAAAGGTTTGGAGCTCAGTCCTGATTGTGCAGCCATTTTGAATTCCAAAATTTGCCTGCTTTCCCATCCCTAAAGAAACGGTTCTGAAAACTTCAAAGAGGCCTCTTTCACTAATTATTGTCCCGTTGTTCCGATACTCAGACGACTGTACCTTTCAAACCCAAAACTTAACACAACAAACAGTTTGAGTTTGGTAATCGGTACCACTTACTCTCGTGGGTCTGCTTGTCACAATTTACATACTACATTAATTAAACCATTGTTTTCTGTCGCAATGATCGTGTTATCCCATATCGGCCGCGGCTGTCTCAAGGACATATCTCCTGAACCATACCACCGAACTCGGCATTCCAGCCTTTAGCTTTAGCAAGAGCCTATGTTAATTAATATACACTAATTAACCCATACCACTTAATCCTTACTAATTATTCACTCAATACTAGTCGGTCACGCATGCACCGACACAACACTACATGGCCAGCATTCTTCACTTGTTCTACAGTCACATGTGCATAACACCACTGTGCTGCACCAGAATCCCAACAACTAGTTGTGTTCTAAGCATTAAATGTGTCTATCCTGCTATTCGATGATTCAACCTCTATAAGACTCAAATCTCAATAATCAACATTTTAACTTCTATGCAAAACGATAGATAAGTGGGGGAAATGGTTTCGAGGCGTTACCCTAGCTCCAATAACTGGATCGGAGCTCCTTCCTCCCTGTCTTGGTCAAATCTGGCAAATTGAGCGCCGGATCAGTTTCCCTCTTCTCTTTTTTTTCTCTTCTTTCCTTTCCTTTCTTCTTCTTCTTCTTTCTCCAATTCTCTTTCTTCAGCCGAGTCCTTTTTCTTCGGCTGGCTCTCCCCTCAGCCAAATCCTTCCCTCATCCTTTCTCACAACCAGCCTCCTCTCCTCTCTTTGGCCAGTTCCCCAATCTCCCTCCATTCCTCTCGCGGCTAGATCCCCTTCCCTTCACGGCCAACTCTGTGCTCCCCTCTCATGTGCGGTGCAAGAGCAGCGGCACGTGGCCGAGCACGGCAGCAGCCAAGCGAAGTAAAGGGGGTGTGGCGCAGGCGAAGGACGGCGTCAGCAGCTGGAGCAAAGGGGTGAGGCGAGGGCGCAAGGGCGGAGCGATGGTGGCGGCTGCGTGTGAATGCACGAAGCGACGCCGGCAGCCAGGCCAATGGGGAAGATGAGCGTGGCCAAAGGAGCGGCGACGCTAGTGGCTAGCGATGACGGCATACACGCGAGTGAGGGCAGTGTCGGTGTCACAGTAGTAGGGGACGAGAACGGGGACGGTAGGGCACAGCCGGAGGAGTGGCGGCGCCAACGGCAGCGGCACACAGTCTGGTGGAGCCGAGCGATGGTAGGTGGTGGCGGCGCGCGATCTGGTGGCTCGCGCAAGCGGGGCGGCAGCAAGATGAGCGTAGGGGAGAAGCTAAAATGGCTTTTGCCTCCTCCACCTGGCTCTCTCTCTCTCTCTCTTATAGGGCTTTGGGAGTGGGTCGGGCTAGACTGAGCCGACCCAGGTATTACAGTACCTATAGACATGTAATGCTCCAGGCCGATCTTGCACCAGACATTTTGCATAGTTCGCCTTTCCTACGAAGATGAAGGAATGTACTAGATCAGCACATGATAAGTCCGATAATGTGATTTAAGATTGAAGATCGAGGAACCTGAATTTGTTCAGGGAGGACAGTCAGGGGGAGCAGCCTGCGGAGGCGGTGTGCGTCGCGCTTATCCTCTGCGAAGGCGACTAGCCTTTGTACATGTTCGCTACGGTGGACCTCCTCCACGAGCACTATATTATAGAATGACAAGCTGATCATGTCATATGAATCGTCCCTATATTACAGATGAGGGAGTTCCCGGTCTTCTCCCTATATCACGTCAGCGTTTTTTTCAAAAAGGCCCTCAGAATTTCCAAAATAGCGTAAAAGTCCTTGGATTTTTAAAAAACCTGCCCTGTCAGCAAATTTACGAAAAGTCCCTCTATTTCTAGAAATTACTTATAGACCCTTAAATTTTTCAAGCAAGTTGCTTGATAGTGCTCTGTAATTTTCTAAAATTACATATGAGTCCTTGTTTTTAGCAGAAAAGACCTTTGATATTTTTAGAATTACGTACGGGTCCTTACGTTGTGTAGAAAATGCTTTCCATGAATTATCGGCTCTTTTACTTTGGTTCACACGGTAGCTAGCGTAGCATGGCGCCGCGCTACCGCTGCTAGTTATTACTAGTACAGGAGCCAATGCAAGTAGTGATAGATTGATTGTTAAGAATATAATAGAATTATATAAGCATCCAAACTAGATTGAACGTATACTGTAAAGAACAGACCGATATTATAGAGGGAGCTTACAAACAAATCAAATTGGATTCCGTACAAGCAATTAAACTACCACCACTCGGTAACGAAAAATAGACAAGAACAATCTCTGCTATTACATATGCAATAACACCCACTGAGAGAGACACGCTTCGGCAGTTTTAGCTTTATTAATATACCACGCAGCAAAAAAAAATTCTATCGGTATCTTTAAAAATAATTAGAAATCATCTATATAGATTTATCTTAAAAAGTATTTTCATAATATTATAATATTATTTGATGTTATAACTATATTATAAAAAAAATTAGTAGTTAAAGTTATATTTCGGGTACCGTGTCAATTTTCAAAAAACATGTATTTGTAATTGAACGGAATATTTTTTCTATTGCATTAAGCATAGAATTCCAATCAAATTGTAATTGTACAGTCACACGAGTTTGAACCCACTGTAGTACAGCTACCCAACAGGCCAAGGTGGTGCTCGGTTAAGCTGAATTTTTGTGGTTTATGGCTGAACTATTATTGTAGCTGACTGAAATTACACTTTAGCTGATGGTAGCTTATTTGGCATAATTAAAATTTTAAAAATAAAAATAGAAAAAAAAGAGTTAGCCTAGCACGTATAATACAAACGGAAAAAAAGAACCAACAAAAAAGCACAAAAAATTCAGAAAAAAACGAAATTTAGAAATAATAAAAAATAAGTCGGAAGTCGGAAACCCAAGCCCAAACAAACGGGGCCTTACCAATGAATTGTGTAGCATAGCTAGTTATGTAAACTCCTATTTCTAAGAAATAAGAAAAGCGACCATACACATTAATTGACGATAGTCCCATTCGACCCAGCCGGATATGTCCAGTAAATTGGGAGTCGCCCAAGATTTGAAAAGCAGCCTTTGATTTTTGTAATATGACCCTATTATTATCCTTTTGTTATCAACCATGTGGTTATAAGGGATGATATCATTCCTTAAGCCAAACAAACAAAATAAAGAAATCAACACACCCCATAGGTGTATTTTCCTAAGAAGCGCATACCCTAGAAGGAACAATACAAACACCATTATCCATGGTCTTCAACCCTTCCTTGGGAGAACCCTGGTTTCCTTGCTATCGTAACACCTGTCAATATTCAAATTCCATGCTCTTCCGTGAAGTTTACAATCGCGCACATAATTAGTGGAGCTATTGTGTTTATAGATCCTAGGGTCCAAACCAAAAATCGATTACCCTTCCTTCTTGCAGCATTACAGCCAGTGTTGCCCACTGCAATGTTTTTTTTTCTGTAACGTCGCCGCACACAGCTGCCCAGGCTCCACCGCCCTGTAAAATCTTTGGGTATCTTTCCAAAAATTGCTGTTATAAGCTAATCTACGATTTATTTTTTGGTGCTAGCTATGCCTGATTGCTACAGGGAGAGCAAAGACTCAATAATTTTTCTAATCAAGTCCTCCTATGGCGATGCCTCTTCCTGAGTGGTGGTCTGAGCAGCATGGACATGTGATCCGTGTCTCGCGGGTCTCTCGAGTCGGAGGGGGCTCCTCCTCCTCCTCCTGTAAGCCAGTTCAACGCCTCTCCTGCCGCGTCCTTCTCTGCAAGCTTCTTGTTGGCGCACGGCTGCCCTATGAACTGCATTCCGTTGAACTCTACTGTTGACCTGAAGAGGCTGCTCTTGATTTGCTTCGTCTTGTAGGACGGGTTGTCATGCCCAGCCCTAGTTAGAAGCGTCTGGAGCTGGTTCTTGGGGTTGTCCCCTCCATTTCCGCCTCCACGGCTCATGGAGGCTGATGACAGCATTGTCTTTGCTTTCTTTGATCTTGATTCTTGTCGACCGTACACAAAGCGACCACTGCATGGGTCCTCCGTGACCAGCAAGCGTATGGCTGATAGCACCTCCTCACTGGTTTGGATGTCCATCCTTGGGTTTTGAAGCTGTTCAAAAAGAGAGGATTGCTTGTCAAAAATAGTAGCATTAGCGCAACTGAGCAGACTCAAAACCATAATGTTATGCTGGGCTGCTGGCAAATGCAAACACGAGTACTTCATACATAAATACAAATATACACCCGTGAAGGTATCAACTTTAAAACACGGAATATAGTAGCTAATAGCCTGGTACGACATATCTATGTACGCCATTTAGAAGCTAAGTACAACTTAGGGAGTGTTTGGGTGAGGGGGATTCCTTTGGAAACTTTTGGGATTTAGTTCAAACTCAAAACTAACTCCTAAGGATTGGAATCCAAATCCCCCTATCCAAACAGGCCATCAAGGGGGAAAATCCCAACAACTAACTCATGCAAGCATACGTTGAAATTCCCCTTCATGAGGTGAAGGATATTCAGCAAGATAAGTGCCATCTGATCAAGCAGAAATGATAGATTTCTGAGTGAATTGGGCCAAATTTGAGCGCCCAATACGCAAACGCTACCAGCCTACCACTGCTGGCCACCCAACAGCATCCAAATAGGAAAAGGGAGTGGAACCATAGCATATAGCGTGTATCTATCTATTGCATATAAATATACAATGGTTATCATATTGTATAAATAAATTTCATCCAAGATGTTGAATTGGAGCTGGCAGCTTGGCACTGCCATTTAGATATTCGAACTGTCAGCTAGTAACTAAAAACGATAAAAATAAAGAATGTGGAGTACCCGTATAGAATGACACGTTAGAAATCACTAATACCTTGCAATGGATTAAACTCTCAAGTTCACTCTTGAGATTCAAGTAAGTCGATGCAAGATCACGACTCATGAAGAACTCTAGATATCCTCCAAGCATTTTCAAGTGTCCGTCCTGCAGCACACAGTAAAAACTGTCCAATAGTGTATTTGCTAATATGAAAGATAAATAAGCAATGCAAAGGAACTTACCAAGCCCCCTTGTTGTATGTTTCCTCCAAAGAGCAACAATATAGAATCAGATATAGCTGTTGAATCCCGGAGAAAAACAGAATTCACCTTCACCTTCTCATTGAACACTAGCCAGGGGAATGGTATCTTGGCTTCTTTTCCATTGACTGAACTCTGGAAACAACAAAGAGCAACTAGATGAAGCTTTGTCATGTACATCCACTGACAAAACTTAACAAGCAACATGATCACCAGTCATGATACATAGAATGTAGTGACTTACCGAGTAGAGCATGACCTGTCCATCCTCCATTGTCTTGAGAGAAATTGATTTCTCCTTGTTCTGAAATTACCAAGAAGCACATAAGAAATCGCTGATCACAGAATCCAAAATACCCTTAATACCGGACCTAATAGGTTGATTTAGAGTCACAGCCGTCCTACATATAAAATGTATGCTTCAAACATGTTTCCCTCCTCCTTTTAAGTGGATATTTTCAAGACTCACCTACTAACTCTTATTTTGATCATGACCAGAAATAGCTGGGACCAGAATAACACCAGATAGCATGATTCTTGTCCCAGGCAAAATAAAAGTATACTACAACAACAATATTACAGGTGTGATAAATGCAAGAGTAAATGATAAAATCATGAGATGAAACAGTAATTCAAATAAAAGCAACTCACCACAACAGAGGAAACACCTGGATATAATCCCGCACAAATGACTGCCCGAACTAGATTTTCATCATGACTCCATTTATTGCACAAAGTCATGTTTTCATCAACCAAACCAGTGTCCTTCAGAAGAAAGAGAAACTGCCTCCGAAGGGAATCTATGGCTTTTAATGTCTGTACAGAAAGAAAATTTTTCCAGCAGTAGTCGTAGCCAGTGCGATCTCTTTCAGCCTCTCTCCATCCTTCATATGCACGAACAAGCGCAAGGTGGTCACTATAGTCACGGCATGAAAATTGTAACTTAGCGGACTCCGCAAGCTGCATGGAGAAAGGTGGCATCATTTACAGTACCCAAAAATTAAAATAAACAAGTATAATGAAATAACTAGAAAAAAACACTACTAGAACTTCAATACTAAATATACAACACAAGATACATATTTGAATGCATTAGAGACAGAAGAGGCAGCCAAATCATTGGAGTTAGACACTACTTACATCCTTCTTGTCAAATGGAGTCAAGAATGGATCTCTCACACTAAGTCCAGAAACGATGGTTAATATGGGAGCCAAGCAATTAAAAATAGCCCCAAAAATAAGCATCTTGCCTAATTTAGGCTCAACTGGAAGCATAGACAAGTGCTTTCCTGAGTGTCAAACAGTGAGTATAGTTAGCAGACAAGCTCCAGCATGATGCAGTAAAGTGGCGATTATTCACAGTTCAATTTAAAGAGTGGTCTGGTACCTAGAATTGTCAATTCTTCATTCTGATCAAATGCTCCGATGACTTTGAGATATTCAATGGCATTTTGTACCTGAAACGAAAAATTGAATTAACTCATCAAACCAATTGGAGACACACAAGGGCAGTATTTTTTATGACACATGACAGATTGAATGGAAGGTACCGATAGAGACTCAGGTGACTGCAAAGCTCTGGATAAAAACTCTGAGATGCTCCCAAGCCGCAAACTTTTTATTTGCAAACAGAGGGATTGGAGAGGGGTTCTCAAAAGTTCTGGCAACTGGTAGTCAGCAAATGCATCATATACACATCGTGGATAAAGATGGTAACACTCCCCTGGTTGGACTCGGCCAGCTCTTCCTCGTCTCTAAATTATCAGACATTTAATTGGCAAAACAAAAGGGGGTAAATGGCACGATAGAAGTGTGATGACCAAAGACACCTCGAAGGTAAGTCATGAGCATTGCTTTATTAACATATCCATAACCACAACAATGTTGATTGATTCAAAATGTGAGTTACGGTAAAATAAAATTAGTCATATTCCAAGATGAAAGAAAACATTACTTGTCTAGCAGAAGCCTTGGAGATCCAGGTCGGAAGCAAACATGGGGTATTATTCAGTGCATCATAAGATGTCTCTTTTGCTTTTCCACAATCAACAACGTAAACTACATCATTGATAGTAATACTAGTTTCGGCCAAATTGGTAGCAAGAACAATTTTCCTTACACCAGGCTCAGGTTTATCGAATATTAGTTTCTGCACAAAAAAGAGACAGTTATATTAAACATATAATCATTGCTATAAGAGAAGACATAAAAATATGTAGTGCTTGCTATCCATGGCCACAAATGACCTATATGACACATGGTACATAACACTATAACAGAACTATGTGGTGGAATACTCTGACAATCACAAGTTATCATAGAACTTCCAAGAGCAATTGTGCAGAACAGACATTAACAAAGTAAATTATAGGCGATGCGAAAAAGTATCAGGAATCAAACGAGAATTGCCACACATTAATGGACAACATCTTGATCGCTCAGATATGTCAAATTTAAATAAACAGCATCAGCCTACAGAAATGCATTCGCTCATAATACCAGCAATATTAAAATCATGTATGTAGAAAGAAGTACAAATTTACAGTTAACTTACACAAAATAGTTCCAGCATTACCAGCACAATTAAATGGTAGGTACATGAATATTTCATTGCTTAAAACAAAAGAACTACGCATGGTTGCGCTAAAAGTAACTACAAAAATGAAAATTAAATCACCATAGTGGTAATACCTGCTCTGAGCTAGCCATTGAACCATGACATGCAAGCAGCAAAACTTTGCAAGGGTCTCCAAGCAGTGGGTTTGCTTGCAGTTGCTCTTTCAGTGAATTGATGTCATCCCACCCAGTCATAAATACAAGGACAGCACCAGCTCTTTCCTTTTGACAAATATGGCATAGGACATTTTCTATTAAGTTAAAACCAATTGAATCAGGATTCCAACAGGATAGTGAGTCACGAGTTCGTGTGCTATAGTTCCCTAAATCAGCAGCTTCAACTGCATCCTGTTCAAAAGAGAAGCTTAGAAGCCAAAGCTCTGAGCAGAAAATAAATGTAAAAAAAAAGCAGGGACTACCGAACTTCCACAACAGAAGCAATTTGGCTCTTCCTCTTTCTTAGAGCTTGCTTTTGCATCTTCCAACTTTTTTCTTGACCATAGTCATCAATTTGATTGTATGGAGTCAATCTGTGCCCAGTAGCTTCAAGAATATCTTCCAGAAAATGTGTCCGAACAGGGTATGTAAAACCCTAAAATGAAATATACATGCAACCTATTAGGAGGAACATCTTAATAATACCTTCAGGAGGAGCATGGACACAACAGAAACACCTAAACAAGTTGTAGTTTTAGACAGGAAAACAAGATTAAAAGATTTCAGGTCAACCGAATATACACAAAGCTCTTAAGGCAAGGCAAATTGCAAGTGATTTGAAAGGCTGATTCCCAATTTTCCCTGTGTCGACCAGGATACGAAATTCCAGTCAATACAGAATCGACTGGTTCCCAATTTTCCCGGTGTACAGCTAGGCTTTTTTATTTCAATTTTGGATTTCAAATTTGAATGTGGGAAAAGTGGTTAGAGTAACTGTGTGCATAATATAGGTGTAATTTCAAGTGTTACATATGCTCAGCAGTTACTCCATGACCACATAGTACTTATTCGACTTTGGTACGTAACACATAGCTTCAATTCAAAAATAAAACTTTTATCGAGAACATAGTTCCAAATTAAACTTGGTTCTATTGTACCTAGCTAAATGTATTATACATGAAGAGTTGAAGCTTAATGCAAACATATGCACTGGTACTTACTTTAAATTAATGTGTGCATTTTTTTGTTACCGGGATCCAGGCGGAATTTCTGGAATCCAAGTTTGAATTGCGAGTGGTGCCATTTGAATTTGGAGCCCAAACTGCCCAGACTTAGACCGGAGCCCGCCAGGGAACTGGCCAGATTCTGGTTACGAGCCATGTATGGGATTTTGCGATAATCGGAAACATGAACGTTGGGCGGAATGGACATCTCATCAGATATAAAGTGAGATGCACTTGTGTCGATGCACTTGAGATTAGAACAGTAGGGAGGAGAAACCTATGGGCACAGCTAGACTATTTTATGAATGCAACAGCTGATTGAGCTGGAGTGCCCTGCGAATGTACAGTTGGAAATTGCAGTAAAGAAGACCTATGACATTTACTATTGACCATAGAAGAGCTGCTTGGAAGTCGGAATATCTCATGTTTTCTTTTGACCATGCTTATTGAGGCGTCGTTACATCAGTGATATATCGTTGCCATATCGTTGTGGAGAACTAGAGGGCCACGCCATCCGGACGGCATGGAGCTGCGACGTATGCCGTCCACCATGGCAGCGATATGGTGATAAGGCGTCCTCGTGGCGGCGTTATGGCGGTAAGGCGTCTTCGGCAGACGCCATAGGGGGAGTTAAAAGTCAAGTACCTGACTACTCGAGTCAGACTAGGCGCACCTCACGGGTTGGGGTTTTGGGAAGCTGAGAAGTCTCCACCGCCGCCTAAAAAAGTGAGGAGAGAGTCGCCGCCGATGCCGGATCCGCGGGATCCGCCGCCGGATCCGGTCTCCTCCGCCAGATCAGGCCTCCTGCTTCACCGGGGGGCGAGTTCTCCGCCGGCTCCGGTCTCCACCGCAGCGCCGCCTCCACTCCTTCAGTCTGCTGCCGCCTCCTGCTTCACCGGCTGGCTCTCCATTGCCTCCTCCGGTCTGCCGACCGCCGCTGCCTCCGCGCCTCCTCTGTCGCCAAGGCTCCATTTGGCCGTCTCCTCTCCACTCGGCGGACTCCAATGAGTATTAAATCACTCTTCACTCATATGTTGTCTACTACTATTGCTATATATATTGCTTTGCTAAATGCTGCACTGCTACTGCCTACTGCTATATACTAATATGATTTGCTAATTGCTGCACTGCTACTGCCTACTGCTATACACTGATATGTTTTGCTAATTGCTGCACTGCTACTGCCTACTCAATTAAATGTAATATCAAATATGCACTACTGTAATATATTGTAACAAGCTACATGTTGCAACTTGCAAGTTACAAAAGGATAGGTACTATATGGGAGAAGGTGAATTGGTAGATGATGGTGCTACATTGGCTCAAGAATAGACAAAATCAAGGTATGCATGTTCTACTTACATTATCGATTTAATTTGCTACCAAACTAGGTTAAGATGTGTGTATGGCGTCACCACGCCGCACGTCATATGGCGTCGACATGCCGTGCGCCATAAGTGATATTGTTATGTGAAGGTGGTGAGTCGCCACGTCTCGCCGCATCACCTTAATAACCATGCTTTTGACTATGTTATGACAAAATAGAAGATGCTTTGATTTAGCCAACTAGTCTGGATCCCTCTTATGAAAACATGCCACCCTATTGGATGCAGAGAGCAACATGCGACTCAAAAGCCAAATTAAAACAACAAAACAAGTCATCTCAACATAAACTACCATATCAGCAAACAACACAACTTAGTACTGCAAACATACAGTTTATACGGCAACAAAAACTACTTAGTATTATGAAACAATATTTATAGAAGAGCCCAATATGCTGCCACCAGTGGCATGCTAGTGCATGCCAACCAGTTCTATTGGCAAATAAAGCAGCATCATAGGTGGTATACCGCATAAAAGCAAAAGGAATATGGCAGTACGGCTGTCACACTGGCAGGTACTATAAGATATTTTTATGACATACTATCTTTGTTCAAGATTAAAACAAAGCTATAGATCAAGACAATTAAAAAGATAACAGTGAATTGATGCCTGTAGACTGAGAAAATGACAAAGATGTGAGTAGAAAAGTCTTAAGAAAATATCTTACAGGTATATGTATCATGGGGGCTCCACCAAAGTATGAAGAGAATAGCTCAGCATTGAGGGTTGCACTCATCAATACAAGTCTTAGCTCGGGTCGTCGTGGCAGAAGGTCCTTTAGGACAATAAGAAGAAAATCTAGCACAGAGACCCGAAAACAATTAGCATAGCACTGTCTACCTGAGTGCCTAGCACCATTTTTTTTAATATGAGTTTTCAATTATTGTGAACAATGCAGACCTTCATTCATGCCCCGTTCGTGGATTTCATCAACAATAACATGGGTAACACCTTTCAAGTTTCTGTCCACCAGCAATCTCCGCAACAGGACTCCAGTGGTGCAGAAAAGAAGGCGTGTATCCCTTCCTTTCATTCCTTCCAATCGAACTTTGTAGCCAACCTGCAATAAGGATTCCTTTATCAGGACTGAGAAAACCAGAGTAATCTTACTATGTTTTGCAAGAACTGTTGAGCTGAGTGTAACCCCTTTCATCGGATCACCTAAGTAAAAAGTGAAAAAATTCTACCGCAAATTATAAGAAAATATAATATAATTAAGCCAACTGCAGCAATGGACTACTGGCCAATCAGCAACCTATGGATAAACAGCAATAGCTATCTTGGACAACATCCTCCAATAAGAATATCCACGGGTTCCCCATAGGCAACCACAACCGCAATCGCAGTATGGAAAATATTTTTTCTCACTCTACAAGTATAAATAGCTCACCGATTCACCGATTTTTTCACCTCTTTCAGCAGCAACTCTTTCAGAAACAGCAATAGCTGATATTCGTCTTGGTTGAGTGCAAATAATATTGCAAGTAGCACCACTAGCAGCATCTATTTCAGATTCTAAAATGTACTGTGGCAGCTGTGTTGTCTTACCGCAGCCTGTTTCACCTGAAACTACAACCACCTGTTCAACCAAACAAGACATATGTTAGCACTCAATTATCTTGATACTTGAAAGAGCTACTCAGAAGTTTTAGCTTACATACTAACAAATCTAATAGATATTTTGCTAAAAATGCTCTTAAGAGCAAATTTCTTAAATAACAAAACAATATGATTTACTGGCTTTCTGAGATAAATGAAAATAATGCACATCTAAAAAACACATGATTGAAAATTGGAAAGTAAAAGTAGAACAGACAAAAATAGGCAAATATTATCTGATACCAACTGTTAGCCTTGAGACTTGGAGACTCGGTTTGTTGTGAGGGATTTTGCAGTGCCTCTTACTGCTGCCCCTTGATTCATTATAAAGGCTTAAAAGCCGAGAGCATCTTAACAACCAAACAACTAAAGCAAAAGTAAAGCTTAGCAACAAACTAAAGCAAAAGTAAAGCTTAGCAACAAACTAAAGCAAGGATGCTAACTAAACCTAGTTCAGACTCCAGATTTCAAACGCACACAAACTTGCTCTTTCAAGATAAAAGAAAAAATACATCAACAAAGGGCAGAATCATTACCTCAATAGTTATTCAAGCTTCGGAGATTTAAGTAGAAGATATCTTTTTTACATTGTTAAGTACATTAATTGGCTTCAAAGCACTAAAATTGCTACTCTGGTTAGCTAGATAACTCAGTTTAATGCTTGTTTTCCTAATGCATGCTATGATTTCATCACTTCATGTTCGTCATTACAAACAAAAGAATTGGGGTTTTTAAAAATTCATCAACGACCAAGCTTCAACTCTCATTGTAATTCTTCTTCAACTCTTACTGCAACTCTTCTGAATAACAATTGTTCATAATTTAGCAGTGGGTAGAGTCAATAGGGATAGTTTGGAAGAAAATGCCTCGAGATTGGGAAAATGCCAAGTATTTGAGAATGGAGGGAGTGCTTGATATGTTTGTCACAAACAAACACGTATATAGAACAACAGGACCTGATTCTGAGATATAGCTTCCAATAATGTTTGCCTTTCTTTATAAGCAGGAAGACTGCGACGAAACTCCATCATGCTCTGACCATCACGTGATTCCTGAAAAGGAGAGCAGCTTCATCAACAGGGGAGCACTAATCGACACTGATCACTGCATCCACTTGAACCGATATATAAAGGGCAAACATAAGTAGGAAAATATAATATCAAATCAGTGGTGCTAAAATCAAACTTGTCACCAGAAACTGCAACACGATATGATTGGAAATGCGGAAATGCTTTAAAATCCTACTCATTGATGTAAAGCAGACTTTGGGACCAGTTATACTCGTTAATTAGATGATCAATTAAGTAACCAATGTTGACACAGTATTACATGAAGCACAGTACCATCTACCATGAAAACAAACCCAAGGAAAATAGGTCTTTATAAATCATACACAGAACAAAGTAATAAACACATTAAAAGAATACCATGAAACTGTGAGTAACATGTGCAGTCAAACATCCCAATAGCATATCTGGGTAGGGTGAAGAATTTAATTCTCCCTTCATTTCACATTCTCAGTCATTAATGTATGAACATTATTTAGATTGGTAGGAAGATGACATAATAGATCTATTATCAGAAGTACTTCCTCAAAAGTATAATTTATTCAGTTTACGATATTTTGATATAAGAAGAAGGTTTAGGGGCCGTGTTTTAGGCTCTCTATTCAGATGGCATAATGCAGGCTTACAGTTTCTACCTTGTAGGTTTTATTACAAGGCTCTCATTTCTTTGATCTTGAGAAGGTTTCATTCCTAACCTACCCCAACTTGTTTGAGACAAAAGGATTTGTTGTTGTTGTTGTAAAGTTGCATCTTGAAGACCATAAAAAGTCAACGACGACATATAATATGAAACAGACAAAGCAACAATTAACTAGCAATGCTAACATTCAGATGCAACCAGTCCACTCGACTATGGCACAGCAATCGGGAACGATATTGTGATACACTTTTTCAGATTTAAGACTAACCATAAAATTTCACTTCCAACGTATACATCATAACAAGAAACTTCCAACCTCATGGGAAAAAACTAACAACAAATAAACAGCAAGAAGTCTACTGCATATAATCAAACCTGCCAAGCAGCCTGCTGGTTACGCAACTGTAGGCTTTTCCTTCTTAGGATTCTTTCCATCACAGCACTAGTTGAAGCCTGATTATCCTGCTGCTCAAAGAAGCCTTCATCAGTCGCAAAACTGTCTGTGCTGCTCGACCTTGAGAAGGCAGCATTAGGAAAGCTCCCACTGTTTGTTCTCTTCCGTGCAAGATAGTCTGCAAGCAACGCGTCGACTTCTCTTTGCAAGCCAGAAGGTATAGATACCTAGAAAGCGAATATTTTAGCCAACATCGATGCGCAAGGCATACACACTTCAACCATTAAGCTACAAGGACAATAACCATACCTCTCTTTGAGGTCTTTTGTCATCAAGGTCTGATCTATAATTAGGCAAGGGAACCTTACTAAACACAACGACCCGGGAATACTGACGGCTGCCATAATGTAAACTATCATCAGATAGGGGATAAAGATTATGCAGTATCAGAACATCAAAGGCGCAATGAAGTACCTGTGCAAACTCATTCGAACTGCCAGTTGGGCAAGTTGTTCAAAATCGCGCCTGTCCTTTCTTTCCCTTGAGATAATCTCTTGCTCATCATTGTTCCGGAGAAGCATGTGCAGTTTCCATTTCCATTCATCAACATTATCTAGAGTGGATGCACCCTGGAAATTTTATTGAATACAACTGTAAAGAACATAAATGACACAAAATTAAGGTAACAGGACCAAAAGATACATCATAACAATTTGTGTTGGACCAAATGTTTCCTTTACTTTAGTAAGCATTTTTTAAATAGAGTTGACATAAAAAACAAAAGGAATCATGGTTGTCACGGCGGAGTCGGCGACCACGGCGAGTACCCGGCGCCTGGACGCCTAGGCGGTGGTCAGGCGTGAGTCGCGTGACTGCCTCTCCATCTACTTATCACGTGACAACCTTGACGACTATCATCCGGCTTCCATTCTCGGTCTCTCGACGCCTCTGCATGTCTCTCGGTCTCTCCGACATCCATTCTCCCGAGTCTCTCTCGACTCTCTCGAGTCTCGGCGCCTCCCGCCGCCAGTCTGCCGTCGCCTCCCGCTCTCCCCGCGCCTCCTCACGCCCACGTCCCTCCCCGCCACCTCCTCCCCGGCGCCTCCCTTCCCGCCGCCTCCCCATGCCGCCGCCTCCCGTCGCCTCCCTCCCCGGGGAGGAGGGAGGCGCGCGGCGGGAGGAGACGACGGCGGGAGGAAGCCGGCGGCCGGAGGAGGAGGCAGCCCGGCGTCTCCTCCCGCCGCCTCCTGCGTCCGCTCCTCCCACCGCCGCCTCCGCGTCCGGTTCGAACCTAGTCAAGGTCAGCAGGGGATCGAGCGAGGCGACCATAGCGACCTCCTCCGGCCGCCAGGACGCCTAGTCGCCTAGGCGACGCCGTGACAACACTGAAAGGAATATTAATCCTTTCCACAAAAACTCAGAAGCAAATATTTTGACATGCAAAAAATTGCAGAAGAGTGCCATCTCAAGATCCATAACATTTGAGCAATTTGTAGTTGCAATAATTTGTCCCAACTCCTATTAAAAACAAAGCTAATCTTACTAAAACAAATAACATTTCCCTTTTTGGGAAAAACCTCCTTTTCGTTTTCCTAATTTTGGCAGTTATTTCTTCTGAAAGTTGATGATAAATATTGCTATTATAGCTTCATTCCAATTTTAGGGCTATCTTCAATAATAATAAAAACTAAAAGGGTATTTCAATTTGGAGATCAGAGTGCAAGCTAAGTGAAAGGTTTATACAAGCAGTTAAATCAATAATTACATTAAGCGACTATTAACACGCGTCCACACAATTTTCTGTGGCTTACAGAACTTGTGCAAAAGAGAAGCCAATCACTTCAGTTGTTTCTCTTCACAACACCATTTCCATAGAGCTCCAGCAGAACTCAACAACCAACCACACAGCCTTGCCAAACAAATCATAAAAAGGATATAAGAGGGAGGTTACTACTCCAGGCAAGTAAAAGTCCCCAATGAAGATCAAATTGTGACTTGAAGTAGAGATCTTCTCCAGATTTACTGGTCAACTAATAATCTTCTCTAGATTTAATGCATCTATTCATTTTCATTCCAAACCCACTCTACCTAAAGCTTTCAGCTTGATTTTATAACCAAGTTCAACTAAATCTCCACATCTTCAATATGTGTTGATGTAAACAGCTAGGAAGCACCGATACTTCACTGAACTGTCGTACTTGTATTCGATATACGTTCCGATACGTGGCGATATGGTATCCGCAGAGTATCGGTGAATTTCAGCCAAAAAATTGAAATATAGTCCGATACGTTTCCGATACGCTGGCATACGTCATCGATACGTTTAGCCCACCTGGCCCAACAGACGAATTCGGCCCACTCGCGCTAGTACCTCTCCAGACTCTAGTTTCTAAACCCTAACCATCACGGCTCACACCACACATGCAGTCTCGCTCTCGCATCCCAACTCCCCACAGTAGCCGCTCCCTGCTCGCTGCTGCCTAGAGGTCTCCCTCGTCGGCCGCCGCCGCCTGGAGGTCAAGGTTATTAAGGCGGTAAGGCGAGGCGAGGCGACCCAAGCCCCTCACACCTTTTAAGCGGTAAGGCACGAGGCGAGGCGACACCTTACACACATCGTAAGGCGAAGAAAACAGAGCTCTAGAGGTCTAAATCAGAAAAAATCTAAAGAGGAAAAATGACCTAATTGCAATTTCATAGAACTCTGAAGACTAAATTGCAAAAATGCCAACTAACCAGGCCTTTAACTCGAGCCGCCAGCCCCTTTTAACCCGAGCCACCGTCGTCTGCAGATCAACATCGAGCCCGACTTCTCCCCTTCCCTTTCTTCTCCCCCACAAGCGCCGACGAGGGCCAGGCCATACCTTGCCGACAATCACTCCACCGCTTCACCTCTCCCCTGCTGCTCTCACCCACCCAAGGCTCTCAATTCTCACCTGGTGTTCGTTCATCTCCCCAACTCCTACCGGGCCAATAGCCATACTGTTGGATCTAGCGCCAGCGACGGTGGATCTGTCGGCTACCTCCGTTTGTCTCCCCAACTCCTTCTACCGATGGCGCCGACGCGCCACCCCGGTTGGATCTGGCGCTAGCAACGGTGGATTTGCCGACTACCTTCGCCTCGGTTGGATCTGGTGACAACGACGGTGGATCTAGTGTTGTGTGACACCTTAGTCACGCACGGCAAGGCGGGGCAACGCCTTGCCACCCCGCGAGCGCCTTACCGCTTAGGCGACGCTTAATAACCATGCTGGAGGTCTCCCTCGTCGGCCACGCCACCTGGAAGTCACCTTCCCACCGCTTGGAGGTCTCCCTCGTCGGCCGCCGCCGCCTAGAGGTCACCGTCGCCTGCCGCGCTGCCTGGAGGTCACCCCGCTGCCTCCTGGAGGTCACCCACGCCGGCCACGCCGCTCACCCCTCGTCCTCCTCTTCTTCCTCACGTTAATCGTCAACTAACATTATAAGTTTATCTTCTATATCCATCGCATACTGAATTTAGAGAAGCTTACATGGGATTCTGCAGCTCCTAAAGTTCGTCCATCGCCAAGGTGACCAAATACGTTGGACTTGTATGCGCTCAATGTCGTCACAAGGAGCTTATTGATGGTATTGAAGAACTTGTTAAGTTATTGATTGGTTGCCTTTTTATGTTCTGTGTTTTCCTGCAATTTGTGTTTTCCTCTTCCTGTTAGAATTCACAAACTCACCAAACTGATTATGTTAGTACTCTTCAACTTCATCCTTAGGGATGGTGTGAGGGGGGTTCTCACAACTCATAAATCACAAGTATTGGATAAAGAAATCTGTGGAATTGAGAAGGTAAACTTAGTTTCAGGAGATGTTGTTTGTCAAATTGTACTCATGACTGAATATTCAGAGTTCTAACCCATTGTCCATCTCAGGCATGGAAATCGCTAGATCATGAAAGGTGGATTTATATGTACGGTGCAACACTGATACTTTTTGGTGGCGAGGAGAGGACACAAAAAGAAAGAAACCACATGATCTTCACATGTTCAATCTGAAGCCATTCGGCTGTGAGAGGTCATTATTCGGCACTCCCCACATTTTTTTAATTTTGAAATACATATATACTTGCCGTATCGACGTATCCTTATTTTTGCAATACATCTTCTTGAGGTGCCGTATCCGTATCGCCGTACCCGTATCGCGTATCGGGGCATCCTAGGTAAACAATATGCTATGGGGAAACAAAGGGATATGCTGGGCAATATACGAATGCTAGCACACCCAAAGCATGTTAAGGGCCTGTTTGGATGTTACAGTTTTTAAAACCACAGTATTTGGAAAACATAGTTTTTAAAGCACTAGGCATGAAATACCCCAGTTTGCAAGCACTACAGTTTTTTACAGTTTTGAGAAAGCCATGATGTGTTTGATAATTGAAGTTTTTCAACACAGTATTTTATTTGACAAATAGTTGCTAGCCGAAGTAGTCATCATTTGCAAAAATTTAAACAAGTTGTATACATGCATAAGAGCTACTCATCTAACATACGTGAGGATTGAATCTAATCAAGGAAATGTTTGAGATAAGACAAAGGAATGTATATTTTGCGAAGCCTATGAGGATATTAATAACTGGTGTATCTTGAAGAATAGAAAAAAGATAGCAAGTATAAATCCTGTTCTGTGTACATACATCCTTAGTTAAAAAGCTAGTGCACAAAGATTATCAGTGAATTATTAAGCTTTATCCACTAATTAACTTACATGATCCAAATCGTTAATAAACAGAGAAGATTTCCTTAGTGGATGCTTGTTTATATATGGGTGGTACGTAGTTGGATAGACCATAGTATAAGAGAGAGTGAAGAGAAAATATTGGTGTGATGCAGCGACAGGAGGCGCGACTCGCGTGGCCTGTGCTCAGCTTAGAAAAAAGAGGCGTTGAGTGGATTTTTTAAAACTTCAAAAAAGTGTGGTATTGGGCATACTACGGTTTATAAAACTACAAAGTTTGTTGTATCCAAACAGCTCAAAATTTTTAATACTATGGTATTTTTTAGATACCATAGTATTGTCTAAAAACTTCAAAAATACAAAGTATCCAAACAGGCCCTAAGAATCTGTTTGGCAAGGCTATAAAATGAAACAAAAACTATCAAATATCAAGTCTCGCTACTGTTTCTACAAAATACCACCAAAAAGATCAGACACATACAGGCTATGTTTGTCTTTCTTCTCTCTTTAGAGATGTGACAGTATTTCATTTCATTGTTGTCATTTTTTTTCTCTAGTTACCCTTTTTCCTTCTCAATTGATACAACTAGACAAGAGAAATGTCCACAAAATATTAGTAATTAAGCGCTAAAGAAGAAAAGAGGATCTTCATATCTGATTAGCCTGGTACGCAAATGGAGAAAATTGCTCAAGCAAGATAAGCACACTTCAGAATTCTAAATCACTTCAAAATTCAAATGCACATTAGCCACAAGATGGACGATGAAAGTAAAACTTTTGGGTAAGCCAGCAAGAAACATTCCACCTTGACCACCGCATTATAAATTTCTGAAAAGCACTAGTACACGTAGAAAGATTGAATTTTCATTCCAACACTGAAAGCATTGCATTTTGCAAACTTATTCCAAGGTCATTATTATCATTTTTAAAATGAGTGATATTCTGCTCTCCGGAATTGTACCAGAATCATGTCACATATACAACAGGATGAATAGAAGGCACACACATACAATGTCTGAACTGAACACGTAGGACGCTTACATTTCATGAGATTCTCACATGTTTACAATTTTAAAGCATTTCCGTGGGCATTCTAACTATTTTATGCTTTTTGTTTCTCTATCCCTGAATGCATTGAACATAGATACGGGATCCATGGTTTCTCTATGTTTATATTGTACATAAGTCCCTCATGCATACCAGTAAGCTACTCATAATAAAATGCAACAAAAGCTAACCACCACCATGCATCACCGGGCAATGGCAGAGAAAGCAACTGCCCACCCGCTGCAATTACTAACCACCCACAGGCACCCAATTTTGGGGGGAGATTTTGATTTGATGGTCTAATATAGCTGAGTTTTAATTAATCTATTTTGTATTAATATGTGAGACACAATAGGATGCGCAATCTCGGATCAGCATCAGGCTAGGTTCTCCTGTTTGGTGTTGTTGTTTTGCTTTTTTCAGTTTGTTCCTAGCCAATTTATGTATGTTGTTTGCTTGGCTCTTGTAACCAGGCTGAACTGAACTCTGTTCTTTTCCTTCTTCTACCAATGAATGGCAGTGCTCCTGCCCAAGTTTCAGAAAGTAGCATCAGCAGACCAAGGTACCTTGCTCAATACAGACGTGCGGTCCATCTCCCGATCGGAGTCATCCTCGGAGAAATCGTCATAGGCGTACCGAGTGTACCCGGCGCTCTGCTGGCGGAAGGGCTCTGGCTGGGAGGCGTCACGCGCCGCCGCGGCTGAGGCGGCGATGGCGGGCTCAGCGAGCGCCCGTCCGCCCGCCACTCCAGCGTCCGCACCGGCTGCGCCTGTGGCGCGGCCGACGGCGGCGGCGCGAGGCTCCCGTTTGTGGACGCGATAACGGAGCGGAGGCGCCGCATCGGCGGCACGTAGACGCCGCTGGTACTCATGACCGCGGAGGCGGAGGGCGAGGAGAGGTGGGGGCTAGTAGCGGTGGAGCCGGTGGGGTTAGGATTAGGGTTTCGGGAGAGGAAGAGAGGGGAGGGCATGATCGGGGAGCGAGGCCGGCGGAGGAGGCGGAGGCGACCCCGCAGGACGGAGGCCAGGAGCATCACCACCCGCGCCGCCGCGGCAGCAAGCTCACGTATCTCATGCAACCCCCTCCGCTTAAGCTGTGTCGCGGCGGGGGAAGGCCGGGTCGAGGCTCCGCGAGGGATCGGCGCAGCTGTGTCGCGGGGCTTGAGGGGGGTTTGCGCGTGAAATGCTCCGGCGAGCAAACGGCGGTGGGGGAAGTGGTAGAGTGGGGCGTGGCGGCTGTGCTGCGGGGGGTGGGGAGCGGAGCGGGTGCAGATGGCGGTGAGAAAAGGGAAGGGCCTAGGCAGCGGGAGAGCTGACATGTGGGGCAGCCTTCTGACAAAGCTCCTCTGGACAGTGGGCCCTCACGCGCGCTGGTGGGTCGAGATGAGTTCCAACCCAACGTCATTAGATTGTTTGGGCCGTGATTGGATCAACAACGTTCTTACGGCCTGTTCTTTTTGGTGCGAACATGAAACTTTTAATTGCGGCATGACTTTTAAATTTGTTTGTACGAGAGATTACAGAGTAACAAAAATTTATATGCAGTTTTTGCTTATATAAATGAAGTCAGTAAAGTATGTACTACAATTAACTAGTAGACCCTATCTTGAAAAAAATATTTTATTTAGAAGCTAGTTACTGTAGAAAAGTCGAAATGCAGCTTTTAAAAGCTGAAAAGAACGAGGCCTTAGATTTCTGAGCGCTTTTTCCACGGGCTCCTCCTGTGTCGACAGCCCAGGGCTAACCTTTACGTCAGGAACCCGTCCACTCCAGTTTACCCCTAAACTTCAGCGCTGTAGCCACTTAATCCTCCTACCCAAAGCCAGTGCCAATAATCTAAGGTGGTTTTATAAGGGCACTCTCACGTACAATATCTATAAAATTAATTAGTTATCTACATAGAATAATTAATAATGTGGCAACAAGGTAAGAGAGAGAGAGAAACAATATCTTGCATGGGCACACAATCCAATATCAAAAAACAACTAAATTTTGCATGGAAAATAGAATTGTGTTCATAACATTAAATCGTTGGATAAATGGGAGAGTAGAGGGGGGAGAGAGAAGAATGTGTAATTTTATTGATTAGCCCACTGATAGACAATGCATTATGGTAGTTGACCAGGATATAGTAATTCTCTAATTATTACGTCATCATATTCTCCGAGTTATCGGTAAGGGAAAGATTTTATAGAGTAATCATAAGTCATTCTATGACTACATGATCGTAAGTCCTTCTATGACTACTCATTGATCATAAGTCTTTCTACGAACACATAAGACGTAAGTTCTACGATCACATAGTTGTAACTTGTCCTGCGACCACCTTGTGGTCAAGGACCTTCATGTGACTACTCTATCTCCGACTAGCTTGTCTACGATAACCTATTATATAGTGGGTTTCTCTGACAAGACGGTTAGAACGTGTGTTTATTCCTAATAACCGCACGCGATCTCTCCTTGACAACAATAGTCGCACGACGAACAGGCCACCATGTCTCTCTGACAATAACTTTCACCAGACAATTATTTCTCGAAACATTGAGACGTCTTTTGGGACAAGACAATGGTCGCCGCTTTGCCGACTATATAAAGGTTGATGTCAGAACACATTAGATCAGGAGATGGTAGCTATTTCGTATTACTCTCAGTTGTAATCAATATCTCTGAGCAATAGCCACACAGAACGTATGGTTATTATTCTCCTAGGAGGAGACCCAAACCTGTATAAAAATTCTCGTGTCTCTACTCTGCGTGTTCATAGTCCGAGTCTTTTAGAGTTTCCCCGAATTCAAACAAATCATACGTAGGATCGGTATTAAAATATCGACAACTGGCATCGTCCGTGGGCATTCTTCTTACAAGACTCTGGTAATTTCCTCGTCAGCAAGTTCTTTTTATTCTGATATCCTCATGGTAGGGGAGTGGAACGAGAAGAACCGGTTCGTTTTGGCTGACTACGCAGATCTTGACATGGACGTCTGCTACGACTATGAGAAGACGATGCTTGCTTCCGACAGTGAGATTGTCCTTGGAGATCCATCCTGAGATCTTGGAGACTGCACCGCGAGAAAGGATGAGGAGGGATCCATATCCCCCGTAGCAGTACGCCAGACGAAGGAACTAGTTTCTCTGGATGGCAAGGATCAATCCGACCATGAACAGGACTTGCAACATGACGAAGGGCCCGCCCCAAATGTTCAATTCCCCAGCGACCATTCGAGCAGTTTCAACGAGCCCTAGAGTCTGTCATTCCGAGAATTCATCACCAACTAGTAATCGTAACTCTCTAGTTGTCCATGTAGAGAACATGGGTGAGCTCCCTGCGAGTCCATCTGCACTCTCGTATGGTTAAACTCCCACCAGAGACGGTTATAATCTGGAATTCCCCTACCTGGCGGGGTCTACTCTAAGTCGCGATGCGCTCTCGCTGGATCATTCTTCAAGAAAGGGGTCCTCCCTCAGAAGTGGAGATTCTAGACAGGAGGTCTTTGCCCTCCCCATAGATTCTGGTCACTTTCTCAGAAGAAAACCTGAGGACACTCCCCGTCGGTCACACCCTACCACCCCTTGTTAGGATGGCGAGAAGACCTCCAGAGATGAACCGAGTCAGCTCTCTTATGAGCATGGGAGAAATTCTAGAAATAATCACTCTCCATTAAGACGGCCACAACTAGCCTCAGAGATTGAGGATCCCGAGACCGCCCGAAGGAGGCAATTGGGTTCCCAAAAGGTCTTTACTGGGCATGCCCAGTACCGGTCTGAAGAGACTCGAGAGCTTCAATGCATCAACAACTTGCTCGAGAACCCGACTGAAGAGCTCATTCGAGCGTTAGGCTACGACCACTCCGCCGAAGGAATCGCGCGAAGACTCCGTGACGTCATAGCCAGGATAGAGCAGCCTCGCCAGAATAACTCCGAGAGTCGGACAAGTACGACCGCGTCTAATCATTCGTAGAACTCACCTCGTGGGGTTTGACATGATGATAGGTCGCGACGGTCTCCTAACCACAACTCTAACCAAAGAAGAGTCCCTCGAACGACTCCATATCGGTGAGTTTACCGAGGAGACGATCAATCATTGCTTTGGGCAAGGAATCTGCAACAGCAAATGGAGTACGGGGAGTACTATCCTCGTATGGATGAGACCTGAGGCCTATTATAGGTCAGGTCTGTCCACTATCGAGCATCATTGGGTATGATCGCCTGGTGACACCAAATATCCTTTCCCACAGAGTAGGCGTCATGAACTTGTTACCAGATGTCAGACGCTCATTCCTAAACTCTGAGCAGTACAATGGCCACCACGGTTTTTGCCTAGTAAACATGGAGAAATTCGATGGGTCCCAAAGTCCCATTGAGTTCCTTTAAATTTACACAACCACGGTTCAGGCGGCAGGAGGAGATGAGCACGTCAAGGCATACTATCTTCCAATGGTGCTCAAAGGGTCTGCTCGGTTATGGTTGCCCAACCAACCATTTGAGTTGATCTACTCATGGTAGCACCTCTGCAATCTTCTGTTGACCAATTTTGAGGGCACATACAATCGTCTTGGGAAAGAGGACGACCTGGACCGGATTCGTAATTCAATTCATTAGGCACTTTAGCCAGATTCGTAATTCAATTCCAGAGGTCTCTAACGCTTCTGTCATCAGAGCATTCAAGAAGGATGTCCGCAACAGGAGGTTCACGGAGGACATTGCTTTGCATGCACCATCCACCGTTGCCTAGCTCTTTGAGATGGCTAACCGTTATAGACTGCTGCTGAAGCAGTCGAATGGACTAAAACCATCGATCAGGTCAACCGAAGTCCAAAGGGGAAGGTGAAGGCAGTGGGAGGAAGGAGAAGGACAATAAATCCAAGAATAAGACCAAAGGTCATAAGCCTCAGGCGACAGTTCAAAGGAAGTTTTGCCTGTAGGTGATAAGGAGCCACGGAACCCCAAGCAATACTCTGATCGTGGCAAAGGCAAAGCACCCCACGCAGAAGAACAACAAGCCTAGGTGGTGTCCAATCCCTTTGACTCGACCCGGTCGATTTTCGATCGTGGTCGAGCCTACCATGAACAATTGTCGAGTGAATCATGTGTTGATTGATGGTAGTAGTTTCTTTAAATATTTTATTTGTTAGTGCTCTAGACGAGATGCAAGTCGCTCATACCAGAATAAAACTTGTACGATATTCATTCCATGGGATCATGCTGGGATCTTTGGCCAAGCCTATTGACCAAGTTTCTCTGCCTTTTACGTTCAGTTCTTCGAGCAACTTCAGAATAGAGAAAATCTCCTTTGATATGGTCGACTTCGACACAGCGTATAACGTTATACTCGGACGACCAACCGTGGCACGTTTTTTGATAGTCGCTCACTATGCATATCGATGTTTTAAGTTGCCAGGTCCCAAGGGAGTCATCACAGTTCGCTGTGATAAGAAAATGGCGCTGACGTGCGACCGCAGGTTCCTCTAGAAGGTCGACGAACTACCAACTTGAAAATCTACCAAGGTGCAGCCTTCGAGCAAGCATTAAAAGCCAAAAGCCGTGCCGAAGTGGAACAAAGAAGTCAAGGATGTTCCTTTGGACCCAGCGGAGATTTCAAAGACTGTTTGCATCAGTTTTACTTTCGACCCCGTATAGAAAGATGCCCTCATCATTTTACTTTCGACATGCCCGGGGTCCCCAAAGAGGTGATCGAGCACAGGCTAGCTCTACAGCCTGAAAAAAGCCCATAAAACAGAAATTACAGAGATTTGTACCAGATCGACTTGAAGCTATCAACTCAGAATTGGACAAGCTACTCAAAGTAGGCTTTATAAGAGAAGTCGATCATTCGGAGTGGTTGGCTAACCTTGTAATGGTTAAGAAGCCTAATGGTGAATCAAAGCCACTTTTGGTACTGTTTCGCATCGTATTTACAAAAATAGCAGTATGCGGGACGTATTGACAAAAATATCATTTTGTCGTCTCCAGACGAGCGGCGGCGCCGCGAGAAGCGCGCTGATTGCCGCCAGTTGGCGGCGCCGGCGCTTGCTTGCTTGGCTAGGCGGAGAGCGGTAATTAGGCGACTAAGGCCTAATTATTGTCCTAATTTTTTAGTGTTTGTTTGATTTTTTAAATATAGGAAATGAGCTCCAAAAATTATGAAAATTTATGTATAGTGTTCCGACACAACGTACCTCATAGTGTAATTTTTGGATAATTTTATCTACTACAAATGTTGCTCAAAAATTCATAAAATTTCAATAATTTTATGAGTTTTTAGATACAGCAAACAAGCTCCAAAGGTATAGAAGCAAATCCCGAAAATATCAAAGCCATCAAGCAGATGCGCCAGAAGTTAAAAGTTCAAAAAACGAATACGCCGGAAGCTCATTCAATAAAATATGCTAGCTCATCACGTTTTTCCGCCAAAAAAAGCTCAAAAAAGCCCAAAGTTTAAAAAAAGACAAAATTTATGAATAGTGAAAAATAAGTCAGAAGCCAAAAGCTGAAACCGAAACAAGCGACTAGATGTGCGGATCATCCGATTTCTGACTAGGCTGGCTAGCTAATAATGGGTACGATGAAATTAGTATCGGACAATGCTGCCTGGATCCAAGAACAAGGGCCCGGTGCAGTTCTTTTGTCCTGTGCATGCAGGAGACGAGACCTACCGGTACTGCTACAACCTGTCAGTTCCAACGCACGCTCGACTTGGAGCATGCATCGCATGGCATGGCATGGCAGCTAGCAGCCGGCCGGGACACCCAGAGCTAGCTAGGGATCCATCTGACAGGGCAAAAATAATTCGTAGAAGCTAAGCTAAAACCCTACCAACATGACAAGTCGTAGGCGCTTGTCGGATGCGCACTGCCCGTAATCTGTCGTGTCATCGTCACTAATTAAAGAGGGTCGATGCTGCTAGGATACATGTGTTGCGTTTAAGTACTAATGTTAATCCTTTGTTTGGAGATCGATCGACAGCGTTAGACCCACACGGCTTAAACTTTGGTGATATATAGCTAGCTGATCATGGCCTGGGTGGCCACGTCGATCATGACGGATCGATGACTATGTCCTCCAAAAGACGAGCAGATCATTAATGCGTAGATTGATCGATGCATATACTCCTGCTCGGTTGTTCTCCGACGACAAAAGAGATTTTGTCTAACTACTGCCCATTGGTATGATTTTGCGATGGGAACTGGCGAAAGAGATTTTACTTGGCCGAATTGACGAAAGAAACCCGACAAGTCCTTCCGTCGCCTAGCTTGTTGTTTCCTTTTGGATAGATATTTCGATAATTCTTCCTGGTTGCATGATTGGAACAATTAAAAGTAGAAGCACCCACGTCGATACATTTCCAGCCCCAATACGACTACAGGCTCTCGAACTCCACATCACGCCAGGTCAGTGGGTGCTTCTTGATCTTTAGCTGGGGCATCTTGCCCAAGCAGACGCCTCGTCATGTCTCCTCCCTGTACCGAATCTTGGCTCTGGGTCTTCTTCTCCTCGCTTTTGCCCCACAGCACGAAGTACAGGCCGGTGACGATCAGTACAGCACCGACGATCCTGCCAATGTACAGGCCGATGATACGTCAGAGATGCATGGGTTAATCCTCTGATCTATGTGATTCTGTATTTTTTTGTTTAGTTCTGTCTAGATCTACTTTTTTTTTACTGTGATTCAGTCATATTGTTTGTGTGTGCACGTCCTTACCCTCCGGTGTATAGCTGGTCTCCTAGAATGATGGCGGCCATGGCGGCGACGGCGACGGTCTGCACCGGCTGGAAGACGGCAGTGAAGAGTGGCCCTCCCCTGTCAATGCACCATATCTGCAGAGCAAACGCGACGCCAGATGCCACAAGGCCCTACATAGAAAATGGCATTTTACATTCAGCTCGAACAAGATGATACAGGTCAGTTTTTTTGTCCCCCTTCAATCTATTCGCGGGTCCTTACAGCGTAGAGGATTGAGAAGAGCTCCCCTCCGGAGCTCACCTTCCACCTGCTCAGGTCGTCCTCGGTGAATGCCGCAATGACTAGGAACTGGAGGAGCCCAAAGATGCAGGTCAGTGAGAGAACCGAGAGCCTGGCTGGGTATCTCCTCAGCACTGGCACCTGTCGACAAAAATTTTCAGAAAGATCAATGCGCCAAGTCAGTCAGCACTATATATATACTATTTGTTGAGTTAAAATTATATATTTATGTCCACAAACGAAATCAGCCAGCACTGGTATATAATAGGAAGATAGGAAGTGGGTGGCGGAAAAAATGAGAAGTTAGTTGAATTCTTGTTACATATATTTACATGCTTATTTTTGCTATGTTTTGCTTCATAGAAGGAGTATATAACTTTTTCTTAGATGAATGGTTCTTGCTGACAGGGAAAAGAGCAGGATCAGAAAGGCATATAATTGTCACTAATCTCTAAAATTTGTCATTTAATTCATAACATTATGCTCGCCTTATGTCGCCTATTTCCTTATAAGAAATCATTCATATCTATAACTTATGTATTTTTATATATCTATATACACATATCGTTGTATCGGTGTTTTAGAGGAAACAGTGTGTTACGGCGTCAACATATCCAAGCAACTTAGCTTCAAAGTCCGAACACCAATTCTAAAAATCATAGGTCCGACACTGCACCAATTAGTAGAACTAGTATAACATCTGCGTTCGCAGTTCAGGCGTGCACCCATACATGATCCATCTAGTGTGCATGCACATGTGGTAGATTAGTACGTACTACCTGAAGAACCATCCATCCAGACCATGAGAGGCAGTGGCCGAGGATGAAGACACATCCCAGAGTCCAGTTGAGGATCGGACCTGAGGAGGCCAGGGACTCGATGTGCAAACTGTGATGGAACAATGGTAGGCCCTTGTAGAGGGTTATCACCGTGGCACCCCCCATGCTTACCACCGTGCCCACCACCTTGGCGAGCCCATGCCTCCTGCTTAGGTCTACTTGCTCAAGCCTTCACAGAGAGAAAAAAACTTTTGTAATTAACTTCCGTTGCTTAGGTCTACTTGCTCAAGCCTTCACAGAGAAAAAAAAAAAGGTTATGTAAACCTGAGAACAGCAGCCATGGCAAAGGTGATTGCAGGAACTGTGTTCTGTATTGCAGAAGCATAGGTTGGTGACAGGTGATACAGCCCCAGGAGGTAGAAACCTTGGTTTGCAGTTATCCTGAACGAACGATTCAAAGGAACAAACATTTAGTTCGAGAAGAACGCAAAGATTGCGAGAAACATCTATCTTACCCACAAAGTGCCAGAAGAAAAAATTCCACCAGCAAAGAGAAGGTGAGCGGCGGCCTATCTTTCCTGAAACAAGCCGTACTCAAAAGAAAACGTGCGAAACAGACATCAGAAAACCGTTGTTGTCTGACAGCTTAAACTTCTGGAGCAAACTGGCTGTCGAAAGAAAGAAAGAAAGAAAAGCCGGTCGACGCACTTCTCGAGGAAGTAGGCGAAGGGCGCGAGCAAGGCGAGGGAGACGAGGTTCCGGTATACAATGAAGACGATCTTGCTGATGCCCATGTCGAGTGCAGCCCTGCTGACGATGTGGAATCCTGCAAGCAGGAACTGCAGGGCCAGCACTCCCGCGAACAGCTTCAGCTTCTCATGCACCACTACTGCTGCAGCACCTGCTGCCTGATCCCTCCCCATCTCTCCCTACTCCTTCCTTCCTCTCTCTCTCTCTCTCTCTCTCTCTAAAGTTTGTTATGCAGTGTGCTACTTGCCGCTGCCTGTGGTTTGCGAGGAGTGCAGGGTGTGTCTATATATATAGAGGGTATTGTACGGCGGCAATCAGAAGGGGGTGAGTGCTTGCTTCTAAATTTCCTCTGAGGTATTGTTAATCTTTCACTCTAATGACTATGAAAGTTAAGAAGACCAGATTATACCACCTACTCTAGGCAAGAACTCAAATCTTGTTATAGAGGTGATTTAGATGGGTGAAGATTAATCAGCTCAAAGAACCCAAACCATAATTAACTTACAACAGTGCAATTAACAGTAATTAAAAAGGAATTAAGAATTATTACAACACATTAATTACAACAATAAATTACAACTTCCAATTTCAAGATCTCAAAGAATTGAATTGAAATTAATTATTACAACCTTTTTACAAAATGTTGCATAAAGAAAAACTAATTTCTAAAATTACAAATTGTATGATTAAAAGCTAAGTCAAGTGGTGCTTTGCGTTCTAGGGCTCTGTCGTCGCGTGTAGCCGCGTTAGTTCTCCAAGCCAGCCACCACCCATCCCTCGCTTTGTTTTTGCTATCAGAGAGCAATTTAAATAACAATCCAAGAGAGAATAAAAAAAGAGAGGAAGTTAGAACTGCCATCAGTACCCTCGGGCTACTAGAGCCAAATAGAGTGACGTTCATCAAGGTTCCCAGACCGTCCTGGGCTAGTCGACACATCTCACCAATAGTGGGCCTCATCATCTGGCATTTAAAATCAAAAGCACACATTTTTCAACTTACCTTAGCCCCCAAATAATCCCGAAATAGTGCAAGGCCCATATTTAGCATCCCTAGAAATACCATAATGGAAGAGGAAAGATATTTATGTAGAAAGTCGTTGATAGCTAACGTTCTCCAAGGCACCTGCACATACAAAGATCAATCAACTAACGCGAGCACAAGTTTTATGCAATTGACTCACATTAGTTAAAACAATACATCATGCAACACAACACAACCAACCAATGGCTCCCATGCCATGCACACTCTTAAACCACTTAATACACCTCTCACTAACAACCCCACACATGTCTTAGGTATCCCAGGCATGTCTGCCTTCTCCAGAACCTCTCTTGCTGTTCTCTAGCCGCAGATACCGGTCTGACCGCTCTCCCGTGATATGATCCTAGTCATTTACGATCACCTCACCCTTTATAACTGGTCTAACATCTAATCATACTCTTCAATGAAGACCACACTGGTCTATGAAAACCACACTGATCTTACGTGACCATACCTGTTTTTCATGACCAGCTTCCACGACCACACTGGTCTTACACTATGAATTTTCTAACTTTTTGCAAAACTCAAATCCAACTAAATCAAAGTGACAATTGTTCATCATAGGCCTATTCTAGACCTTTTCGCATGGTCTTTAGTATTGTTACTACATCTCTCCTATCTTTGGTTGTCCTAACGCATCAGAGGACATGGTCCTAAACATGTATATAGCTTTAAAACTGAACTGTGCCCTACAGGAAGTTATAAAACATGAAAAGTTAAACCTATTCATGCAGGCTATGTAGTTACGGCAAGAGCAGAACATCCTAGTCCCTAACTCCCTACGCTGAATGCTGATAATGTCCTTTCCCTTTTAGTTTCTTTTCGCTGTCGGTCTGATATGTGGCCAAGCAATTCGACTTGACTTTTTGGTGGATTATAGTATGGGGGAATTTGGATGTATGTCGTTGGCAGTGGGTTCCTGACAGGTAAGCCTGCTGGCCGGGCTGGAGAGCCCAGCGTTTCAAACCTGCAATCAGTGAGGAGGAGGGCTCCCTTGCATCCCTGTTCTATCTATGTCAACTTAAATGCAATGCTTCCTACCATTTTCTATTTTAATTTATCCTTTTGATCATCTTGTGATTCTCTCGAGCTATTCTGATGATGACCGATTCGATGAGATGGACAGCAAGAGAATAGTCAATAGCTGTTGGTTTTCTTAAGGAAAAATTCAAGAATCACAAGATGAGCAAATGCAGGTATCCAGGGGGCAAATACTGCAAAGCTAGAATTCCTGGATTCAGAACTACAACGAGGCCGGTTGGAATTTGGAGTTTGGATGCCAGAAGGTTCAGTTTATCCGATGGTAGATAAGAACTACTGTACACTTTTGTGTGAAAGTTCAGGTTAACTCGAACCTTGACATGCATACTTCAACCATGATTCAGCAGTCCTAAAAAAATGGGTAGTCAGGGCAAAACCATACTTCTGCCTCAAATTTGAGAAGAACATACACAGCATTCAACACCCATAACTCTGAAGTTAAGGTTCAACAGGCGGTCTTCACTGAAATGAGTCAATGCTCCTAGCATTTGCTATTATTCAGAAGAATAAAAAATCAGCATTCAACACCTGCAACCCTGAATTTTTATCCTCATATCCAGCAACCTTCAATGGGATGAATCAATGTTCATAGGTTTATCTCATTAACAATACATCAATGAGAACTTAAAAAATCCTGTATATTATTACATCCTGAACACACCATGCACTGGCAAGTAGCCACACGTGTGGATGGCGACATGACAAATCTGCTGTCGATCACCTACACTACGACAGAGCCCACCCAGTACAACTACAACTGCTCTCCTTTCTTCTCTGCTCTGCTCTTCTCTTTCCTTTTGCATAATTGCATTGCATGAGGTTTAATTAGAAAGGTGAGTTAATTAAGGTGTGTTCATGGCTAATGCATGCATGGTTGTTGAGAGCCAGAGAGAGGGGTGCATGGAGTGAAGGTCATCTTGACCATCCTATTCACAGGTTTGGTGCAGCACATGGCGTGTAGACCTGAGCTAAACGAACATCTCACTTCACAAAAGTACGTACTCCTCAGACCAAACTACTTTTAGGTTTAGGTTCAGAATCAGAGCTAACAGTTAGTAGGGGTCCATTAGGATTAATGGCGATGAACACATGATGCCGGCATGGTACACATGATTTGACGACCATCACATGCACTGTTCGGTGGTCTATCCTTGTATCGCATTTACATGGTTTGTTCTTCGCTCTTGTTCGTTTTTGCTATACACTGTTTGAGCCATGACTGGGTTGTACTGGTGCATGGTCTCGCTTTTTTTGGTGGGGGCAGCGTTTGATAGTGATAATTAAGGAATTGCACGCTTGCAGGGCTGTTTAGCACGGAAAAAAATCAATGCGAAATTTGAGGTCATAGCTTACGCCAATAACAATTTCAAAGAAAGGTTTATCCCACAAATTATTTTCTTTCAGCTGTGAATTTGTACATAAGGAGTGACTACGAATTGATATGATGCACACAAATTTTTTTCGGTTTTGCTATTGCCAAGGTGACTGAAATTTTTTATCTCTCAATCACTTCAAGTTGCACTCTCAATCAACTAAAATTGCAGCCCCCTAAAAAAAACAACTGCCACTTCAGGTGATTCAGAGTGCAAGAAGTTGCACTCTCAATCAACTAAAATTGTAGCCCACATAAATAAACAACTACAATTTTAGTTGATTGAGAGTGCAATTTTAAGTGACTAAGAGTCAAAAAAATTTCAGTCGTCTTAGCAATAGTCACCCCCAATTTTTTTTTGTAGTACATGCGTACAGCACTTGGTTGAATGTTGGGATCCATCCTCGGTAAGAAATTGGCTGGCCCAGTATGCATGGACGTGGGCCCTCCTGGTCTTAGACTTCCACTGGGCCCGGCCGGCTCGCGCCATCTCTCCCAACCAAAACCCCAGCCAACCGCCACAAAACCCTACCTCCTCCGTCCCCGCACGCCACCGCCGCGGCGATGGTCATCTCCTTCAGGCTCTCCCGCCGCGGCCGCCGCTTCTACCCGCCGCCTCCCGCCTCCACCGTCACCGCCGCCGATGATTCGCCTCTTCCCACGGCGTCCCCCAACGGGACGCCCCTGCCTCCGCCTCCGCCGTGGGATGTGAGCATCCTCGCCTCGTTTCTCCTCGCCAGCGTAGTTTACGATAAGCACCATATCGATTTTGTATCCGTGTTCAGCCAAACCCTGCCCGTGCTTAGTGCATGATTAATTGGTCGTGTTTGCAAGCGTTACGGACGGTGGCGTTTTAATTCCTGTAGGCCGTTGCGGTGCGGCTTGATAGTGGCATCGCCGCCCGATCGGGCGTATCGGATAGAAATGGAACCGATCCTGTTGATTTAGGTGAGGCCCCGAGCTACTTAGCCCAATTTCGTGATGATACGTTTCGTAAATTTGTTATTTTGTTGTCAAATTAATGCTTTGCGCAAACACTCATCTTATGCTGCAGATCTTGAGCCGTCCTTTGCACTGAACCTGTTTCCAGATGGATATTCAATTGGTGAACCGAACAAGGTCTGTTTGTGAATTGCAACTATATGTCTGTAACTTGCTGTTCCTAACAGCATCCGTTGGTTTCGGGATATATAGGGAATGCTTTTGTTTCTGATTGGTGATGATCCAGAGAAGCAGCCGTATAATAGGGCATCGAAAGCTTTGCTTTCTGTAAGTATGGTGCTTGTTTAAACTTTCGTAGGTTGTTGTGTATACGATCCTCTTTTCATGATGTGACCAGAATAAAGCATTATTCTGCATACATTTTGTAGAGCAATTATGCATTTTATTTCTTTGTTGGTATTCTTTCCACAGGGAACCAAATAACTTTATTTGCAATTCCATTCTCAGAAGTGAATAAAAATATTCAAAACTTTTCAACAAATTTTGTTGCCCTGATGACTTTGCTGATTTCTACTACAGTTTCCTGTATGTAGTGTATCTGTGATTTTTTTTTTTTGTAATTTTTATGATGTATTCTTACAGGATATTGAGCATGGCTGCTTGCCTCAAGACATCTTGCATGGCATCCCTTGCAAATTCCTAAATGGAACTATTGTATGCGAGGTTAGCTAAATTCATCAATCTAATTTTGCAACTTTAACATATGTTGTATCTCTGCTAAGGTGTGGTCTATGTGCATTGTACAATACCTAGGTGCGGGACTACCGATCCTTTTTGTCTAATGGTGGTGATTCTTCAGGATATGACTTCCCAAAAGTGAATAGAGTTGCTCTTAGATTGGGCACTGAATGTGTTGTGAAAGATCTGTCTTCCATTGTGGATGCTTCATGTACTTATCGTGATCAATTGGTCAGCACTTTTGTAAACCTGCCACATACAAGGTTATATGTCATCTAGTACTTTCAACACTCTGCCTGATTTATTTTTCTCTTGCATATTTCAGATTGCTGAGTCCGCCATCCTCAATGCCTTGCAACCCAGACTTAATTTGGACCCTACACCATGCCTTGAAAGGCTTTGCAACTCTGTTATTAAGAAGGTAACCCTGTTTTTTCTGTTTCTTGATTGCACTTAAATCCTATTTTTAGTTTTGGAAAATACTGTAATTTGGCTTGCGCTTTTGAACCAAACTGTATGCAAAATAGATTGATTTAGGTCTAAATAAGGGAAGACAGCAAACTAAAGGTGCATCTCTTCTCAATATTTCTACCTATCCTCCTGAAAAATGCAAGCCCAAGGAATGCGATGCCTGTGAAGGTGCAGCAGTATGCATTGAGAATGCAGCTCTAGAAGTCTTGCCTAGTGGAATATTGAACAGATTATCAGTGAACTGTCCATCCCCTCTCCAAATTAACAATGCCAAATCAACTGTTGGATCTGATCCTGATAATACTTCTCAATGCTCTTTTACCATCAGGAACAGTTCTGCTTTATGTGACAGAAAACAAAGTGCATCAAGTACTCTTGCTCCTGATCATTTGCTTCAGAGTCATGAACAGCGGGCGCAGGTAGCAATTTTACAGGTTGATCGTAAAAATGGACGATCACAAAGAGAGACAGTTCTACCACAGAAGAGAAAAGAGCCTTCAAATCTTCCATGTGAAAAGCATGAGCGCCAAAACGGCAGGCCTTCAAACAAAATTGCAAGGTTGAGTTCCCAAAGTTCCAAAGGTCTGTCTCAACAGTCAATGGGGACTTCATTTAAAGAAGGGCTTAAGCTGGGATATCCAAAAGAACTGCCGATTGAGACTAAGGTAGATCAGACGATAGGCAACAAGGACATGAGAATACAGAAACAGAAGCCCTTGTCAATCTTCCCAACCAATCATCCACATCCTTCGTTGAACAGAAACAATCCATGTGTAGAAAAAATCCCTGAAAAGGGTAAGCTGGGATCTCCAAAAGAGCTGCTGGTTGAGGTTAAGGTAATTCAGACAGCAGGTAACAAGGACATGAGAGTACATCAACAAAAGCCCTTGCCAATGCTCCCAACCAATTGTCCACGTCCTTCCTTGAACAGAAATAATCCATGTGTAGAAAAAATCCCTGGAAAGGTTAATTCTTTGCATACAAGGATGAAAGAAAGACATCTGGCCTCAATTTTAGATATGGACAATTATGGCATATCAGAGCTCGAAGACAGCAGAACACCCTCTGTAACCTCCTGCAGTGAAAGTTCTAGAAAGGAAGTTTGTAAACCTCATGAGGATAAAGCTGCTACAGGGCTCCAACCTACTACTTCAAAGAGATTGGTCTCAGCAACCTATACCGTTTCTCTGAACCAAAAAATTAATTTGAGAGGGAAAAATCAGAAGAAGGTCACACAACCGTGCGAGAACAGAAGCTCAGAAGAGCCAGGTGTTACTGATGGTGCTAGCAGTCAAATTGGTATTTCTCCGGATATTGAGTTGTGTATTGGACACCCTTTATATGCCACTGAGCCTGATATTGAAAATATTCTATCAGAGGTCATCCTGACTACCGAGAGGTGTTGCTTTGTACAACTTCTCTACCTGTAGTTTTCATTTCAAGTTGGAGGTTTTTTTTTGTTTATAAAACTGATGCGCCAAATATGAAAGTACTTCTCAGTTTGTTTGTTTTTTATTCTTTCTGTAGGCATGGACTTAATGGAAAGGCTGCTAAAATTGATGGTCTAGAAACATCAAGGCCGTTGTCTTCCTGCTCGCTATCCCAATTCTTTCCGCCTGACAATGCTGAGGGGAGTCCATATATGCGGGAAGAAATCATTTCATACTATCAGACTGGGAGAACTAAAAATACACGGAATATTAGAAGACTTATTTTTCACCGTGTGCAGTATTTCTGTAGAGGTGGGTTTGTTCAATTGTTCCTGCTTTTGCATGGAAAATCTTATTTTGCTCTTAATCCTATTCTCCTCCTAACGCATCACACATGGCAGGTACAGTTGATCAATCTCACTACATACTTTGCCTTCTTGAGTCTGAAGAACCGGATGACCATCAAATAGCTGTAGAAACTATCTTTGGAGATGAGCGTATTCACATTGCTACTCTTCCCACTTCTGTGAGTATTATTTAATTCTATTTTACCATACAGGAATAATACCTCTTGACCTCTGTCTTATCCATGATATGCTTTGCAGCATCACGCGAACAAGTTTGTGGATCAATTCATTTCTCTGGTAAGTAAGCCTTTTCTTAAGGCAATCATTGTGAGTCTTCTGAAGTTCTGATCATAAAGAAAGTTAACATTTTCTGTTTGTAGCATTTTAGGCGGTGAGAGGCTGCTGACATGTTTGAATCTTATTATTATTCCTTGTTTATGGAGTGCACATATCAAATAACACATTTGTTTTATTTTCTGAGAATCTGGTGACTTCTAGGGAAGTTACCAATGTTTTGTTCGGATTTAGCCCTCCTCTCTACTATCTACTGGCTAGACCTCAGTTTAGAGCAAAGCGTGAACTCTGCTTCTAACCATCAATAAGATTGACTCGAACAAGACTGGGTTCCTATGAAAGTGAAAGGCAGGAGCTCTTGTATTAAAAAAAACTTCCTTTTCTTTGGGTATCTCGAATGCCCATAGGAAAGATACGTAGCTCAGTCAGGGAATATCCTAAAGCCATTACCTCCAGCCAGTAGTTGTGGTAGGTATTTCTGACAAGGAAAGGGATTGTAGGCAAGCCTGTATAATTTCCTCTTACCTCTTCTCTTCTTTTATTACAGCTGTGGTAGTCTTAGTCTCAATAGTTCCATTTCCAGTGCTTTATAAGCCCATGCAGTTATTAAAAGTGTTAAGTATAGCATCTTTCTTAGTATGTACTTTCCCCCCCTTGCAGCGTTATGCTTATTGGTTAGCTAGTGTCATTGGCCTTCGGCTTCTTTCCCTTTTGGTTTGGTTAGGCTGACTATATGTCTTGTTTCTTCAATTCTCCTGTAAAGTCAATAAAGCGAGTCTTGTTTTTTCAATTCTCCTGTAAAGTCAATAAAGTGAGAAAGAAGATCTCTCAAGGATTTCGCAACACAAGACCTTCGACTTTGATTGCATTGCCAGCAGCAGATGTTTTCACACCAAATGAAATACCAATTGCCATTCTTTTAAGAAGTTCCTTGCCTTACTAATGTAATAGTTGCAGAAAGCTCTTCCTTCCCATCCGCCCTTTTCGGTTTAATTGAATAAGACTGGCCCGTGTAGGACCCAGGATTCATTTTCTGAATGGAGTCTTCCTGGAACCGGGATTGATACCGGGTCAAAGCTTCTGAGTTAACTGGACCAATATATACTGAAAGAATGCTTTAGCCCTATTTCTGATTTTCGTATTCTCTGCGCAGATGAAACAGGATGGGTACACTCTTTGCAATGCTGCGGTCTGTAATGAACCCTCTGACCTCAGACAGGTAACGTGAGAAATACCTTCAACTCTAGAAAGTCAACAGCACTGTCTGTTTCATATTGACACGCCATCTTCTTTGCTTCACTTACTTGAATGGTCCAACCTTTTTCAGCAATTCGAAGATGTCTCTCATCTAGGCTGTCTGACTGGAGAATATCCACACCACATGTTCTCACCTTGTGTTGCGAAAAGTGTAGTGATTAACGAAAGCAAGGACATAGGCTGTGCCTTCCAGAAGAGGCTGCCGGATGTACATGCAAATGTTCTGCAGCAAGGGAGCCAGCAGTGGGTACTGACAGAGCAATCTCCAAGTTTGGCTAGTGTTGAGGCATTCCACTTCTTGAATCCCAGCTATTCCGGTGAGCAGCAATATAACAGCAGAATCCTCCAAGATCAGGGGCTACCATATGCATGTGGAGTGTTCTCAATGGACATGGATCAGCATCTGCAATGCCGACATGATATACCAGGGTTGAGCGAGAGATGTGCGACGATCACAAACACAGGCAGCTATGATCAGTGGCATCAGATTCCCACACGGCTCGACAGTAGGGAACCAATTGGATCTGGCAGCATTTGGTAGTCAAATTAGCAACTGCCCTGCACTGCTTGCTGGGAAGAGCATGCTGTTGTCAGCGTTGCATCCGGTTGTAAGTCCGCAGGCGAACTTGCAGATCACTGGCTCCGACGATGGTAGCGTCACAAGTACACCACCAGTTCATCTCCCCGTACATCTCGATTACCAGTACCTGTCGCGTGGAAAAGTGTGATGGCCAGTGTGGTTTTGTTGGTGCTCCTTCCGTGCCTTTGCATACCAGTACAGCATACAGAATATAGATACGGAGACAGTTGTTGGAAACTTGGAACAAGGTTCCTTTTGTTCTTGATGTTACATACCAAAACAGGCGTACCGTTTTGTTCTTGCTTCTCTGATGGATGTCAAGTGGTCTTTATAAACTTTAATGGCTGTAATCTAATCACTAAAACTTTGATTCGATGTAAAACAAAGGGAAAAGGCTTGTACCGTTAGACTAACAACCGGTGAAAGTTTGAAGACTTCTTCGTCCATTCTTCGTTGCTTGCTCTGGAGTCTGGACGTGTGTCATAGTAGCGTTTAACCTTCGGACGGTTTCGCCAATTGTTTTGCCTTGCGCTAGGCCAAAGTTCAGGAGGCTAAGGTTCTTGGACAAAGCTTTTGACAAATGATTTGTGGCTTTTTATCTTAACCTTTTTGTTACTCTTAGACTTTGTGAGTGGTTAGACAGTAGCTGTAAATATTTATCTCCAAGTACCAATAGAGACCCAAAATTCGTCCAAATCTTTTTCTTCTTCCCTAAGTGTTGAAATTTTGATTTAGTTTGGTTTTTGATTTTTCTTTCGCCCCTCTTGATCTTGTTGTGATCTATGATGAGTAAGAGATAGAATATGAGTATTGATCAATCTCCATTCATCTAGATCAATCATATAATAAGTTTTGAGATCAAGCCTGATTTTATTTGTTCTTGGCTCAAATTTGGGCTTTCGTGATCATGAGTGTTCTAGTTTGAACTCTTACTTAAATTATCTTCTTAGCACATGTGAGAATAGATATGAAAGGCTTTATATCTTAGATCCCTACCAATAAAAAGTAATTTGAGTTTTAGTATTTTTGAGACTTAGATTTGACCCTCTTCAAGTCAGTAAACCCAAGCCCAAAAATCTTGTGATTTTTTTATTAGTATAGATCCCTAATGCCTCGATAAGTCTTATGCGAAATTCGGAAGTGTTTGGATGAGATTTGAGTAAAATTTTAAGATTTGAGTTTTAACCTGAGAGATTTTTTTGTCTAGGAACAATGGACCGATCAGACTGGCCCTAAATCTGCGGTCAGACCAGCCCATCTATGGTGGTCTAACGGGTCTTATGCTGAATATTCTTAATTTTGTTAGTTTAGATCTCTAACTTTGTTTTATGAAGTATAGTTTATGTAATCTGAATTTGATGATTCTCATAGTCACTTGAGTGAAAAGTTTGCATACCGTGAAAGGAAAAAGTTTCAAGAATCATTTATCTAGCATTAGTTCTAAAGAGATGCTTGAAGGTGGCGTCGATGGCCTACAGGTGCCTTCCAGGCCATTCTTTTATTTTTGGAATACGAGTACAACAAGAACATACTCACAAACACATACCACACCATACACACTCACACACCCACGTGGATGCATCCAATGCTGCTAAGACAAGGCGGAGATCCTAAAGCCACACAGAGTGCATGTATACACTATGACTATTGAACATACCTACATATAGTGTACCTGGAAGGTATTATTCATATAAACAATACCTAGAAATATACCGTTAAAGAAAAAAGTTATAAACACCTCGATCACGTTTGGCTCGGAGGATGCTACTGGGGTCAGCCTCCCACACCATGGCGCCTTGGTGATCTCCTCTTTTATTGCCGGGTGCAAGGTCAGACGAGTGTTCGTAGATTGCAGGAGTTCTACAGACATCATGTTCGCTTCAACCTTCGACGAGCTCGGGGTATCCCGGACGCTTCTTTCAGATCCTGGTGTCCTACTGCTTGGGTTCGGCGGTGACCCTGTTCCGGCCCTTGGCGGGATTGGCCGCGCAGAGTGCAGGTATGGATGCGGAGTGGCGCGCCACCTGCCGGCGGCGGCGGCGCGGCGAATCGAGTGAAGCGGCAGTGTCGAGTCCGCGAGATGGTGCGGCGCTACGGCGCGGGAAGGAGCGCAGGCGGCAGTTGAGCGACCGGCATGGGCGGCAGTGCACCGCGCGGGGAGGGGAAAGAAGGGCAGGGACCGACTAGCGGGGCCAGGGTGATGGGGGAGAAAGAAGTCAAGGGAGTTGGTGCAACAGGGAATGGGCGGCAACGATGAGCCGGCGCGGCATGCGGCGCGACGGAGGGCTTCGCGCGTGGCGCGGGTGCGATTGCGAAGAGAAAGCGGGAAAAGGAAAGGCGCCAACGAGTTAAGAAGGCGAAAGGCCGAGAAAGGAAAGCGGCTTTTGCAGGGAGTTTCCGAATTAGGAAAGTTTTCAAAAATCACTAAAAAATTCAGAAAAAATTCGAAAAGAAAAAAAAAGGTTGAAATTTTTCAGGGAATTTCAGGGCACAAGCAGTTTGTCCTCCTTTCTCCTGTGGACTTATCCAGGACATTGGCTATCCTTTCCGTCAGCAGGGCGATCTACCACGGTGCGGTGTTCAAGCTTATGAGCTAGTTTGTAGCGGTAACAAGGCTCTAATTCATATCAACACAGGAACATACTATGTAACTGACATCTCGTATGATGACTTTGTTTTCTGGGTCATCGATGCAAATTTGGATGACAGCAGCTGCTTTATTCCCAGGTGGAACCAACATCCCTTATGTACACGGGCTACAATCAGGAGACAATGGTTAGGACACCCTATTGTATCCCGATGCAGGGTTATGGGCGACCTTTGTGAATTGTTCGAGGTTAATAAAAAATAATGGTATGCAAATCTGATGTTTATAGCTTCGGGATGTTATTGTTGGAGATGGCTGGGGGGCGGAGGAACAAGCAGCAACAAGTCAGATGTATTACCCAGCGTGGGTGTATAATCAACTAACTCGGCAAGAGGTGGGTAAAATTTGTGATCAGGCTGTTGATATCCATGAGGTGGAGAGGAAGCTGTGCATTATTGGGTTGTGGTGCATTCAGATGAGGTCACATAATCGGCCGACGATGAGCGAGGTTTTAGAAATGCTCGAAGCTGGCGTTGATGGCCTGCAGATACCTCCTGAGCCGTTCTTCTGTGGGGATGATAACACCTCTGTAGAAGATTCTTGTCAATTCTCCGAGCTAAGTACAATCTCAGAGTAAAGTACCCGTCTGTCCTAGTTTTGTACCTAATTGTATCCTCCTGCCACCTCGGGCGTCTCATCCTGAGCACCCTTGATAAGTGATTTTTATTTTGAAAGGTTGAGTTTGTAAGGATATGTTTCGGTTAATTAGATTTATACCTATTAGGGAGGGTTCTAATTTATGTAAAGAAGATATTTCTTAATATGAAGAGGAGGGGTTGAGATGACGCGAATTATAACTGAGCTATATAGAACTCAAGCAAATGGCAGTTTTACCTGTTTCTTAACTGGAACTTTTCAGGTTTACCTGCAGTCTATTTTATACAAGCAATGTTTCATTCTGCATTGATGTATATAAATGCAAACAACCTGTAGAGGACTTATTCTGGCAGCATCAACGAAACATGAGAACCTATTGGTACTGTTCCAATTCTTACTATACAATATTGAACTCATCACTAAAACTGCACTTCCTCTTGCAAAGTTTTGGCGCTTGATAAAACTAGCATGGATATGGTGTTCTTGGTGGGAAGAAGTGCCATGATGATGGTGCGGGGGGCTCATATCCTTGCCTTCCTCCAAGAATTCTTCTACTCCTTCCTACAATCAATTCACAAAAATAGCAAAACAAAAATAGATAAGTTTTACTGAAGGAATAATCATCCTGCAATACATATACAAGTGAAAAATTACATCAAACCGCAAGAAAAGTAAGTGATTACCTCCAGTTATCCAAACTCCATGGATTGCACACAAAGAGAACACTACCATCAACAAGAACGAAAACAAAATGAGAGATAGCCTTCCCATAAGCTAACTTGATTTGCCCAAACTCAGACCACATAGATTAATATGACACAGATCTACTGAAATTTGGAGGTTATAAGCTAATACTACTAATACCTTTTGGTTCAGAGGATCAGGAGATCTCACCAGATGACATAGTTTAGTTCTTCCTTCAGCTTTTATCATCAGTTCGTTTATTAGAGTTAGGTCACAGACCTTTGTCTTGAGACATATTTCCTCTAGAAGAGCTGGTCTGACATTTGTAGGCCATTGCATTTGCATGTACCAGTACATCAGATTACTGAACTGTCCTTGTTTGTGTCCATTGTACAATAGCCTAGCCATTCGTGTGATTGCTTATAGGGGACGCCATTTTGCCTTCTCTACGCCAATTTAGAATTGAAGCTTGGTGTGGTGTCTCTAATACTTCACATGGACTCCATCTTTTCAGTTAATAGAATCAATGCTCAGCACATTTAGGGTCATTGTTAAATCAGAAATGCTCGAAGAAAATAACAGTGTTATAATTAAGTTCAAAGGGAGGATTTGATTGATGATCCATTTATAAAGAGAACAAACACTAATTTTTTTTGCATAACTGCGAGAAGCCTTCGCAAATAACGATACTATCAAAATTTTGCATAAGAATGAGATACACTCAAATCTCAAATCATCTTGTTCAAATTGAACCTCAGTCTCCAGTGTTCAACTAGAGCTAGTTTAGCTGGTTATGGAAGGTTAGTAGAATCCAAAACTTTTGCGCTACACCCAATTGGAGTACTCCACACAACTTGGCTAAATTTGTAGTTGTAAATCAGTAGGAGTCTTTCCTACTGCTCCCTCAAAAAATTGAAGTTGTGAACAGCACAAGGACTCTACTTGTAGGGATGTCCAGGTGCCACACCAATTGGACTAGCCTTTGTCCGGGAACAGGGGTGGCACTGGCAGCACGCGGTGGTTTGGCAAACTGGAAGCTTGATGACGGCCCCCGCTGGAGGTTGGCGCCGGTGGCGGCCAGCCGCCGTCTCGCCCGCCCATAGATTTCTCTACTGCAAAGTTGAAGATTGTAAGATCTGCTGTTAAACATTCCAAAAAGAAAAAAAAGAGAGCTGCTACTTTGCAAATTGCTATAGAACCTGTTCTAGTTGGAGCAATGCTGCTCTAAGTTCAGAAATGATACAGTGATGAGCAGAGCGCAATACTAGAATGCACATGCATGTTTCATCATATGAAGCATAAGGTGGAATGGATTCTAGCATATCCGGCGGCGCAATGCATGGAAAGTACAGAAATCCCGAAAGTTTCAATCATGTGCTGTTCGAGATTAGATCAAGCAACCGTCGTTGTTACCTCCTGTGAGGAAGCCGATGTTCAGCACCGCAAGAACGATCAGGGACAGTAGTAGCAGCTCGACTGGTGTACGAGCAGCAGCATCTTTGCTGCTGTTTCATCCCTCTGTGAAGTGATCCTCCATTGAATCCCATTTTCTGCTCCATAATAGAGCAGCTCTATTATGAAACATGGCACGTGTGATACATTGATGGCACGTGTGATACATTGATGGCAGGATCGCACCATATCCTCGCGGGCAAAGCTACCGAGTCCAGATTTCTAGCTCTGTGCATCTGCGTTTCCATTCTCTAGTTATTATTGTACTCACGAGTCAACTGACTGAAACCTGGCATGAAGCCACGAATGACAACAACGTTACAGAGGACGCACGATGACAGGGACGGTTCGGGCTCATTGAGCCGTACGTGTGTCTCAGGCCCATTTACTTGTTGGGCCGAGCTCCGCCCCGCGTTTAAATGGCTGTCTGTCTAGTGTCGTCGTCACCCGGATCAAGCTATCCTGAATGGATGCAGTTTTTTTTTGGGCCGAAAAAGTTGCTGGCCGAATTTATTAAGCTTGGTGTTTGCAGTGACTACTTGTTGCTTTCGGCTGAAATGGTACGATAGCGGCAACAAGAAGCCGTGGCTGAAACTGGAGGTGCTCAATTTTGGTTTTTGTCTTTTTGTTGAGAAGCGTTGTATTTGTCATTTTAGCAAGTAGTACTGAGCGAAACCATAGAATTAAACTGGTTCGAATTTGACATACAAATTGGATTAGAACATTACAAATAACATGTGGACATTTGTAGTGTACAAAATACAATAATTAAAATTGCAAGAATGCTACCTACATCAAGCCACCCAAGAAGCTGTAGTATGATCACGTACCATGTCCATATAGGCAGAGTCTGCACCATATACACCGTGTGGTACATCGCTTTTCTCATGACTTTCATTACCTACATCGTACAAGGAAGGAAGGACATATCGATCCATCACATGCATAGATACAACTACAGTAGGCGAACCGCGAACGTGTAAGATTATACTGACAATTCGATGCACGCGTGCTACATATATAGTGGACTACTTACTTTTGTTGAATGATAAGGACAAAAAGACAGAGCAAAGTGTAAGCAGCTAGAAATAAACATGCACCATGCAGCTTAATTATATTGTTGTCAAAGATTACATTCAGTTGGCCTTCCGATCGATGATCTGTAGACTGTAGGGTCCTAGTGAGATCAGCACACTAAGACCAAACAAGTAGCAGTACAATTTCTATTAATATAAAAGATGAGTACGATTGTTCACCACCTTCTCCTCTTCGTCCTCCTGAAATGAGAACGAGATGTGACACATCACATATAGTATATGATAGATATGTCAACTATTTTTTTAGCAAAAAATTTTAAGTTCTATTTCAAACATAGGAGTGTACCGTAAGAAATAGTTTAAATATTCTTTCAAAAATAAAAAAAATCTAAAAGAAGCTTTAGTTTTATTTTTTGGTTAAATCACTTAGTACAAGATAATTATCTTCAGTTTCGTAAAACACCTTGTTGAGGAAAAAACACATTTAAACAGCATCAAGGTAGTCGTCGGAGTACTCGAGCACGCTTGATGATTCAAGTCGACGGCGAACACGCTTTGAATTCCCCAATGTAATATCTGTCTCAGGTTGGAGGGTGATGTTAAACTAGTAGATGCTAGTATCGTATCTGAAAGAAAGGCAAAGAATAATCTCCCCACAACAATCGAAATGACCATTTTACACTTCACTCAGTCACTCACTATTCAGCTGCCGAATTGAATACATGCTCCAAAATCGTACGCGACTATTTCACTCTGTGTATTGTCTCTTATGAATAACCAGAATTTAAATATTTAAATTATAACTCATGAGCTTAAAAGAATGAACTCATAGATATCGTCTCAGTAGCGCTACAAGTTTACATGTTTGGAAGGTAGGAATGCCCGTGTTCCAAATGGCTCTGCTCTAGAGATAAAATGGAAGGAACAAAATGACATGGTTTTTTGGACCGTGACTTGTAATTTATGATTATAACTTACTAGTCTTATAAATAATAACTACTGTGAGAAGCTAAAACAAAAAATCACTGAAAAGCAAAAACAACGTGATCAAATTATTCTCCAATGATGGATCCACAAGTAGTACTAGTGTTCTAGTTCTTGGTTTGGAGAGAGTAGTTAGGCTTTGCTGTCGTCTAAATTAAGACCTAGCTAGCAGGGCCCTGATTGATTCACCCGGCCGGCCGGCCGGCCGGTACTCGCAAACAAGACCAAATTAAGCATGCACGTACGTACTATGGTGACCGGGGAACAAGAAGGCTAGCTACTCTGTCGACTAACTTGCCGTCCTAGCTAGGCATGGATCAACAGCATCGTCATCGATCCACGGCATCTCCCTCAGAATCTCGATCTCACTTGTCCATTATCTCCGTATCGAACGGTAGTCATCGGTCTCCTCCCTACCTCTCGCCCCTTATTAATCCCCCTCTCTACTTGAAGAACCAACACCACCAGTACTATTCTAACTCGTTTGTGCGCGGCAATTTATGTGCGGCAAGGGTGGGAAAGGGTTCAGCAAGGGCAACTAAAATTTTGCTTGAAACAAGATGGAAAGGAAGAAGGCAATGGCAGATCTACACTATTCCAAGTCACTGACATCGGCAGGGGCTTCTACTTGTTACATCCTAAAAGTGTGGCATTCTATTGATTTTGGCATAGAAACTGAAAATAGTGTACGTTGCTTTTTTGTTTCTACTACTTGAAATTTTTTCGCACCACTTAGTTTATATTGTAGTTTAATGAAGGATGTGTAAGTCAGCTTACATTAGCCTGAAATTTCTTGTAGTGTAAGAATCTTTCTGAATTTGTAACCATAAAGCTTATATTTATAAAATTGTAAGTGTTCTCTTATGTATGCAGTGCTATATGTAATTCAGATTTGGAATTCAAATTCAAATATGTCGTTTCGCTTTCAGAGGGCATAGCTAGCATTTCCTGATGACGTAATCACGACAGATGTGATATACGAAATGGAGAGCTAGCATTTCCTGAGGCTAGCCATGCCCTCTATAAAATTTTTAGGTATGCTAGCTAATTTTTTTAGGTATAGAAAGAACTATCACAGACGGTTCTTATTCTGAACCGTCTGTGATATGTCTTTATCACAGACGGTTTGTAGTTTTGAACCGTCTATAATAATATACCTTCACAAACGGTTCTAGTTCTGAAACCGTCTGTGATACGGTTTTCACAGACGATTCAAAATCCATCTGTGATAACCTCTATTATCACAGACCTATTAATTCTGACGGTTCAAGAAATCGCAAATTCAAGAAACCGTTTGCGATGAACTTTTTATGTAGTAGTGCATGTCGCTGCAATGGAGCTCATGGCCGTCCCCAAGAAGAAGGTTTGCTCTCATTTCCTGTACCAATGGAATCATTTGGTCCGATGTGCTATTCACTAAGCTTCAGTTTCCTCATTGCAATGTATGATACGGGTGGGGATATGTAGTAGTATAGCTTATGTGCACCAGGTGTTCATTCAATTGCTCGTGAGTTGTGAGAGAAGAAAGCTATCATTTTCTTTTGTGACTATTATGTTTTGTGCATGACTTATTTGTTGAATTGCCAGAAAAAAACAGTGACATTATGTTGGATTTGGCATCTCATTTTCTCTATGTTATCATTTTTAGGAGATGCGCCACTATTTCGCAGTAGTGGCATGCAATGGAATATTGCTAATGAAACAAAATGAGGGAGAATGGAATACTGCTAATGCGACAAAATGAGCAAGAATACAATTCTATGTTTCTTACATTGAACACTCAAATGCTACACACATGCTGCTTCTTGATGGCATGGCTGAAGCTTCTTAGATGAGTTATCACAAATGTTTTCCTTCTATTAATTATCAAATATTTTATTTTTAAACTAATATCCAGCTGAAGGTTCTTAGACGAGTTATCATAATTGTGTTTTTTCATATCTTATAGACTCTCAATTAATCTCCTCTCTGGATGCAAAAATGATGGCGATATGTAATGATTATCAATGTAATTTATCGAGTCACTGATTCTTACAGGCACTTATGAAGCTGAGAAATAAAGCAATAAGATGGAAGACACAACAGAGACAGAATGGTGTACCATCAACTAGCATGTTTGTGGTAGTTTTCCTTCAGTGTCAGCAAACGTTCCTTTGTAATGCATTCCATCTCACTAATAAAACATACATGTATTTTTAGCTACCGTAAGAAGAAACTTCTGGATTATTCAGCCGTAACAATAAGACAAACAATAGATAGAAACACACTCATAAACCTACTTTTTTATAAACATAAACCCACTATTTCTACTCTCAAATCCTAAATCACTTTTCCAACATATTTTATTGGCCAGGTTTTGCTTTTCTCATATTAGTAGCAATTGTCAGGATGTGCTCGCATAGAGAAGAGCATGCACTGCTTCAAGTTGAGCTCATAGAAGATTACACATACACCTGCATTAACTGATTGTGAAATTTGTGAGTACCCACATAATTGATTGTGAAATTTTCCAGACTCTCCTCTGCTCATTGTGATGCTTAGGGTTTGACAGTTTAGTTATGAACTGAACCTTGTTTCTTCATCAAAACTTTGGCATTCTTTAGACTAATGACATGTAAGAGATGGCTTTTAGAGAAACAATTTAATGATGTAAATTTGGTATTTATTCGTTCCATATTATTATTCTGTTTGTTACAAAAAAAATAAACTCAAGACTGCAAGAAAACATTTGGTGCGAGTTCGAATTTTGATCAATAGCGTTTCATTTTTGAACTAACAAGAGAAGGTTTCTGTGCATCCACGCCTTATGCAAACTACAATAATAGTGATCTTTCTTAGTATTTATGAAGCTTACTCCTAAGGAATGTATAAGCACATAAGCATATATTTGATTTTGCATTTCCTCGATCCCATACGACAATTTGCGTTTTCTGGACCCCATAGCTGAATCATACAAAAAAATAGATAGGATCATGATACGGTTGAGGATCACATTAGATAATATATATTACCCTCTTTTAATACTGCGTTATAACACACTTGCATCTTACCAGTAAAAACAGAAAAACAAAAAACAAAGACGGTGAGAGAGAAACCCAACGGAACGAAAAAGGGGAGGCAACTAACGGCACCGTTGTCGTTACTTGGTCATCAACCCCGTCCTTCCATCTTATTCCTCTAAGGACATATACAATATAAGATGCTTATATATAAATACTTAAAAAAAGAGAATATAGCTATATCATCAAGTATTTATACAAAAGTTATTTTCTCCAATGCAAGTATCTCTTTCATGAGTGCTTAGATACTATATTATCTATTAATTAGATATAATTATATACATAAACACCTACTAAGTATCGATGCTTATTTAAGTATCAATGTCTTAAAATAAGAACATTATCTATCTTATGTGATAAAAAAATCAATTTTTTATTGCTAAATATTTCTCTAAGAATCTGCATTGGATATGCCCTAATAAGAAGACGATGGATTGACCCACCTCCCTCCCAAAGCGCGCGAGAGGAAAGAGGAGAGGGAGACGCAGCCAGGCAAAGCCCAACCCACCCCGTGTAGCGCCCCCACCCCCCGGGAGATGGAGTCTCCGGAGGCGGGCCCGTCCGTGGCGGCGGCGGAGCGGCCCTCGGAGGCGGCGGCGCTGCGGATGCTTGTCGACCGGATGCGCGCCGGGGAGGTCGACGCAGCGCGCGAGGTGCGCCGCCTCACCCGGGCCTCCTCCAGGCACCGACGCAAGCTCGCCGCCGCCGTCGAGCCCCTCGTCGCCATGCTCCGCTCCGGCGCCCCGGACGCCGGGGAGGCCGCGCTCCTCGCCCTGCTCAACCTCGCCGTCAGGAACGAGAGGTGGGGAACCTGAACCCTTCCTTGCCTTGCTCCATGCTCCTAAGTCTGAATATTTGTTTTTTCATAAAAGATCAAGTCTTTGGCATACTTCCCTTTTCAATAAATTCGGTAATCTTTGCTTCTTTCGGCCCAATTGCTTTGGTGAATTTTGGAAAGTTTGCACCTTTTCTCGCTAAATTCGCTAACCTTCTCTTCGATTTCTTGGCTGTTTTGGTGCAAGCGTGCCGAATCCCTAGGAAAAGTCGCAGTTTTCATCGTTTAGTTCTAGTATGGGCCTATTTAATTACTAGTTATTGAACTGATTTTGGTAGTACAAATCGTTTCAATTGTTTAATCACGGCGGCTTATCATTCTGAAATTTTTTCCTTCGACGAAGAAATAGAAGATAAATTAAATCCCTCCTCCTGTGGTCCTCTGCACCTGAATGATTGCATAGTTGTGTGGTTGGGTAAAGTTTAATTCTGCAGCCATCGGTAGTAAATCTGTATTACTATGATTCATGGTTGTTTTTACCATGATGCAAACTGAAGATATGTTATTAATTATTGCACTCAGTAATCGCGCATATATTCTCAAGCATATTCTGAGAAACTGGCTAGGATAGCTGGGCCCCTGATTTCTAGCTAGTCATCACCATCATCATCTAACAGGTAAGGAGGCGTCATCTTGCCTTTTTTAGACGCGCAGCGAATCGCAGAGTATTTGCTGGTAGCAAAGAGATTCTGTTCCAGTGACCCTTCAACTAATCTGCGATCCCTAGAATGTGGTGTAGATTTTTTTTGGAAATGGCAGCAAGAGCTGGAAAGCGAAGGAAACGGTCGGTTTAGATGTTGGAAGAAACAGCTGGTCTGATTTGGAGGCTGACCTAAGGCTGCCAACCACCCTCCCTGGTTGTCTGCTTCTGAGAAAAATCTAACACCAGGAACTTGGAAAAATTGTATTCTTTGTGAAAGGTTTCTTGGGCCGCCTAATATTTCTCCCTTCTTTTCAACTGTTGTTGGTCAAGATACAGTTATCCCATACTTCCTTTTAGGAATTTTGCGCCCATACCGTGACCTAATTTGTTTTGAGATATATCCAAGCATGTTGACCTCATGGTTCTTGGTAGGCGCCTCATGCCAACCTGTGGATAGAAGTGAAGTCAGACAAGTATGGTCCCGTGTACCAGAATTCAGAATTGTTTCCTTCTTGTGTCCCTTTATTTTCTCAAGTACTAGAAGCAAAACAAGGATAGGCAAGCGGTAAATTCGGCACCACTGTGGTGTTCAGACAATTCTTTGTCAAGAATCTGATGACTTCTATTGACTGCCACTGGTTATAGTGGGATCAACTGTTCCAACAGTTAGGGAATCAAGCTCTTGAGAGATCGTATCTAGTACAACCCTTTTAGACGTTATGGTGCTTTCTGGGCACTAGCGGAGAAAGGATAAGGATTTTTAAGATATTAAATTTTATGTAAGGCCTCTAGTCCCTCACCTCTGGACATGTACGGGGTGTTTTAGATGGTGTAGCTGCCCATATTTCACATTTATGGTACTCTTTTCAGAACATGAATCAGACTTACAGCAGTGATATTCAAATTAGCAACATTTATAAAATCTCGCCACGGGGTCCATCTTGGTCTAAGATTCATACTTAGAGATTCAATGCCCTTTGGGGAACTATCCTAGTTGTTGCAGAGCCTTCAATTTAGATCTGTCATAGCTGCCCTAACTGTGGATTGGTCTGACACTGTTTTGTCAGAGTCCAGTAGTATACTAGGGACACTCTTTGTGGACCTTGTACTTGCTCATAGTTTATCTCTGCCATAGTTCATCCATGATTGAAATGTCTTGCTGCTGCTAGTGATAGTTCATGTAGTAAGGCATTGAGGTGTTAATGTACAGCTAATTCCTTCATTAGTGTGGACTTTGTTAGCATTGACTTTGATGGCCAATCTATGCTATTTCAGCCTAAGTTAATGTATATATGATTGTATGAGAGTAATGTTGTCTTCGTCGATAGAAATATAAGCATATCTTTATTTGCTAAAATTTTATGAATTTGGAATGATTTATTATCTGAAACGTGGTTAGTGACTTACTAATGTTTGTCAGCAATATTTAACTTAGATTTATTATTTGCTAAAATTTTATGAATTTGGAATGATTTATTATCTGAAACGTGGTTAGTGGCTTACTAATTTGGAATGTTTATGATGCACAATTTTTTTAAAACTTAGATTGTTTCATCTATGCAGGAATAAGATCAAGATAGTGCATGCTGGTGCACTTGAGCCGCTGCTAGGTTATTTGCAATCAAGTGATCTAAACTTACAGGAGTATGCGACTGCTGCTCTCCTTACTCTCTCAGCCTCATCTATAAATGAGCCTATTATAAGTGCTTCTGGAGCAATCCCTCTCCTTGTAAAGGTCCTCAAAGAAGGGAATCCACAAGCCAAGAATGACGCAGTGATGGCTCTTTACAACCTCTCAACAATTACTGTTAACCTTCAAACCATCCTTTCTGTCCAACCTATTCCCCCGTTAGTTGAGTTACTGAAGGGTGACAAGAGGTCCTCCAGAACAGCTGACAAATGCTGTGCCCTTTTGGAGTCACTGCTTGCCTTTGATCAAGGTCGAGTGGCCCTGACTTCCGAGGAAGGTGGAGTGCTCACCATTGTGGAAGTACTTGAGGAAGGCTCCATTCAAGGTAGAGAGCATGCCGTGGGAGCGCTCCTAACAATATGTGAGAGTGATAGCAGTAAATATAGAGATCTCATTCTAAATGAAGGGGCAATTCCCGGTCTTCTTGAGCTCACAGTCCATGGTACACCCAAATCTAGAGTGAAGGCTCATGTTCTTCTTGACTTGTTGCGGAACTCACCATATTCAAGATCAAAGCTGAAGGCAGACACGCTCGAGAACATTGTAAGCAACATTGCTTCACAAATAGATGGCGAGGACAGTGGTGGGAAGGCTAAGAAGATGCTTGCTGAGATGGTGAAGGTCAGCATGGAGCAGAGCTTGAGGCATTTGCAGCGCCGGGCTTCTTTCGCATAAAGTTGCTTCAGGTGACCTCCTTATTTTGCAATGGAAGTAGAAATAGTGGAAATAATGAGATTGCTGGGGATGCTGGTCCAGGCCTCGACAGGACCGTGTGACTGGTGTAAGCGCTCACATACTTAAAACTCTTGACATAGTTCCTCTTCCATTTCAATCTTGTGTGTTGTTCTGGAAAAAAAAAAGGACAAATTTTCTTCTCGTTCTCATTTCCCCAACCCATGTTTTGTGCATGTATCAAAAGCAAAAGGAGGGGAAAAAGGAAGAGAGAAAAAAAGAAGACATTTCCTTTGAGGAATGGATTGTACATGATATATAAAGTAAAGATCCCATTCTTCATGTCTGAAAAGCTAGACCCTTAATTTATGCGTGGAGTTAGTACTTCATTTCTGACCGCATTTTTTGTGTTTACTGAGCCTAACCAGGTAATCAATCACCTTGTTTGTCAGTCTGATATGCTTCTGACTATGATTCCGTCATTTCTGACTAGACATGCTATTTGTTTAGCAGTGCTCCAACTAGCTTCTAGCCGTTGGCTTTGGATTTAAAACATAAACGAGAAATTAAGAAAAAAATATGAAAACCATCATTATATTTCCATAAACAATACAAAGAAAAAAAACTAAAAAAATAAAAAGTCGAAATTAAAAAACAGACGGTTTCAAAAGTACATGCCGTTTGGAACAGGCCTGTCACGAAGTTTCAGAAGTAGAAGACTACTGGTATTTTTGGACTATGCTATGGTGTTCTTTGCTTGAGATTAAACAATTCGACCGTTCAGTCATCAGTCGTATCTCGTTCTCCGTGTACGAAAGGTTAATGTGTCATTTCTGAATTTGATCACTGAATATTTAGACCTTCCGGAGAGCTTAAGCTTCAGACTTATATATTTAATTATTAATTTTTAGTTAAAATTATATTATAATAAATGTTAGCTTTTTCTAAAGTAATTAATTAAACAAAATGAAAAAATAAGGAAAAAAATTAAAAACTGTTATATTGCCACGAACAATGCAAAAAAAATAAGGAGAGAAAAAGACAAAAAACCAAAAAAGCTAAAAGACTAAAATAAAATAATATTAAAAATCGATATATTTGTAGTGAGGAGCTGATCAGGAACTCAGGTTGTGACTGGTGAGGAGACTCGAGGAAGCCGGCTGCCAGCGCCGACGAGATTGGAGAAGTGAACTAAGGGGAGAAGAATAACTAAGAAGCTTACTAGTTGGCTAGTTCCCTGTTGCATGCTGACGCCTGACTGAGTGCCTCTCTGATTTAATCTTGTCTAGGCTTTGATGGAGAAATTAATCAGACTCGAAACTATTTCTACACAGATTATTGCTGTTTGAGGACACAACCAAACTTGACGTGCGAATTAAAGCCGCCCTATTTCCTACTTGTGATGCTTAGCTCGTGGAAATCAAGATTCAATACCTCATAGGTTTTATCCTTTTGTCTTTTGGAAAAAGTAGTTCTTTTCTGATTGACTTTTTTATCTTTTGGAATACATTATGAACATTCCATGCATTCTGCCGCTTTGTTGAAGGAACGTTGAAGGTTGAATGTACGCTGAAGCAGAAAGATCCAAAGCTATGAATGATAATGGAGTTGATCTAGAGGATGGCTAGCTCAAGCATATCATAATTTTAGAGTTCCCTTAGGTACCTTCAAAAAAAAATATCAGCTATTTAATCTTTACAATCCAATAATTCATATCAGTTAAGATTTAGTTATACTACTATACATATTACTAACAGTAGAGTTTTTATAGATGAAAAATTATAAATGGGCGAGCCAAAAAATTATAAATAGGGAGCCGAGGAGATGGTGACGTGCTCCAAGAGAGAGATACGGACCTGTTTCGAATTTTGGACACATCTGGCACCCTAGCATCCTAAAATTCCAAATCTGGCTCCCGGTGCAAAAATTCCAAACCGGCCCCCCCGACCGCGATCACCCGCGCCAACACTGCGGTCGTGCGGTCCGTGACCGCACGATCAAGATTGCAGTGGTCGTGCGGTCAGGACCTGACGACCGCCCGCCCCCACCGCACGACCCGCTCCGGCCAAGACGATCGCCCTCCGCCGCATGACCCGCCTCCGACCGCATGACCGCGCCACCGACCGCACGTTTCGGTGTTCACGGCTAATTTTTAGGGTTTGATATATGTATTTAGTACAAGAATTTATATATATTATTAAGTTATTTATAATAAAAATAAATTTACATATATGAAATGGTGTTTGAAAAAATTTGAAAATAATGTAGAGTCCAGTTTATAGCTTATGTAATTTTTGTTGCATTTTAGAAAATATAAAATTTTGTTTGGTAGAGTACGAACGAAATATGTGTGAAGTAATGATTGATGTATTTGTGATTTTTGTAGATTGCTGACCGTGAAAAATATGTTGAACTGACAATAACATTTTTCGATCATGGTATGTTGTTTTATTGTAGGAAATTTAATGAAATTTTTTTGAGGACAACTGTGATAAGAACAATTGGGCGAAAGGAAGGAAAGTGATATTTAACAGCTGGGAAAAATGAATGCGAAAAGATGAGGAGATTTTATGCTGATAATTAAAATACACTTCATAATAAACAGATATGTTGAACTAGATGTGAAGTAACGATTGGTGTATTTGTGTTTTTTGTAGATTGTTGACCGTGAAAGATATGTTGAACTGAAAACTCGTAAGGCATCTGCGCGACCGCACGACCCCGCTGCCGAACGCATGACCGGTCTTGACCCATACGACCCATTGCATAAATTTTTGTTTAGGGTTTAGTATATGTACCGAATTTTTTCTATTTTAGCCCTTTTTTTTTGAAAAATATAGTTTAATGTCTTGTTGTTGTTTTGCAGACATTTGTGTGCTTGAAAATATGAATTTTGCATGTAATGATTTACAATTTTGAACTGAGTAGGCATGATTTCCCTGTTCTTTTCTATATGCGAAACTAATCAATTATGCAGACATTCTTTGGAGCAAGCATGGGTGGGCAACATTATGCACTCTATTAATTTGTAGTTTAGTGAAGCACCGATACGCAATACCGTCATACCGGTAGTCTCAAGTGCGGTCGATCTGACTAGGCAAACACAATACAATTGCATAATAATAGGATTGCATAGACCGTAGAACGCGTGGGTCTATTACATTTTGTCTACTGGGTGTAGCGTTGTTGTTTCCCCTTTCTATTGGGCCACGAGGATGGCTCATTGCATCATTCTTTCGTCACTCTTGGTCTTGAGAGTCGCCTCACGAGCTTGCGCGCATCCTCCTTGCCCTTCAGACGGATTACAGCCCTCACGCGCGCTCTTGCTCAAGCCGCATCCGTCGTGCCACCGCGAGCTCGAGTCATCTTGACAAAGTATTGTCCTTTGTTTTCCACCTCCACCGCCTTGTTATTTGGCCATGCCGGCGACACCGATCAACCCATTCGATGAACGTGCAATCCTATATGTGGCGTGGTAGATGTCATGGATCAAGTTGAAAAACGATAACGAGAAACAAATGATTTAGTTGTCGTCGTTACCACGGTTGTCATCCGTGTCGGACACTTGAAGAACCTACGGCCGTATTTGGCTCGTTGTACTCGATCCGTCCGGACTCCCAACATCGTCCTAAAGCCGCAATGGCACCGGGCGCTCATGCCACTCCCACTCCAAATGGGTCGGACCTCCAGAAGACATTGTTGTGTAGTAGTATTGTGATGGCTTGAGGAGGAGATGTGGTATGGAAGACATAGGAGGCCTTTATGTAGGCATGTTAGGCGTGCGGTGGGCATAGTCCATGGAGAGGATGTCGTCATTTAATCTTTTCGCTTTTCGAGATTCGGTGCAGCAATAAATGTTCCTATGTAGGCTTTTCGAGCACGTAGTCTCGTAATAAATTCATAGTTAGTAGTCTTTTCGATCGTGTGTGAAACAAACTCGTAGGCTTTTCCAGATTCCAGTAGCAATAAATGTTCGTGACGTAGTCTTTTCGAGCACTGTAGTCTCGTAATAAATTCATAGTTCGTAGCCTTTTCAGAGCCTGTAGTCTCGTAATAAATTCATAGTTCGTAGCCTTTTCGAGCCTCGTAGCCTCCACAAGGTGTCAAACTTCCGCTCGGTTCTGCGGCGCCTCTTTGTCATGTCACTTTGCGCAAGCGCCTCTTTTGTCATGTCATGCGCAAAGCGCCTCTTTGTCATTTCACCGCGCAAAGCTGCCCTCTTTGTCATGTCACTGCGCAAAGCGCCTCTTTGTCATGTCACTGCAAAGCCGCCATCTCGCTTTGGTCATTGCGATAAGTCATTCCGTTCGGTATAAATAGCACGGTTGGGGTCCCATGGCATTGTACGCAGAGAACCCTGTAAATCGAACAACGAAGTACATTATCTTCCGTGGTGAAAATATCATGTCGGAAGCGGATGGGCCAGTCGAATTTGGGTCACCGAAGGAAGACCTTCCTTACAAAGAAGGGAGATCTTCGATGCAGCATCGCTTGGTACCAAGGCGGCGCTCAACCATCGTGGCGAAATGTAGACACAATGAGTACTGTTGTCGTGCGGTCTGGATGGCCTGCTCAATGGCGGGCGACGTTTCTTCCGATGCCCACGCTCTGAGGTAGAAAGTAGTAATACTACATTTTTTGTTATTACTTATGGACTCTCCATGTTTACCGTCCTTTCCTGCAGATGGCAAAATGCGACTTATCCTGCTGGATTGACCCTCCTCATGAACGATATATTGTATATTATGTGGATACATTATGGCAGCGAATATTGGAGTTGGAGGACCGAATCGAGACTCTCAGTGAGGATAACAACCACCTCCGCCAACAGATGCAACGCGAGAGGGCAACGAGGAGGTCGTCAACATAGGAAGCTCTTATGATCCCACATGTTGTCTGCGCGAACCCTAGTTGCATATGTGCATGCCACTTCCACGACGGCCAGCCACGTCCGAGACGCCCCCCTGAGCAACACTCCATGTGGGTGCCACGAGGCTCGTTTGACATATAGGCAACGAGGTGTATGGTTGTACCTTGAACCAGTATGAACGCTTTCTACGATATGGAGTATACAGAGTGATTAAGTTAGTAATATGTCGTATTTAATTTCTTGCCTGTAGTAGTTGACATATTTTACATACGTGCAATGTATGTGTTGTTTCTTGTTGGCGGTCGTGACCTGTTCGATGATACGTGGGCTCCATGACTTTAGGCCCCCGAGCCTATAAGAGGAGCCATTCCTCACCTAGCCCCGCATTGTTCTCCCTCACCGTGAATTACTTCTTCCGATTGTGTGTACATTTCATTCGTGCTAACTCCCCGCACGCCGATATGAGTCGATTCACCACCTCGTCGGCACCCACCGTGATTTGCCCAAATGCAACACGGTTGTTAGACGTAAGACCTCACACACGGCCACGAATCTGGCCTAAGACTACTACAAGTGCCCTTTCACTCGGTTAGTACGATTGTTTCGGGTTCATTCAAATCGTGCGAGCATGTTTGACAATATTGTTCTCCGAACGCAGAAGCCCCGTGGTTGCCGATTCTAGGCGTGGGAGGATGAAATGGGCATGAGGACCGACATTGTGAGGCATGAGAGAGTTGTCGTGGGGGTAGCGACCCGTCGAGATGCGCCATCGCTTTGATAGACCGAGTGGAAGATTAATTTAATGTTGTGAGCTATTTTCTTTCTTGTGTTTATTGTTATCGTTAAGGTGTAGTGTTGGAGGTTATTATTGTGTTTATTGTTATCGTCGTCTTAGTCTTTGGAGGGTTAATGTATGTTTCGTGAATCAAGTCGTAAATAAATAATTTGCAAAACATGCCATGGATATGTATTACACATACGCACATTTCATAAATAGTTACAACAAACTATGAGACGTTACGAAATCGAATTACAAAAGCTCATTATGGATCTCGTGCCGCCTCCTGACGACGTATGTGCTCCTCGAGAGAAGGTGAACCCGCTAGGGAGTGCGGTGCATCTCGAAGGTCGTCTCGCGAGGCTGCGTCCGAGGTGGTGGTGCGTACGACTGCGTGGGGAGGTCCATCGGATGGCCGAGAATAGAGCTCAGCCAATCGGTCGACGAGGGGTCTATGTCCTGCTGAGATGTTACATCTGAATTACGCCATGCACATCGTTGTTAGTAATAAATAGTAATATCAAAGGCATTTACCGCGTGGTGAAATGCCGATGACCCACCGTACTCCTGCACCGTGTAATCTTGGTAGGTCTGGCCAAACCACTCGTGCTGCTCCTGCAGGCTGGACTGACCACCATGGGCGAACGCGGGCAACGGCACCTCCGACTGCTGTGCCGAGTCAGGGTCGCTGTCTGGAGATCGGGCCCGTCGGCCAGGCGAGATTGTTCGTTCCCCCGTACTCCTCCGTGATGACGATGGCTGCAGCAGGGTGCTATCCTGTCGCAATTGCTGCAAGAAAAATATGGGGTTAGAGATAAATGGCAAACGAGTGCATGAACAAATAGGTCGCAAATCACGTACCACCGGCCCGAATCGCGTGGACGACGAGCGAGCGAAGCTGGGTCGATCACGGGCGGCGACGGACGTGGCGATGATGGACGTCTTGATGGCACCGCCGACGGTGGCGCGGAGGGGTGGTGGTGGTCGCCCGTCCGCGACCGCGTCGTCAACAATGTCATCTCGTGTCGACCACAACCGATGGTCCGTATCGCGACTGGCGTCATCATAGATGCCGCGCGCGGCGAGTGACGCGATCAATCGAATTTGCCCTCCCACGATGGAGAGCCTGAGCTGCCTCGTCGTGGATACGATGCAATCGGTCGAACTGCAGTTACACAAGTAACCAGTTAAAACATAATCGTGCATATGTTAATTACATACTAATCTATTACCGTCTCGTCGTGCCGTGCCGCTCGATGCCGGCCTCGACCGCCTCTGGCAGCCTCGTATGATCTCAATCGACGCCGTGGCGGCGCCCATAAGCCCTCGCGGGTGCGTGGACCGTACCACTCGAGGTATGTGCTATACGTGCGAGGTCGTGCGGCCGGTCTCATCCACAACCATCGTGTCCACGTGGTCACGCCACATGTCCGTCCACTCCGTTGTACGCCTCTCGGTCTTCGTTCGCCGCCTCTCCTCGATTGCTCGCAAGTTAATTGAGACATCCACAATTAGTAGGGGCACAAAGTAATGCATTAATTAAAGTTACCGTGAAATCACATACCGGTGGGTGGTGGGTGCAAGAGGGTGTCCTGGTAGGGGTGGGACAACCTGGTACATGCCGAACTGCCTCATGACTCGCTGCGGGTTGTATGGCTCGACGCAGTGAGAGAACACCAAGTGGCAAGTCGTCAACCAGTACATGTGATCCTGCCCGCACCGAGATGATAATCCGTGGGGGGCCGTGTCCATAATGAACGGTGGAGTCCATGGCCACCAGACTATCTCTACCTCATGGAGTGTCTCGAACATGTTGTGGAACTCCGGGTACACACGTCTCGGTCTCTCCTTGGCCCACCGCAACCGAGCATGTGTCCAACGTGTACCCATGGTGGGCCCATTGACGGCGTCGTCTCCATTACCAACTCCGTACAAATGCGGGCTGTACTCGTAAGGGTGCACAGAAGTACCAAAGTAAGGCCTACCAACGGGGAAGTGTTCCCACGACCACAACTGAAGAAGAACGTAGAACACGGCTGGGACCGGCTCGGCGTCGTAGTATGTGTGAGGCATCACACAAACCTCGGTATGTGACGCTAAGAACAATGATCCCGGCTATAATGTAGCACCTCACCGTGCCGACCATCCGCCAAGGACTCGCTAGATGTATGTAGCTAGCTCGCATCCGAATCTCCGGTGGTGCTAGGGAACAAGACCCACCCGAACGTAAATAGCAGTGCACGCAACGGTGTGTCCGCACCTGGTCCTCATGTGCGAGAGCAGGACATGTCATGTACCGACGAAGCCAGCCATGTGGCACACTAGCTACGTTATCCGGGATCGGATGACCGAACCGCTGAGCCAGATGGACCTTCCAATCTGCAGCCTTCGGGGGTGGCACTACAAAGAACCACGGAGGGTAGACCTGTAAGCATTGTCACATCCTGCAGAGTAACCGTCATCTCGCCCGGCGGAAGTGGAAGGTGTGAGTCTCCGCCTCGGCGATCAACAAGAGCGACAACAGACGGCGCATCAAAGCGCAGCGCTGCGGTACATCCAACATGCGGGCAATGGGCGGCAGCGGTGTACCGCAGTAGTGGGATGTACCGCTGGTCGAGAGGCCAGTGTTCTCGGGGGCTCCTAAGGATCAAGCTCAGAGGCCCGTCTCCCGACGACCACGATAGGCATCGGTGCCGCTCATCCCACCGGGGGTCAAGCAACTCGTAAGCCATCTCCTGCCAACAAGAAAAACAAATGAGTCTACATTGATAATATAATGTGCAATAAATGACAACATAATTAACGAAAGAAACGTAACGACAATAAACGTGGAATTTACTAACACATACATCAAATATGCACACAAATATGACCCAGACAACATCTACACATACATAATGTACACAAACAACATACAGAATGTATAAAAACATAAAATGTGCGTGACATACACACATAGAACCAACAATACAACGTACATCTCCTCAATAATGAAAGGGACCTCGCAACATATGGCAGCAGTGCATCGCAATGCACAGAACACATCAACAACACATGGAAGGAACCAACAGGGAGTACAAAGAAAATATTGTATTTGCTACTACGGAGGGTTGCTTGATGTCGACTGTTTGGGCACCGGCCGAGGAGTGCCCAATCGTCTTGCATAGCCTACACTTTGGCCGCCGAACTCGATCCCTACGCTGGCTGTCATCCATGTCATTGCGGATGCGACGGCTTTGTCGTCTGCCATGACCAACATGCTTCAGTGCATCATTTGGTACCCACTTTACCTCCCCTGGCCATAATTCTCTGTAGTGCATATATACCCCGTATGAATGAAACTCTGCACTCCAGGTTGCATACAAGTGCTGCATGTCGTAGTACTGTGAGATATACTGGGTCGACGCTTGCTGTCATACCGCGCAGGCTGCATATACATGGGAGCACGGTTTGTGAAGAAGCTGGGGCTTGTTGCAAGTGCAAGATGCTTTGTCATCAATCGTGCATACGTGTTTGCGATCCCCTCTGATGTGACCCATGACGTACTTCTGCCTGAGGCGAACCTCGAACTTGTTCCTTAGGCCATCAATGGGCCGAGCAATGTGGGAACGACTCTTCTCCATCTTTTTCCCCATATACCGCATTACCTCGTAGTATTGCTTGTTTTCGTCGAGGTGCTTCTTCGCCATCATGGCTCTATTGACAAAATACCCGACAAGATGCGGTTCCGGCTCTCGTCCACGATTATCGTGATTGGTAGAGATCTGACGCCCTTCAAGACTCCGTTGTAAACCTCCGACATATTAGTTGTCATGATCCCATACCTCGCCCCCCCGGTGTCGTGCAACAAAGACCACATCTCCAAGTCAGGTACATTTGATTGAACCCATTGTGTGAACACCCCAACTCTTGTGGAGCCTCCCTCCACGGCCCCAGCTTATGTCTGGACATGCTTGCTAGCCTCCTGATCGAGTTGCCTCCACAAGGTGTCAAACTTCCGCTTCTGGTTCTGCACACATAGCTTCTTAAACATCTTCATTAAGTCCTTGCTACGGAACCTTCGTGGAAGTTCGCCGCAAGATGTCTCATGCACCAACGGTTCTTCGATCATTCCACCGGAAGGGGTTGCGTCCCATTCGCATCGTTAAACGCAGACAAGAAGCTCGCATTGCGGTCCGAGATGATACACACCGGGACGACCTTGCACTATGGCTCGCTTCACATTGGCAAGGAACCAAAGCCGCCTATCCGTATTCTCATTCTCCACAATTGCAAATGCCACTGGGAGTAACTGGTCATTTGCGTCCGCTGCAACTACGGTGAGGATAGTGCCTTTGTACTTGCCGGATATGAACGTCCCGTCTATCGTTAGCACCGGACGGCACGACCTGAAGCCTTGTATCGCCTGATGGAAGGCCCAGAACACTCTGTCAAGAATATAACAGTTCGGGCCCTCTGTAGGATGAACCCTCTCACACTGTTAATGTACGTGCCTTGATTTTATTCGTGATTTGTTTGCAGATTCTTGGGACCGGTCGTGCGCGCCTCCTCGTCGTCCCAAACATACGGTGCAAAGACCTTCGTTTCGCCCTCCATGCCTTCTTGTAGCTCACCTCAATCCCCTTCGAATTTGCTACTTCTGCCATTATAACCTTCGGAGAAATGGATACATCTGCCACGATGAGGTGGCTCACCAGCTCCGCAACATATGCTGATGTCATGTTGCGGTGCCTACGTACTGGCCCCGCAAGCTCGCAAATGTGATCATGCAGCACCGTTATCCGGAACTCAGTGCCAACGCCCTTGAACCGCTGTGCACGAACTTTGCCAAGACAGACCCGTCAACACACTTCACAATGTACGTGTTCGGGTTTGACACATGCACCCGATCGTCCGGCTCATGTTCACGGCGATCTAGCAATAGCCTGCTGGACAACACTCTTATTACGGAAGCACTGCCTCAACATGAGTGTGCCCTCGCTGAACCCCCATTCTCCCTCCTCCGCCTGTGGCAGAACTAGGGATGCCGCTGCGTTGTCGTCCAGCCTGGATGACACGTACGCACCGTCGGTGGTCACAACACCACCTACCACCCCTCCAATTGCAGCTTCGCCATCATCGTCCTCTCCATAACTGCCTGTTTCCTCATCCTCCTCCTACTCGCTGCCCACTTCTTCCACCTGGTCCCCAAGGTACTCATGACAGTCAATACGGCGCCCACCACCTCTCCTCCACACCTTCGTTGGCTCGGAAATTCTCTGCACGCCTCCCGAGGTCCTCATCACCCACTTCCTCGCCCACATCTTCTCCCGCAGAAGCGTCTTCATGACCGCCCAAGATGAACCCAGACACTACATCTCGCACCAACAAGATCGTAACCACCCATGGCGGATGATTACATCCTCTCCACGAACTCGACATATACCATTGGTCTGGCATATATCGCAACATCAGGGTTGCACACAACCTCCATGTAGTTGGCCCACGAGGCATCGTTGGTCACCTTCAGAAGTTGCCACATTCTCTCCCCTGCATCACCCACCATTGAGGCATAGACTGCCTCGATCCGTAACTTCTTCCTTGCGGTGTACCGATCGAACGCCGAACGGACACACCTCCGTAGGTCAGACAAGTTCATGGCGTTCAGACCGGGTGCCCGGATCACGGTCCGGTCACAATTAGACAGGTCCGCCCCATACGGCCCGTCACGTCGAGACCACTCCGTAGAATACGAACAAGTCTTGAATGTCAGCCATGGCGTACCTAACATAAGTGCACAATCAACCATCTCAGTACACAACATGTAACAATCGTATCATCACACCCCCACTGCCCTATTGTAACATTAACAGTGCGGTATTTCATACATCTTCCTACTGCCTACAAAATCGATTAATATTTGTTTTGTGTTTGTAAATCTACAATTTATTTCTAACTATTTTACTTCCAAATTCTAACATACGTCAAATTACATATTCATTTCATTTTTATTCCCAATTCTAATTCGTATGAAATTTACATTATAACGTTATTTAATTTTCACTAGTGTTCTGCATTAAGCTTGTTTTAATTAATACAAAAAATATAATTACTAATTTCTCTTCATTTCTATCGTAAAATTTACTTACCGCTGCCTTCCACTAACCAATTTCAATTCCGTTTTTTTCGATTAATGCCAAATTGGTATTACATATTTTCTTCCTTTCTTTTCTATATTTCACTTAATGCGGCTTTCACTTGCGAAATTGTACATAAATCAAAATTTAAATCTTTGTAATTTCATATCTTTAGTTTATTTTATTTTACTACACCCTCGTACTACTTTCCTGCTATTTCATTTTACTATACCTTCATACTATGGTCATTCACTAAGCATACTAATTATAAAAATTGTCTCTAATTAAACTACTGTTGCTATCACATACAAATGCTCCGACAAAAATGTTTACTTTTTCAACACCTACACATGCAAGCACATATGTTCGTCAAAAACTAACTATTTTACAATACGTAACTTCAACAAAAATAAATACAACATTATTTACACTATAATAAATCATGCATCATATGTCGAATGTGCATGTTTACCTACAGATAAACACCGTATGAAAGATTGATTTATAACAATATTAACGAAATATGGTTTGGCTAATTACGGATAATGACTTTCACAGAAAAATACATGCAGGGGCAAAAATTACCTCTTCGTGAAGCTCGCGAGACAATCTACAACTTTTGTATTTGAAAAATCCGTTGATTCCAAACAAAACCAACTCAAAATCGTGAGTTTCCACTCTCTTTTTTTCCTCCCTTCACTCGCTCTCTCGCTCTATCTTCCCTTCACAGCGAACTGCAAATGAATTCTTCGCTTGCTATGCGCTGCTGCTCCATCCTTTTAACACTGCACTCAGCATTCACGGAGAGGGCCATGCAAGCCTGCTGCAGACGCGTGTGCGTGGGCATGCAAAAAGATGAGCTGCGCCTGATGCTTTGCGTGCTTTCGGCGGAGGGACTTGACACCACTGAGACACGCGGTCGGGAATCAAATCGTGCGCTCGGTGCCGCGGTGAGCGATTCGGTCGTGCGGTCCCAAGACCGCGCGGACCGTAAAGATGATCGATCGTGCGGTCCGGCACCGCACGACCCAGCCTACGATCTTTGTCGTGCGGTGCCGGACCGCACGATCGACCACGTGTCGGCGCCGGCGAGTCGCGCGGTGGAACGGGGCTAGATTTGGAATTCTTTTGCACCAGAAGTCAAATTTAGAATTTCTGATAGCAACAGTGCTAGATGTGTCCAAATTTCAAGACATGCCATGTTGGGCGGGCTGGGCCAATTCGACATCGTAATGTGTGCGTGGATACCGCTAGCGCAGGCGCCGGCGAGGGTGCGGTGGCTCCGACCGACGACCAGGAGCGGCTCATCGACGAGCGCGGTGTGCTTTCCACTGTCATCGTCCTTCTCGAAGGCTGATGCGGCGCACGTTGCTGGGCTCGCCGAAGAGACCGGAGGTTTCTTGTACCGCATTGAGGGCACGCTCTACTACAGGCGGCGCGTGCACCAAAGACGTGGACAACATAAGCTAGATTACTGCTGACAGCGCTGCCAAAAACACATATCAGCCATCAAGAGTTCAATTCTTTCTCGAATCGAAAATTAAAAAGTCTATAATATCCTCACAAACCAACGATTAGATTTTATTTTTACCATAATCTTTCTACTAACAGTCTAATGTATATAAAAAAACTCATAATTTAATATCATGACAACCTACTCATGGGCATAACGGGAGCAAGATTCCCCACGCTGCTCTACCACCACTTCATGTTTGTTGATGTTGATGATACTGAGACTTCCAGTGTGGCCAATCAACCATTCGTTTCAAAGGAAGGGGAAAAAGAAAGGCTGCCCTACACCAATCAACCATTTGATAGTAGTATTAAGTAGGGGTACTAGGACTGAATCCAATGGATTACCTAATGGCCAACAATTCAAAAAGCGAAGTGCTTCTGTGTGGATGGTTGGAAATTGGAGGACATTATTCATTTCTTCAGATTAGGTTGCTCTTGTTCCCCACTTGTCTAAACAATGCACTCTTCTGACTGTAACCAGGCCAAGGCCGGAGTACCTAACATTCTTTCTCGCTTCTCACCTGTTTGGTGGCAGAGAGCGTGCGTGCCTTTGCCTTCTGTTAGAAAGACCGGCCAGAAACGGCACGGCACAGCTTCACTTTGTCCATGGAAGGAGGTATACATGCCAAAAAGCGATATGCAAAGGAAACCTTGGCTTGCCCTGCTCTTCATTTATCACGTCTATCTATTCACCTTTCAGCCTGACAGGTGTATGTGCCTACGTGCTGGTGAACGTTAGTGCTCCAGTTTAGTCCGTGTCACCGAGGAAAAATCATGCAGGCTTGTTACTCCAAAGTCCAAAGGAGCTAGAGGTACAAGAACCAGTCGGATCGAAGCAAGCTAGAAGAGTAGTAGTAGTAGTAGTAGTAGTAGTTGGGGTTGGACGCATCAGTCCAAGGGTGATAGCTAGCAGAGTGGAAAGTTTGGCTTAGGTATCATGCATGCATCACCTACATCTGGATGTTACTACGAGTAACTTAATGCAAACACGCGAGCAGAATTAAAAAAAAAAAAGTGTAGGACCGATGCAGAAAGTTAGGGGAGCGTGAATGATTGTTTCTAACTTTTTTTTTTCTCAGGTAGGGTCAATCTTTCACTTTAGTTACTATAAAAGCAAAGAAGATCATATTAATCCACTTGGATTTCAAATGCTAAGAAAGGCTATAAAACTCTAAGGCGTAAGCACTCACAATGAAATCTCAAAAAAAAAAAACCAAATAGGGTTTTACTCAGTGCGATACTAACATCTAAGACATGAAATCTTAAGCCTCAAAAACACAGAAAAATCCAAAAAATCCAAATTATTTCTTCCTCGTGAGGATCTAAGAAATAAAATCTTTCAGACCTACTCCCACTGTCCTAGCAAGATAATCTAGGCAAAGATTTAGGCTAAAACCATCTAGATAACGATTTTGAATTTCTTACTCAATATCATAAAAACCAAGAAAAGAACAATTAAAACACTAAGAAGGAATCAAAGAGTTGATATATTGTAGTAGAGTAGCTAATTCACCTATACATAGATAGTTACAATGTGCTCCTAAAACACCACCCTTATTCAAGTTTTCTCGCATAAGCTTGAAGAGGGAGAGAAAAAACTACTCAAGAGTTGGATCAAATCTCTCAACCATAGCTCTCCTCCCTCCTCTCATATAACCTGAGCCACTTAGTTGGTCTCAACCCGCTAAGTACAGGGAAACTTATCAACCCTACTAACATAGGTTTACACACTTATACGCACTTCTCAAAGCGTTTACAAGACTCGACCCGCTAAACCATTAACGATTGATACACTTAGCCATCCCAGCTCACCTTGACTTAAACCACTTCTCCTTTGCCCCTCTATGTGCCGCGGTTTTGTCCAAGGCTCAACCCATTATTTTGTTAAACTAACAAAATACTCCCGGCAAAACTTTTGAGCACATTCTCTTGACTCCGTCTTCATCTGCACATCAAAGCATCTTCACATGCTTTGACACGTAACCCGTGATGCCCAATGACTTTGCTATCAAGTTTTCACGCATCTGGTCTCCCTCGGATCGTCTCTACTTGCACCAAAGCCTGGTCATAGTACCGTTATACAAAGCCTGGTAATACCAATCTGCGGTAATACCACGATTTTAACTCCGTAACTACCGAACCAAGTCAAAGCTCAATGCCTCCAAAATGACTCTCTTAAAAATTGATACCGCCAACTAGGGGCTAGCCATACCGCATTATGGTAACATCGTCGCTCCAACACTGGTACAACCAGCAGACACAATTTTTGAATATTTTGACACGGCCGGTACTACCGCCGTTGCTAGACTGATACCACCACTTATAATCGACAATAAAACTAGATTTTGCTAACTTTTGTAAAATCAAGATCCAACTCTTCCAATATACCAATTATTGGTGGCTGATTATCCATGACCTTTCTCGCACCAACTACTCCTTCAAACATCATGGTGGTTAATGGTCGACAGCAACGTCGCAACCACCGTTTGATCGCCATCGTCGTGGCCTGTCTCTTGACACCGACACGTTCGCCGCTTGGATGAGCTAATTTGGTATTCGTCTGAACGACGCCTGCCACTTGTACGTGTATACATGCAGACGCTACTTCACTTCACTTCAGCTAAGGTTTGGTTCTAGCTTAAAAGATGCTTCCGACCAATATTCAGAGAACTGACCAATTTGGAGGATTCCTCTCTCTTTTCTTTTTTGAAGTATATACAGTAGCCCCTTATACCAATATCCTACACAGATCGACTTGTTATCAATCATAGTTTCCTTTAAAAAGAAGTAATACAGTACTGCACAAAGGTGCATATACACTTGCGTCCAGAAAGAAAGGCAATATAAAAGAGCCACATTGCACCAAGATAAGATCAAAGCTAATTTAAAACATGTAATTGAAGTTCGATTAGAGACATACATATGTATCGCATAGTCTGATCGACCAACAGTTTTTTTTTTCCTATGACGAAATTAAAGAGATCAACATACATAGGATCGAGTACATGACAAGAACGATTTCCCGACAACACATCAACATGAATAACAAAAAAAAAAGAAAAATTACCGAATTTTCTTCTCATTATTAACACATAACGGAATTAAAACGCCATGCGCAAAACCACCACACCATGGCGCTCCATCGATCGGTGCAGTTCCCGGCCAAACGTGCACCAGACCACCCACATTCGCACGATCACAGAGCCAAGACTCCGGCCGCCGCGGCCGCCGTGAAGATCGCCGCGCGCCACGCCACGCCGCAGCCCGCCGCGGCGTTTGGCCGGAACCCAGGGTCCTGCGGGTAGAGCACCCCCGGCGGGGTGAGGTACGACGGCGGGGCGAACCACCCCGACGGCGTCGGGTTGTACCCGGGCGTCGACGGAGTTGGGTTGTACCACGGCGTCGGTTCGTAGCCTCCTCCACCTCCGTACGGCGGCGGCGGGCAGTTGGACGACGGCATCGACGGTGGGTAGACCACCGGCGGCGGAGGGTAGTACACCGGAGGCGGCAGCGACGGCGGCGGGGGGCTGGGGTACGTGCACGTCGTGCACTTCTCGTCGTCGGCGACGGCTGTGGCGACGAGCATGAAGAGCAGGAGCAGGAGGCTGCACGGCCGTAGCCACCGTGCCATGGTGGTGCCTTAAACGAGGCACAAGATGCACAAGCTTTGTGTGTGCGTAGGAGTATGTGTTTCTCCTCTCTTCTTCTTCCTTCTCCCTTCTCTCTTTTTTGCTTGGGCTTTTTGGCGATGATTTTGGGTGGTTATAATGGTCGGCTTCTGCTCTAGCTTTTGGAGGTGGAGGTCGTCTTCTCTCCCCTTCTCCTTTTTTGTGCGTGTTTTCTAGTAGCTAAGCAACATAACATAATATTCTTCTGGTGGCTATGCTGCATGATATACTAAACGTCTCCACTGCCTTTCTCTCCGTCTCTAGCCTACTGGTGAGAGTGATTGGAATATCGCCTTTCTTTTTTCCTTGTTGTGTATCCACTAATCTTCGACGGGTCCCCATAGGTCAAGGCGGTGTCAATAATTTGCAGCCAGTAGCAACTTGGAATTTTGTTTTCTGGATCAGCATTTAGAATCGGTAGATACTACTGCTGGTACTACCTTCGTTGCATAATAGCTTAAATTGAGGTGTCGGCAGTTAGTAGTTCTTCAGAACGTTGGAGCTGTTCCTTTTTTTTTTCTTTCCTTGGTGACAGTGATGGAGTTTGATGAGACCTCACCTGGCGCTTCAGTGATGTCCTTTTCTGACACGCTCCTACTTCTACCTCCTGGACGCCGTGCACACTGACAAATGGCAGCTGAACCACTTGTACGTTTGTAAGGGAAACCAAGTTATTAGTTGTTCCCCTGTATTGTTTGCCTTGGTCCTTCCGAGTTCATAATTTCTGAAGCACTGCAAACTCACTTCACAGGTTTTTACAGTAGGATGACCAATTTAATGTCAGGGTTAGTGGCAACCACTATTTTTCGTACTGGGGGTTCAGAACAGGAATGGACAGGACACTGGCTAGCCGTAAGACATCACACCAGCCTTTGTGCGAAACTACTAATAAGCCAGCTCCTGGCTTCCTCTTCAAAATTCGAGTCTTTTCTTCATATATGCTATATGATACTCAAGAGCATAACAAATACATAAAAAAGAGTCCCTTTGCTAGTAAAGAAGGCAGAACTGCTGATAGCAACAAACAGAGAAAAAAAAATCAAGGACCTTACATCAGGCTACAATAAACTACCGTGAGAATGAATTTCTTGCGTGAGTGTCTTCTTCATCCTATTCGAATTTTTCCACCTGAACCATGAAAGGAAATAAGTCTGCAACGGTTTTTTTATCATACAAACATCAATCGAACTCGAGGAAGAATTCCAATGTTACCCCAAAAAGTTGACAGCGCATGTGCTCCCATTCCTTCTTTTTTCCAGCGTCCCTCGTTGCGAAATAGCAGCATTAACTATGCAGCCATCTTTGACAGAACTGGTATATATGTGATAGTATGAGACGATGATGATAATGTCAAACCAAGTTATTAAAAACCTGTACCAAGAAGATGTGCGTGTTTCAAACTATGTATCTGAATATCTGATGAAGCTACAGTCATGCAAAGATAAAGGAACATGTGAGAATATCCGTGATACTGGTATGATGAACTATTGCAATGTTTGTGGAGTGATCAATTGGTTTTGCAAAGATTGCATTTGATTTGAACTGTTTTCTAGAAGTGTCAGGAAAATCGGAGGTACCGCAGGTATTAGTGCGGTAGTTCCACTTTACAGAAGTACCGTAGGCATAAGTTTGGTAGTACCGCTCGGCGGAAGTACCGGGTTGAGTTGCAGTACGTTTTTCAGAGAGGTCCAGGTGAGATTTTGGAGTGGTAGTACCGCATAGCAGAAGTACCGGTATGGTAAGTGCAGTACTTTTGATCTTCCCAGAAAAACAGCGATTTGGGGAATATATCAATCGTTTCAAAACATAGCTTCTCAAGTTAGCAATATATCAATCGTTTTGCATCTTTTGTGTTTGTTTTTTATTGATGTGCTTCACTTTTGGTTGGTTTTGATCTCTCTTCTTTTTCTCTTGTGATCTTGCTTGCTTTTGGGCTCTTTGGTCCATCTTTTGATTCGAGGGTTTTTGGCTGGGATTCTTCAGTGTTCTAGCTTGTTGTGATATGTGAAAATACATTTAGAGCTATCTTGTCCATCATCTACCTTCGAGCAAGTTGTATTCACCGTTTGAGATTTTTGCTCGATTTTGGTGTAATCTTCCAACAAACTGAAAAAGTCTCAATTTTGATCGTGATTTTCGTGGTCGTTTATTGAAATAGGTTCATGATATCCTAGTATAGATCTCTGCAAAGTTTCATATTATTTGGATATACGGATAAAAAGTTATCTCAATTTTCGTTTTTGAAATCGTGCTGAAAAAATATTCACCCTGATTTTGCTGTAGCAGCGAAAGTATTGTGGTACTGTAGCGGTAGTACCGTGGTTACTGTAGTAAGTGATAGTACCACAATTGCAACAATGATAGTTCTATTTTCGCTGATTTTTCTTGGGTTTTTAGTATCTCGAATTGCTACCTTTTGTGATGGCCTTTCATCCTAATCTTTTTAGGTGTATGGCCGTTGAAGTAAAGGATGGTCAATATTTGGGAGAAAATTTTAAGGCATTATTCACCTTCGCTCTGTTGCCGTCTTTGGTTTTTCAAAAGATTAAACTGTTATGTATCTTATCTCTTTGAACAAATGGAACAGTTGCTAATAGAAAAATAAAAGAGAAACTTATTTCGTAGATTGTTCACAGCTATATATATGAGATGAAGTCCTAATTATACAGAAGTTTACCACAGCAGCACACCACCTGCAATATTCAGATCAATGTGGAATCTGAACTCTAATTCACACATCTACAACAGTGAGTCAATCACTGCAAAAACAACAAGAAAGCAGAAAGCGCAAAGGCCATCGGCAGCCATGCCACTGCCGTCCTAACATGGCATGGTATACCGTCCTCGGCGGTGGTGGCGTCCAGGGGAAAGGCACTATCGAACCGCCGGGCGGCAGCGGCGGGCAGAAAGGAAACGGCGTGACGGTTGCCGGCGGTGGCAGCATCATCCCCGGACCCGGACTGTCGTCGTCGGCTACCACGCGGGCAGCTGACCACAATGACACGACGGCGACGAGCAAGATTGGCCGCAGAGACGACATCTTCGCCGTTTCTTCAGGAATTTGGCAAGTGTGGTGATGCTGTAGTGCAAAACGTCCTAGTCCGGCATGTCAATGGCTAAGTAGTTGGGAGATGGAGATGGTTGCCGGGAGACGCTGGTGATCATCAGCCATCAGAATATACGCACCGTTAATGGTGAGTTTGAGGTTTAGTAAGTTTCTAATTAAGCTCCGGCTAGGTTGAGATGTTGACTTGTGATCAAACTGGGCGTCGGTGGCGCGTCTCACTGCACGCAGCGCTACAAAACTTTCGCTTGCAGGTCAAAGATTAGACCTTTTGTTAAGTGACAACGACAACAATGACATCCATGGGGCGTGGAGAGGGTTACAAAGATATTTCAACAGCGACAACTATGGCAACATCGACAACAATGACAACAATGAAAATCAAAACCTTAAAGGTACTTTATTAAGAGAATTAACGGAAACTAAAATAAATGTCTGAAACATAGGATCGATCCACTTCTAATCAAATGAAGAATAAATAAAATGACATAAATGGTGGCAAGCCACAGTGCTGAAAACTCAAGTGCTCCCATCCATACACGTTGCTATCACTCCACTACTCTTTTACCTGAGAATGAAAAAAGCAAGCGTGAGATTTGAAAATCTCATCAAGTACCCAACAACGGTCGCAACACGGTAAGTAAAGAACAGGTAATTCAACCAAGATAAACAAAGGGCAAGCAATGTAAGTAAGTAATTGACACAGGTTAAAAGCAATGAACTTAGGTTACCGAAAACACTGATATAGATTGGAGAAAGAGATCGCAGAAACAATGTAATTCAAGATAATTGTTATTTAGCAAGTTATAGCAAAGACGCCGGCGATCACATCTCACATCCCGGTTATACGAGAATAGTCAGACAAATCCTTGTCCTCGACTGTATAACCACCGACGGGGTGTAATATTCTGTGTAACGAGATTGTACGGCCCCTCGTATGTCACCAGGTGGATGAAAATCTCCCCTATATGTGGGTAATCCCAGACTAGATAACTATCATTTCTTTTATTAGTGAATTATCCAAGATGTAATTAATTAGAAAGTCGAGAGTGAATTAAAGTAAAATTGTGAGGGTAATAGGTTGATACAATTGAGAACGAAGAGATATAATTTGTGATACAAAATGATGGAGAACTAAGATCTGATGATAGCGTACTAAAACCTGTCCTAAAGAGGATACTAGAAGGAGTCACACAAGGGTTGTCAATCATACAATTTTTATTACATGATAAATGATTATTAGTCAGATTAATGTACCACAACTAAATCAGCCAAGCCTCACAATCAATAATGTACAGTTAAAGGATCATGAAAGCATGATATATAAATGAGCCGCCCAATGTTAAAAGATTACTAGTGGTTAACCTTAGATTTGAACATGCTTATATGCTACCATATCCATAGTTTAAGCATTTATTCCAATCCCTAACTAAGTATGAATTCTATAGTCGAGTATTATACTAACTACAAGTGTACAACAGTAACTATCCCAACACATTAGAATCTATCTAATTCTACGAATAGCCTACAACTGGCAATCAATATAGTGAAATAATCAAATACTAAGCTAATGGTGACAGGTAATCATGAAACGGTAATGTGCGAAAAGACAGGTTACGGCCGCGAGGTACTTGCTTTGAGCACGCTGCACGATGGATCCGAAATGCGCAACTGCTCAACTGCTCGGTCAGCAGCTGTATGCAAACCTACAGGATGGAATGGAAGGCAACCGATCAGGCATAGATGAATTTAATAAAGGAACAACAGGAAATGAATTTGACCGGAAAGAAAACGGTTCGCTAGCCCCCACGGCTATACGAAACGTCGTTCGGCCAAACGAAACGACGTTTGGCCGTGCGAACGGCCATTCGGTCAAGCGAAACGTCGTTCGGCCGAGCGGACAGCCGTCGGCCGCACCTCGCCCACCGACCGCCGCCGCCGCGCGTGCCGCCGCCACCCTAGCGCGTCGCGCCGCCGCCGAAGTCGGGCCGCCCGCCACACCGCCGCCGCCTAGCCGGGCCGGCCCGGCGCCGTCGTCGGCCGCCGCATGCAGCGCGCAGGGAGAGAGAGAGAAATAATAGATAGGAAAAAGATCTGATGGAAGGAAGCTGCGCACGAAAAAAGAGTAGGGAGGTCCCTATTTAAAGCCACATATTGATTAGATTTTTTATTTATTTATATTTTTTTGGTGCTACATCAACTGATGAAGTGTGTAATTTTGAGTGCTGATACGTTAACGTGACAAGTACTATCTACCAAACGTCAATTTAGCTCTAGTTAATGATCTGCAAACAAAATCAGCTATCCTATCTAGTCTTCATTTATTAGTGAGCTGAACGGCTGAGATGTTCCATGAAGAACCCTTCTTGCGCAGATCGATCATTTGAGAAGTAAGGAACTGACAAGTCGACATTGTTCAACAAACTCTCAATCATGTGCAGTAGTAGATACTAGTCAGTGACATGGCAATTAAAGAGCTATTGCTGCTATGCCCTTTTGCTTCCCTACTCATCTCCAGCCCTCCTTAAAGCAAAGGGCCTCTTTGGGTGTGGCTATAGCTTATACGATACAGATTACGGAGAGATATACTCATTTACGATTTTGACTGATACAGATGTTGGACTTTTAACATGTAGATCGTTTAACTTGTAGTCTCCATCTTAAAAAAATACTCTGTTTAAAAATTAGATGCTATAACAAAAACAAAAAACCGCTAACATCAGAAAAAAGAACAGACCCAAAGTCCCTTTTCTAATCATGCATCCAGGAGCCTGAAACCAACTTTACAGAAAAGTGACAGCTCAAGAGATCAGATTATTGGACGAGCCTACTGTGCCGTACAAATGGCATGAAACGTCAGCGCATCATAAGCTGGGAGAATTGGTTGGTTGTGATTTGAACCTAACGAACAAAAAAATTGTAAAAAGTTTGGAGCATTTAGGAGATGGTACAGTGGAAAGATAGCCTAGGATGGGGACAGCCCACCAGCACTGATGATGTGCATCACAGACTGCGTAACAATCTGGGACAGCCTCCGAATTCCAGAATGCTACCGCTATACATTAATAATCTAAATTTAGTACTACTATTAAGAATTTCAGCAGCATCTCTCCTGTTTATATGACTACAAACAGAAACAAATAACACATAAAGAACAAGCTGCATTAAAGACAATTGATTCCATAACGATGATAAACATAACATAAATTAAATTTAGGGCTCCGCACACAAGAACATTCGAAGGTTCAACCACAAAGAGAAAATTTACCAAACTAGATATACTACAATCAAAAATGATTATCTAGGAAGTATGAATTGTATTAGTATTTGCATGAGACGTGAATGAGCTTTTTCCCGCGTGAATGAGCTTTTCCCCCTTCTCAATGCATGATGACTCCAAAGATCACCAAAAACCAACAAATAAATAAAGGTGCGTCCAAACACTCGACAAACACATAATAGAACAATAAACACTACCAAAGCATAAGCATTAATCTCACCATGCCATTTTCCACATGTTTCATAATCATAAACATAAACATGATGTTCTTCACACGTCCCAACATAATAATATCATCATTCTCATATCATACATCATCATTTTTCATCAGTGCAATGCAAAACTACTCCACATACTCATTTGCTCATCATATTGCATATACTGATATAGCCGAGTGAACACCCATCGATGTTCACCCCATCATGAGCCCGTCCTCGTGGATGTCTTACTCATCCACCGTGGTCCTCGTGGATGTCTTACTCATCCACCCACGGTGGATGTTTTTCTCATTATATGAGAATGCACATGATGATGATGCATATGTCTAATGTCATAAACATATTTCATCATTATCATCATTAACATGTAAGCATTATTACTTACCATGTTCCATCATCATCATCATCAGATAAGCAACATCATATGATTGTAAACATCGTATATTCCATAAAATTTACCGTCTACCGCTATACTATGCATTTACCTGATTAAACTCATGGATGATATGTGGGCGGCATGGATCCTAGGCCTGCCTCTGAAAACACATTAACCATTTTAATTCATCACTAAAACAATACGCCAATGCATGTACACATGAAATCTTAATCTTCTAACAGCACTAAATTCATTTTTAATAATCATAAATATCCGATCGGATGACGGGTGCGTGCGTGAGTGGGTAGCTGCCGCGCGCTTGGGTGTTTGATCGCGATCCGACGGCGTGCGCGTGTGATGTGGGGTTGTAGGCAGCCGCGTCGCGATTTCGGCCGTCGGGTTGAGATCCGACTTATATATATACGTATGATTTCATACTTTTGTAAATAGGTACTTTCACTTCATACGTATGTACGTATATACATATATGGTCCTGGATTTGCATGTTTGGCTAACTCGTAGGTGCGAGCTGAGTATAAACCTTGGGTTCTTCGAGATGGCCACGTCGATGGGAAGCGTCTTACTAATTTGTGACATATTTGATTAGATATGCGTTGATTCTCTCCGACGGTACCCATCATCGCTCCAGACGACCACGTTCGTCCTTGTCCCATGCCTTTTCTCCCACGCGCGCCGTGAGACCCGCCACCCACCTGCAAATGGCACTACGATGATGGTGATCATTTTAGCTTATTTTTGGTGGTTTATAGCTAAAATGCACTATAGTTGGCTAAAAAAATACCATAGCTGACAGAGGCTTTTTTAATGTAATTAAATTTAAAAATTAAAAATATAAAAATATGTTAGTCCATCACAAATAACGTATATATATATATATATATATATATATATATATATATATATATATATATATATATATAGGAAGCCTCTTTTCTACACCCGGTGTAGTTACTCCCTATGTCGTATCTCACAACGTTAGAAGTATCTCGTAACGGAGGGTATGTACATGTAGTATACGAGTATTTAAGACCATCTAGGTGGTATGAACAATTTTTCAGAGGTGGTATGTACATTTTTTAGACATACTCCTTTTATGTGTGTATATGAAGGTATTTCTAAAATATGGTAAAACTATGGTTTCCTTGTAATTTTTCTTGTGGTTCACACCGAGTATCTTATAATTACTATACTGAGTATACCTAAAGTGATAAAGGAGTATTTTATGTTTGTTTAGGTGGTATATTAGAGGTGGGAGTAACTACACCGGTGTAGAAAAGATTTTCCTATATATATATATATATCAACCCCTATTACGCGAGGAAGGAACCGCAGCGAGGGCTTGGCCACGTCGCCCATCACGCCACGCCAGCAGTGGCAGCCAATTCTTGTACGGTCGATGTGGTAATTCCCTCGTATTTTTTCGAAATTACGTCAGGTCCTTGGTTCTCGCAAAAAATCCGCCTATTTTTTGGCCCCTCCTTTATGTTATGGCCTCCACAGCTTCGAAATTACGACGGGTCCTCGGTTATTTACGCATGTGTTCCTCTCGCGTTTTTATTTACATACAAGTCCTCGCTTTTTCCAAAAACCCTTTACCTTCCTCGAAATTACACATATACCCTTGGATTTTTTAATAATCCCTTGCGATTACTGATTGCTGACGGCGTGGCGCCGTGCCTATGAGGCTAGTATATATATATATATATATATATATATATATATATATATATATATATATAAAGAGAGAGAAAGAGCACTACTGTACAGAGAAATTAAACATCAGGTGGCTATATATGCATGCATGCATGTGCAGGGTGAAATCAAGCGCCAACTGCGTGCATGCATGCTGTTATATATGAATTAGCAAGAACGCGCGCGGAGACACCGAAATGTTGTGCGTTTGCGGTTCATGTCAGCACACGTGTACATAATAAATTATTTTAATTATTATTGAGCTTTAAAGAATCGAGTTCGAATCTACTTGAGCTTAGATTAAACTAAACTTAAACTTAAATTCGACTCAGATTTCTAACAAAGGGCCTGTTTGGTTCATAGCCATAGTTTGCCATAACTAAGATAGGCACATGCCAGAGTAGTGGCGTGCCAACTTTGCGGCAGCTCACATGATAGCTGACTTGCTGTGCACGGATTCATGGAGGGAACAAAGAGAAAGTAGAAATCGATCAGCACAAGCACAGCTCGATCCAACCTAAAAGACATCAACGAAATGCAAAGAATAAACAAAAATGATGGTTCTAACCTTTGTCCGTTCAAGAAGCCAATGGATCTGTGGAACGAGCAAGGGGATTAGATTGGAAAGTAGAGAAGAATAAGCAGAAGAAGGGGATCCTGGATGCGTACAAACCTGATCTGGATTTGGAGGTAAGTGAGATGAGGATTGGAGCCTTGGAGGGGATGGAGGTGACTGAGAAGGGGACGGGAGAAAAGAGGAAGGGGAAAGATGAAAGGTGGCCAGTGGAAAAAATATAAGCGATATTAGAAGACAATTGCTCGCCAGCACATGATTGCGTGCCATCCCGAACGACTGCGCGCCATAAAAAGTGCGCGCCCTTTTTTTCCCTCGGCGGTGACGAGCGTGGTGTACGCGCCCTTTTTCCTTGCTTCTTGCGGTGACAGCAGCGCTGCAGACAGCGTCTCGCCAATTGTTTGGCGGACGAATCGTCCGCCGCACTTTCGGTGTTTTTTCTTTGGCAAGTAGTATAAGAGGCGCCTAAGATTCTTTGACGAGCCATGTTTCTGGATAAGAACCAAACGGTGGCTAAACAGATGCAACACGCCTAACATTCGGTTAGGCAACTCAAAGCTACGCACCAAACAGGCCCTTAAACCTAAAAGTCCTAAATTCTACAGCTCGACTCATTTACGGCGCTAGCCACCAGCGGATCCACGAACCCCGCCATGCAGTCGGTGCTAACTACACCCCCTACCTCTCTCTCTCTCTCTCCTCTGTCTCTGTGTGTATGATATGATGCTCCTCTCTGGAGCTAGCTAGCTAGCCTGCTTGTACATCAGTAGTAATAAATGATGCATACATGTGCCATCAGTAGTAGCTAGCTAGGTAGCGCGCCCAGCCGCAGATGTACGTACGTATATGCATGAGTAGGGAAGACAGATGGAGGCGACTCGTATGGACTAGCTCTCCAGTCTCGACAAGCGGCGTGCCACGTGTACCGTGATGATCCGATGTGTTTACGTTGGATTAGGGCACCGTCCGTTTCGGTTTCATTTTTTAGTTTTTGATTTGTTTTTTACTATTTCTAAATTTTACTTTTTCTAACTTTTTAAAGCTTTTTTTCTATTCTTTTTTACCATATTCGTTTGTATTATCCATGATAGGCTAACATGTTTTTTTTTGTTTTTAAATTTAATTACATCAAATAAGTTACCATCAACTACAGTGTAATTTCAGTTAAGTACAATATAATTTAAACTATAAACCCTACTTTTTTCAGTTCAAATAAGCGGGCTCTAGATAAGTATGTATCTATGTGCTCTCTACGAGATCTACCACTTGGATCCAGACCATGGTAGTGCTGTGCTGTGCATGCATGATATGGCATGGTATGGTATGGTATGGTATGACGTGGAGGATTAATGGAAATCACTAAATAACACTCGAGTATTTTTTTTTAACTCAGAGCTCCTAGATTTTGAATCCCTCTAGATACCTACTCCAAAAAATCCTATCATATTCAAAAAAATCTCGAGTGTTTTTTTGCTCAGAGCACTCAAATTTTGAATCCCCTAGACCCCTCCAAAAAAAATCTCACCCCCTTCAAAAATATCTGGGTATTTCAAACCACAAAAAAACACTCGAATCCGCTAGACACCTCCTCCAAAAACATCTCACCCCTTAAACAAATCAGAGTTCTCCTAATAACAAAAAAAACACTTAAATTCCTCTCGACACCTCTAAAATATAAGTGCTCTCGAGGGCCTCTAGACACTCTCCCAGGATTAATTCCAATTTCCATCCAAATTTTACCAGTCGAGCCGAGCCGAGCCGGTAGGTTGGTAGAAAGAGAGAGGGCCTTAATTCTTGATACGGCCCATTATCTAGTGGGCCTTTGCTAAAAATGCACTTGCTCGCCCAACCGGAGCGAGCCTACGGCGGCGGCGACGAGACGAGGGTTCCCTTGATTATTAATCGGACCGTCAGGAAGGAGGAGGAGGAGGAGGACGACGACGAGCCGCAAAGCCAAAACCAAGCGAATCCTGCCAGTCGGAGACCTGCTCCGTTGCCAGATCCACGAGTGGTTCCGCCGCCACACAATCCCCACCGTCGTCACCCCCCTCCCCGCCGCCTTCATCCGCTACCTCGCCGGCCAGCACGCATACCCCGACCCCGACGCTGAGCCGACGAAGACGCTGCGCCGCTCCACGCCCACCTCCCCTACCCCGTCCCCCTCCTCAACAGCGACAACTCCGACCTCTTCTTCGACCGCGAGGCCGACAACCCGCTCAGGCCAGCCTTCCCCGAGCTCGAGGCCGCAGTCGACGCCGCCATCGCCGGTCTCAGCGGCGCCGCGCTCCCCAAGCTCAACTGGAGCGCGCCCAAGGACGCAAGCTTCACGTCCGCTAACGCCACGATCCGCTGCACCTGCTTCGCCATGCTGCTCCGCTCCTCCGACTGCGTCGCCCACCGTCATAATGGCAATATAGTGGTGCTGGCTCTCTCGAGGGAGACTTGTGAGGAGGGAGGCAAGCAAAGTGCTGCAGATGATGCGCCGGAAGAGGATGTTGGACAAGAAAGTAACGAGCTGAGTTGGGATGACCTTGCGCTCGGCAAGCGGTGCCCTCCGTGGAGTGTTGAGGTGCACAACCCAAGATTGAGGATTTCTCTGAACAAGTAACTGAGCTTTGCAGAATTGTACATTTGATGTGTATGTGAGAGCTGATTGATTTCAATCCATGGGGTGGGTATACCTTGCCGCTGCTGTTTGCATGGGAGGAGCTCGAGTTTAGAGTGGTGATGCAACAGGGCGCAGTGAGGCCAGGATTGGGGGGATGTGTTCCTGAAGAAGGCTGACGGGGAGGACCTCGACAGACTCAGGCCCTGTTATTTTCAGCTTCTAAAGGCTGTTTTTCGGTTTTTCTACAATAACTAGCTTCTAAATAGAGTATTTTTTTAAGACAGGACTTACTAGTTAATTGTAGTACATACTTTACTGATTTCATTTATATCGGCAAAAGCCGCACGTGGATTTCTGTTACTCTGTAATCTCTTGTATAAATAACCCAAAAATCACAAACCGCAACCAAAAGCTATAAACCGCAGCAAAAAAAACAGGCCCTGGGCCTCACTAGGTGGGGATTCGTAATTGCAGTCTCGAACAAGGTGTTTGAACAACTTAAAGTGATGACTGCTGGTAAATTCTCATCTGTCACATACTTGCAGTTGCCGGCTTTCTTCAGATTGTTATGCAATCTCGTACGTGTTACTACGCAGTTGTTTCTTTTCAGGAACTTGTATAGTGCTAGGTTGTTAGTGTGGGAGATGTAGCAGTTGTAACTTCCAAGACATGAGCACGTACTCTGTCCTTGGAGATCACATTCCACTAGGGGTGCCATCCAAGTGGATACGTCGATACGGACATATCGTTTTTTCTGTATCATATTTTATATTTTTTTCTCAGGGTCGGAGTCGGATACGGACAATACCAGATATCTATTTCTCCATTCCATTTCCATTCCATAATCTTTCAGACGGTCGGTCGGACGAAAATTATCCGCTTCTCTCCATTCCGTTTCCATTCCATAATCTTTCAGACGGTCGGTCGGACGAAAATTATCCGCTTCTCTCCATTCCGTTTCCATTCCATAATCTTTCAGACGGTCGGTCGGACGAAAATTATCCGCTTCTTTGTACAGGACATTGGACAGTATCATACAATCAGAGCAAACATGGAGAAACTAATTACTGAGATGTTGAAGGAAGAACACTCAGTACTCTCGCTTGTTTAGATGTGACAATCTGTCTATATATTATTTTATTCCTAGGTAAAGTCACAACAGACTTCCTCGTATCAATTGACTTGAACATATATATGGACGGATATCACTTAACCCGTATCTTATTCTATATTTTTTCCTCAGAGCCAGAGTCGGACACGGATTCTTCCACACCATCTAGTAATGTATTGCATTCTTATTTCTCTGTTTCAATCCCATGTGACTTTTGAGCACAAGTATGAATTAAAACCAGAAGCTGAGAAGCCTACGAGTCCATGGCATCCCTCCCTTGTCAGCAAAAATATGATTGAACTAAACCAAGGACGTACGTGAGGAGCATTTACTTACCTCGCATGCAAACTTCAAGTTGCTTTCTCTTTTGTTTGCAACAGCAAAAAAAAAAAATTCAAGAAAGTCATGAATTTAATGCACATGCATGTGAAAATGTCCATATATTATTCTTTTCTTCTCTATTTCTTTAGACTCATATACTCTTTTTATCTTTGGCAGAAGCACCGCAGCATCGGAGTAGCAAAATATCTCTGAAATGACTTGAGAAAAATTTACAAAACCAACGTATTACCATTGATATAGTTTGGACTGAACTCTAGTCTTCAGTGGTTTACCAATCGAACTACAAGTACTTTGCCCACCCACTGTAGTACTGACACAGTAACACTACAGCAACTACGATATTGATAAACTGAAGCGAACTGCGAAAAGCGTCACATTGTGCTACAGGCAAGAGTAGCTTAAGGACTCCCCTGATCACATGAAGGAAAATGCAACTTTCTTTTGGTATTAGGGCATACCTGAAGTGCATTGTTGCAGCCGTACCTTGAGTTCCAATATTCTTAAATGTCTCGATTCTAAAAGCACAAGCTGCTCGCCATAGTCCAAATTCTGATATTTTGTGAGAGACCACTACAAACCGGCGTTCACAGCTCCGATTAACTATTTTACATGACCACCTAAGACAAATGAAACAGCAACCACAGAACTAATCTAGGACTATGCATTTGTGACCATTTATTCTTGAAGAAGACTCTGACCATCTACAGCATCAGGAGCAGTGGCAGATTCGACCAATCTGTCGAACTCAATAATGGTAGACTGAAAATTGAACCGATACCCACTCTGCATCCACGATCTTATGCACATTGTAGCCTCGATGCTACTAAGAGGAAGGCAGTACTGCTGCTTGTGGATACTGTCCCCTTTGCTTGTGAACACTTCTTCAGGATCCAGTGAGGTTCCTTGGATCGCTAAAAAATCACGGGCCATCAAGGAGAGACGTGGGTAACGGGAGGAATGCCCCCTCCACCATTCAAGAGCATCAGTGGAAATTGGTGCGGGGGGCTCCGCAAGATACTGAGAGAGCTCATCGGCAGCAGTGCTCATGCTCACACGACGGCGTTTACGAATAATCTCTTCAGCAAAGGAGAATGCGCCACCATCCTCGGTGCTGTCTTGGGTGCTGTAGCCATTTCCAACAGGTTGGAAGGTGCTGCTGTAGTCCCTGACAAAATGGTTCCTTGCATCCTCCAAGTTGCTGGTGGAGTTGAGGGCTTCAGGGATGAACTCTCCTTTGATCCTTGGATCAAGAATTGCAGCTGTGAAGGTGTAGATGTTGTAAGCTTGAGATGTGAAGTTATGAGCTGTCTTGGACATGTCGCTGGCAATGTTCTTCAGCCACTCCTGGTGGCTGCTGTCATGGCAGGCATTGATCAACTCAAAGACATGGTCCATGAAGAAGAAGACCAGCCCAACCGTTGGTAATTTGGAATTACAAAGGTTGGTGGTGGTTTTGTAGAACGGCTCAAGGTACGAGTGCAATGAATTGACCACTGACTTCTCTGCTGCACTCAGAACCCAGTCCCTGGGTCCAACGATCTCTTCAACCTTCTTGATGGTGTTATCCATTGCATTAGGGGCCTAAAGGAAAACAGTTAAAAAAAACTGAACAGCAGAACTACCGACCATGATGGAAAATGAAATACAGGTATGGACTATACAGTACCTTCTTTACTACATCAAGCATATTATAGTTACCATTCCAATTCGCTGAATGGTCAAATGGGAGTTTCCATGAGCCTTCTTGGTAAACTACAGTCCAGTGCTTAAAATCCTCCATCATCTCCTGGTTTGAATTGGTCTCGAGAATGAACTCACGAATCTTGGACAAAACTGGCTTCACATTTTCCAGGCCATCTTCTACGATAATCTTGAGTGTCCGAGCAGCACAGGGGATGTAGCAGAAGGGAAGTTTACGGGACTCGAGCTCCTGCCTGAGCTCATGACAAGCATGAACTGCATGTTGGCTGTTATTATGTGTGCAAGCAAGGATTTTTGAATCAGTGTTAAACGCCCGCAAGACATCCATTAGAACTTGCAAAATCTCGGAGCCCGTGCATGGGTATCGGATACGGCACACATCAAGAAGAACTTTCTGCGAGACCCAATTTTCATCAATCCAATGGCACTTTACAGACATGTATACTATTTGCTCGTAAGACGTCCAAAAGTCCAGGGTAATAGAAAGCCGGGAACTGATACGTTGCAGAGATGCCTTGACATCCTCCTTCATGCTTATGAACACTTGAAGGATAATTTCTTGAGCCTTTTCTTTTGGCCAAAGCTTGACAGATGGGCTCAGATACTTGCAACTGTCGATAAGCATACTATCTTCGAGGGTGGAGGGTGGAAGGGAGGAGCTGACGAGCCACCTAAGAAGTAACCAGTTGACATGGTCGATATCAATTGCTGGTTTCGCTTTAGGCTGAGGATGGCATTTAATCTGAGCTTGAGCTTGGGGTTGAGGTTGAGTGTGAACTTGAGGTTGAGCCTGGGCTCGAGCTCGCACTGGAGCATGAGTTTTTTTGTTTCTGGCAAACATGCTGGCATGTGTGGTACTCTGGGCAGGGTCACCCTCAGGAAGTTGGCTATAACCAGGGTGGCGGTTATTAAGATGCTTCCCAAGATTACCTGTACACAACGACCAAGCATATTACTGGATGTGGTGTTTACAGTTTAATTACAGGGTAATTAGTTAACGAGTGCTAAATATGTCAACTGGATGGTCTTGAGCTGCGAACATATATCATGAAAAAAACTGAATATTTGGAAAGGACATGCGCATACATGTGCAAATTACAAATTGATTTAACGATGGCAACCAGTAACTATAAACATCGACCTTGCTCTCTTTTTTTTCATTGTTAAGGCAAAAATGTTTCGATTGGATGGCAGGCTATTAAGTGAGGTATTGATCGTTACCAGTTGCAGTAGTGAGGCAGTAGCTCTTCCTACAGAGCTTGCAGACGCGGGTCTTGCCGTCGGGGGCAGTCTCGAAGAACTTGAGGTAGAGGGATTTCATGGCCTTCTTCTTGGGCTTGGTCCCTTGGCCCCTGTCCGAGGAGGAGGAGGCCGCCATTCCGGGCACGGCGGAGATTGGGTCTATGCTGGGCAAGAGAGTCATATCAGTGAGAGTTGTGTTCCCCATACCGATCTGTTGCAAGAAAATGTCAGTCTGGAAGATTGGCAAGATGAAAGGTTTTGCAGATAAGGGCCAATGCTGCACCCTGCACATGACGTAGTCTTTCAAAATTGATCTGGCAGGTTATCGCACATGTAATTCATTCGCATATGTTTTGCGCTGGTTACTGAACGAGTAGTAGCAGTAATTTTGGAGGGGAGAACTGAGATGGATGATCTGTGTTGACCGAGATGTGAGCTGCAGATTTCGATTGTGCAGTCACTAAGCAGCGTCGGTGGCGGTGGTTGCCGGCTCAGATGCTTGCAAGAACAGAAAACGCTCGTGAAAATGGGAATCTTTGGGGGATGTATGGATAGACGGAAAATTCCGCTTTGATTTCGTCTAGCTTGTGTGAATTTGCAAGCGAGCGCTCTGTGATTTCGAGAAGAAGAGAAGAAAAGGAGCAGAACAGAAGGGAGCGAGAGTGACCTTGGGAGCGAGCCGATGGATCTGGGCGAGGGGGCAGCGGCGCCGAGCCACCAACCAAGGCGAGGAAGGAGACGCGGCCGGAGCAGCGCAGGAGGGCGGAGCCGCCGCGCCGATCGAGCGAGCTAGGGTTTGGCTGGGTTCGAGCCTTGCTTCTGCCTGGTTTGGACCGCATGGGGCGGAGCGGAGCGGCTCGGTCGGTGCCAGCCCAGCCGGCTTCCCTGGCCGCTCTGCTTGCTCGCTTGTGCTTCGCCTTTACTTCGGAACTCCAGTCTCATTCTATTTTTTCTATTCCAGCCTTTCTTTTTCCGGATGAATTAATGATTTGCTCTATCTTTTATTGAAATGACAAGTGATGTCTTATTGACATATGGATCCTAGTCCCGCATATCAGTGAGACATCACGGAACATTTTATCCAATGGCAAAAAAAGATGAGGCAAATCATCAAATCTACCTGTTTTTCCCCTATTCTTTTGTATACGGTTCTTCGTATAATTCCGTATTTTTTATCTTGTAGACCTTCAGAATAATTTTTTGGTTGTGCGAACCAAAAGGAATGGTGATTTTGGGATGTACCAAGTCCGAGTGGATTTATTTTTTGTCCCATATTTTTCTAATATATTTTTTTAATGGGAATCGAAATCTTAGATGGATCTAAAGATTATTTAGATTCCTTTAATATATTTAGTACAAATGTTATAGGACACATGGTTTTTTTACAGGAGAACTACGTCCTCGAGCTTGAGGTCTGAATTTTTTCATAATAGTACTCCTACTGACTTTGGATTTAGTGATGAATAAATTCGCTTTGTCGAAATCTCTATAATGAGTAGCATTTGCTGTTGCCGAATAAACCAACTTTAGGATGCGATAAGATGCTCGATAAGGCATGAGGTTCAGTATCATAACAGTTTCTTCGTAGTGATGACAGCGAATCTCATCAAGAACTCTTTGTGCTTTGAAAATAGATATATGGATGCGTTTTTGTGCTTTGAAAACCCGTTCGAACTTAAGTAGAAGATCGGTTGGAACTTTCCTTGTGAGTTTCCTTAGCCCACTCTTCTTCTTTATTCTAGAGGAATACTTTACCATTTTGAAACTTGTCATAAATAAGGTTATTCCCGGTCTACCTTTGTTTTTTATTTTGAATCTTTCTATTCTGAATTCGGTTAACGATGAGATTTGTTATCTTTTCTTGCACTTTCATAACTCGTGAAAGGCCGAGTAGGCACGAATTCCCCCAATTTGCGTCCTACCATAGGATTTGTTATGTAAATAGGTATATGTTCCTTTCTATTATGAATCACAATTGTATGACCAACCATTGTGGGTTGAATGCTAAATGCCCGGAATCACGTTACTATTGTTTCTTTCTCCTCCTTCATATTGACCTTTTCGATTTTTTTCCAATAAATGATGAGCTACAAAAGGATTCGTTCTTTTCGTATCACACCTGATTACTCATTTTTTCCATTTTAAAGAGTGGCATTCTATGTCCAATATCTCGATCAAAGTATGGAGGTCAGAATAAATAGAATAATGATGAATGGAACAAAGAGAAAATTCCTTTAGCTGGGTAAGGGGCGGATGTAGCCAAGTGGATAGAGGCAGTGGATTGTGAATCCACCATGCGCGGGTTCAATTCCCGTCGTTCGCCCATCGCATTATTGCAAATTCCAACAATACAATTTTTCATATTCCTAGTTACGTATTTACTTACAGCGACGAAGAATAAAACTGTATTTTTGTGCTACCCTGTTCCATTCAACTATTGCAGCAAGCAGCACACATCTGTGCACTGCAGTAAATGGTACACACCTGACCACAGCACTCCAGGTGTCCTTTGTTAGAAAGGAAACCAAAACCAAAAAAAAGAGCACTCTCGCAAGATCGACAAGTAAAAACCTAAGGAAAAAACCAGTTGAACCAGTCACAATACTTTCTGTTAACGATGCACTTCATGACTTCTGGTAAGTACTTTGAACCAAAGCTACACTCTTTTATCACAGTACAGAACAGACACACTGCTAGTCTAAAAAAGGGCAGAAGTTACTGAGTTAAGCCCAGCATTGTGTACCACGAACGAGATCGGCCTATACAACAAATCTCAAACACACAACAAATCTCGAACACAAGGTACACACTAAGGGGCACAGCACAGCTTTTACCTATAAAAGCATCAGTTGCTCATCTACTAACAACTCTTACACAGCACAGGGTATTATAATCACCACGTGAATGACAAACCTACAGCCCCTGTCGAGCAAGGGGCATGCAAGGGACACGCTAAAGTTCCATTTATTTGCAGAATAGTAAGTGGTTGCACTATGGTAGAGGCTACAACACCAGTGAGTATGACGGACAGTACATGTCTGCTATCATCGACCTCTTCAATAGGAATCACGGTGCGGATAAGAGTTTCCCTGGCCACCCCTTCCCATGTTTCCATAGCCTCTGCCACCGTAGTATGACCCACGTGAACGACCACCACCACGGTAACCACGCGCACCACCACGATAGGGTTGGCGATGCCTTGGAAAATCTCCAAAAGTCTTTGCAAAAATAACCATCATCAGCAAAACATTGACGACACAAGAAGATCAAGAAAGAAGGTGGCTACTGTACCTGTGTGTCTAGTTTCCGCTGTTCTGAAAATTTTGGCCTTCCGTCGTGCCCTCCACGTCCAAATGTTCCACTAGAAAGGGAATCGAAAAAATCATCCTTGACATAAACAGTCTGCATAAAGGTTGAAAGGCAGGTTAGGTTTTTGATACGTCCAACATGATGCTAAAGATCATCTAACCTTAGCAGCCAACTCTGGAGTGTGTTTTTCCTCATCCTCCAGGTCTTCATCAAAGACATCATCTCCCAGCTCACCATCTTTATCCCTTGACTGGGATTTCTTACCAAGATGACCCCAGACTTCATCTTTGTTAAACTTCTCATTCATGGCCATGAAATCAAATTCTTCAGTAAAATTTGTTACAGACTGCGAGAACTGCACAACAGGAAACTAGAAACTCAGAATATTTCTATAATTAGACGCCAACAGTACAAAAACATGAACACATGGTGCAAGAGGCTATGAAGGTTATACTCTAGCGTGTCCAAGATACTAAATAGCGTTCGTAGCGCCCTCAATAGTGGTCACAATTGCAGTAGTGGGGCATGATCGCTACCAAATCAACATAGTGGTCCCAAGTAGTGGATTATAACGTAGCAGCCGCAATAGCACTTGTCACGTTGTCAGACCGCTATAGCGCCCCGCTATTGACACATTGTTCCTGTGAGGTCCTTTTGGGCACTGCCACAAGATTTGTCGTGTGCTGTCGTGTTCGACGGCGGCCAGTGCTCATCTTCCTCTACACCTTCCGCTACTCGTCGTCCTCAGCCACCAGCCTACAGTTCTAGTGTCAACTAATTTATGATGTATGTAGTGATCAGTCTGATCAAGTACTAGTTCTACTTCAGTGCTTCTAAGTTATAATTGATATGCATGTTGTATTGTTCTAGTTGCTATTTTGACATGCTAGGAAGTCATGATATGTATATGATTTTACTCAAAATAATTAGTGTTTTTTAAATTCTGCTATAGGAATATAGCGTCCGCTATATCGCTTGCTATCCGCTATTCACTATGCGGATGCCAATCCGCTATTACCCCGCTATTCGCTGTTTAGTACCTTGAGCGTATCATGTGTTTATGGGCCTATTTGGCCTAGCTTCAGATTCAGTTTATGGTTTTATAAACTGCAGTCATGGACAAGCAGATGCCTTAGTTCTTTACTCAAATCACTAAAAGAGTATCATGTGTTTACAGGCCAATTTGGCCTAGCTTCAGCTTAAAGTTTATGGTTTTATAAACTGCAGTCAAGGACAAGCAGGTGCCTTAATTTCTTACTCAAATCACTAAAAGCCAAAGCCCTTCTTCCACTATAAGCCCCTAGAAAGGCTTAAGCTAGTGGCACAGGGGCATAGGACTAATGGGAATTACAAGCCAAAGCCCCAATAACAGAGAAACTCCAGCTGGGTTAAATAGGGCCAACGGTGTCAAGAGTTAAGAGACAATGCATCTAAAACACTGAAACATGCTTCAATTTCTTAAGAAGTTTGTTAACACTAGTAGGAGACCCCACATAGATCGGGAAAATAGCGCAGATTTGCTGAAATCCACCCTAAAAAACCAGTTTCAGTGATATAAGATAATGTATTGTTAAGGGAGTTTGTTGAAAGTTCTTTGTAGAGGAGGAGTTTGTTTGGGGAAAGTTTTTCTCTGGTTCTTTTAGTGGTTTTAATGTTTTATCACGGAATAGCTCTTTAAGTGGTTTTTTCTACACGGTTTGCGGGTGGGTGGGAGGGTATATGGAGAAGGAATAAGACTCTTTATAATAGGAGATGAACAGGATGGATGAATCTATACTAATACACAAAGATGAATTGATGTTAAGTATGTCTACCTCCCCCTCCCATATCCCACATAAAACCACTAAGGGAAAAAAAACTGTAATCTGTCCCTCAGCTCTCACCTCCCACACAAAACTGTTTAAAAAACCATAGAAAAAACTTCTCCAAACAAACTCCTCAAGATAAAACTCCCCCCTAATCGCTAAATCCTATCTGACATATCTACAATCTCTGCATCCTACCTTACACCTCTAAAATCTGTTTTTCGTTGGAGATCAGAAAACAAGTGGATCCCTGGCTAGCAAACTAATAAAATGAAATGAAGATAAAAAGCTACTGAAAATAGGTAACTCTAGATGACAAGTTAAGCTTATCGAAAAATAATAAACATCCAAGCGTATATGCTCAGCAGTCAGCATCTTTACAATAGAAGTATTATCTTTACAATCATGTTTGGCATAGATAAAATGAAGCTGTGTATATTGTATAATAATTTGAATAACACATATGTTTTTAAAATATACAGCGAGTGATTCTTTGAAAAGATGTTATAGCAAAGGAAAATTGCAAGCACCATAGCACCAGGGATAACAAAATTGTGCAATAGCATTTGGGATTTAAAAAGCTTTCCAAATAGACAATGACAACAAAAACAAGAGATACTGGAATGTATCAGGCATACCGCACTGCCTCTACCCCTTCCACGTCCCCTAAAGTTGTGATGTCCGTGTGAACTAGCACCATTGTACTGAAAACAAAATAAAACAGAACATAATGAAGGACATATTTTCTAATAATAAAATTAGAAAAATGAAAGAGATAAACAAGAAAAATATTAAGAGGATATATGCAAGAGAAATTTAACAAAATGGTATTTCATAAGCAAGTTTTATATAAGAAAAGGTGTAAAGGAAAAGCAAAGGGAACTCTTAATTATGCATTAAGAAACTAGATGGTTAGGGAGGTGTATGCCGGTTGCCGACATCATACTCACGCTACCTTGAAAGTGCTTACCATTAGAAAATAAAAATGCCACCTTGTTTTATCTCGTAGAACTTAATTTTAAAATTGTACATGTTGTTTTAAACTGGAAATCAACATCTGTGAAATTAAATATATCACTAATTTCTGCTTAAACATGTGCTGCCACAGGAATAATGACATGTTCTCTAGTTTTAGAATAGTAGCCAAAGAAAAGGAAAAAAGCAGCCAGCAGATTAACTTTGTCAATTTACTCAGTCAAATAAAGCAAGCTTATGCTAATAGGTTCATCAAGCCATTAATTTCCTAGTATAACTCTGAAGCAAATCATGTATCTAAATATGTGCACATGATTATGCACATAAAAGCGTTATTAGAACTAATAAAGCTCTTTTTCCTCATTAAGCACAAGATAGGTGTAGAAATGTTGGCATACCTTTTGAGTTGTTTGTTTTGGCAATGGTAGTATAGGTTCCTTATTTTCAGGTAGAGCACGTGATGGTGGATCAGGTAGCAATGGTTCTGCAACCCTTGATTTAGGCTCAACTGGCTGGACATCTTTGCTGCTCATCTGTAAAGGTGTCTGCATGGACTGAGATGATGAAAGTATGGATGGAGCATTCTGCAATAGTTGACCTGATGATACCAACAAAGGTGTTGGCATCTCCATTCGGGCTGAGCTAGACAAGGTAGCAGCCGAAGAAATTGCCTCAGATACTGTTTGGTATGCCAATGTTGGGCCTGGAATAGCGGCAATCTTACCGCTAACAAGAGAAGTTAAGTTCTGCGACGCTGTTGCACTAGTTTCAGCCATGGAAGTTGACTGGCTGGCTAAAGGAAGAGTGCCGCCAAGAGATGGCACCAGAGGAGTAAACAAAGGTCCCATGCTCGGCAGCAGAGGCTGTGAAGTTTCTGGAGCTAATAGCCTAGCAGAAGCAGATGCTGTTGTAGCAGGCAGGCTACCTGCGGAAGGGCCTTGACCAGTAACAGGTGGTTGTAACATGGGGGGCTGGAGTTCTGACAGTTTCTGTGGCCCAGATGGTAAAGAGGGATTCAGTCCTGGATATTGGTGAGTCTGGGGAACTGATAATCCTGGTGTGGGCTGAAGCAAAGGAGGTTGCTGCAAATGAGTTGGAAGCCCACCTGAAGGCGCATAGTATCCCTGCCAGTACATTGGAGGGACTGAAAGCGCTGAAGCACTTCCAGCAGGAGGCGGAGCAGAAGATCCCCACGAAGCACTTCCCGGTTGATATAAAGGAATATTACTCTGAAAACTTGGCCTCTGAAGCCCATATTGAGCTGCCTGGGAGCTGAGGTCTTGTAAAACTGCACCCCCAGCAGAAGGCAAACTTGAAGAAGTCGATGCTGGTTGAGAATAATGTGACTGTGGAACAAAATTGCATGAGCTGAGTGGCCCTAAAGGAATAGGTTCATTGCTTTTGCTTCATAGAGGTACCTGGATTATGGCAGGATCATTGTGCAGGGGAGCTGGTTGTGGTGGCGGTGGTGATGACTTAACTTGCAAATCCTGCAGAAACAAACCAATTGGCCCCAGGTAAGATATAATGACAAACACAATAAATCAAATGGATACCAGATAGTGTAAAGCAAATCAATTGTCGAACAGACAGAAATAATCCAAAAATGGTATCCTACCAATCTGCGTTTGAGCCCACCAAGTGGAAACGATGCACCAGGAATGTGAAGGAATTATTTAGAGAATGTATCCGTACAGCATTTAAAACAAATTTCAACAACTTAAAATTACGCAAAGGGCGTTATTCATAGTGCCATATATACCTTGATATCACTTCCCCTAAAGAGGATGTACTCATAAACTTTGTCGCTAGCAGGAATTTGCATTCCGTCTTTCTTTCGCCCTTCGGTTCCAAACGATCGCACTACGAAACAGGAAATGAACAGGTGTAAATCACAACCGCGACATGAACAAAGCATGGAACAACGCGGGATGTAAAGCAAGAGCTGAGCTACCAAAGCAACCATGTCGGGTTGATGCAACGAGCGGCTTTAATAATTCCTGGTAAAAAGGCGAAACTAGCGAAGGCCAACACCATTCTATCAGGTAAGGCTTCAAGAATTTTCGGAAATTTCGTCGAATCCCGACGCATAGCAAGGTCAGGGACTAGGGTTTACCCATCGGACGCAGCAGGGAACAGCAAATCTAGGGCCAAAACAGGCGCATCTGAGAAAGTGATTACCATTGCGCAAGCCGATGCTGGACTCCTCGGTGTTGATGTTGTAGAGGATGCCCTCGTACCTGATCTCGCTCTTGGAGGTCAGGCTGATGAGGCTCCCGATGTACGACTCCGGCGACGCCGCCCCGCCGCCGGAGCCCGCCGCAGGCGGCGGCCGCGCGGCCGAGGACGACGGTGGCGCTTCCGCCGCCATGGCCGCCGCGGGATTTGGGGGAGCGCGGCTAGGTGCGGACGAGAGGGAGGGAGGGAGAAACCCTAAGCGGCTGATCCGTCCGGGTCCGGCTGCTGTGTCATTTCGGGCTGCTCCTGTGGAGTATTAGACGGGCTGGGTCGGATGACGTCGAAATGGGCTTGTTTCCATCCCGGCCCGGCCCGGCTGCTCAAATTCCTTTTCTCGGCAAAGATGCGATTCATTGTGGAAGAGAACACAAAAGGAAACTTTTGGTGCGATTATACATTGGAGCGGGTTTATTTCAGTCTTCACATATATACTAGAATATTCTTTTCAGCTTATTTTATTATCCATATATAACTTCTTTTTGATCAAATAAACTAAACAACTTCTCTGTCACTGTTTTGAAAGGGTTTATCGGTTTTTGGTAGCGCCCGACGGCCGCCGTGACGTGGAAAGGGCGCTGTCGTCGGCGAACGACTTCTCGCACCTGTCGCCGACGTCCTCCGCCGCGAGGAAGTCGCCCGAGCCAAGATTCTCCTGCGCGTGCGTCAGGTCCTCGACGGCGTCGGAGTAGAGCCCGACGCACAAGCTCAGCGCCTGCGTCCTGGCTCTTCTTGAACAAGTCGTCGACATTGTTGAGACTGAAGATTCGTCTCTTATATGCCCCTCTTAGACATAGGGTTTTATGCTAGGGCCATAAGGGATATAATTTTTAATCTTAAACCCTCAAGGGTTGGGTGCTTAATGATGGTTCTTCTCATGGCGATTGGATAATATGCCAAGGGTCCGATTAAGCAATAGCTCTAATGCAGGTAACAGGTTTGGGTATTGGAGCGATTCTAGAACTTTTTGTTTAGTTTTATGCGCTGCTAGGCTAATTAGACAGATGTCACAAATTGTTGTACAAATCAAATCTTAGAGAATTTCCATGCTTAACGCTATCCTGTTATCTAAGATTAAAGTTTAGATATAGTTTCTAGGAGTAGGAAGGTCGCAATGCGGCGGGAGCACGGGCGTGCTGCACGCGGCGGGGCGGTGTCGATCGTGGTGAGGACCGAGCCTGCCGCCGCCGAAGCCGAAGCTGGTGGCGAGGGCGCGGAAGCTGGAGATCGACCAGGAGGAGGTGGGCGTGACGCCCAACGGCACCGAGTTCGTGATCGCGACGAGGACGTGCCGGAGCTGGACGCGTCGGCGCTGGTGGTGGGAGAGTGGTGGACGGCATGGACGTCGTGGACAAGATCGCCAGCGTGCCCACCGTGAAGGATAACATAAATGGAATCGAGTCTTGCAATTTCCTTATTCAGAATTGGATAGTCTAGAGATGTAGACGCTAATTTTGAGGGTTTCATTCTATACGAACTGCTTAGTAAAACCCCTCAATAAATTTAATTCTAAATAAAAATTAAACAAAAATTAGCAATTGGAATTCCACTCATTCTATACGAACTGCTTAGTAAAACCCTCAATAAATTTAATTCTAAATAAAAATTAAACAAAAATTAGCAATTGGAATTCCACACAATTCCAACAAAAATAACTATAATTCAAAAAGATAAAATAAAACCAAAGATCGGTCGTTTGAGGAGAAACGCTCGAACGACCACGTAGCAGAGGAGGGCGACTGTGAGGACAGAGGCCACCTCGCATCGCGAGAAGCGTCCACATGCCGCGGACATCGCCGCAAGTATGGGCGATCCCGTTGATGTGCACCTCTTTATCGACGATGGCCTTGCATACCGAATGAGGCGGGCGTTGATGAGTCACCATGGTAGCCGGTAAATAGTACCCAACCGAATAGCCACATCAAGTACGTCTCGAGGTGCCGCAACACCGGTACTCGCTAGCCTCCGAATCCATCCGCCGACCGCACTGCACGAAAATTGTAATTTGATATGAATTCCAAAGTAAAATTGCTAAATAACAGTAATACGATCGAACTGCGAAAGTCACCACATGGGCGGGCTATGCCTCGCTGCGTCTGAGAAGACGTAGACGCACCGTGACCTCGGTCGGAAGAACCCCTCGACACGCCGGTTAGCGGCACGTTGCGTGAAAGGCGTCTCTTCCACGATAGACAGGTTGAGCAGTATTGCGACGCCTGCAAAATGGAAGCCATCTTTCCAAATAGGTGATTGGAAAGTATGTATCTCGGCCGTTATTGGTCTACCAGAGCTGTTAGCCGGGTCATTGTGGCCGCGAATGGGTGATTTGATGCATGAAGAGCACTGAACAAAATTGACTCGCGCCAGCCGGGTCATTGTGGCCTGCAGATAGGATAGGTTGCTGAGAGCTTCTTCCTGGGCCGCCCAAACATATGGATTACTGAGCTGAGAGGCTTCATATCCTACGTTAGTAGTTGGTTAGCTACTGCTCCACCTAGCAGTTGGTTGGCTCCTCAGATAGTCGCACTACTACTACGTCACGGGCCAGCAAGTCATGTGGGATGCTGGCCCATGGCTCACCATTCTCTGACCACCTCGGCCCCACCCACCCCATGGACTGAAATGGAATGGATGGATCATCGGCGGCCAATCCAAGCAGTTAACTGTGGAGCAGTAGCTTGTGATAAACACTGCTGCTACTACGTATAGTACTTTACTTAGGTACCTCATCACGAGCTATTCAGATCGGTCGGTCGACAACTCCACATCCACCCTACCCTACTGCTACTTCAAGGGAAGGAGGAGTACGCCACCGTCTCAACAACGAGCTGATCCACTGATGTAGGCTAGCCAAGCAAGCCTGGAAAATGTGCACTGAGAAGAGCAGAGAGCGAATGTTTCTACTGCTGATCGATCCGAGAGCTAGCAGACCAGCAGCAAGGTAGCAGGCAAGGTTAGATGTTTCCTTTTGAAGATTTTTTTTGAAATTTTGCTGGAATTTTAGGGAAATTGTGAACACCGGTGGTAGGTATCAAGGGAAGAATACAACATTCTGAAACTCGATTGCAGCTGTAACTCTGCAACTTACTCCATACTGGTCTGGGAGTAGCAGTAACATGTTGATGGGCCAAGCCAAATTGCGTCAAGATCCCCAATCACATGCATGGCTCATGCCTTGTAAAATTTGATTTGATATGAATTCAAAGTAAAATTGCTAAATAACAGTAATTTGGAATAAAAATTAAGTAGTTCAAATGGACCGACTGTCTAATGAAGTTGTTGGGTGAGGGTTTCCGCTATCTCGGTCCATGACCATCTCGAGTGACGATATCCGTTGGGACGTCAACCCAAAACTAAGTCCACGAGTCAACTTCGACGAAGTCCTCAAGATCAACCTTAGCGAGTCCTAGAGCCAACCCAGAAGGACCGGCCAACACAAGATGAGGTCCGAAAGCTCCGGACGAGGTCCAAAGTCACCACGAACTAACCCTAGAGTCTCGAACATAGCAGACCGCATGGGGTAAAGAATGAAGACCTTAGGAATAAGCTAGCCACGGAGTAAACTGTAACTCAATCAGCGCTCAACGCTCTATAAATAGGACTCCTTAGGCGAGTAAAGTACATCAACAATTGGATCTATATATGAATTCAATAAAAAAAAGTAAAATTCTTAATAACAAATAAAAGAAATTTTGCAATTTTGATTTGCACATGAATTCCAAAGTGAAATACATAACTAACTATAATTCAGAATAAAAACCAAAGAAAAATAGTAATTGGATTTGCATATGAATTCCAAAAAAACTAATATAAATTTGAAAAAAAATAAAAAAAAATTGCAATTTTATTTTCACACAAAATCAAAAGTAAAATCACAAAATAACTACAATTTGGAATAAATCAAATAAAATTAGCAATTGAATTCGTATACAAACTCAAATAAAAAATAACTAAAACTAGAGTAAAAAAATAAAATTAGCAATTTGTTTCCCACTTGAATTACTAAGTAAAATAGCTAAATAAATAAAATTAAGAATAAAAATAAAATAAAATAACAAATTGTATTTGTATATGAATTACAACAAAAAATAACTAGAATATGGAATAAAATAAAACAAAACAAAATAAGCACTTTGATTTCAATACAAAGTCCCAAAGTAAAACCCCTAAATAAATGTAACTCAGAATAAAAAATAAAGAAATAATAGAAATTTGATCTGTATAGGAATTCCAACAAAAAAAGTTGAAAATTGGAATAAAAATAAATGAATTATGTAGTTTGATTTCCATATGAATTTCAAAGAAAAACCTCTAAATAACTAAAATTCAAACTAAATTAAATAAAACTAGAATTTTGGTTTGTATATGAACTCCAATAAATCATAATAAAAATTCCAAGTAAAAATAAAAAATTATATGAGAATAGAAGGAATGGTGTTAAAGGAAACCAAGAAAGCGTGTGATTACGTCGGTTTATCCTGTAAGAAGACATGACTCACGGGAAGCGAGGAGAGACTGCAACGACAGAGATGAGGACTATGTCATACTGCTCATCTTAGCTGTTCAACGAGGATAATGTTTGTGCTACTCGCCGAAGCCATCGAAGAGAAAAACCAAAGTCGAAGGAGCCAAGGGTCATAATGATGAGTGGTGAACATCAGTGTTGTTGAAGAAATCAGTAACCAAAGAAGCTTAATAATAGGTAAGGCTTGTCGTAGAGGAGATAAAACTTTGCATTGAAGATGAGCTATGGATGATATGAAGCGACCGGGTAGCTAGGAACGTGCCTTCGTTGATGAGGGGCACGGTGTCATCGACGATAGCAAGAAGATTCTCTATATCATTAGACAGCGACTAAAGCAGATATGTTAGCATCTGTAAAGATGAGAGGTCATCGTAGTTAGTGAAGGAGCCACAACGTTGAATTGGCTAACACTAAAGAAAAGGAGCGACAGACACACGAGAAGAGGACATCGAGCACATATAACACCATGCATGTGTATACACATGCATTCATCCATACAAATAGAAGTATATGCGTAAAGAAGCAGAAGAGCAAAGAGCTCGGGGTAGAGATGACATTGCCTTAGGTTATAGGTTCGAGGCCATCAGAGAAAGCATGATAGGTATCCCAAGCAGGGATCGGTGGAAGTTGCACGTGTATGCCTGTTTGATATCGCAGTGGTCAGCATTAAGCAATAGTTGGAGAGAAGTAGAAGATAATTGTATGGTAGAGTATTGCATTGAAGTGGGTAGCAGCTGAGAGAGATGATGGCTTGCTCTTGGAGGTTGAAGCAGAAAGTTCTAACTGCAAGAAAAGATAGAAGACACATATTTTGATGTGACAGTCAGCGTGTGAGGGAAGAGATAAGTTCAACAAGTCGTTCATGGTGCATCGATGTATGTATTAGCAAGTTACTTTAATATTATATGAACTAATAAAATAATTTACCACGCATATAATCAATGTATTACTTAGATTAAATAGAAGTAAATGTGCATGCATATATTTTGAGAAAGATTAACTAATAAAGAAAGAATAGTCATATAGCTACATGATCCATATATGATAGAGAGTGGTTACGTTTGTAAAAACCCAACAACTTGTTATACTCGGTGGTTTTCTTCTATCAAAGCTTATACTTCAATTTCGTTGCTCAAGTTATATTTCTCTTTAAGTTTCTATTATCATTTTTAATATTTTACAATATCTTGAAAATCAAAATAGTCCATTTGTTACATAAATATATTCTGAAACATATAAATTATATTATTTAATGCTATAAATTTTAAAACAAATTTAGCCATAAAAAACACGCATCTAGCTAGTTGTGGTATGTTCGATCGGACAGCGCGCGCATATAGCTAGCTGCTAGCTTTGGATACTCGCATTTGATCAAAAGTGCATCACTGATTGATCACATGATTTAATCTGACCCTCTCTCATTCCAATACCTCATTATGCGTTCCAATTAGAACGCATAGCTGCAATCTTTTTAATGAAATAGAAGAAGAAGAAGAAGAAGAAGGAGGAGGAGGAGAAAATTGTGTCGTCGTCCATGGGATGGGATGGGAGTCTAATTTGGACAAGTTGATTGGCTCCTCGTATAGTCGTCGTACTGCTAGGGCATGCAGCAAATCAGGTGGGATGCCGACCGGCCATGGCAACGTACCATTCCCTGACCATGTCCCACCCACTTACGTGGATCTTCTCCCACGCCCACCATGAATGGAAGGATCATCGGCCGGGCGGACACGCCAAATTCCGGTCATTCCAAGCAGCTTACACGCCAAATGGAAGCGCAGTCGTCTAATCGTTGAGCGACAATGATTGCAGTCGCTTGACCGTTAGACAACTGCAATAATTCGCCCAACGGTCAGCGAATTGCTTGCGTGTTGCTGGGCCGTTAGACGATAGGCGCCAATCGCCCAACGGTTAGACGACTGGAGCCTATTTTTGTAAAAATATTTCAGATAGGTATATTTATGTTATTTCGAATAAAAATAGAATATTCATAAAAAAATTCCAAGCCCATCTCACGCCCATGAACTGTTCATATAAATAATATTTTAGTATTTTTTCCTCAAATTTTGTCCTCATCCCTAAGCTCAGCAGGCGTGACAAGCGACATGTGTGTCCTGCCACACCATCGAAGCTCGGCAAGACCAGGCGAGCGTGGCACGTCAGGCGAGAAGTGTGAGCGCGAGCAGGCGGGGCCCATCGACCTACCAAGCTCCCATGACTGGATAGCACCTGTCGAGCTACCCTGGCTAGACAGGTGCATATGCCACAGGATACGTGCCTCATTTAGCCTTTTTTGTGCTAACTAGCTGAATACCCGTGCTGTGGTATGCATAAAAATCGTATTATCCCGACACGTCAGCTCGATATTATCGAGATTTGCCTACCCAGGCCACACCGTTGACTCTGCATGTGCACTCACTTGACATGCTTTGGCGCCTCTGCGCTCTTGGTTTTGCCACGCACTTGGTAGAGCTTTATTTTTGTTAGAGAAATTCCACCTTTTGGTAAATTGCTTTTTCTGTTTTTGTTACGAGTTTTTTATGAAGATGTTAGGGGAATTCGGAAGGGCAGACGAACCACCATCACCAACTTTATCTGTTAAGTATTACAGATACGTAATTGCAAAAAATTGTAGTAATTGACCACGTGTAGCTCGACATATCACTTCTTAATGAAGGTGTGAATAACATAGCAGATAGGGTTTAGTTATATATTGAATTACCGTTGTCGCATATACCATTCAGTCTACACACCGAGCCATCACCGCTCGGGTGCACTACATGTGCGACGAAATTATTGTAAGCGAATGTCATGTATTGATAAATCACATTGCATATTTTATTTCACACATCGCTAATCTTCTCTGTGCATAACTGTAGACCACAAAGTGTTGCTACTTCTTCCAATGGATCGATGGCTCGGAGATATACGACATGTCATTTATTGAGCAAAAATACATGCTCAATTACCGAGTGAAACTGGAGAACTTCACACGCTAAAAACCTTACACCCCGGATGACAGGGGAAATTCTAAGATGGTGGAGGACAAGGGAAAGATGCTGATAGTCCTCGATACCCTGTTGAACAGCAGATTATTTTGAGTTGGGACAAGCCTATAGAAACTATAGAAGCCGAGGACTGAACGGCCATCGCGAAGGCTAAGGCCTGTAGAGGAGACAAGGGAAAGACACTGATGGACCCAAATATATGCGACAACTGACTGCAAGTATGGCTTCCAAAGGGCGCACATGTATCTTAACTGTAGTTCGAGTTGATGATTCATGTATGTTGCCATTTGTATCATGCGAGTAGTGATCTAAACACACGCACTAACTAAACCCTATATGCCATGTAATTCGTCCCTTTATTGCGGAGCGTTATGTCAGGCCAGACATGGTCTATTACTATAATTTTTTTTACAATAACATATTAGTACTACTTAACAGAGAGATTTGGTGATGATGGTTCATCTACCCCTCCGAACTCTTCTTAGCACCTTCCTAAAAAAATCCTAACAAAAACATATAAAATAATCTACCAAAAATTCCACCACCCTACAAATTCTCTAACAAAAAAAAATAAAACTCTATCGGGTGCGCAGCAAAGCCGAGAGCACCGAGGCACATCAGGCAAGCACGGAGGCAGAGCCGACGGCGTGGGCTGGACAGGCAAATCTTGGCAATGTCGAGTTGGGATACTATGATTTTTTTATGCGTGCCAAAGCACAGATATTCGGCTAGTTAGTATAAAAAAGACTAAATAGGACATGTAGCCTACAGTATCAGCACCTGTCGAGCATGTGCAACTTAGCAGGATGGTGATCTCATCGGCTCCCATTCGCACCGCTCGCCTGTCTGTATCAGCACCTGTCTGCTGAGCTCGGGGCAGGCTATGTTTACAAAATTGGATGTCGATGACTAAATTAGAAAAAAGGAAAGATGCTGCCATATGTATTAACAGTTCCACATCCGTCTTATCCATCTTACTACCTACTACTTTAATACTTGCCGTAGTGTACGTGCAAGCCCATAACCTGAGACAACAACTAAGCTCCGCTAATGTAAGATAACCAATCAAGCCTGGAAAATGTGCGTTCAGCAGAGAATGATACTACTATACTACTACTGATCCGATCAGATCAGATCAGAGATCAGCTAGCTGCAGACCAGCATGCATGCAGTAAAGTAAGTAGCAAGAGAAGAAATGAACATCCTGAAGCTCGATGCACAATATTACTGTTGCTGCTGTAACATTGCAGCTTACTCCATACTGGACTAGTAACATGTTGAACGCTTGATGGATGGGCCAAGCCTGAACATGGTATGGTACTATGGCTGCTCCCCAATCACATGCATTGTTCATGCCCTAGCTAGACGCAGCGCTGCCTACGTATGTATGGATTGCAACGCATTGCATGGTCCCCTGCCTCCCATCCACTACTGAAACAAAAGCATCTCTCTCTCTCTCTCTCTCTCTCTCTCTGGTACCCCACCTCATATGAGCTGAGCTGAGCTGATCTGAGCTGATCTGATCTGATGCACATTGCTTTCCATTTCCTCTCACCATCTACCCTCCCTCCCTACTAACACCCCCTGTCCTCTTTGTTCCTCTGATCTTTCTTGGCCACTGACCATGCATGCATATGGATCTGGCAAATCCAAACCTTCAGCTCTTCATTTCCTGCGACGGTACCGTTGGTTGGTGGATTGATGCACTTGTTGGTCTATGTATCAATCATCTTGCTTGTTCTGACAACATACTACTACTTTGCTGAGTAGGACTAGGAGTATGATCCTCTTCTAGTACAGAAAAATAGTAGTATCCTCTGTGCTGTTCCTTTGTTATTTAAAAGAACTAGCAATGGACCGATCGAACCGTACAACAAGGATCGCATGGATGATTGATCAGAAATTGCAGGATCGAATGGCATAATTAGGGAGGGGTGAATGATTGTTCCCGCTTTTTATCACATGAAATCAAAGCACCACGCAGTGAAACAAAATAGAAATAATCTGTGTTACCGAACGAAGATAACGATCACAGCTGCTGCTTGAATGTGGTCTAAGTCCCTCTGTCACTCTGGTCGTATGAACTCGGTACGACCACTCAATATGATCGCACGTCTCGAACGCCCGCTCCGACCACTTGGTTACGACCGATCGATCACTCATTCGTTCCAATTGCTCGATATGACAATGAAACGACGATCTGATTGTTCCGATTGCTCGGCACGACCATGAAGCACGTAGTCATGACCTCCTTCCGCCTGATGTCCCAAGCCGTTCGACCACCGCCTGATGTCCCAAGCCGTTCGACCACCGCCTGGACGAGATGCGTTGAAGACAAAAGCAGGGCACACAAAACAGAGAGGAAAGAGCGATGCTCTGGAAGTCACCGGTGATGAAAAGAATCTGATCTATTATTTCATCAGCATGTTCTTGGCTACAAAGCGCCTCACGGCACCCCAAAAACCTTCTCTCGAAAGCCCTCAAAACTTCTGTACCGCTAGCCTACAGCCGAGTGATCGGTTTTGTGAGGGGGGGCGGGGAAATAAGATGAGGGGGCGGGGAGTTGAGAGCAACCGAGTGATCGGTTTTGTGGACGCGCGGTCCCTGCTGACCGCGTCAACCTGCAGTGCTGGGTACCATTGCACCTCTTGCGACGCTCAGACATTGCGGTAGGTGCTGCGGTGGTCGAACAATGCGGCAAGCCGGTGGGACCCACCGCCTGTCGCGCTCGCTTGTCACCTACCGCACCGGACCAATGTGCTGTGGTAGGGAGCATGATAGGTGGTATGTGTCATTTGTCGTTGCTACCTTGGTCATGAATGATGTTAAAATTGTAAATTTGCACACGAGAAGGGTAGATTTGAAAGAAAAAAAGTGTGCTACAGGAGAAAAAATACGATGGATTGCAAATTTTCGTTGTGCAGCAGAATGCAGAGAATCCATGCGCTCGCAGCAGTCCCAGTCGGACAGGTCAGGATAGACGGTATCGTCAAGAGCCAATCATATACTTTAAAAAGGAGTCGTACCCAAATCATACGTGATGCGGTGTTCGTTCGTACGTACCCTGCCTCTGCCTCGAGTTTTCAATTGAATTGGATTGTTTCCCATTACACCAAATCAAATCCCATTGTACGGGCTCTTCTGCCTGCCTGCCTGCCTGGCGTCACATTTATATATGCCGACACTGTTCACCTGGGATGCTCAATTAGACTTAGCCCTGTTTGGGAGCTGTAGATTCTGAGAAGCTAATTGGTGCAGTATCTAACCGGCCGGTCCGAGTAGTGGCTAGTCCGAGTAGCGGTAGGTCCGAGTAGCTAGCTCTGCTTGGTATCCTCGGATTCTAGTCATGGCACCTGTATCCCGATAGATATATTGACTGAAATACCCTTATGTGATTTGATGTCCTGATAATGTATTGATAGAAGAGATATTCATGCTGTAAATTTGTAATACGTAGTTCAAACATTGAAAAGTAATATTAAAATTTCATGACAACAAATTTGATTCGAAATCATAATTTTAAATGTTAATATGGATAACTACCATGGGAGGGCCTCAGGGCTGCGGCCAGGAGAGAGAGGCGTGGGGGGCGGCGGATCCGGGGCGCGGGGAGGGAGAGGAGAGGCGGGGCGGCATGGGGTTCCGAGGGGCGGCGGGAGGAGGGCGGGGCCATGGGAGGGCGAGGCGGGAGGGCGCGGCGGGGATCGAGAGAACGAGGCGGGGACTCGGGGAATGCGAGTGGGCGGCAATGGCCAGGCGGCTTTTTTTATTGAGTGGCATTTGGTAATTATCTTCAAATCCAAGGTATCGATCAGAGAATCATGAGAAGCTCTGGTTATGCACTTCTTGATTCTAGTACAATTGCAGCCTTCAGATTTTCGATTCTCGAACTAGCCTAAAATCGAATCTTGGGCGACTTTTGGCTACTAGAAGTAGCTAGCTTGCCTAGAATCCAAAACAAACAGGGCCTTAGGTTCCACCTTCTTAATTTAGTCTTTTTTTTTATTTTTTAGGTTTTTCTTTTTTTTCTCGTATTTCTTTAGATTATCAGTGATGAGAGAATTTTTTATTTTTAAATTTAATTACATTGAAAAAACTTACATCAGTTGTAGTATAAAAAACCTCAAACAGTGTAACAAAAGCCTAAAAGCTTAAACCAATTTGAGCACAGCTGTCTTACACTCGCTTGCTGTTTGCGAGTGTACAGCCGATCTGCACATCCCATGTTCATTAGAGCTTTAGCTTATAGCTTTTGGCTTCTTTTTTTTTCTCGAAAACACAGGAGAGCTGCGCCTCATTATATTAAGAAGAGAATAAAGGGCAAGAGCCCAAACAAAACCACAAACACAACACAAACACGCAAAAGATTCTAGGGATACAAACGCGTCCAAGACAAAACCCACAAGGCAACCACCTCGAGCTAGACACTAACTATCGGGAGGAGGGTAGTCAAGAATGATAGCCCCTTAGCCCCCGCTAAAGACCACAAGCGCGCTCCTCACGGCTAAGACCAAAGCACCGCCTAAGTTTGAGTCGCTCCATCAAAACACACCCATTGCGATGCTTCCAAATAATCCAAGCTCCGAGAATAATGAGCGAATTAATTCCTTGCCTCATCAACCCATCAACGGTGTTACTGCTAGCTTTCTCCCACCAAGCATGGAAGGATAACTCACGGTCGAGGGGACAAGAGTCAAGACCGCACTGTCGAACAAAAGAACCAAAATTCTCTTACGAACACACATTGGACAAGGAGATGGTCGATAGTCTCCTCTTCTTGGTCACAAAGAGGACAAAACTCCCGATGAGGCAACCCACGACGAGCTAGGCGATCACCGTCCGGCACTTATTGTGCGCGACCAACCACATAAAGAAGCGACATTTGGGTAGAGCCCAAGACTTGAGATCCTTTCCCACGGTCCAAAGAGAGTAGAACCTAAAAAGAATCCTTCATAAGCCGACTTTGCCGAGTATAACCCATTGGAAGAGAGCCTCCAAAAATGTCTATCTTCAACCTCCTACCGCAATGAAGATTCAACAAAAGATCCCATAAATGAAGGTAGTCAACAATCACACCAACAGTAAGAGCTCCCTGAATGTCCGTAATCCAACCCCAGTTAGAGGCGTCCTGACAAGGCCGCTTACCCTCCTTTGGGAGAACCGCGAAAGGCGAGGGGCAAGGTCTCGATGCATTGCCCATGGAGCCACCGATCCGTCCGAAAAGAGTATTTGCACCATCTCCAATCCAAGAATGCATCACATCGAGGAGAAGGCTCTCACTTGCTCAGCACATGAAAAGGAGAGCGACCCAAGACGATGAGGCTCTGTTTTCTAGCCCAAACCCATCTCATGCGCAGTGACCACCAAGAGACTTGAGATCAGAAATTCCAAGACCTCCAAACTCCAATGGTCGACAAACTTTGACCCAGGCCACAAGACAATGACCACCTTTTGCCTCCTTACGGCCTCTCCAAAGAAAAACTGCTACGAATTTTATCCACCGCTTTGATAGCCCAAGGAGGAAAATCAAAGGCCATAACCAAGTAAATGAGCATCCCAGGTGAGGACAGATTGAATTAGAACCCTTCTTCCGACCCTTGACAAAAGATCGCCTTCCGGCCGTGTAGTTGATCCGCAATGCGGTCAATAATGGGTTGCACTTGAACTTTAGAAAGTTTTCTTAGGGAGGGGCACACCCAAGTATCTCGCAAGGAAACTCGAGCGGGTGGCGGCGAGTTTTGTAAGGTAGCAAACTCCAATTCACCACACCTGATCGGGAGCACAAAACTTTTTTGCAGGTTTGTCTTGAGCCCAGAAGCCTCACCGAAAAGATTAAGAATATCCATGGATGTGGAGATATCCCCACCTCCCACGGGAGAAAGAGAGCCACATCGTCAAGATAAATAGAAATGCGGTCTTTGAATGCCACGAAATGACAGAGGTTGTAGCAGACCTTCACCAAAGGGCTTTAGTAATCATATGCCCCAACACATCCATTACCAAGATAAAGAGCATGGGGAGAGTGGGTCACCTTGCAGTAAACCTCGCCGATGAAGAATATGATCCCCAAGACCCCATTCAAAAGAACTTGGGTTGAAGATGAGGAGAGTAGCCCACTGATGATGTCTCTCCAAACAAGCCCAAAACCAAGCTGCTGCAAAACTTCCAGGAGGAAAGGCCACGACACAGAATCAAAGGCTTTTGAAATATCTAACTTGAGAAGAATCCGAGGCTGCTTTTGCTGATGAAGGAGCCTTGCTTCTTGAACCATCATGAAGTTATCTCATGAATCGCCTTTTATAAAGGCGCTTTGAAAGGAGAGACCATTTGATGAAGACGACCAGAAGGCGATTAGCCATCAACTTTGTGATTAACTTGGCTATGAACCGACTTATGGGTCGAAAATCTTTAGGTCGATCGGCACCATCCTTTTAGGAAGGAGAATGATATAAGTGAGTTGAGGTTGCCAAAGTTCACAAACTTCCTGTTCCAAATCAACAAACAACGCCATAATATCGACCTTTATGATGGGCCAGCAAGCTTTATAAAAACGCCCCGAGCTTTTGGCTTCTACCTTCGTCATTTTTGGTTTTAGTTTTATCTTTTTTCTTATTCTTTGCATTGTCGTCATAATATATATATATATATATATATAATATATATATATATATATATATTAATTTAATTACCTTGGAAAAACTAACCGTGACTATAGTAGAAAATATTCGCTACAATACAAAATAAATTATAAGCCCGGAGTTAAAAGAGGAACTGAGCAGCTACTGTATTTTGTTTCAGGCAATCTTTCTGCTCCATTCATAATATAGCAGTAGTGCACTGTGCCTACTATTCATAATATAGGAGTACTGTTGCTCAAGGGAGCTCTGGATAGCCAGGATGTCAACTATTCAGCAGCATCCTTTCTTTCTTCCCCAGCTTGCACTGTGCCTGTGTTCAGAGTTCGGATGGTGGCAATGGGATGGCTTTACAAGACTGCAGCAGGTGGCTCGTCGGCAAGGATCCATGTCCTGGCTGACGAAAATATCAACTCGGCCGTACTAGTTCGAAACGAAGTTAAGATCATCACCAACCAACATGCTGCGTACTCGGTTAAACTTACAGCGATAGAACAAATTAAGATGCAGGGACAGACAACTGCTCTGCTCTGCTCTGCTCTTTGCTCTTGCTCTGCTCCATCGAGGGAACAAGCGCACAACACCCCGGCGTGCAGTCTGCCAGTGGATCTAGCTCGCACGCTCCATGCATGTCCTTGCGCTGCATCTGTGTGCCCTTGCCTCTTCTCGCTTGCTCAGTAGGTCGTGCCCTTTGATTTGCTTGCCATCTCTGGTTCTGAATTTCTGAGATCTCTCTCTCTCTCTCCTCATCTCTTGTATCAACCAAAATCGCAAGCGGTTATCTCTCTCTCCATAATCTCTATCGTAAACAATCAAAATTCAAAATTTTCAGCCAAAAGCTATAAGCCGTAACAAAAAAGAACGGGTCATTTAGCTGCGGCTTGTGGCTTTTAGGCTGTTCGTGCGAGAAATTATAGAGTAACAGAAACTCACGTGTGGTTTTTGCCGATATAAATGAAGTCGGTACAATATATACTACAATTAACTAGTACACCCCATATTGAAAAGATACTCCGTTTAAAAACTAGTTACTGTAGAAAAGTCAAAAGCAGAAACTAAAAGCTAAAAAAGAACAGGGCCTAAGCCTATTTATATTAGCTTCTGTTTCTAGTTTCTATTTAAAGAAGTAAAAAACCATTATGAATATCTAGTTTTCCGAAACGGCCTCCACACTCTTCTCACTTTTGTCTCTGAGAGACCATGTGAGAAGGTATAGATATTATGTAATGAATCATTGCTAATTTTGTGAAGTTAGATTTTAAATTTTTACATCATTTGAAGTTTCAGTTGTTTTCTAGACCTAGCGGTCTAATTGGCCCTAGAGGGTTAGACTGGCTGGGCTCAGCGCTCTGACCGGGCTAGGTGTGCTTTCGGCTGGTACATGATTTTGTGAATTTGGTCGTGGTTTTGATAGTTTGGATATAGGTTAGTGTATTTATGTTGCAGAAACATGCTTTAATGTTAGATGGTTGAGCTCAGGTATGACACAATCGAGGCGAGGATAGGGCTACGCTCGTGGAGGAATCGAGGCCTAGAACGATTAAGAACACCGAGTTAGATGGTTGAGCTCAGGTATGACACAAGGCAGATAGGAAATATTGAAGAGAAGGTTCGAGCGGCGAGTCGTATCAAGTGGCTTGGTCAGTCCAAATGAGGCATGGACCAATAAAACCAAAATGAGAGAGACTTGCTGATGCATAGCAAGCCATTAGTGCACCTATACATGGAAAGCAGGGCGATCGCTTGTAGGGGAAAATGAAGATCGGGTCAAGGCGATGGTACTTTTGTAGTTTGCCAAATATCGAAAACTTCGTTAGATCAAAACCGCGGCGCTTGAGCGACGTTTTGAAAAGCGATTTAGGTTAATAAGATCCTGAGAAAATAAAGTTTTTGCTTTGAATATTTAGAAGAAACAGCTTGCTGTGCTATATGAGAGCTTATTTAGAACCATCTTATCTATCATCTACCCACGAGTAGGTCATACCGAAAGATTTTGAGGTATGCTTGATTGTAGTGCAATCTTACTTGTTTTTAGGAAAGATTAGAATCTTAGCCAGGATTCATATGATCTTTGGATGGAATAGTTTCCGAGACCCTAAGTAAGGTGTGTTCAAAGTTTCATCTCCTTTGATTGAGAATTTTGGCAGTTGCACCATTATTAGTTTTGCTAGAGCTGTTTTTCTGTTCTGAAAATAAAGAAGCGGTCAAACTACCTCTAGGCACATTCCAATTGGCCACTGGTTAGATCGTCATTGTCGATCCGATCAGACCAGCCACCAGTTAGACCATTGGGTGCACACCGGTTAGACTGCACCCTTTGTGGCAGTCAGATTGATGAGGTGCTGAAAAATCTCTTTCTTGGATTTTTGGGTTAGTTGCTTTGTTCTTGGCCTTCAATTATGATTTTTATAGCTATGTAATTATTGGAGTGAAGAATTTACGTATACTAGAGAAAAAAATTTGAAAGACACTATTCACCCCCTGTAGCCCCATAGCTGGTCGTACAGTCTCGCTCTAGGATAAAGCAAAGAGTCACGGATATATTTTGCACCTCACTCTTCTCGTTTTCATCTTATGCACATATCAGACCACTTGTTTTTTTTTGTTGTTACTATGTATTTTCAAAAAAAAGCATGCGCTACAGATAATATGATCAAGCCCCTAGCATTGTGACTATGAGTAGCCGCTCCTTCGGTCCCGCTCTGTTGGGCTGAAAAACTGTGGTTTATGACTGAAATTGCACTGTAGCGGCTGAAATTTTAATGTAGCTGAAGGTGTCTTATTTGACGTAATTAAATTTTAAAAATTTAAAAATAGAAAAATATGCTAGCTTATCACGAACAACGTAAATAAATACAAGAAAAAAGAACTGATAAAAAAGTCTAAAAAACTATAAATAGTAAAAAATAAATTAGAAGTCAGAAACTAAGGTGGAAATGACCGAGACCTGCTAGGAGGAGACTTGAGTAGCCGTTGCCATCAGTCCGTGCCAGCCATCTCTATTGGGCGATGTGATGTGATGCGATGGGTAAGCAAGTAAACACTGACCAGCCTCCCCCTACTTCTGCAAAGCCGCTCTCAGTCTGATCATCTGATTCCTCTCTTTACTTTAGCCTGCTCCAAATACTTAGTCTTCCGACGTCTAGTTTCTAAAAGACAGAAGTTGTTTAAAATATATTGATCTTTTAACTTTTGATGTTTTTGATTTTTAGTTTTTTTTACTGTTTGTAACGATATCATTTTTTTCTTATTTTTTTAATTAAATAACTTAGTAAGAAATTAATAAGCGCTATATTACACTTTTAATCAAAAGCAATAGAGTGGCTGAAACAAGCACACAGGCTTAAAAACCTACCAGTGAAAGTGCCATAATCCTAATGCAACAGTTGGGTCACCTTTTACAAAAAGAGAAGAGAGACTGAGTGCCACATGTCATGTCACCTCATTGTATATTTGCATTTATTTATAACCCCTTCTTTTCTTCTTGCCTGGCTGTCTGTGGCTGCCTTGCCTTGGGATCCTCAGTCCAGCGCTCCCTTTGCGTAGGAATGTCTCGGGTCCTTGCAGCCATTTCTTCGCATCGAAATCCACATTTATTTGCCACCTAAAAGGCCACATTTTGCGAGAGGGAGATGGTGACTGGTGAGAGAGCAATGACTATATAGCGACCAGTTCTTGTAGAACTAGACAGAGTGGAGGTTCTTGCTTTCGCGGCGATGAGGCGTCGTCTTCGCAGGCTCCTGGTTCTTGCTCTGGTGGTCTTGCTGCTGCACAACCTCCATATCTGCTCAGGGGAAGGGGATGAGGTCTCGGTGGCGGCAGCTCCAATGGAGGAGAAGGAGAAGAGGGCTCTATTTGCGACCATCGAGAGCTTCGTAGGCAAGGGATGGAATGGCTCCGGGCTGTATCCCGACCCCTGTGGCTGGTCTCCTATTCAGGTGCGTGTCTGCGAGTGAGCCACAGGGTACAGCCCGGAGCCATCTAGAGTGGATTTGCTAGGATGTTCAGAGCCTCTCTCTTCTTCTTCTTCTGGTTTCCAAGATCTCGAATTTGAGCATTATATCTTCATCGTTTCACTTTTCTGGCTCTTTTGTAGCCTCCGTTTTGTCCTTTGCTTTTGCAGTCCCCTGTTTGCTCTGTTTCTCAACTGTTGCTTGGAGATAGAATGCAAGATTTGGCGTGCACATTTACTTCACTGTTGGATGAGTGAGACCTTCGTTTGAGCCTTCGGTCTCTCAATCTTGCCTAATACGGGAGGTTCTCCTGTGGACAAGAACTTTCCGCTCACATGAAAAGAACCCTTGATTTGAAATGTCATGTTTTCTTAAAACGTCCCGTATAGTGTTCTCCTTTATCTTCTAGCTCTTTTGCTTTGCAGACGTTCTGTTCTACTGCATTAGCTCTGTATTGTTTTGTTTCCCATCCCATCACTTGCAAGTCGCAAGAGTTGATACATCTGCCCATATGTTGCCACCTACTAGCAATTATTTGCCCTCTGTGTACTAGAATTACAATTTGATGCTGGCAAGCAAGTTGAAAAGAGGCCAAACTTGTTACCATTTCGTTCCACACTAATCAAGTTCTGTGGAGCATGTGACTCTTCCATATCTGTTAGTTATTACTTACTAGTAGTAGTCACGCCAATTCTTTTACGTACATGTCCTACTTTTCATGTCTGCAAGTGCTGAACAGCTAAGTGACGCCCAAAAAAAAATCAAATGGTTCAGCTCATTTAGTTTCTTCTGATGCTGTCTGTCCGTAATATTCAAAATTCTGTGAAATAATTGGTTCTCGGATGCCAAAATTTTGCAGGGGGTGTCATGTGATCTCTTCAGTGGCCTGTGGTACCCAACAGTGATCAGCGTTGGCCCAGTTCTTGACAACTCGCTGCAGTGTGCTCCTGATGCCAAGTTCGGCCCCCAGCTGTTCGATCTGAAGCACCTCAAGAGCCTGTCCTTCTACAATTGCTTCACAGTGAGCAATCCCACAGCCATTCCGGCCACCAACTGGGAGAAGCTGTCCGGAAGCCTTGAGACGCTCGAGTTCCGCACGAACCCGGGCCTGACCGGCGTCATTCCGGCCTCCCTCGGCCGCCTTGCGAGCCTGCAATCTCTGGTTCTAGTCGAGAACAATCTGACCGGAGCTGTGCCCGTAGAGCTGGGTGCATTGCTGAAGCTGAGGCGGCTTGTGCTCTCCGGGAGCGGGTTATCCGGGCAGATCCCCGCGTCATTGGGTAACAACCGCCTCGACAAGCTATCGATCATGGACATGAGCAAGAACTATCTAACTGGGTCTCTGCCTTCATCACTAGGTGGGTTGCAAGGGCTCCTCAAGATGGACCTCAGCAACAACTTCCTGCAAGGAAGCATTCCGCCGGAGCTCGGGGGCCTCAAGAATCTCACACTGCTTGACCTCAGGAACAACAGCTTCACCGGTGGATTGGCTCGGTTCGTGCAAGGCATGGTGTCGCTGCAGGACCTGCTGCTCTCAAACAACCCGTTGGGAGGGAGCCTGATGCAGTTTGGCTGGGAGAATCTGGTCAACCTTGCCACACTGGACTTGTCCAATCTTGGTCTGGTTGGCACCATACCGGAGTCCATGGCAGCCCTGACCAGGCTGCGGTTCTTGGCGCTTGATCACAACCGTCTGTCGGGCAATGTGCCTGCCAAGCTCGCAGAGTTGCCGAAAATCGGCGCATTGTATCTGAACGGTAACAATTTGACAGGGACGCTTGAGTTCTCATCTGGGTTCTACCAGAGGATGGGCAGGAGGTTTGCCTCCTGGGACAACCCGGCTTGTGTTACAACAATGTCGCGGTGGGTACGGCGCATCGCCATCCGGCGTGGCGGCGTGCGAAGATGTGCAGGAGCCTAGCGTTGGTGTGAGGGACAAGGTGGATGGGAGAAAGCCTGTGGTGAGCTCTAGCCTCTTGGCCTCTTCCTTGGGCTTCTCAGCTGCTAGGATCACTGGCTTCTGGTACTTGGTGCTGGTTCAGGGGATGGTGGCCACATTCCTTGTGTTGATGTTCTTATAGGCAACAAGTTCAGATGGATGGAAGAACATGAAGAAACTTCTAGTTAGCTCAACTAGTTTCCATGTGTTCTCTCTTTGCCTTTTTTTCTTATGTTTCTGTCTATCAGATGATGGGGAAAAAAGCGGAATCTGGTGGCTTGTGCATCACATTACAATAGTATGAGTTCTGGAAAGTTTGTAGTGACAGGTAGCCTGTTCTTTTGGTGTAATCAGCCTGCTTCTCCTGTGATGTTTACAGGAGGTGGATATATGGTTAACAGCCCCTTTAACTAATCATTTTGTTGCATGTTGCTTTGATGTTTTCAGTTTGTCACTTGTGATGTTGTGCATGTTTTATGTGTGATTGCGCTGGGGAAAAGCATGGTTGTACTTATTTACTAGTAGTTTTCTTTCCTGGATGATGGCCTAGGAAAGATTTCGGAGTTGAAATGGCTTCTCAGAGTTTGCTTCCATCTGACTTCACTTGTAAGAAGAGAGATACCTTGTGATTTTGGTTGATCAGATGTTAGGCTTTTAACGTGACTACAATTAACTTAGATCCCGTCTTGAGAAAATACTCTATTTAAAAGTTAGGTAGAAAAGCGAAGCCGCTTTTTAGAAGCCGAAAGAACATACCCTATATAAATATGTCTACTCTAACACTCATCTTAAACTTATGGTAAATTACACACATTGAGTTTGAAGAGAAAATACAAATGTTGCACTATAATTTATGGCATATTGAAAAGTCAGAATCTATAAGTAAGGCACAAACTAAATAGCAAACGCCCTCCTGCACCTATAAGGTATAAAGCACCCACACCAATATGCTTGATAAGCTCATGTTTCACGGGTTGCGGTATCTGATAGCACTGCTTTAGACAAAAATTAGTAGGTCTCATCACGGACACTCTAAAACTGTAAGTACAAAAATATTGACTACATCATACAAAAATTTTATTTCGCACAGCATAAACCTCTCCTTGCTCTCCTTTCCTCTCATCTCCTCTTTTCTTCCTCTCCTTTCTTTCTTTCTTTCCTTCTCCGTCTCTCTTCACGCGGCCGGCGATGGAAATGGTGGGCTCGCGGAAGGTATATCTGTCGGACACGACGGTTGGCGATAAACGCAATCGCCCGACGATCGGGGACAGTCCCAATTGCTTGATGTTGGGTAACGCAATTATGACCCCACGCCATGGATAGCCTCCATGTCATACGGTCATTGGCGATATGTTCTAGTCCCAACGGTTCGGACCGTTAATTTTTTTGTTGGTATGATTATGTAATTTTGATTAAAAATTAGATTATTTATAAAAATCTTTTGCTCCTCTCGAATCTATTTTAGTTACTGGAGCATCAATCAGTAAATCTAAAGCCATGGATGTATGCTAGCGAACCATTCATCTTTTCAGCTGTGAGCAAAACAAATGAACCTTTTGTCACGGCGGCTCCGATCTGCTCCCGCGGTGGCAGGGCGGACAACGATGCGTTATAAATAGTAAAAATAAATTAGAAGTCAGAAACTAAGGTGGAAATGACCGAGACCTGCTAGGAGGAGACTTGAGTAGCCGTTGCCATCAGTCCGTGCCAGCCATCTCTATTGGGCGATGTGATGTGATGCGATGGGTAAGCAAGTAAACACTGACCAGCCTCCCCTACTTCTGCAAAGCCGCTCTCAGTCTGATCATCTGATTCTCTCTTTACTTTAGCCTGCTCCAAATACTTAGTCTTCCGACGTCTAGTTTCTAAAAGACAGAAGTTGTTTAAAATATATTGATCTTTTAACTTTTGATGTTTTTGATTTTTAGTTTTTTTACTGTTTGTAACGATATCATTTTTTCTTATTTTTTAATTAAATAACTTAGTAAGAAATTAATAAGCGCTATATTACACTTTTAATCAAAAGCAATAGAGTGGCTGAAACAAGCACACAGGCTTAAAAACCTACCAGTGAAAGTGCCATAATCCTAATGCAACAGTTGGGTCACCTTTTACAAAAAGAGAAGAGAGACTGAGTGCCACATGTCATGTCACCTCATTGTATATTTGCATTTATTTATAACCCTTCTTTTCTTCTTGCCTGGCTGTCTGTGGCTGCCTTGCCTTGGGATCCTCAGTCCAGCGCTCCCTTTGCGTAGGAATGTCTCGGGTCCTTGCAGCCATTTCTTCGCATCGAAATCCACATTTATTTGCCACCTAAAGGCCACATTTTGCGAGAGGAGATGGTGACTGGTGAGAGAGCAATGACTATATAGCGACCAGTTCTTGTAGAACTAGACAGAGTGGAGGTTCTTGCTTTCGCGGCGATGAGGCGTCGTCTTCGCAGGCTCCTGGTTCTTGCTCTGGTGGTCTTGCTGCTGCACAACCTCCATATCTGCTCAGGGGAAGGGGATGAGGTCTCGGTGGCGGCAGCTCCAATGGAGGAGAAGGAGAAGAGGGCTCTATTTGCGACCATCGAGAGCTTCGTAGGCAAGGGATGGAATGGCTCCGGGCTGTATCCCGACCCCTGTGGCTGGTCTCCTATTCAGGTGCGTGTCTGCGAGAGTGAGCCACAGGGTACAGCCCGGAGCCATCTAGAGTGGATTTGCTAGGATGTTCAGAGCCTCTCTCTTCTTCTTCTTCTGGTTTCCAAGATCTCGAATTTGAGCATTATATCTTCATCGTTTCACTTTTCTGGCTCTTTTGTAGCCTCCGTTTTGTCCTTTGCTTTTGCAGTCCCTGTTTGCTCTGTTTCTCAACTGTTGCTTGGAGATAGAATGCAAGATTTGGCGTGCACATTTACTTCACTGTTGGATGAGTGAGACCTTCGTTTGAGCCTTCGGTCTCTCAATCTTGCCTAATACGGGAGGTTCTCCTGTGGACAAGAACTTTCCGCTCACATGAAAAGAACCCTTGATTTGAAATGTCATGTTTTCTTAAAACGTCCCGTATAGTGTTCTCCTTTTTATCTTCTAGCTCTTTTGCTTTGCAGACGTTCTGTTCTACTGCATTAGCTCTGTATTGTTTTGTTTCCCATCCCATCACTTGCAAGTCGCAAGAGTTGATACATCTGCCCATATGTTGCCACCTACTAGCAATTATTTGCCCTCTGTGTACTAGAATTACAATTTGATGCTGGCAAGCAAGTTGAAAAGAGGCCAAACTTGTTACCATTTCGTTCCACACTAATCAAGTTCTGTGGAGCATGTGACTCTTCCATATCTGTTAGTTATTACTTACTAGTAGTAGTCACGCCAATTCTTTTACGTACATGTCCTACTTTTCATGTCTGCAAGTGCTGAACAGCTAAGTGACGCCCAAAAAAAAAAATCAAATGGTTCAGCTCATTTAGTTTCTTCTGATGCTGTCTGTCCGTAATATTCAAAATTCTGTGAAATAATTGGTTCTCGGATGCCAAAATTTTGCAGGGGGTGTCATGTGATCTCTTCAGTGGCCTGTGGTACCCAACAGTGATCAGCGTTGGCCCAGTTCTTGACAACTCGCTGCAGTGTGCTCCTGATGCCAAGTTCGGCCCCCAGCTGTTCGATCTGAAGCACCTCAAGAGCCTGTCCTTCTACAATTGCTTCACAGTGAGCAATCCCACAGCCATTCCGGCCACCAACTGGGAGAAGCTGTCCGGAAGCCTTGAGACGCTCGAGTTCCGCACGAACCCGGGCCTGACCGGCGTCATTCCGGCCTCCCTCGGCCGCCTTGCGAGCCTGCAATCTCTGGTTCTAGTCGAGAACAATCTGACCGGAGCTGTGCCCGTAGAGCTGGGTGCATTGCTGAAGCTGAGGCGGCTTGTGCTCTCCGGGAGCGGGTTATCCGGGCAGATCCCCGCGTCATTGGGTAACAACCGCCTCGACAAGCTATCGATCATGGACATGAGCAAGAACTATCTAACTGGGTCTCTGCCTTCATCACTAGGTGGGTTGCAAGGGCTCCTCAAGATGGACCTCAGCAACAACTTCCTGCAAGGAAGCATTCCGCCGGAGCTCGGGGGCCTCAAGAATCTCACACTGCTTGACCTCAGGAACAACAGCTTCACCGGTGGATTGGCTCGGTTCGTGCAAGGCATGGTGTCGCTGCAGGACCTGCTGCTCTCAAACAACCCGTTGGGAGGAGCCTGATGCAGTTTGGCTGGGAGAATCTGGTCAACCTTGCCACACTGGACTTGTCCAATCTTGGTCTGGTTGGCACCATACCGGAGTCCATGGCAGCCCTGACCAGGCTGCGGTTCTTGGCGCTTGATCACAACCGTCTGTCGGGCAATGTGCCTGCCAAGCTCGCAGAGTTGCCGAAAATCGGCGCATTGTATCTGAACGGTAACAATTTGACAGGGACGCTTGAGTTCTCATCTGGGTTCTACCAGAGGATGGGCAGGAGGTTTGCCTCCTGGGACAACCCCGGCTTGTGTTACAACAATGTCGCGGTGGGTACGGCGCATGCGCCATCCGGCGTGGCGGCGTGCGAAGATGTGCAGGAGCCTAGCGTTGGTGTGAGGGACAAGGTGGATGGGAGAAAGCCTGTGGTGAGCTCTAGCCTCTTGGCCTCTTCCTTGGGCTTCTCAGCTGCTAGGATCACTGGCTTCTGGTACTTGGTGCTGGTTCAGGGGATGGTGGCCACATTCCTTGTGTTGATGTTCTTATAGGCAACAAGTTCAGATGGATGGAAGAACATGAAGAAACTTCTAGTTAGCTCAACTAGTTTCCATGTGTTCTCTCTTTTGCCTTTTTTTTCTTATGTTTCTGTCTATCAGATGATGGGGAAAAAAAGCGGGAATCTGGTGGCTTGTGCATCACATTACAATAGTATGAGTTCTGGAAAGTTTGTAGTGACAGGTAGCCTGTTCTTTTGGTGTAATCAGCCTGCTTCTCCTGTGATGTTTACAGGAGGTGGATATATGGTTAACAGCCCCCTTTAACTAATCATTTTTGTTGCATGTTGCTTTGATGTTTTCAGTTTGTCACTTGTGATGTTGTGCATGTTTTATGTGTGATTGCGCTGGGGGGAAAAGCATGGTTGTACTTATTTACTAGTAGTTTTCTTTCCTGGATGATGGCCTAGGAAAGATTTCGGAGTTGAAATGGCTTCTCAGAGTTTGCTTCCATCTGACTTCACTTGTAAGCTGTACCTGTAACGTTGCAGAAGCGAACTGTTAGCACTAACAAGAAACAAAAAGAAAAGGCAGTCAGCAACAGAATAAGTGGTTCCTCGGCTGCTGCATGGATGGATGGAAGAAACAGCAACACAACAGTGTATCTCCACATTTCCACACCAGAAAGTCAAGAACACGAACACGAACACGAACACGAAGATGAGCAAGCAGCGAGGCAGCTGCATTGCCGATTACAAGTACAGAGAGAGAGAGAGAGAGAGGTACAAGAGAGTGAGTGCCTGCTGATCTGGTTGGAGTTTGGGAATCCTTGTGCTTTGTTTCTGAGGTGCAATGCAAGCTGATTGTGCGGGGCCCTCCTAGGCTCTAGCAGCATTCAGAATCAGAGAGAGAAGGGCCGAAAGGACCGACCTTGAAAAGCTCACAGGCTTGAGCAGCCGTAGCCTGGATAGCCTGCCGCATGCCTACTAGTCGTCTAGCCCTGGTGGCTATTCACTGCAGAGTATTGTGTAGGTGTAGTAGAAGCATCTCGTCAATAATTGTACAGTATTTGTACACCGACGCAGCAGCAGCAGCAGCCTGCAGCCTGCAGCCTGCAGAGGCAGCTATGGCTGCTGCGTGCCTGCGTTGCATGCAGTGACGACGCGCGCAGAAGCAATGAATATGTCTGGCCAAAGTCAAGACTGCTCTCATCCGCGCTGCCCGTCCGCCCGCCTAACTGTATAGAGCATAGGTTACAGACTAGATTGAATTACCTGCCCCGAGTCCAAAGAGCTAGGCACAAGCAAAGTGTAAATATCTCTGACACGTTAATGGGCCTATTTGATATTGGTGTTGCTTAGTTTTTGATTGAAATTTTTTAATTTTAGCTATTTGCGATAGAGATTACAGAGAGATACTCGCTTGCGATTTTGATTGATACAGATATTTGACTTTTAACGTGTACTATAATTAACTTATAAACCTCGTCTTGAGAAAATACTCCGTTTGAAAGTTACGTACTGTAGTAAAAGCCAAAAACCGTTTTTAAAAGCTATTAAAGAACATGCCCAATAATCTCCCGCTCTTCACTCAAGTCTTTGGTTGACGTAGAGTTTAGGGCGGTGCCTCGGTACAGTTAGGGATCAATGGTTCTATACGCCACGTATCGGAGGTTATGTGACGCTTGCCAGCGCGCCACTGCTGGTACCCCCAATCTGGCTATCTACTACGTGCTCTCGCAGCTGTGGAGTTGGGAGCACTTCCCTATCGCATGTCTGACTATCGTGACGCCAGTGTACCTGTTCGCGAGTTCGCCGACTTGATAGTCAGCCGGCTTAATTACCTACCGCCCTAGGCCTGGCATCTCTCCTCCGGGCGACAGGCTGCCGCCGGCGGCCTGGCCACGTGTTGCCTTGCCAGTGCTGTCGGCCTGGCCACGTGTTGCCTTGCCAGTGCTGTCGGCCTGGCCACGTGTTGCCTTGTTCCAGTGCGGCATGGAACGGATTGGCAGGCACTACAGCAACAGTGGACGACAGCATGGACGGATAGGGCGAACCTTGATGTTGTGATGGAGCTCGATGTCAGTAGCCCGGAGACACCACCGGCCCTGTAGAAGACTATAAAGTTTATCCTAAAGCAGGCCTAAAATTAATGCACAACCTAAGCTGCGGCTGTTCCACGGATCACACTACGGGTTGTTCATATTCGCTGCACATTCGAGAGGTATGAAATTCACATTGTACATCCGAAATATTTATTGTGACTAATATCGTTTCATTTTGCAACCTCCAATTCAACGTGGAGGTGACAGCGAGTCTAATAATGACGACACGGGCCTCCCAGATGCTTCCAAAGAGCACTACATAACGTCAGGGTTTGCAACGTACACAGGGCATAGCTCAACGTTCACAGCATATCGGGCGGCAGGCTGCCTACCGTCTGCTGCCTGCCGCCGGTGGCCTCCCCACGTGTCACCTCCGCCGCCGTCCGTCATATCGAATAATGTAGTACAATTTTACAATTATAATATACATACGGCTAGTTTTATAAATATCATTCATAACAATATCAAATTTGGTTTTTTCTCCAGGGTGTGCCTCTTAACAAATTCAATACATCTGCTACAGTACTAGCACTGTAGTAAAAAAGATCTACCAAGACGTCAAACACACACAGAGAAGGAAAAGAGATGTTGCTCCCGGACCACCCGCCGTCTACCTGTCGTGCCGAATGTCTATTCGCACACAGACTCTACTCCCCAAGAACAAATGGATAAGACCAACCGAGTAGACAGCATAGGCACCGTGCGGAGCATGATATTTTAACTCCACTGAACTCTACTCCACTCTATGGTATTTACAGCGCAGGATATTTGCAGGAATTTTATAGGCTTTAGTTAAATTCCGACAGAAAAACAGGGAGATTTTAAAACACGACCTTGGATTTGAACAACAGCCTCTGGCTGTCTTGGCGAGATATTTGTTTGTTGGGCTCCGTGACTGAACTGTCACTGCTACGACTATTCGGTCGGTGACCCTGAGTATGAAGTTTTGGACGCCGTCTCCGATACCGAATCAAATTTTATCCAAAAGCTGTGTTATATGGAGTATCCATTTAGCATTACATACGTGCAAATCAGTTTTGATGACAAAACAAACGCACTTGAGAATTTATCAAATTCACCGGTCCAGGATATACAGAAAAGGATTCACCCAATCCAGGCTTCGGAGTTGAGGAAGAAGGCGACGGCGGCCGAGATGACGGACACCACGGATGACATCGCGGAGGGGATATCGTTCCAGGCTTTCGAGGACGACTGCCGTGGGGGTGTTGTTAGCACCAGTAATTACGGTGTAAATTAAGATTCTCAGTTTTAGATATCGCTCGGTTTGGTTGAAATAAGCTGACTTATAATTAAAATTACACTGTATCTGACTGAAATTATATTGTATCTGATTATGATTTATTTAACATAACTAAATTTTAAAAAAATTTCAAAATGAAAAAAACAGATTAGAAGTGGCATGTGAAGGAGGTGGAGATGTACGGCCCGTCCTCCCACTTGTCCTCCTCCGCGCCCGCATCGCAAGCGGACGGGATCAGTCTCTCTCTCTCTCTCTCTCAAGCCCAACGCGTGCGTGCGTGAGGAGGAGGAGGAGGAGGAGGAGGAGGAGGAGGAATCGATCCATCCAATCCAGGCTTCGGAGTTGAGGAAGAAGGCGGCGGCGGCCGAGATGACGGACACCACGGATGACATCGCGGAGGGGATATCGTTCCAGGCTTTCGAGGACGACTGCCGCCTCCTCGGCAGCCTCCTCCACGACGTCCTCCTCCGCGAGCTCGGCCCCCGCTTCATCCACCTCCTCGAGCGCAACCGAATCCTCGCCCAGGTACGCCGGCATCCTCCTAGTTTGATGTTTGCCTGTACGTGTAATGTTGCATGAATTGGAATCCCGTGATCAGAGCGCCGTCACCATGCGCGCTGCGGGGATGGAGGAGACGGCCGTCGTCGTGGGCGGCAGCTGGAGGCGGAGCTGTCCGCCATGTCCCTCGAGGACTCGCTCTGCCTCGCCCGCGCCTTCTCCCACTACCTCAACCTCATGGCCATCGCAGAGACGTACCACATGTACCTACTCCTACCTACACTAACATGCCTCGTATTTTCCTACACAGAATTCTAATGCCCAACTTGCACGTACGTATTCTACGATGCATTTATGTCCCACCCTACGTTTCTACCAAAAAAAAACATGTTTAAATTAGTATTTCGCAAGCACAATTCCGAACGTACGCTTGCTAAATTCAAGTGCACCTATTTTTATTTTTATTTTTTTTGACCTATAACGTCGCAACTAGTACACGATAGTATTTGGAACAATTTCAAAGGCGCATGTGACCAATTTCACACTTAATTTACAGTACGAGTTTGTTGCAATTCAGCTTGAAACTACAAGGGACGCGTATGAGTATGTGGGATTTCCTTTGTCTCTCCATTATGTTTGTTCAGCGTACATGGAATCCAAGAATTGCCGTACATTGCAATGTCGGGCAAGAGGTTAATTGTTTCCATGTGACCCTCCTACAGTTAAAAACTGTAGGACCCTTAGGCTTGCACATGCTATCTTGATTGTGGTTGTCCGATAATATTTTGTCGTCAAACGCTCGGTTGTTTTTTGGAATCTAGTGATACAAATGAGCTGTATTTATTGTGTCAATTAACTGATCTGGTAGTTTGGCAGATTTTGCAATACTTAGGACTCCGGCAAAAGCTTAAGATTTACCATCGGTAGCATGCATCGTGGTGTCGCGGATGGATATTACTTGTTCCACCCGAGCTTGAACCTTCACCTAATTTGGCATATTACCCTGAATTTACAGTGAAAGATCCAGTTTTATGCTGTACTGGTTGTTATGATGCACTGAGCAAACATTTTCTCTCTTTTATATAGGGTTCAGAATCGCGCAATGTAGCGCATCTGTTGAAATCATGCGATGATGTATTCGACAAGTTGATTCAAAGTGGTGTTCCTCCAGAAGAACTCTATGACACTGTCTGCAAGCAGGTACTTTCTCATCATGTGAAGAGCAAACTTTTCTACATCATACCTTATAAGAATGGCACGCACGATCGAGATTAGCTGATACCTGAAAGTTTCCCCCTGTGCAGGAGGTTGAAATCGTTCTGACAGCTCATCCGACTCAAATAAACAGGCGAACTTTGCAATACAAGCACCTTAGAATAGCTGTGAGTTAATATCCAATCATCCACGATTTCTTACTATCATCTTCCCCAATTTCCTTCATGGCGGGTCGCATTGATGCAGCGCCTGCTTCACGGCAACTCTTAACGCCCATCCCACGTTTTCTTTTTTAAAAGTATCTACTATTTCTGCTGTTTCAATTACTGATGGCACCGCTGCAGCATCTCTTGGAGTTCAATGAACGCCTGATCTTAGCCATGAGGATAAAGAAATGTTAATTGAAGATCTGGTATACTTCAGAGTTCAGAGTATTTGCATAGTGCTATTTTCATTATCCCCCTTTTCCTTATCTGTTCTCAGCTCCCTCTAATTTTGATTATGCAGGTAAGGAAATCACAGCAATATGGCAGACGGATGAGTTGAGGCGCCATAAACCTACACCTGTTGACGAAGCTAGGGCGGTAAGAAATTTAAGCGTTCGGTTTCTTGTTTGTCGTTGATACTATATCCATGATTTCTAATTATTTTCTTGACTTCTGTAGGCCTTCATATTGTGGAGCAATCCTCTGGAAAGCGATACCACACTATCTTCGCCGTGTTAGCAATGCGCTAAAGAAGGTACAAATACAATGATTGCTATTTGTTGGGTTTAACTTATGTTTGACCCCTTCACAAGCTACCCTTTTAATACTTTGCCTATAGCACACTGGCAGGCCACTTCCACTAACCTGCACGCCGATCAAGTTTGGTTCATGGATGGGTGGTGACCGAGATGGGAATCCTAGTGTTACAGCAAAAGTAAGATCTATATAATAGTACATTAATGGCTTGGTGGTGCTTTTTTACTAGTCTTGTACAATTTTAATGGTGTGATGGGAGTTTTCACGCAATCAGGAAGACTGAAATGTTTACCATTTCTGTGCTGCAGGTCACTAGGGATGTCTCCTTGTTGTCCCGGTGGATGGCAATTGACCTGTACATCCGGGAATTAGACAGTCTCAGTTTTGAGCTATCCATCAAGGGATGCAGCGAGAAGCTTGCAAGCTTAGCCAATGAAATCTTGCTCAAAGGTTAGTTTCATGGTTTATCCAGTCTTGATCGATTCCAGTTTTATCAGAAGCTGGCTTGCCGCGGTCAATTGTGGCTCTGTTGGAAATGTCGCTAGTTAGTTTGAAGAACACATCCCTATGGTGTAGAAATAATCTTGTACTTCTCTCACACCAATTTCGTCCATAGTACATACATATTTCAGAAGATTTTTTTGAGTAATTTTATGTTGATATGTTCAAGCGGACTCCACAGAGTCAGCATCTGAGGACCTGAAGGCCAGTAGCTGGAACCAAACAGGACCTCAGAATGGTGTAAAGTTTCAGCAAAGCTTGGCGCTGCCTGCACAGCTTCCTTCTCGTGCTGATCTTCCTTCATGTACAGGTAGATTCCTTTGTTTAGCTGCTAACTTTATGTGCTACATCATGTAAGAAGTATTTCACTTAAGCATTGATAATTTGATATAGATCTTTGTTTAGCTGCTAACTTTATGTGCTGCATCATGCTAACTTTATGTGCTGCATCAGGTAGATTCCTTTGTTTAGCGGCGAAGCCACAGGCGTGACGGGGGAGGCGGAGAACCAAAGTCTGGCCGCGACATCTCCAAGGACAAACGCCGTTATTGCGGCAAACTCGGCCATTGGGCCAAGGACTGCCAAAAAGCGAAGCGGGATCTTGAGAGGTTGGCTCGGGCGAATCTTCTCCAAGCCGAATGACGATCACTGCACGCTCACCGGCGTCTACTACATCCCACGGAGCCTCGGCCAGCCGGACGAATCTCGTTGCAAGATGGAGATCGAGAATGGCGTCCTCTCACTTCGCAATCCCCAACGCCTACCGCTCGCCGGGTTCGCGAGCGCCGGACGCCTCTATGTGCTCAACGTTGACATTGCACAACCCGCTTGCCTCGCGGCGAGGGCATGGAGGAGGCTGGACATGGCATGCGCGTTTGACCACCTCAACTTCGATTCGCTTCGCATGCTCGCTCGGTGCGGGTTGGCGCGAGGCCTACCGGAGCTTGAGCGTGTAAATCAAATTTGCGACAACTGCCTGATTGACAAGCAGAAGCGAACGCCGTTCCCCGCCGTGGCGGTGTACCGCGCGTCTGAACGCCTTGATCTTGTGCACGGCGATATATGTGGGCCCATCACGCCGGCAACCCATGGTGGCAAGAGGTACTTCCTGTTGATCGATGATCTAACCCGCTGTGTACAAGACGGAAGACGTGAAGTCACGATCGCGTCTGCGGCGAGCCCACCAACCGTCAAGACACACTCAAGAAAGGATTCAAGGAATCGGAGATGCTCGACTTGAGTCACTCAATGGCGCGGTTACTACAGTGTGCGGATGGGCCCTGTGGTATGTGGTGGCCCACCCAAGATACCGTGGGTCCGCCGTCGTCCGTCAAGCACCTCGAGCTTGGAACGCGAAGCTAGATGCGAGCCTTCTTGACGTGGGGTTCATACGGAGTTCCTCCGAACACGCCGTGTACTCTCGTGGCATCGGCGCGGCGCGACTCGTGGTCGGCGTCTACGTCGACGACCTCGTCATCACGGGTGCCAGCAACAGGGAGATCGCCAAGTTCAAGGGGGAGATGAGCTCACTTTTTCGTATGAGTGATCTCGGACTCCTTAGCTACTATCTCGGCATCGAAGTGCATCAACAAGAGGGGATCACAATCAGCCAGTCTGCGTATGCACGCAAAATTCTGGAAAACACAGGCATGTCGGGGTACAATCCAGTGTGTGCCCATGGAAGCATGATAGAAGCTTAGTAAGCGGAGTGACGCATCGCAGTGGACATCACCAAGCATCGAGCATCGTCGGTAGTCTCCGTGACTTAGTGCACACGCGGCCGGACATTGCCTATGCCGTCGGCTACGTCAGCCGTTTCATGGAGTCGCCGCACGATGACCACTACACTGCCGTGAAGCACATTCTGCGCTACATCGTTGGTACGCTCAACCTGGGCTGTCGTTTTGTCCGTTCCGGCGAAATGGAGCCGAAGTTGCAGGGGTACAACGACAGCGACTTGGCAGGCGACATCGACGATCGGAAGAGCACCACTGGTGTGTTATTTTTTCTTGGCCAGAACCCAATTAGCTGGCAATCACAAAAGCAGAAGGTTGTGGCTCTGTCATCATGCGAGGCGGAGTACATCGCTGCCTCGACTGCGACCTACCAGGAGTTCTGGCTAGCACGGCCGCCATGAGGTTCGCGGCGCGAGACGAGGCCGTCGTGCTCAAGGTGGACAACAAGTCCGCTATCTCTTTGTGCAAGAAGCTTGTCTTTCATGACAGGAGCAAACACATCGACACCCGATACCATTTCATTAGAGAATGCATCGAAGAAGGAAGGTCGATGTCGAGTTTGTTTCTCGGGAGCAACTTCGGTGACATTCTTATGAAGCCACTCGGCCGCGTTAAGTTCCTTGATCTGTGTAAGAGGATTGGCATCATCGAGTTCATCACACGGCAGCAGGATTAGGGGGAGAATTGTTAGGATGATCATTTTAATCCTGCGCCTCCTAAGTCTTTATTCTCTACATTAGGACTATTTATTTTCGGTTTTTCAGTGCGACTTTGATCATGTTCGGGTCAAGCTTTTTAGGAGTTATAGCGTGCGTAACGGAGGTCTTAATGGCCTTCACTAATTCATCTTTGATTCTGTATGAAAGATCACTATATAAGGAGCAACATAGAATGAAAAAAGCGTGAGAAGGTTCACGCAAAAAAAAATACGGTGTTTCATTCTGTATGCATTCCATTTTATGCCATAATTGTTCTTGAGTTGTTCGTGAGATTGAGTGCGAGACTCCATTCGGGACAGAGACTTCGTACCTGCAGGACTTCACTTCGACTTTGCGTCTAAGTCCTTCGACTTCGCATCTCGAAGTCCCGACAAACAAGACTTTCGCCTTAAGCTTCTGCAATGACTTTCATGCGCCTTAACATGGATTTAGCAAAGCTTGTATCACAGCATATGACGTATAATATTTGACATGTTATTTAGAACATTGTTTCGAATGCCAATCATCATATGAAACAGTTCCATTAAATCTTTGATTAAAAACATCTCGCGTAACAAAGGTTGAACATATTGTATCATCCACTTCATCCGTAATACCACCGGTGTTTCTTGCTTCAAAGATCTAGGCATCTATTAAGACATGTCTCATTAAGGATAAGATTAGGAAATAGATAAGGATTCTTATCTATTTCACGGACCACTCCTCCTCCGCATGGCCTTTTGGGCATCGGTTTCCCATTTGCATTCGATGCCTCTTGCTCGACGTTGTTAGTGGGCCCACTTGTCGGATCCGAATGGTGCCATCTTCGATCCGGCAACATATAGTCTTCAGCGTTATTATTATTATTATTTTTTCTAAGTCTTCATTGCGTCCATCTAAAATCCGTAGTTTTAATTTTGTCTCACTGCATGCGAGTCCACAAATTTATTGTCAATCATAGAAGTGTAGGATTTTATTTTGCTTGGCAGCAGTAGCCGCTCAACTATCTCGAGCCGCGTGCGGATCGGAGAAGTCATTCGATGCCGCTTATCTAGCCGCCGCCTGAGCTTTAAAGGCCGCTGGCCCTCTATGCACCGCTGTGCCGCCTCTTGGGTTTCGATCTGCACCGTCATGCATCTATCTATTCCTCTTTGGCTTGATTTGACAGTTTATTCAAAAGCGCATAACGCATTTACATCATCAAGACTCGGACTTTGGATTTATCTTGTTTTAGTGTCAACTCTTTTCCAAATGCAATTCTATTGCATCGCCTTGCATTTGAGAGGGGTGTTAAGGATAAGATTAGGAAATAGATAAGGACTCTTATCTATTTCCTTATATGACTTGGATTATATTTCATATATGTCTTATCTCTATATGGCATATCCTCTTGTACTCTCCTATATATATGACCCTTTGGGTCTCATATCAATACACACAATATTCATAACATGGTATCAGAGTCTAGGTTTCATACCTAGCCTCCGTTCGATCTTCCATTGTTCTCGCCCCGGAGAATCGATCTCTCCGGGCGGCCATCTCTCGACGCATTGCGGTTGCCTCCGTGGCGCAAGACCCACGCCAAAGTCTCCCATATCCCACCCCAAAGCCACCGAGTAGTATACAGAAGATGCCGCCTGCCACTGACCTGGTGCCCGGCGTGCGACGCGGAGGAGCCGGCGGAGTCGTCGGACCGCTTCTTGATGTTCCCGATCCGCTACCCGCAGATTGGGAGTTCTACAAGAAGGCGGTGGCGTCCTTACGGACGGCGGAGGAGGTGGTCCTCTCTCGCCGAGCGCCGCCATGGGACATCATGCTGTCCCGGACGAGCGCCACTTCATCTCCCACGTGCTCGCCTTCTTCGCCGCCTCGACGGCGGCATCGCGCTCGAGAACCTCGCCTCGTGTTCTTGTCCGACGTCTAGGTCGCCGAGGCGCGCGCCTTCGGCTTCGGATCGCCATCGAGAACATCCACTCGAGATGTACTCGCCGCCGAGACCTACATCCGCGACGACGCCGAGAAGGATCGCCTCTTCCGCGCCATCGACACCGTCCCGCCGCGCCGCAGGCCGACCGGGCCATCTTGCTGGATCGACAATGCGAGCGCCGCCGAGCGCTTTGTCGCCGCCGCTGCGTCGAGGATCTTCTTCTCGGGCTCCGTCTTCTGTGGTCCTCCCGGCCGCCGCCGACTTCACCGCCGTGGCGTCGGGAGGCGAAAGCGTCGTGTCGATCTCGTCGATCCCATCCACCGAGGAGGGACCTGAGGGCCTCGGCCATGGCGATGTTGGTCATGTTGGCGCGACGCCGCTTGCGCTTACCTGGCGCTTTGCTCGCTCGCGGCGAGGCGTGGAAGTCCACGGCCGCCGCCGCCTCCATCTCCATCTCTCGCGTCTCCTACTTTCTCATACCTCCTGATTTGGGTGGGTGCGATGGGTTTTGAGGGGTGGAGAGAGAGAGAGTGATATGAGTTTTCTATTGTCGATTTTGTTTTTCGACTGCTGGTTTTTTTAGTCCATCTTTAATTATTTTTTTTTTCTTGTGAGTTTTTCGCTGCGTCCATCCAAAACCCGTAGTCTTTGATTTTTGATCGTCTCAGCCGTGCGAGTCCACAAAATTTATTGTCAGTCATAGAAGTGTAGGATTTTTTTATTTTGCAAGGCGTGACCGCCGCTCTACTCTCGAGCAGCGTGCGATCGTAGAAGTCATCATGATGCCGCCGCTTCTCTAGCCGCCGCCCAGCTTTAAGGCCGCTTGCCTTCGCAACTTGTGCACAGCCGCCGCCTTTGGCTTCGATCTGCGCCGTCATGCATCTATCTATTCCTTTTCGGCTTGATTTGACAGTTTATTCCAAGGCTGCACGCAACGATTACCTCATCAAGACTCGGACTTCGGATTTATCTTATTTTAGTGTCAACTCTTTTCCAAATGCAATGCTATTGCATACGCTTTGCATTTGAGAGGGGGTGTTAAGGATAAGATTAGGAAATAGATAAGGATTCTTATCTATTTCCTTATATGACTTGATTCTATTCCATATATGCCTTATCTCTATATGGCATATCCCTTATACTCGCCTATATATATGATCCTTTAGGTCTCATATCAATCGCACAATATTCATAACAATGTCTATGTCTTGACATGACTTTCTAAACTTGAGCGCCTGTACTTGATGCAGAATGCAATGATGGCGAAGCTCAATACAGAATGGTAAAACTTCCATGGAACCCAAATCGTCAGGTTAGAACAAATATAGTTTTGTGATTTTCTCATATGTTGTATATTTTTTATACGAAGCTCATTGAACAGCACTCAGCTATCCATAAAAAATGCATTGACACATCTGGTCCAATATGCACCTACATGTTTGTTGGCAACTAATATTGTGAAATGGTGTGAAAAAAGAGAAGCACCATGGAGAAATTCTTGTCTCACCTGGGTTCAGTAATATCACATTAGATTATGAGAACCCTCACCACCAATACAGTAGCAAAGATTACTTTTGGTAAATGTGTGTGTGTTTTTGTCTAGCAAGCACTAACTGGATTGACGGATGTCAACGCAATTCTTATTTTGTTCATGTGCATTAATTCTTTGGTTTATGTTTCCAGGGTCTCTAAATTCAACAGAAAACGTGAAGACAGTCCATTGCCATCTCCTAGTCATCGTCACTCTGTGGTAGGATCATCACAGATAGGTCGAACTGCAAGTGGTGGTCAACTAAGGAAGATGTTCACAGAATCTCAGATTGGTCGGTCAAGCTTCCGAAAGCTTCTAGAGCCAAGCCTATCGGAGAGACCAGGAATTACTCCTTATAGGGTTGTCCTTGGTGATGTGAAAGAAAAGGTTAGAACCGTAATTTCTCGTTTATTAAACATTTAAGGAATGCTTTATCATCAAATTGGTCCTACGTTCGTCAGGATTAGTTTCACCCAACTACTAAAATCTTTAAAAAATGATAACCTTGTTCCTTGAGAAATGTGTATTTGACACTTCCCTTATTGAAAACATGAGATCAGTGGTGCTCATTTTCCCCAATTGGAGGGGCTAATATACTCTGAAATTTGACAGAAAGATAAACTTTTGAGTCTGAAATCAAAACCGATAACACTAGGTATAAACAGGAGTACAGGACCAATTTGGTATATTTTACATAATGAAACGTTTCTCTTTGACAGTTTGACTGTCTTTATCATATATTTCTGTTACCAGCTGATGAAGACACAAAGACGGCTTGAGCTTCTTCTTGAGGATCTACCATGTGACTATGATCCTGTGGAACATTATGAAACATCGAATCAGCTTTTGGAGCCCTTGCTCTTGTGCTATGAATCACTGGTTAGTCTTCATCAATAACTATGGTTGGCAGAATGTAGGGTTAGTCGTTTGATCGCTTGAGTGCTACTACTTGAACCAACTACTGAATACGGGTATCAGTTCTAGGGGGAAAAAAATTACATTTCACACAAATATTCTTGACATTCTTCGAAATCATGTCATTGTACATTTGTGCTGCATAAACCTTGATTAGTCATGAGAACAACCCTCAGTATTAGCTGCAATCCATTTTATTAAAAAATGTAGAAATCACGAAATCAATTTATCAATTCAGATTTTATTAAAAGTTGATGGACATGATTTTTTTTAATAATTTGAGGGCAATAAAGTCAGTAAAATTCGACTGTTCAAATAACAGAATCAGCAAAGGTAACTAAGGAACCTATATTCTTTTATCACATGATTTCCTTTTGTAATTTGTACTGAGTACTGCTCACACCTTCAATTCTTTTTGAAGCAATCATGTGGATCTAGCATTCTTGCCGATGGCCGGTTAGCAGATCTGATACGAAGGGTTGCAACCTTTGGTATGGTGTTAATGAAGCTCGATGTGCGCCAGGTATATACAATGATTAGTATTGTTGCTTGTGCTTTCTCAGATTCTATTTTGCCTAATGGTTACTTCAGAAAAGCTTAGGTAAAGTCCACTCATGAATAAAACCGTGTATTTATTGCTGCAGGAATCTGGCCGGCACACAGAAGCACTTGATGCCATCACGTCTTATTTGGATCTTGGTGTTTTTAGTGCGTGGGATGAAGAAAAGAAGCTGGATTTCTTGACTAGAGAGCTGAAAGGGAAGCGTCCTCTAGTCCCCCCATACATACAGGTAAGTTGTTGGTTTGTTACATGGTAACCAGAAATATTGAATCACACTTTCTTTAAATAACAGGTTGCATTCCGAACTAAATGCTAGTTTGTTTCTTGAAGTTATTCTGAGCTAGATATTATTATGAATCACTCACGAGTCACACCCAGTTTGGTTGAGTTCACATTATTCTTATCGTGGACTGTGTAACATTGCGTTAGAGTATTGTCAAGTTATTCTGAGCTAGATATTATTATGAATCACTCACACCCAGTCTGGCTGAGTTCACATTATTCTTATGCGTGGACTGTGTAACATTCCGTTGGAATATTCTTCTGAAAAAGAGAGGGTTTTCAACAAAATTTTATTGCAAATCAGCTGGTTTATACCACTAGATAGTAGGTCTCTGGTGAAGTTGCCTCTGCCTAGATCTATAGTGCCTCAGCCAGTGCCGAAACGGTTACTGCTCTGCTATCTGGAAGTAATATTGCACTCATTTGTGCAGTGCTTGGAGACACCATTTCAGTTTCAACATCCCTGGCTCCACCAACATGGATTTAACTATAGAGTATTTTATTTTGATAAAATTATAGCAGTGGGGCGCCAGTGGTTGAAAGTTTGATGCACAAGAATATCTTGGTGGAAATTTTATGATTGCATATTTTTTGTAGAGAGAAAAGGGAATACAAGATTTGCTTTACCTGAGTGGGATTATTTACATTTGTATTTCCTTTCCTGTCTTTTAGGTTGCTGCTGATGTGAAAGAAGTTCTCGACACCTTCCGTGTTGCCGCAGAATTAGGGAGTGACTCACTTGGAGCTTATGTGATTTCAATGGCCTCAAATGTATGAATAGACACCACTTCTGTAACGTAGTAAAATAATAAAGAAAAATCTGAATTCATAATCTGCATTTTACAATTCTGACTGATCCTCACTTACCTGCACTTACCTAATGGACTCATATGTACTTCTGTCATGCTTTTTAGCACAGTAATCTCATCGACCAGGTGACAAACTGTACTTGGTTAGCACAAGTTGGGATTTATAGGTGTTCCATCATGCCATTTTTTTTTCGAGAACACGCAAAAGCCCAAGAATGTGCCATTTCAATCATGCCATTAGCTTAGGCGTTTAGCATTATTATTATTAAACAGCATGTACTCCTTCCTTGCAGGCGAGCGATGTCCTCGCCGTTGAACTGCTGCAGAAGGACGCAAGACTAACAGTTAGTGGGGACCTAGGAAGGCCGTGTCCTGGTGGAACGTAAGTATCATTACCTAGATATAAGTACAAAATTTCTCCATAAATTTCCTGTCACGTTCAATTCGATCTACAGACATAATGTTCCGAATGATAAAATCAGCTGATGAACCAGAAAGTTTTCTGAATGATCAACTCAAGTGATGAACCTCAAAGCTGATCTCAACTTCCCATTTGGTTAGATTAATAGAGAGCTAATTATAAAACAAAGTAGAATATAATGGCTAAACTGAACCTAATCCGAGAACTGGAACACTGTGATCTTGTACTTTGCCCTATGGCCAAGCCGACTTTACGTGCTTTTGGCGCTGTTATATTGTCTTTATTTACGGTGGTTCCCTTGTTAGTTAAAATTAGTGTGTGATCCTTGGTGAACAGGTTAAGAGTTGTTCCCTTGTTTGAGACCGTGAAAGATTTACGAGAAGCCGGCTCAGCAATCAGAAAGTTACTATCCATTGACTGGTACAGAGTGCATATCATCAAGAACCATAACGGGCACCAAGAGGTAGCTAGAATATTGCTAGCGCCCAGAAGTTTGCAACTTTAGTTTTTATTTCGACAATTGTGTGGATCAACGTACCGTTGCAGGTTATGGTGGGTTACTCGGATTCTGGCAAGGACGCGGGCCGTTTCACGGCAGCGTGGGAGCTGTACAAGGCTCAAGAAGACGTGGTTGCCGCATGCAACGAGTTTGGGATCAAGGTTACGCTCTTCCACGGCCGCGGTGGAAGCATTGGTCGCGGCGGAGGGCCAACGTATCTCGCCATTCAGTCACAACCTCCCGGTTCAGTAATGGTGAGTACGTTCGCTCTCCGGTGCCCATACCCCTACACATGCATGCAGGATGCAGCTTATGTGACCAATGCAGGGAACTCTTCGGTCGACGGAGCAAGGCGAGATGGTGCAGGCCAAGTTCGGCTTGCCGCAGACCGCCGTCCGGCAGCTGGAGATCTACACCACCGCGGTGCTGCTGGCCACCCTGCGCCCACCGCAGCCGCCTCGGGATGCGAACTGGCGGCATGTGATGGAGGAGATCTCCCGCGTGAGCTGCGCGCACTACCGCAGCACCGTGTACGAGAACCCGGGTTCATCACCTACTTCCAGGAGGCCACGCCGCAGGCCGAGCTCGGCTTCCTCAACATCGGCAGCCGCCCGGCCAAGCGCAAGGCCACGGCCGGTATCCACAACCTCCGCGCCATCCCGTGGGTGTTCGCGTGGACGCAGACGCGGCTCGTGCTCCCGGCCTGGCTCGGCGTCGGCAGGGGCTCCAGGACGCGTGCGACAAGGGGCACACGGACGAGCTCCAGGCCATGTACAGGGAGTGGCCCTTCTTCCAGTCCACCATTGATCTCATCGAGATGGTGGTGGCCAAGGCCGACGCGCCCATGGCGAAGCACTACGACGACATGCTGGTGTCCAGGACAGGCGGGAGCTGGGCGCGGAGCTGCGGCAGGAGCTGGCGCGCACGGAGAACTGCGTGCTGGTGCTGAGCGGGCACAGCAAGCTGTCGGCGAACAACCGGAGCCTGAGGCGGTTGATCGAGCAGGCTGCCGTACCTCAACCCCATGAACATGTTGCAGGTGGAGGTGTTGCGACGGCTGCGGCGAGACGACGACAACCGCAAGCTCCGCGACGCGCTGCTCATCACCATCAACGGCATCGCCGCCGGGATGCGCAACACCGGCTGAGAAAGCAGCCAAGCAAAGCAGACGTAGGGCCTTTGCTCTTTGACCGTCTCCTCTGTTTTTTCCCTCTTTCTAGGATTCGATTCGACTACGGTTCTCTCTCCTTTTCCTCAAAATAAATATTGCCTTTCATATATACCTAAGTCCAACATCAATTTGCAATCGTCTGAATACTGAAATATTGTCCAAAATTAGCACCACCACGCTGTTATGAATATTGTGTGTATTGATATGAGACCCAAAGGGTCATATATATAAGAGAGTACAAGAGATATGCCATATAGAGATAAGGCATATATGGAATAGAATCCAAACTCTATCTCCTAATACAACTCTATCTCTATCTCCTAACACCCCTCAAATGCAAGGCGTATGCAATAGCATTGCATTTGAAAAAGGAGTTAACACTAAAACAAGAAAAATCTGAAATTCGAGTCTTGATGATGTCGATGCGTTATGCGACCTTGGAATAAACTGTCAAATCAAGCCGAAGAGAAATAGATAGAAGCATGACGGCGCAGATCGAAGCTCGAGACGGCGGTGACGGCGACGCAATACACAAGAAGCGCAACGGAGGCGCAGTGCAGAAGAAGCGTGGCGGCGTTACAAGCTCGTCAAAGAATAGAGCGTACATTTGTCATGCAAAGTAAAATTCCTACACTTCTATGACCGACAATAAATTTGTGGACTCGCGGCTTGGACGAACTAGGGATTAGAGACTACGGATTTGGAATAGAGCAACGGAAGACTCAAAGAAAGACAATTAATGACTGACTCACTGAAACGAACGGCGTAGCGGCAGGGGAGTCGAGCACGGCGGAGCCATGCGGGGCGCGCGCCAGCCGACACGAAGATGATGGGAGGCCAACGTGCGGCGAAGAGGAGGCCGACGTGCGGCGCAATGGGAGGAGGCCGGATCGGCGACGAGAGGCCGGCGCCTCGGGCGGCGGCCGGAGGCGGCGAGCAGCGGAGCCATGCGGGAAGCGATGGTGGGCCGGACCGGGAGGCCGACGTCGGCGCAGAAGAGGAGGCCGACGTCGGCGGCCCGCATCTCGGCAGAGGCGGAGGGCGGCGAGCACCAGGCGAGCCATGCGAAGCGCCACGGCAGCGCGTGAGGAGACGATGGGAGGCCGGAGGCGCCGTGGAGTCGGCGAGGCCAAGAACGGCCGACCTTAGACGACTGAGTCGGCAGAGCGACAGTGGAGAACCAGGAAGCGAGGCGGCGTCGGTACCCAACAAGATAGCCGGGGTGTCCCGGGAGGCGGTAAACGAGGCCGAGAAGACGACCATGAGCGCAGCCAGCGTAGTAAAGAGATGCCATGCGGCGGCGAGACGATCGGCGACGGTGACGGCGAGTCAGCGACGGTCAACGGCAAGAAAGCCGACGCAGACGAGGGGAGACCAAGCGGTGGCCGGAAGACCGAGTGGCGGCCGGGATGCCGGCAGAGCGAGCGGAGCGGAGGCGTCCGAGCGGGCGGCTCAGGCGACCCACGACAGACGGCGAGATGAGGCCGGAGACAGCGGCGGTGCGGGAGGCGCCCTCGGCGGCATCTCCAAGCTCGGCGTCTTCAGGCGCGGAGGCGAGCCGTAGGAGGCGGCGGCCGAGGCAAAGCCGGAACCAGACGGCGGCGTGGGGATCCGGCGGGAGGTGGAGCCGAGCGGGCGGCGTGGAGATCCCAGATCCGGCGACGACGAAGCGGCGACCCAGCAGTCGGCTTTGGGAGCGAGACGTACTCGGCGGCGAAGACCTGTCTGTCCATGCATGCATGCACGACCCTGAACACACGCAGACTCGTGCATGAAGAAAAGAATCTCGCCATGCAAGCATACATGCATGCATGCGGTGGAGCGGTGGAGTTTGCCTGAACGAGATGGCGGAGGCGCACGTTCCAGAGGAGGGCCAGATGGCGCCCGAGTCGCCGGACGACGCGGAGGTCCGGAGGATCGCACTACCGATGCTCCGTCTGGCGCTTGAATGGGGGAGGCCGTGCGCTCGTGCGTGGTCGCCGCCGCCGCGCTGTGAAACCCATGCGGTGAGACGACTGGTCAAGCGTCGGCATGCGTGGGATTGTCCTTCACGTCGCCGTGAAGGAGCGAAGAACACGCCCGTGCGGCCATCGGCCCGGGCGGCGCGAGACCATGTTATGAATGAGGATTGAGGTGATGAGCTTGTTCGTGGCTTCGGCGACCCAGTTGTTGATTTCCTCCCTTGCTTCCTCTGCCTTTTTATGGAAGTCGACGGCGTGTCTCGGCCTTGTGGGACTCGGCGGCCTCGCGGTATGCCGACTTCGGCGCTAGCGTCTTCGCGTGCCGCCGGCGACGCGATGAGCGCCCGCGATGTCGGACTTGTCGGTGGCGGAACCGGTCTTCGTCGGCGCGGAGGTGAGCATAGGCGCCGGCCTCGGCGATGTCCGGTCTGGCCGATGAACACCGGGATCTGCGTGGTGTAGACCCGACGAGGACGACGGTTCGGCGAGTCGAGACCATGGTGCGAGGCCGAAGGTGGAGGCTGGCGCGTTCGCATGGCGCGTTGGAGAGGCCCGGCGAAGTGGTGGATCTGCGGCGATGGCGGTGGCGTCAGGCGGCGAGGCGAGGTCCCGGGCGGTGCGGTCGTCGGAGATGGAGGCGAGGAGGCGGCCGTCCGGGAGAACTTGACGGCGAGAGAGCGGCGGTGGCCGTGGCGTCGCGGAGGGCACGCAGGTGGGCGGCGTGAGACTTGCGGAGGATGGCGGCGAAGCGAGGTCGCCGATCTTGACCTCGCACGAAAGGCATGCGAACGAACCGTGATCGTTGGTCCACGCTGCGTGGTGTAGATGAAGGCGTGGTGCGGACTCGCGAGAGCGTGCACGGCAATGCCGGACCGGATGAGCCACCGGATGGTGCGCTCCACCTCGCGCATGTCGGCGGTAGGAAGGTACATGTACCGGTTGAGCACGCTGCCGTGGCGCACGTTGTAGATGAAGTTGATGTTGAGGCGGGCAGCGCTGGGGATTGCATGCATGCATGCAGATGTGGTGTAGTCACGTATGATGTATGTAGTCACGCCCATTCTAATACAACGTGAACGTCTTGGAAGAAGCTGCCGTCTCCTGCTGAACGAAGAAGACGTGACGCCAGGAGACCTTTCTTTTCTTGGCCGCCCCCGGGAGAGATCAATCCTCCCGGGGGCAGCAGATGCGGAAGTAGATGAGGTTAGGGTTTCAACCTAAGCTCGATACCATGTTATGAATATTGTGTGTGTGATTGATATGAGACCCAAAGGTCATATATATAAGAGAGTACAAGAGATATGCCATATAGAGATAAGGCATATATGGAATAGAATCAAACTCTATCTCCTAATGCAACTCTATCTCTATCTCCTTAACACACGCATTTAACCGAAGAGTAAATTGTATTTTGGGTCACCGAACTTGTCGGGGTTGTTCAAATACGTTATTGTCCTTCTGAAATGCACATCTAGGCCTCGTTTTGAACTGCGACTTTCGAGCCGTTTGAAATGTGTTGGTTTCTTAACGTGACTTTTTTCTTTTATATTATCCGTGAAGATAAAGCGGTATTTTCCTATTTTCTTCATTTCTTCTTATATAAAACTAATCACTTTCTGTGTCATTTCACTAAAAGATACGAGACTTGAGAACAAGGTCACAACACTTATGATTTTTTAAATAATCAATTTTATTTGGAATTATAAAATATATCTATGATTTTTTTGCATTTTTGGCCTTATGTTACCTAACTCATTGGGCGATTTGGCTAAACCCAACAGCTTAGGCAACACGTGGCCAAGTCGCCTAATCGTCTAGTTGCTCAACCGTTGGACGACTTTGCCCTAATTGCCTAACCGTTGGGTGACTAGGGGGTTTTACCCCCACGCGGTCGGCACCTCCCCTATTTGGTCAAGAGCAAGAAAGAAGGGGGAGAAAGGGAGAAGAGAGAGGGGAGGAGAGGGAAAGAAAAGAAAGAGGAGGGAGGAGGAAGAGGAGGGAGAAGAGGAGGAAGAGGAGAGGAGGAAGAGGAGGAATATGTGTATTGACGACGATGAGTTTTCTGTATTTTTGTATAATTATTTTAAAATATGGTAGAATATCACTTGAAATCATTAAATTTTAGTTTAGAAACTAACGGTAATTTAGTTTATAATAATTGCATTGCCATTTAGATCACTCTATTGTGCATTTGAAGACGCAATTAATTTTGTTAGTCGCTTATAAATTGTAGAAACCACGTAATTAGCATTCTTAATAGGTATCGAAAGATTTAAAACCGTTCGACCAGTCGTTGCTGATAGCTCAGCTGGAACGGTGGCTTCCTGTGACGTATACCTTCCACCTCCTATTGGGGGAGATGGCCGCAACTCTGCAGGACGTCGTGATGCTACTCGGCCTACCTTAATGGAAATGCGAAAAAGTCAAGAGTACTACTGGAAGCAAGTAGTTAATGAGTTCAAAAACAATAAGCCTAGAGATGGGAGAAGAAGGTCAGTTAAGCAATGCAAGACTCACTGTAGTAGTATTAATAAGGCCATTAAACTCTTTGCTAGTGTGTATGCTAGAGCAAGCAACACTTATTGCAGTGGGCAACCTGATGAGATGCTTTTAGATGATTGTTTGAAATAAAACATCTGTATAATTACTATATACACCTTTTTTCTTATACTACAAAAGGAAAGTCAGCTCCATTTTTTCCAGAGAGAAAACGAATGAAAAATCAAGTACTGACAAATATTTTGGTTCTTGATGCAGAATGGGAGCAACCGGCAGTACGTGCAATGGGGGATCGTCCTACAGACGGTCGTGGTTGCTCTTTTGCTATCGCTAGTGTTATAAATAATGTACGAAAAAATAGAGGCGAGAGACACAAATTTTACGTAAAAACCTTACGAAAAAAATCACAGACGCTTAAAGGTAAATCACTATAATAAGAAGAGATTACAATGCAGCAATCGCTCTTCCTATGGAGTACTGTGGTACATATATAGGGTGAAGGAAACGAGTCACATACGGAGAGGAAACCGAATCAAAGTCGGTTGCTACAGATTACCACCACGTCTGATACAACATGTGCATGGCCTAGACATCTGCCATGTCACGTCTGGCATAAGATGACGAAGTGTCCTATGTAGACACGGTATGAATTCGGATCAACTTCAATACCTAGCATGGTAAAGGTAAAACCCAAAGAGATCCATCCAGTATCAGATCATGATTTAATTATTTCTTCTGTTGCTCTTGTTGTATTTCTATATGATCACTAGATTGATGAGAATATCTGCGGCATTTGTCATAGGAATCATTTGTTTCTGGCTTGTAGTAACTTTTTTGGCATGTTTTGCATGCATTGTTTTTAATCTTGAAATAAAGTATGGTACTATTTGGGGTCTGTTTTTTTCCTTTGAAGCTAGCAGCTTTTGACTTTTATTTGCATACTAACTTTCAAACATAGTATTTTCTCAAGACGGGTCTACAAATTAAACGATCTACACGTTAAAAGCCCAACATCTGTACCAACCAAAATCGCAAGTGAGTATCTTTCTCTCCGTAATCTGTACTGTAAACAGTCAAAATTCAAAATTTTCAACCAAAAGCTATAAACCGCAGTCGCACCCAAACAGGCCCTTGGTCACACATAAGAAAGTGAAATGGTGGCGCACAAACTGAAGTAAACAATAGCATGCAGATTTACTGCATAGCCTCACGCCGTGACACAAGAAAAGCGAGAACAACCAAAGTGGAGTGTGGATGACGCGATGCATCTTATTTACACCTTAATGCATCTAGGAACGAATTGCTGTGTACAATATCTTCATTTGCGCCAGAGATGCCATTCCCTGAAGGAAAACAGCTACGGCTAAGCTTAATTAGAACAAAGCATTTCAGTTGCCGAACTTAATTCTCCACCTCTCGTGTTCGTCACCAAAAAAAAAAAAAGGAAAATCATCAGAGTCGTGAAGAAACAAGTATTCGATCGAGTCATGGTCAGATGATTCGGTGATACATTAGTCCTCATCCACTTCGTGAAAAGGCAGTGGAACCGTCTTTACCGCCCTAAACTTGCCTGCATTGTTCAGATGCTCGTTCTCCAACCTGAAAATTCATGCCCTGGTCTCAGACTCTCACTGTCTTGCCTGAACCTAATACATTTTGCCTGCATTGTATAGAGCTATGAAATTCGTTTACCTATAGAAATTCCAGTGCCCTCGCCGGATCACCTCGAGGGCCGCTAGGAAGAAGGAAGTGACCCTAGAGTCCAAACTCCCCAGGTTTGGATGAATTACGGTTTGTAGCCATGCAAGCCTCAGTACAAGGTTCAGTCCCTGCAAAAGTTCAGACAAGAATAGTAGAACACTTCAGTCTTTGGCTCACTTCTTTGGAAAGCGGCTTCTTTGCTAGTGCAGAACAAACTGCATGTTCATCCGTCTAGGCTGTCCGATCAATGAATTAATGTTTGATTATCGGGTTTGAGTTGCAAGTCGGATATTGCTTGCGCACTATTGAAGTTCTGTTCTGAGCGTCAGTTTTGTCGATTGGACGGCTTGTGTGAACATGCAGTTTGTTCTGCACTGCAAACGACCCCATTTCTTTGTACACCGCTCTGAATGGGGGTAAACTGATGCACATACCATTGACAAGTAGTATATAAGTTTCCTCTTAAGGATGAGCTCATTCCTTAGCCATGGGTTCTTGGAATTGACCTGGAGCAAGCCCCAGTCCTGACAAAGTCCCAGTACAACTGGTACACTGTCGCGGTGCTCGACACGACGATGAAGAGCGCGAGTGACCCCAGGCCCTGTCCTTCTCGTACGCCACTTTGGCACCGGCGGCGAGCATGGCAGAGACGTACTTGCCCAGGTTAACTAGGTGGCCTGTGTCCCCTCGTCAAACCACCTTCTCGCACACTGAACATGCACAGAAATTTTCAGACACTTCAGTGCTACGACTATTCGGTCGGTGACCCTGAGTATGAAGTTTTGGACGCCGTCTCCGATACCGAATCAAATTTTATCCAAAAGCTGTGTTATATGGAGTATCCATTTAGCATTACATACGTGCAAATCAGTTTTGATGACAAAACAAACGCACTTGAGAATTTATCAAATTCACCGGTCCAGGATATACAGAAAAGGATTCACCCAATCCAGGCTTCGGAGTTGAGGAAGAAGGCGACGGCGGCCGAGATGACGGACACCACGGATGACATCGCGGAGGGGATATCGTTCCAGGCTTTCGAGGACGACTGCCGTGGGGGTGTTGTTAGCACCAGTAATTACGGTGTAAATTAAGATTCTCGCTTTAGATATCGCTCGGTTTGGTTGAAATAAGTGACTTATAATTAAAATTACATCATGATCGACTGAAATTATATTGTATCGATTATGATTTATTTAACATAACTAAATTTTAAAAAATTTCAAAATGAAAAAAACAGATTAGAAGTGGCATGTGAAGGAGGTGGAGATGTACGGCCCGTCCTCCCACTTGTCCTCCTCCGCGCCCGCATCGCAAGCGGACGGGATCAGTCTCTCTCTCTCTCTCTCTCAAGCCCAACGCGTGCGTGCGTGAGGAGGAGGAGGAGGAGGAGGAGGAGGAGGAATCGATCCATCCAATCCAGGCTTCGGAGTTGAGGAAGAAGGCGGCGGCGGCCGAGATGACGGACACCACGGATGACATCGCGGAGGATATCGTTCCAGGCTTTCGAGGACGACTGCCGCCTCCTCGGCAGCCTCCTCCACGACGTCCTCCTCCGCGAGCTCGGCCCCGCTTCATCCACCTCCTCGAGCGCAACCGAATCCTCGCCCAGGTACGCCGGCATCCTCCTAGTTTGATGTTTGCCTGTACGTGTAATGTTGCATGAATTGGAATCCCGTGATCAGAGCGCCGTCACCATGCGCGCTGCGGGGATGGAGGAGACGGCCGTCGTCGTGGAGCGGCAGCTGGAGGCGGAGCTGTCCGCCATGTCCCTCGAGGACTCGCTCTGCCTCGCCCGCGCCTTCTCCCACTACCTCAACCTCATGGCCATCGCAGAGACGTACCACATGTACCTACTCCTACCTACACTAACATGCCTCGTATTTTCCTACACAGAATTCTAATGCCCAACTTGCACGTACGTATTCTACGATGCATTTATGTCCCACCCTACGTTTCTACCAAAAAAAAACATGTTTAAATTAGTATTTCGCAAGCACAATTCCGAACGTACGCTTGCTAAATTCAAGTGCACCTATTTTTATTTTTATTTTTTTTGACCTATAACGTCGCAACTAGTACACGATAGTATTTGGAACAATTTCAAAGGCGCATGTGACCAATTTCACACTTAATTTACAGTACGAGTTTGTTGCAATTCAGCTTGAAACTACAAGGGACGCGTATGAGTATGTGGGATTTCCTTTGTCTCTCCATTATGTTTGTTCAGCGTACATGGAATCCAAGAATTGCCGTACATTGCAATGTCGGGCAAGAGGTTAATTGTTTCCATGTGACCCTCCTACAGTTAAAAACTGTAGGACCCTTAGGCTTGCACATGCTATCTTGATTGTGGTTGTCCGATAATATTTTGTCGTCAAACGCTCGGTTGTTTTTTGGAATCTAGTGATACAAATGAGCTGTATTTATTGTGTCAATTAACTGATCTGGTAGTTTGGCAGATTTTGCAATACTTAGGACTCCGGCAAAAGCTTAAGATTTACCATCGGTAGCATGCATCGTGGTGTCGCGGATGGATATTACTTGTTCCACCGAGCTTGAACCTTCACCTAATTTGGCATATTACCCTGAATTTACAGTGAAAGATCCAGTTTTATGCTGTACTGGTTGTTATGATGCACTGAGCAAACATTTTCTCTCTTTTATATAGGGTTCGTAAATCGCGCAATGTAGCGCATCTGTTGAAATCATGCGATGATGTATTCGACAAGTTGATTCAAAGTGGTGTTCCTCCAGAAGAACTCTATGACACTGTCTGCAAGCAGGTACTTTCTCATCATGTGAAGAGCAAACTTTTCTACATCATACCTTATAAGAATGGCACGCACGATCGAGATTAGCTGATACCTGAAAGTTTCCCCCTGTGCAGGAGGTTGAAATCGTTCTGACAGCTCATCCGACTCAAATAAACAGGCGAACTTTGCAATACAAGCACCTTAGAATAGCTGTGAGTTAATATCCAATCATCCACGATTTCTTACTATCATCTTCCCCCAATTTCCTTCATGGCGGGTCGCATTGATGCAGCGCTCTGCTTCACGGCAACTCTTAACGCCCATCCTACGTTTTCTTTTTTTAAAAAGTATCTACTATTTCTGCTGTTTCAATTACTGATGGCACCGCGCTGCAGCATCTCTTGGAGTTCAATGAACGCCCTGATCTTAGCCATGAGGATAAAGAAATGTTAATTGAAGATCTGGTATACTTCAGAGTTCAGAGTATTTGCATAGTGCTATTTTCATTATCCCCCTTTTCCTTATCTGTTCTCAGCTCCCTCTAATTTTGATTATGCAGGTAAGGGAAATCACAGCAATATGGCAGACGGATGAGTTGAGGCGCCATAAACCTACACCTGTTGACGAAGCTAGGGCCGGTAAGAAATTTAAGCGTTCCGGTTTCTTGTTTGTCGTTGATACTATATCCATGATTTCTAATTATTTTCTTGACTTCTGTAGGCCTTCATATTGTGGAGCAATCCTCTGAAAGCGATACCACACTATCTTCGCCGTGTTAGCAATGCGCTAAAGAAGGTACAAATACAATGATTGCTATTTGTTGGGTTTAACTTATGTTTGACCCTTCACAAGCTACCCTTTAATACTTTGCCTATAGCACACTGGCAGGCCACTTCCACTAACCTGCACGCCGATCAAGTTTGGTTCATGGATGGGTGGTGACCGAGATGGGAATCCTAGTGTTACAGCAAAAGTAAGATCTATATAATAGTACATTAATGGCTTGGTGGTGCTTTTTTACTAGTCTTGTACAATTTTAATGGTGTGATGGGAGTTTTTCACGCAATCAGGAAGACTGAAATGTTTACCATTTCTGTGCTGCAGGTCACTAGGGATGTCTCCTTGTTGTCCCGGTGGATGGCAATTGACCTGTACATCCGGGAATTAGACAGTCTCAGTTTTGAGCTATCCATCAAGGGATGCAGCGAGAAGCTTGCAAGCTTAGCCAATGAAATCTTGCTCAAAGGTTAGTTTCATGGTTTATCCAGTCTTGATCGATTCCAGTTTTATCAGAAGCTGGCTTGTCATGGTCAATTGTGGCTCTGTTGGAAATGTCGCTAGTTAGTTTGAAGAACACATCCCTATGGTGTAGAAATAATCTTGTACTTCTCTCACACCAATTTCGTCCATAGTACATACATATTTCAGAAGATTTTTTGAGTAATTTTATGTTGATATGTTCAAGCGGACTCACAGAGTCAGCATCTGAGGACCTGAAGGCCAGTAGCTGGAACCAAACAGGACCTCAGAATGGTGTAAAGTTTCAGCAAAGCTTGGCGCTGCCTGCACAGCTTCCTTCTCGTGCTGATCTTCCTTCATGTACAGGTAGATTCCTTTGTTTAGCTGCTAACTTTATGTGCTACATCATGTAAGAAGTATTTCACTTAAGCATTGATAATTTGATATAGATCTTTGTTTAGCTGCTAACTTTATGTGCTGCATCATGCTAACTTTATGTGCTGCATCGGTAGATTCCTTTGTTTAGCGAAGCCACGGGCGTGACGGGGAGGCGGAGAACCAAAGTCCGCCGCGACATCTCCAGGACAAGCGCCGTTATTGCGGCAAACTCGGCCATTGGGCCAAGGCGCCAAAAGCGGCGGGATCTTGAGAGGTTGGCTCGGGCGAATCTTCTCAAGCCGAATGACGATCACCGCACGCTCACCGGCGTCTACTACATCCCACGAGCCTCGGCCGGTAGGACGAATCTCGTTGCAAGATGGAGATCGAGAATGGCGTCCTCTCACTTCGCAATCCCCAACGCCGGCTGTTCTGCCGGGTTCGGCGGAGCGCTGGACGTCTCTATGTGCTCAACGTTGACATTGCACAACCCGTTTGCCTCGCGGCGAGGGGCATGGAGGAGGCCTGGACATGGCATGCGCGTTTCAGCCACCTCAACTTCGATTCGCTTCGCATGCTCGCTCGGTGCGGGTTGGCGCGAGGCTCACCGGAGCTTGAGCGTAAATCAAATTTGCGACAACCGCTGATTGACAAGCGAGCGAACGCCGTTCTCGCCGTGGCGGTGTACCGCGCGTCAACGCTTGATCTTGTGCACGCGCGATATGTGGGCCCATCACGCCAAGCAACCCATGGTGGCAAGAGGTACTTCCTGTTGATCGATGATCTAACCCGCTACAGCGCGAAGACTGGAAGACGTGAAGTCACGATCGCGTCGCGCGAGCCCAGTAACCGTCGACACACTCAAGAAAGGGATTCAAGGAATCGGAGATGCTCCTGACTTGAGTCACTCAACTGGCGCCGGTTACTACAGGCTGCGGATGGGCCCCAGGGTATGCCGTGGCCCACCCGGCATACCCTGTGGGTCCGCCCCTGTCCGTCAAGCACCTCGAGCTTGGAACGCGAAGCTAGATGCGAGCCTTCTTGACGTGGGGTTCATACGGAGTTCCTCCGAACACGCCGTGTACTCTCGTGGCATCGGCATGGCGACTCGTGGTCGGCGTCACGTCGACGACCTCGTCATCACGGTGCCGACAGCGGGGAGATCGCCAAGTTCAAGGGGGAGATGAGCTCACTTTTTCGTATGAGTGATCTCGGACTCCTTAGCTACTATCTCGGCATCGAAGTGCATCAACAAGAGGGGATCACAATCAGCCAGTCTGCGTATGCACGCAAAATTCTGGAAAACACAGGCATGTCGGGGTACAATCCAGCGTGTGTGCCCATGGAAGCATGATAGAAGCTTAGTAAGCGGAGTGATGGGCATCGCGGTGGACATCACCAAGTATCGAGCATCGTCGGTAGTCTCCGTACTTAGTGCACACGCCACGGGACATTGCCTATCTTGCCGGCTCGTCGGTAGTTTCATGGAGTCGCCGCACGATGACCACTACTACCGCCGTGAAGCACATTCTGCGCTACATCGTTGGTACGCTCAACCTGGGCTGTCGTTTTGTCCGTTCCGGCGAAATGGAGCCGAAGTTGCAGGGGTACAACGACAGCGACTTGGCAGGCGACATCGACGATCGGAAGAGCACCACTGGTGTGTTATTTTTTCTTGGCCAGAACCCAATTAGCTGGCAATCACAAAAGCAGAAGGTTGTGGCTCTGTCATCATGCGAGGCGGAGTACATCGCCGCCTCATTGCGACCTACCGTGGAGTCTGCTAGCACGGCCGTCATGAGGTTCGCGGCGGCGAGACAGAGGCCGTCGTGCTCAAGGTGGACAACAAGTCCGCTATCTCTTTGTGCAAGAAGCTTGTCTTTCATGACAGGAGCAAACACATCGACACCCGATACCATTTCATTAGAGAATGCATCGAAGAAGGGAAGGTCGATGTCGAGTTTGTTTCCTCAGGGGAGCAACTCGGTGACATTCTTATGAAGCCACTCAGCCGCGTTAAGTTCCTTGATCTGTGTAAGAGGATTGGCATCATCGAGTTCATCACACTAGAAGCAGGATTAGGGGAGAATTGTTAGGATGATCATTTTAATCCTGCGCCTCCTAAGTCTTTATTCTCTACATTAGGACTATTTATTTTTCAGTTTTTCGTTGTGCAGCTTTGATCATGTTCTGGGTCAAGCAGTTTTTTTAGGAGTTATAGCGTGCGTAACGGAGGTCTTAATGGCCTTCACTAATTCATCTTTGATTCTGTATGAAAGATCACTATATAAGGAGCAACATAGAACAGAAAAACTGTGAGAAGGTTCACGCAGCAAAAAAATACCGGTGTTTCATTCTGTGTATGCATTCCATTTTTATGCCATACTGTTCTTGAGTTGTTCGTGAGATTGAGTGCAGACTCCATTCTGGGGACAGAGACTTCGTACCTGCAGGACTTCACTTCGACTTTGCGTCTAAGTCCTTCGACTTCGCATCTCGAAGTCCTGACAAACAGCACCTGCTGCCTTAAGCTTCTGCAACAGCTTTCTGTGCGCCTTAACATGGATTTAGCAAAGCTTGTACTGTTGTGCATATGACGTATAATATTTGACATGTTATTTAGAACATTGTTTCAGAATGCCAATCATCATATGAAACAGTTCCATTAAATCTTTGATTAAAAAACATCTCGCGTAACAAAGGTTGAACATATTGTATCATCCACTTCATCTGTAATACCACCAGTGTTTCTTGCTTCAGCATCTAGGCATCTATTAAGACATGTCTGTTAAGGATAAGATTAGGAAATAGATAAGGATTCTTATCTATTTCCTGGACCACGGCTCCTCCGCGCATGGCCTTTTGGGCATCGGTTTCCCATTTGCATTCAGTGCCTCTTGCTCGACGTTGTTAGCTGGGCCCAGCTGTCAGATCCGAATGGTGCCATCTTCTGATCTGGCAGCATATAGTCTTCGCGTTATTATTATTATTATTTTTTTTCTAAGTCTTCCGCTGCGTCCATCTAAAATCCGTAGTTTTTAATTTTGTCTCAGCCGTGCGAGTCCACAAATTTATTGTCAATCATAGAAGTGTAGGATTTTTATTTTGCTTGGCAGCAGCAGCCGCCGCTCAACTATCTGAGCCGCGTGCAGATCGGAGAAGTCATTCTGATGCCGCCGCTTATCTAGCCGCCGCCCCGAGCTTTAAAGGCCGCTGGCCCTTCTATGCTTCGCGCCGCCTCTTGGGTTTCGATCTGCGCCGTCATGCATCTATCTATTCCTCTTTGGCTTGATTTGACAGTTTATTCAAAAACTGCACGCAACGACGACATCATCAAGACTCGGACTTTGGATTTATCTTGTTTTAGTGTCAACTCTTTTCCAAATGCAATTCTATTGCATACGCCTTGCATTTGAGAGGGGGTGTTAAGGATAAGATTAGGAAATAGATAAGGACTCTTATCTATTTCCTTATATGACTTGGATTATATTTCATATATGTCTTATCTCTATATGGCATATCCTCTTGTACTCTCCTATATATATGACCCTTTGGGTCTCATATCAATACACACAATATTCATAACATGGTATCGAGTCTAGGTTTCATACCTAGCCTCCGTTAAATCTTCATTGTTCTTTGCCTCGGAGAATCGATCTCTCACGGGCGGCCATCTCGACGCAGTGCGGTTGCCTCCGTGGCGCAAGACCCACGCCAAAGTCTCCCATATCCCACCCCAAAGCCACCGAGTAGTATCACAAGATCTTGGCCGCGCCGACGCTGGTGCCCGCGTGACGCGGAGGAGCCGTTCTTGGCGAGTCGTCGGACCGCTTCTTGATGTTCCCGATCCGCTACCCGCAGATTTGGGAGTTCTACAAGAAGGCGGTGGCGTCCTTCTCGACGGCGGAGGAGGTGGTCTCTCGCACGACGCGCCATCATCGACATTCTGCATGTCCCGGACGAGCGCCACTTCATCTCCCACGTGCTCGCCTTCTTCGCCGCCTCGACGCAAGATCGTGCTCGAGAACCTCGCCTCCGTGTTCTTGTCCGACGTCTAGGTCGCCGAGGCGTGCGCCTTCTCGGCTTCCGGATCGCCATCGAGAACATCCACTCGAGATGTACTGCGCCGCCGAGACCTACATCCGCGACGACGCCGAGAAGGATCGCCTCTTCCGCGCCATCGACACCGTCCCGCCGTGCGCCGCAAGGCCGACCGGGCCATCGTTGGATCGACAATGGCGAGCGCTTGGCCGAGCGCTTGTCGCCTTCGCTGCGTCGAGGATCTTCTTCTCGGGCTCCGTCTTCTTCTGGTCCTCCCGGCCGCCGCCGACTTCACCGCCGTGGCGTCGGGAGGCGAGGCGTCGTGTCGATCTCGTCGATCCCATCCACCGAGGGAGGGACGGAGGGCCTCGGCCATGGCGATGTTGGTCATGTTGGCGCGGACGCCGTGCGCTTACACACGCGCTTAGTCAGCTCATGGCGAGGCGTGGAAGTCCACGGCCGCCGCCGCCTCCATCTCCATCTCTCGCCTCCTACTTTCTCATACCTCCCGATTTGGGTGGGTGCGATGGGTTTGAGGGTGGAGAGAGAGAGTGATATGAGTTTTCTATTGTCGATTTTGTTTTTCATTCTTTGGTTTTTAGTCCATCTTTAATTATTTTTTTTCTTGTGAGTTTTTATTGCGTCCATCCAAAACCCGTAGTCTTTGATTTTGATCGTCTCACCGGTAGTGCGAGTCCACAAAATTTATTGTCAGTCATAGAAGTGTAGGATTTTTTTATTTTGCAAGGCAGCAGCCGCCGCTCTACTCTCTGAGCCGCGTGCAGATCGTAGAAGTCATCATGATGCCGCCGCTTCTCTAGCCGCCGCCCCGAGCTTTAAGGCCGCTTGTACGCAACTTGTGCACAGCGCCGCCGCCTCTTGGGCTTCGATCTGCGCCGTCATGCATCTATCTATTCCTTTTCGACGATTTGACAGTTTATTCCAAGGCTGCATAGCGATTACCTCATCAAGACTCGGACTTGGTTTATCTTATTTTAGTGTCAACTCTTTTCCAAATGCAATGCTATTGCATACGCTTTGCATTTGAGAGGGGGTGTTAAGGATAAGATTAGGAAATAGATAAGGATTCTTATCTATTTCCTTATATGACTTGGATTCTATTCCATATATGCCTTATCTCTATATGGCATATCCCCTTATACTCGCCTATATATATGATCCTTTAGGTCTCATATCAATACGCACAATATTCATAACAATGTCTATGTCTTGACATGACTTTCTAAACTTGAGCGCCTGTACTTGATGCAGAATGCAATGATGGCGAAGCTCAATACAGAATGGTAAAACTTCCATGGAACCCAAATCGTCAGGTTAGAACAAATATAGTTTTGTGATTTTCTCATATGTTGTATATTTTTTATACGAAGCTCATTGAACAGCACTCAGCTATCCATAAAAAATGCATTGACACATCTGGTCCAATATGCACCTACATGTTTGTTGGCAACTAATATTGTGAAATGGTGTGAAAAAAGAGAAGCACCATGGAGAAATTCTTGTCTCACCTGGGTTCAGTAATATCACATTAGATTATGAGAACCCTCACCACCAATACAGTAGCAAAAGATTACTTTTGGTAAATGTGTGTGTGTGTTTTGTCTAGCAAGCACTAACTGGATTGACGGATGTCAACGCAATTCTTATTTTGTTCATGTGCATTAATTCTTTGGTTTATGTTTCCAGGGGTCTCTAAATTCAACAGAAAAACGTGAAGACAGTCCATTGCCATCTCCTAGTCATCGTCACTCTGTGGTAGGATCATCACAGATAGGTCGAACTGCAAGTGGTGGTCAACTAAGGAAGATGTTCACAGAATCTCAGATTGGTCGGTCAAGCTTCCGAAAGCTTCTAGAGCCAAGCCTATCGGAGAGACCAGGAATTACTCCTTATAGGGTTGTCCTTGGTGATGTGAAAGAAAAGGTTAGAACCGTAATTTCTCGTTTATTAAACATTTAAGGAATGCTTTATCATCAAATTGGTCCTACGTTCGTCAGGATTAGTTTCACCCAACTACTAAAATCTTTAAAAAATGATAACCTTGTTCCTTGAGAAATGTGTATTTGACACTTCCCTTATTGAAAACATGAGATCAGTGGTGCTCATTTTCCCCAATTGGAGGGGCTAATATACTCTGAAATTTGACAGAAAGATAAACTTTTGAGTCTGAAATCAAAACCGATAACACTAGGTATAAACAGGAGTACAGGACCAATTTGGTATATTTTACATAATGAAACGTTTCTCTTTGACAGTTTGACTGTCTTTATCATATATTTCTGTTACCAGCTGATGAAGACACAAAGACGGCTTGAGCTTCTTCTTGAGGATCTACCATGTGACTATGATCCTGTGGAACATTATGAAACATCGAATCAGCTTTTGGAGCCCTTGCTCTTGTGCTATGAATCACTGGTTAGTCTTCATCAATAACTATGGTTGGCAGAATGTAGGGTTAGTCGTTTGATCGCTTGAGTGCTACTACTTGAACCAACTACTGAATACGGGTATCAGTTCTAGGGGAAAAATTACATTTCACACAAATATTCTTGACATTCTTGAAATCATGTCATTGTACATTTGTGCTGCATAAACCTTGATTAGTCATGAGAACAACCCTCAGTATTAGCTGCAATCCATTTTATTAAAAAATGTAGAAATCACGAAATCAATTTATCAATTCAGATTTTATTAAAAGTTGATGGACATGATTTTTTTTAATAATTTGAGGGCAATAAAGTCAGTAAAATTCGACTGTTCAAATAACAGAATCAGCAAAGGTAACTAAGGAACCTATATTCTTTTATCACATGATTTCCTTTTGTAATTTGTACTGAGTACTGCTCACACCTTCAATTCTTTTTGAAGCAATCATGTGGATCTAGCATTCTTGCCGATGGCCGGTTAGCAGATCTGATACGAAGGGTTGCAACCTTTGGTATGGTGTTAATGAAGCTCGATGTGCGCCAGGTATATACAATGATTAGTATTGTTGCTTGTGCTTTCTCAGATTCTATTTTGCCTAATGGTTACTTCAGAAAAGCTTAGGTAAAGTCCACTCATGAATAAAACCGTGTATTTATTGCTGCAGGAATCTGGCCGGCACACAGAAGCACTTGATGCCATCACGTCTTATTTGGATCTTGGTGTTTTTAGTGCGTGGGATGAAGAAAAGAAGCTGGATTTCTTGACTAGAGAGCTGAAAGGGAAGCGTCCTCTAGTCCCCCCATACATACAGGTAAGTTGTTGGTTTGTTACATGGTAACCAGAAATATTGAATCACACTTTCTTTAAATAACAGGTTGCATTCCGAACTAAATGCTAGTTTGTTTCTTGAAGTTATTCTGAGCTAGATATTATTATGAATCACTCACGAGTCACACCCAGTTTGGTTGAGTTCACATTATTCTTATGCGTGGACTGTGTAACATTGCGTTAGAGTATTGTCAAGTTATTCTGAGCTAGATATTATTATGAATCACTCACACCCAGTCTGGCTGAGTTCACATTATTCTTATGCGTGGACTGTGTAACATTCCGTTGGAATATTCTTCTGAAAAAGAGAGGGTTTTCAACAAAATTTTATTGCAAATCAGCTGGTTTATACCACTAGATAGTAGGTCTCTGGTGAAGTTGCCTCTGCCTAGATCTATAGTGCCTCAGCCAGTGCCGAAACGGTTACTGCTCTGCTATCTGGAAGTAATATTGCACTCATTTGTGCAGTGCTTGGAGACACCATTTCCAGTTTCAACATCCCTGGCTCCACCAACATGGATTTAACTATAGAGTATTTTATTTTTGATAAAAATTATAGCAGTGGGGCGGCCAGTGGTTGAAAGTTTGATGCACAAGAATATCTTGGTGGAAATTTTATGATTGCATATTTTTTGTAGAGAGAAAAGGGAATACAAGATTTGCTTTACCTGAGTGGGATTATTTACATTTGTATTTCCTTTCCTGTCTTTTAGGTTGCTGCTGATGTGAAAGAAGTTCTCGACACCTTCCGTGTTGCCGCAGAATTAGGGAGTGACTCACTTGGAGCTTATGTGATTTCAATGGCCTCAAATGTATGAATAGACACCACTTCTGTAACGTAGTAAAATAATAAAGAAAAATCTGAATTCATAATCTGCATTTTACAATTCTGACTGATCCTCACTTACCTGCACTTACCTAATGGACTCATATGTACTTCTGTCATGCTTTTTAGCACAGTAATCTCATCGACCAGGTGACAAACTGTACTTGGTTAGCACAAGTTGGGATTTATAGGTGTTCCATCATGCCATTTTTTTTTCGAGAACACGCAAAAGCCCAAGAATGTGCCATTTCAATCATGCCATTAGCTTAGGCGTTTAGCATTATTATTATTAAACAGCATGTACTCCTTCCTTGCAGGCGAGCGATGTCCTCGCCGTTGAACTGCTGCAGAAGGACGCAAGACTAACAGTTAGTGGGGACCTAGGAAGGCCGTGTCCTGGTGGAACGTAAGTATCATTACCTAGATATAAGTACAAAATTTCTCCATAAATTTCCTGTCACGTTCAATTCGATCTACAGACATAATGTTCCGAATGATAAAATCAGCTGATGAACCAGAAAGTTTTTCTGAATGATCAACTCAAGTGATGAACCTCAAAGCTGATCTCAACTTCCCATTTGGTTAGATTAATAGAGAGGCTAATTATAAAACAAAGTAGAATATAATGGCTAAACTGAACCTAATCCGAGAACTGGAACACTGTGATCTTGTACTTTGCCCTATGGCCAAGCCGACTTTACGTGCTTTTGGCGCTGTTATATTGTCTTTATTTACGGTGGTTCCTTGTTAGTTAAAATTAGTGTGTGATCCTTGGTGAACAGGTTAAGAGTTGTTCCCTTGTTTGAGACCGTGAAAGATTTACGAGAAGCCGGCTCAGCAATCAGAAAGTTACTATCCATTGACTGGTACAGAGTGCATATCATCAAGAACCATAACGGGCACCAAGAGGTAGCTAGAATATTGCTAGCGCCCAGAAGTTTGCAACTTTAGTTTTTATTTCGACAATTGTGTGGATCAACGTACCGTTGCAGGTTATGGTGGGTTACTCGGATTCTGGCAGGACGCGGGCCGTTTCACGGCAGCGTGGGAGCTGTACAAGGCTCAAGAAGACGTGGTTGCCGCATGCAACGAGTTTGGGATCAAGGTTACGCTCTTCCACGGCCGCGGTGGAAGCATTGGTCGCGGCGGAGGGCCAACGTATCTCGCCATTCAGTCACAACCTCCCGGTTCAGTAATGGTGAGTACGTTCGCTCTCCGGTGCCCATACCCTACACATGCATGCAGGATGCAGCTTATGTGACCAATGCAGGAACTCTTCGGTCGACGGAGCAAGGCGAGATGGTGCAGGCCAAGTTCGGCTTGCCGCAGACCGCCGTCCGGCAGCTGGAGATCTACACCACCGCGGTGCTGCTGGCCACCCTGCGCCCACCGCAGCCGCCTCGGGATGCGAACTGGCGGCATGTGATGGAGGAGATCTCCCGCGTGAGCTGCGCGCACTACCGCAGCACCGTGTACGAGAACCCGGAGTTCATCACCTACTTCCAGGAGGCCACGCCGCAGGCCGAGCTCGGCTTCCTCAACATCGGCAGCCGCCCGGCCAAGCGCAAGGCCACGGCCGGTATCCACAACCTCCGCGCCATCCCGTGGGTGTTCGCGTGGACGCAGACGCGGCTCGTGCTCCCGGCCTGGCTCGGCGTCGGCAAGGGGCTCCAGGACGCGTGCGACAAGGGGCACACGGACGAGCTCCAGGCCATGTACAGGGAGTGGCCCTTCTTCCAGTCCACCATTGATCTCATCGAGATGGTGGTGGCCAAGGCCGACGCGCCCATGGCGAAGCACTACGACGACATGCTGGTGTCCAAGGACAGGCGGGAGCTGGGCGCGGAGCTGCGGCAGGAGCTGGCGCGCACGGAGAACTGCGTGCTGGTGCTGAGCGGGCACAGCAAGCTGTCGGCGAACAACCGGAGCCTGAGGCGGTTGATCGAGAGCAGGCTGCCGTACCTCAACCCCATGAACATGTTGCAGGTGGAGGTGTTGCGACGGCTGCGGCGAGACGACGACAACCGCAAGCTCCGCGACGCGCTGCTCATCACCATCAACGGCATCGCCGCCGGGATGCGCAACACCGGCTGAGAAAGCAGCCAAGCAAAGCAGACGTAGGGCCTTTGCTCTTTGACCGTCTCCTCTGTTTTTTCCCTCTTTCTAGGATTCGATTCGACTACGGTTCTCTCTCCTTTTCCTCAAAATAAATATTGCCTTTCATATATACCTAAGTCCAACATCAATTTGCAATCGTCTGAATACTGAAATATTGTCCAAAATTAGCACCACCACGCTGTTATGAATATTGTGTGTATTGATATGAGACCCAAAGGGTCATATATATAAGAGAGTACAAGAGATATGCCATATAGAGATAAGGCATATATGGAATAGAATCCAAACTCTATCTCCTAATACAACTCTATCTCTATCTCCTTAACACCCCCTCAAATGCAAGGCGTATGCAATAGCATTGCATTTGAAAAAGGAGTTAACACTAAAACAAGAAAAATCTGAAATTCGAGTCTTGATGATGTCGTCGTTGCGTGCAGCCTTGGAATAAACTGTCAAATCAAGCCGAAGAGAAATAGATAGAAGCATGACTGGCAGATCGAAGCTCGAGGCAGCGGTGACGGCGACATAATACACAAGAAGCGCAACGAGGCGCAGTCTGAGTAAGAAGCGTGGCGGCGTTACAAGCTCGTCAAAGAATAGAGCGGCGGCTGCTGTCATGCAAAGTAAAATTCCTACACTTCTATGACTGACAATAAATTTGTGGACTCGCACGGCTTGGACGAACTAGGGATTAGAGACTACGGATTTGGAATAGAGCAACGGAAGACTCAAAGAAAGACAATTAATGACTGACTCACTGAAACGAAGCAGGCGTGGCGGGGAGTCGAGCACGGCGAGCCATGCGGGAAGCGCCACCTGCAGCCGACCACGAAAGATGATGGGGAGGCCAACGTGCGGCGCAGAAGAGGAGGCCGACGTCGCGCAATGGGAGGAGGCGGATCGGCGACGAAGAGGCGCCTCGGGCGGCGGCCGGGGGCGGCGAGCACCCGGAGCCATGCGGGAAGCGATGGTGGGGCGGACCGGGAGGCCGACGTCTGCGCAGAAGAGGAGGCCGACGTGCGGCGAAGAGGCCATCTCGGGCGGTGGCCGAGGCGGCGAGCACCATGAGCCATGCGGGAAGCGCGTATGCAGGCGTGGGAGGAGACGATGGGGAGGCCGAGGCACCGTGGAGTCGAGCGAGGCCAGCAACGGCCGACCTTAGACGACGGAGTCGGCAGAGCGACGGTGGAGAACCGGAAACGAGGAGGCGGCGTCGGCGCAGCCCAACAAGATAGCCGGGGGTGTCCCCGGGAGCGGTAGACGAGGCCGAGGAAGACGACCATGAGCGCAATGAGCGTAAGAGTAGAGAGATGCCGTGGCGGCGAGACGAGTCGGCGGCGGTGGCGGCGAGTCGGCGACGGTCAACGCAAGAAAGCCGACGAGCGAGGAGACCAGCGGTGGCGGAAGACCGAGTGGCGGCGGGATGCCGGCAGAGCGGCGGAGCGAGGCGTCCGGCGGGCGGCTCGGCGACCCACGACGAGCGGCGAGATGAGGCGGAGACAAGCGGCGGTGCGGAGGCGCCCTGGCGGCATCTCCAAGCTCAGCGTCTTGAGCGCGAGGCGGCCGTGGAGGCGGCGGCGAGGCAAAGCCGGAACCGAGCGGGCGTGGGGATCCGGCGGGAGGTGGAGCCGGCGGGCGGCGTGGAGATCCCGGATCCGGCGGCGACGGCGGCGACCAGCGATCGGCTTTGGGAGCGAGACGTACTCGGCGGCGAAGACCGTCTGTCCATGCATGCATGCACGACCACGAACACACGCACTCGTGCATGAAGAAAAGAATCTCGCCATGCAAGCATACATGCATGCATGCGGTGGAGCGGTGGAGTTTGCACGAACGAGATGGCGGGCGCACGCCCGAAGGAGGGCGAGATGGCGCCCGAGTCGCCGGACGACGCGAGGTCCGGAGGATCGCACTGGCCGATGCTCCGTCTGGCGGCTTGAATGGGGAGGCCGTGCGCTCGTGCGTGGTCGCCGCCGGCGCTGTGAAACCCATGCGGTGAGACGACCGGTCAAGCGTCGGCATGCGTGGGATTGTCCTTCACGTCGCCGTGAAGGAGCGAAGAACACGCCTGTCGACCATCGGCCGCGGCGAGACCATGTTATGAATGAGGATTGAGGTGATGAGCTTGTTCGTGGCTTGGCGACCAGTTGTTGATTTCCTCCCTTGCTTCCTCTCGCCTTTTATGGAAGTCGACGCGCGTGTCTCGGCCTTGTGGGACTCGGCGGCCTCGCGGTATGCCGACTTCGCGCTAGCGTCTTCTCGTGCCAAACGCCGCCGGCGGACGCGATGAGCGGCCCGCCAGTGTCGGACTTGTCGGTGAGGCCGGAACCAGTCTTCGTCGGCGCGGAGGTGAGCATAGGCGCCGGCCTCGGCGGCGATGTCCCGGTCCTGGCCGATGAACACCAGGATCTGCGTGGTGTAGACCCAGACGAGGACGACGGTTCCGACGGGGAGTCAGACCATGGTGCGGAGGCCGAAGGTGGAGGCCTGGCGCGCGCGTTCGCATGGCGCGTTGGAGAGGCCCGCGCGAAGTGGTGGATCTGCGGCGATGGCGGTGGCGTCGCGGCGGCGGCGAGGTCCCGTGCGACGGCAGTGCGGTCGTCGGAGATGGGCGAGGCGGCCGTCCGGGAGAACTTGACGGCGGAGACGGCGGCGGTGGCGGTGGCGTCGCGCGAGGGCACGCAGGTGGGCGGCGTGAGACTTGCGGAGGATGGCGGCGAAGACGAGGTCGCCGATCTTGACCTCGCTCGGACGCACGCGAACGAACCGTGCTGGCTTCGGTCCACGCTGCGTGGTGTAGATGAAGCTGTGGTACGGACTCGCAGGAGCGTGCACGGCAATGCCGGACTGGATGAGCCGCTGGATGGTGCGCTCCACCTCGCGCATGTCGAAGCGGCCGGAAAGGTACATGTACCGGTTGAGCACGTTGCCGTGGCGCACGTTGTAGATGAAGTTGATGTTGAGGCGGGCAGCGCTGGGGATTGCATGCATGCATGCAGATGTGGTGTAGTCACGTATGATGTATGTAGTCACGCCCATTCTAATACAACGTGAACGTCTTGGAAGAAGCTGCCGTCTCTGCCGAACGAAGAAGGCGTGGCGCCAGAGACCTTTCTTTTCTTGGCGCCCGGAGAGATCAATCCTCCCGGGGGCAGCAGATGCGGAAGTAGATGAGGTTAGGGTTTCAACCTAAGCTCTGATACCATGTTATGAATATTGTGTGTGTATTGATATGAGACCCAAAAGGTCATATATATAAGAGAGTACAAGAGATATGCCATATAGAGATAAGGCATATATGGAATAGAATCCAAACTCTATCTCCTAATGCAACTCTATCTCTATCTCCTTAACACACGCATTTAACCAGAAGAGTAAATTGTATTTTGGGTCACCGAACTTGTCAGGGTTGTTCAAATACGTTATTGTCCTTCTGAAATGCACATCTAGGCCTCGTTTTGAACTGCGACTTTCGAGCCGTTTGAAATGTGTTGGTTTCTTAACGTGACTTTTTTCTTTTATATTATCTGTGAAGATAAAACGGTATTTTCCTATTTTTCTTCATTTCTTCTTATATAAAAACTAACTGCTGCTACAGTGTCATTTCAGCTAAAAGATACAGTACTTGAGAACAAGGTCACAACACTTATGATTTTTTTAAATAATCAATTTTATTTGGAATTATAAAATATATCTATGATTTTTTTTTGCATTTTTTGGCCTTATGTTACCTAACTGTTGGGCGATTTCGGCTAAACACCCAACAGTTAGGCAACACGTGGCCAAGTCGCCTAATGCGTCTAGTTGCTCAACCGTTGGACGACTTTGCCCCTAATTGCCTAACCGTTGGGTGACTAGGGGGTTTTACCCCCACGCGGTCGGCACCTCCCCTATTTGGTCAAGAGCAAGAAAGAAGGGGGAGAAAGGGAGAAGAGAGAGGGGAGGAGAGGGAAAGAAAAGAAAGAGGAGGGAGGAGGAAGAGGAGGGGAGAAGAGGAGGAAGAGGAGAGGGAGGGGAAGAGAGGAGGAATATGTGTATTGACGACGATGAGTTTTCTGTATTTTTTGTATAATTATTTTTAAAATATGGTAGAATATCACTTGAAATCATTAAATTTTTAGTTTAGAAACTAACGGTAATTTAGTTTATAATAATTGCATTGCCATTTAGATCACTCTATTGTGCATTTGAAGACGCAATTAATTTTGTTAGTCGCTTATAAATTGTAGAAACCACGTAATTAGCATTCTTAATAGGTATCGAAAGATTTAAAACCGTTCGACCGATCGTTCGATAGCTCACCGGAACGGTGGCTTCTGTGACGATACCTTCCACCTCCTATTGGGGAGATGGCGCAACTCTGCAGGGCGTCGTGATGCTACTCGGCCTACCTTAATGGAAATGCGAAAAAGTCAAGAGTACTACTGGAAGCAAGTAGTTAATGAGTTCAAAAACAATAAGCCTAGAGATGGGAGAAGAAGGTCAGTTAAGCAATGCAAGACTCACTGTAGTAGTATTAATAAGGCCATTAAACTCTTTGCTAGTGTGTATGCTAGAGCAAGCAACACTTATTGCAGTGGGCAACCTGATGAGATGCTTTTAGATGATTGTTTGAAATAAAACATCTGTATAATTACTATATACACCTTTTTTCTTATACTACAAAAGGAAAGTCAGCTCCATTTTTCCAGAGAAAACGAATGAAAATCAAGTACTGACAAATATTTTGGTTCTTGATGCAGAATGGGAGCAACCGGCAGTACGTGCAATGGGGGATCGTCCTACAGACGGTCGTGGTTGCTCTTTTGCTATCGCTAGTGTTATAAATAATGTACAGAAAAATAGAGACGAGAGACACAAATTTTTACGTAAAAAACCTTTACGAAAAAAAATCACAGACGCTTAAAGGTAAATCACTATAATAAGAAGAGATTACAATGCAGCAATCGCTCTTCCTATGGAGTACTGTGGTACATATATAGGGTGAAGGAAACGAGTCACATACGGAGAGGAAACCGAATCAAAGTCGGTTGCTACAGATTACCACCACGTCTGATACAACATGTGCATGGCCTAGACATCTGCCATGTCACGTCTGGCATAAGATGACGAAGTGTCCTATGTAGACACGGTATGAATTCGGATCAACTTCAATACCTAGCATGGTAAAGGTAAAACCCAAAGAGATCCATCCAGTATCAGATCATGATTTAATTATTTCTTCTGTTGCTCTTGTTGTATTTCTATATGATCACTAGATTGATGAGAATATCTGCGGCATTTGTCATAGGAATCATTTGTTTCTGGCTTGTAGTAACTTTTTGGCATGTTTTGCATGCATTGTTTTAATCTTGAAATAAAGTATGGTACTATTTGGGGTCTGTTTTTTTCCTTTGAAGCTAGCAGCTTTTGACTTTTGCTGCAGTACCTAACTTTCAAACATAGTATTTTCTCAAGACGGGGTCTACAAATTAAACGATCTACACGTTAAAAGCCCAACATCTGTACCAACCAAAATCGCAAGTGAGTATCTTTCTCTCGTAATCAGATCAGAAGCAGGTCAAAATTCAAAATTTTCAACCAAAAGCTATAAACCGCATCGCACCCAAACAGGCCCTTGGTCACACATAAGAAAGTGAAATGGTGGCGCACAAACTGAAGTAAACAATAGCATGCAGATTTACTGCATAGCCTCACGCCGTGACACAAGAAAAGCGAGAACAACCAAAGTGGAGTGTGGATGACGCGATGCATCTTATTTACACCTTAATGCATCTAGGAACGAATTGCTGTGTACAATATCTTCATTTGCGCCAGAGATGCCATTCCCTGAAGGAAAACAGCTACGGCTAAGCTTAATTAGAACAAAGCATTTCAGTTGCCGAACTTAATTCTCCACCTCTCGTGTTCGTCACCAAAAAAAAAAAAAAAGGAAAATCATCAGAGTCGTGAAGAAACAAGTATTCGATCGAGTCATGGTCAGATGATTCGGTGATACATTAGTCCTCATCCACTTCGTGAAAAGGCAGTGGAACCGTCTTTACCGCCCTAAACTTGCCTGCATTGTTCAGATGCTCGTTCTCCAACCTGAAAATTCATGCCCTGGTCTCAGACTCTCACTGTCTTGCCTGAACCCTAATACATTTTTGCCTGCATTGTATAGAGCTATGAAATTCGTTTACCTATAGAAATTCCAGTGCCCTCGCCGGATCACCTCGAGGGCCGCTAGGAAGAAGGAAGTGACCCTAGAGTCCAAACTCCCCAGGTTTGGATGAATTACGGTTTGTAGCCATGCAAGCCTCAGTACAAGGTTCAGTCCCTGCAAAAGTTCAGACAAGAATAGTAGAACACTTCAGTCTTTGGCTCACTTCTTTGGAAAGCGGCTTCTTTGCTAGTGCAGAACAAACTGCATGTTCATCCGTCTAGGCTGTCCGATCAATGAATTAATGTTTGATTATCGGGTTTGAGTTGCAAGTCGGATATTGCTTGCGCACTATTGAAGTTCTGTTCTGAGCGTCAGTTTTGTCGATTGGACGGCTTGTGTGAACATGCAGTTTGTTCTGCACTGCAAACGACCCCATTTCTTTGTACACCGCTCTGAATGGGGGTAAACTGATGCACATACCATTGACAAGTAGTATATAAGTTTCCTCTTAAGGATGAGCTCATTCCTTAGCCATGGGTTCTTGGAATTGACCTGGAGCAAGCCCCAGTCCTTGACAAAGTCCCAGTACAACTGGTACACTGTCGCGGTGCTCGACACGACGATGAAGAGCGCGAGTGACCCCAGGCCCTTGTCCTTCTCGTACGCCACTTTGGCACCGGCGGCGAGCATGGCAGAGACGTACTTGCCCAGGTTAACTAGGTGGCCTGTGTCCCCCTCGTCAAACCACCTTCTCGCACACTGAACATGCACAGAAATTTTCAGACACTTCAGAAATTAAGGAGTTCAGTAAGGGACTCTGTAGTTCAGAACAGACGGCACTTGTGTGCAATCCGTTTGATTAATGATTCATTTGATTGATCAAATGGACTGATCGTGTATGCAGTTTGTGTGGTTGAAAAATATTGTGAGTCCTATTGAGTGGTAATGCATGACCTGCATGGCTCTCCAGTAGTAGGGCAGGAAGGAGACAGCATAGGCCAAGTCTCTGATATGCTTGGTGTTGATGCAGTAGCCGTACTCCTGTGTCCTGTAGCTTCCACTGATGTAGTAGCAAGCCACATACTCTAGGCTTCTTAGCATAGGAACCTGTGCATTTTGTCAGATGTCTTTTTTAGATTTCAGCTAAATGGATGTTAATTATGACTGATAGAAAATGATCAGGTTTAGTACCTGGCTGCAAAACTGATCAGCCATGAAAAAGTCCACCATTACAACCTGCAGAACATTCAGAAACCATTAACAACGTCCAATTTGGTTCCAAGAGGAGTAGGCAATAACTGATCCTTTCCTAGGATGATTGCAAGAGCTCTTGTACCTTGTAGAGTGGTGAGAAGACAACGTTCCTCAATATCCTGAGGAACTGAAACCGACTTGACCTATACACGATGTTAAACGGACAGAACAGCAGCAGCAGAAACACCTACATGCAGATGCAGCAACGCATCCCATTATTCTCATTCTGAAATGAGTTGCAGGGAATAACTGAAAATTAACTTGTCCACTGAAGAAGCATGTTCTTCGATTCTTGTGTCACAATGAGCGGACAGATTACAACAGCTGAGAATTATATCTGTTTGACTCACCAAAAGCAAGAATCCGGGGATCGCCTGGACGTGAGGTGAGGCGTGGTAGCCCCTGACGACGAGGGAGAGGTGCGCGAACATGACGCCGACGACGACGGCCATGGATGCGGTGCAGATAAGGAAGACGTCGCGGTACTTGAGCTCCTTGGTGGGCGCGAACTCGAATATGAAGCTGTAGTTGATGCGGGTCTTCCTCCACGCCACGATGTTGCACCCGTACAGGAACAGGTGCAGGAACATCAGGCTGAACATGCTGCATATACACATTTTGACAACTCAAACTATGAAGATGCTGAGCATGAAACTTGCAGGGGACATTACACTCTCAGGTATGTGAGTACCTGAGAACTGGGTAGACGGTCTCCATGTAGATGGAGTCGCGGCGCTGCGTGTACATCCCGGCGATGTGAGCCATGATACAGTAGCCCATAAACAACGCCACGAAGCATCCGGTCAAGAGCCCTGCATGTATCACAGTGAAGCACTGTCAGGCAAGCAAACTCAATCGACAAATCCTGCAGATTTTCAGCACAAACTTCACTGCAAACTCCAATTTACCGATGAAGAATGTGACGGTGTGCGACTCCTTTCGTTGCGTGGGCTTGAGGTACTTCATGGCCTTGCGTTTGTTGTCGTCCGCGAAGTGCCTGACGAAGATGTCCTCGACCTCGTCCATGAGCTTCAGAGCCTGCAGAAATTGTGAATGCATTAGTTTTTTTTCAGTACGGTTTGCAAAGTAGCACTGTTCTGTAAGATGGCGAGAACAAATTAGCAGGTGTATGCGTGTAAGTATGCATGCCTCGTCGGAGCTGTTGAAGTAGGAACTCTCCACCACCTTGAGGTATGTGGAGAGGACTTGTTTGCCGCTAACCTTGTCGAACTTTTTCAAGATCTTTACAAATGCCATCATGTTCAGGTTCCTGTTGCATTGCCAAACTCATGTTACCAACACTTCAGATATATAGTGCAAGTCACTCTTAACTACTAGACTAGCTAGATAATTCTTTCCTTGTAAAGAATGTTTGAAATCCTAGCTAGCTCTGTTCTCAAATGGATTTATTCTGAAGAACAAAAGAAAAGAAACAATCTTTCCTTGTAAAATCCAAATGCAGAAATATACTGCACTTACCGGTATGTTGCGAGGTAGCCCAAGCCTTTGTAGAGCTCGACGAAGGCCCCCTTGATCATCTTCTCTGCATGCCGCAGCCTCGTCTTGTTGATGCCCTGCTTATTCACGCTGCCGTCAGAGTTGCATTTCTTGGACTGGCTGACAAGGTCGTCCCACACGAGGTCTGTCAGTGCTGAGATGGTCCTTGAAGGGGTCGTCAAGGGGATGTTGATCTTCAGGTTCTTCCTCCGGCAGCTGCTCACCGACCTCCCTAGGCTCTTCAGCTCCATGGCGGGCCTCCCAAAGCTTCCAGAACCTTCTAGAACCTGTGGAATGGCACGCTGGTCTTCTTGAGCCGTGTCAGGGTCTCTGATCAGTGTGGTTTCTTGCTGGTTCTGGTCCATGTCTGCTGCTGCTGCTGCTGTCGCATACTTTGTGGAATCGTCCTCTGTTTTGAGTAAAAGAAAAAGGATATCAGATAAATGGGAGATCTTTTGTCTGAAGGAATAGGTTCTACTCAGTTGTCATGATCTAGCATATATAAATGTATGAAAACCAGCATTTTGCTTCTTCTTCTTCTTTTTTTTTTTTGGAATCAAGGGTAGCATTGGCATGCATATATTACATTTTCCACGGGTATAGTTGCCAACAATGCAGAACTCACACCCATACAAATTCTTTTAGAAAAGAATTAAATGATATTAGGCGACGCATCATTAAAGTAAGATGCTAAGATATGATCGTGCCAAATGCAGACAAAACTGAAGACATCCATCCACACAGGCCTTAGTGACTAGTTGCTCAGACTACACCTCGAAACATTAATTCGACATGGACCTCACCACCCACATTTGCTGTGTTAGTTGCGAGCCTACGTGGCATTGATCTCATCTCAGGTCACCGCCGACCGGCCACAACATGCATGCACACTAAGCCTAGCAGCATCCTCCTAGCTGCTGCTACTAGCTAGCACCAGCAGCCATGCATGCAGACGCCATGATCAGCAGAGAGAGAGAGAGAGAGAGCTCGAAAGCTTCGCAAGGACTCACCGGACGTGACAGAAGAAGATACGGAGGGGTCCTCGGCGCCGCCGCAGCCCTGCGAGGAGCTGTTCCCGCGGTGCTGCCGGGAGAAAGCCGCCTTCAGGTCGACAAGTATTTCCATCTGCTTCCTCAAAGACTCCCCTCTCTCCAAGAACTCCTTCTCCTTGCCCTTGTAGAACTGGTTCACCTTGTTGAGCTGCGCGTCCAGCCTTGCGAAGAACTCCCTTGCCGCTTCAGTGTCGATGAACTGCTCGAGCAGCTCGGTCTCGTACACGTCCCCCCTGCTTGCCGAGCTGGTGAGCTTCCGGTGCACCTATATATATATATATATATATATATATATATATATATATATATATATATATATATATATATATATATATATATATATATGACAAACACGCAAAAGATTCACGTGTGTGAGCTAGAATCAATACAAGAATGGTTGGAGCTGGAATTAATACAAGAATTGCATGCGTGTACATATATAGTAGTATCAGTGTAAGTACTTGTATGACTCCGTGATCCTTTGATGCATTGAAGCCAAAGAAAGGGAGCTTGTGTAAGAGCCGATGAGATAAAGATGATGGCTGCTGTTGTTGAGTTGATTGTTGTGTGTTGGCTAGGCCTGGGCAATGGTCATGGCCAAGGGCATGTTGCATCCTCTTAAGATCCTTCTTGAGCAAGCAGTAGTCCACAAAAGCATGCTTCCACTCAGGGACGAGCTGCCCTTCAAACTGCTTGGAGAACTTCACCATGGTTAGGTTATGTTATGTTAATATATATGTGTGTATATATATATAGCGACCGACAGTCGAGCTCGATCGATCTAGCTAGCTCTGGTGGGTGCTGGAAGGGGGAGCCATGGAGATGCTTATATAGCAGCTGGTGAGAGGGAATAATCGCTTTGCAGGTGTTGGGGACAGCACATTCTGAGATATACTGTGTTAATTCTAGGCTTCTTGGAGATGATGTAGTTTGGGAACCTCTCACCAGGCCACCACTTGCTGATAATGGTGGTGCAGTGGATTGGATTCCAGTTCCAGGAGAGAAGAGAGAGAGAAGATAGAGAGAAGAGAGAGATTAAAGAGATGGAGGTGAAGTGGATGGAAGAGAGAGGAGATCAAGGAATAAGAAGGTGTGTGTTGTTATGGAGATGCATGGAGGGAGAAGAGAATCAGGTGCAGATATGGTGGCATGCATGTGAATGAGTGGAGTGGTGGTACCACAGTAGGAGATTAACTAGTGGGTGGGCCCCTCCATGTTAATTGCATGGTCAATAACCCTAGCTACAGTGATTTTCAGCCAAAAACCACTTAAAATAAGTCCTTTTGGGCAGGATCGATTAAACTTGCATGCTGACAGAAAGTAGCCAAGGGCCCATAATCCAATTTCCACTTTTTTCGATTTATCATCGGCGCCCTCACTACAAATATATAGTTGATGTGAATACTATTAATTTGGTGGATGAAAGAACTATGAATGCCAGCGCACAACGCTAGCGCGACAGAAGCATGGCCCGCCCATGCGGTGGCTTTCGTAGTTCCGCGTACATATGCTATCTATTTTTCCTGTTTAGCAATGCACTATTCTTACCATATGTCAGGCTTACTAATTTTTTGTTTATGCACAGGTCGAGCGGATGGACCCAGATGCCAACGAGTACCAGGTGTCATGGCATCTCAAGGCATACTTGCTGTGGCTATTCGGCTGGATACTGTTTACCAGCAGCAACGGTGACTCTGTTGATGCTCACCTCGTGCCGTATGCGAGGGCCATCGCCGACGGGGATGAGGTGCATGTCAACTGGGGATCAGTCGTACTTGCCGCGATGTACCTCGGCATGTGCAACACTTTCCGTAAGACGAGGACGACCCTATTGGGGTGCCGACACCCTGAGCTGAGGAAGCCCAAGCAGGGCCGTACGGGTGGGCACTGACCGGGGGTGGGGCATGACGATGACGAAGGAGGTGTTGCAAGTGGTGCAGCTAGTGGCGAGTAGTTGATCTTCCTCCTGCTTTGTGTACTTTTTTTGTTGTGCGCGTATTTTGCTTTGTCTTACTCTGTATACGAATTCTCTATTTCATCGAAATATCACCTACCTTCGTACTTACAAATCATTGCTACCTCAATCGTCCTCACAAAATTCTTCAGAAAATCTATCGCACTACGACAACATAAAACGATCGCAAAATGTTATTGCGAGTCTAACATATTTCGTACCATTCACAATCTACAAAAATCACAAATAGATCAACCAATATTGTCTACCTTTTTATTAAAAAAACAATTAATAAAATAATTATATTATTATTTTAAATTATCTAACCGTTGGGTGACTTTAACTAGTCGCTCAACCAGGCTAGGCGACTAGGAGCTTGTCACCGAACGGTTGGATGACAGGAACTAGTCGCCCAACGATTGGACGACTTGGCCACATGTTGCCTAACGGTTGGGCGACTAGCCCAAGTCAGTGACATATGGTCAAAACTGCAAAAAATAAAAACAATTATAATAATATAATTTAGACTAAAAAATAATTATTTTAAAAAAAATTCTACTTCACTCGTGCAGCATATATTCCAGAAGTGTACAAGCAAGACTGCAGTCTGCAGAAACCAAAGAAGTTTATGGAAGACTGTGGAATAGTACCCTAAAATATATATATTTACTTTTTTTAGTGTGCATGGTTCGTCCTGGATCGACAAGACAATTTTGAGATTGGAAGTTCGATTCAGTTCTACCGGACAAGGGATCGATAAAGAACAAGGTCTCGTTTCCTCGTGGGTTTGGTATTCATGCATTACATACCGTTCGAACATATATGTGACGCTTACCATATTTCATCACATACGATTCTAAACTCTTATGAGAGACGGTTTTTAAATCATCTGATTTATTATATCTGTGATAACAAATGATTATCACATACAACTCTCAAACTGTCACTGTAAATATACTAAGCAAAGTGTGTTTACTTTAGATCTAAGATGCGATTTACGAAGCATCTGAGTTACGAAAGCATGCACTTAAATTAGCCAAAAAGGATAGATATATCAGCAAACGAGACGTGCTTATCTAGTTATGGCACCCTTTTCATGGAATCATGTGGTAATTGGAGCGCGCCTAATTATGCTGCATGCCTAACTTGAAAAATAGTTAATATGCAATTCTTAATCATTAGTACACCATTACCTATACCTAAATATATGCACAAGCATCTCCTAAAAACTACAAAAGATATGCAAAATCTGAAGCATCTCTTTATGATCGAATGGCTTTGTGATCAAGGCGGGTTGACACCGAAAGCATTCACAAGACATGTCACATATGGAACTTATTGCCCTTAAAAAAGGAGTGTTCCTTTTAGGTAGATCAAAAACACATATGGTGGTGATCATTTGGGCTTATTTTTGATGGCTTATGGCTGAAAAGCATCAGAATGGTGAAAAATATTGTAATGACAGAGGCTTATTTAACATAATTAAATTTTAAAAAATTAAAAAATATGTTAGCCCATCACAGACAACGCAAACGAATACGAGAAAAAAAGAATGGGCAAAAAAGCTCAAAAAAAAGCCAAAAGTTCAGAAAAAGACGAATTTATGAATAGTGAAAAATAAGCCAGAAGCTGAAGCCGAAACGATCACAGCCATATACTCTCCTCCACAACAAAGGATAAACCACATGTAATAATGACTCTGTTTAAAACATAGGAATTTCATAATAGGCACCATTAATTCAAGGGCTCTTTTACTGTACCTTCCAATAGATATGAGTTATCTAATGTTTTTTGATCCAATAAATCATATTAGTTAAGATTAAGTTACACTTCCCCTGATATACTACCGGTACAAATCCTGTGAGAGGTAAAATTATAATTGCTCAACTGAGTTTGAAATGAACATGCATGGGTGGCCTAGTAACGAGTTAAGATAGAAAGAAGCTGAAACCGTACTCCATTATTGTCTCTAAGAAAGAAGAGAGACAAATTAAAGCGAGAGAAAGAAAGAAACTCGCACTACTATAACATATATAAAAGAAAAGAAAAGAAAAGAAAAGAAAAGGCCCCCCACCTTTAATTGGAGCCTTTTAGAAAGAAAGATTATCTCGGGAAGGCAAAAGACTAGTCCATATGCATATATGCATTTGCATTACATATTTGCATGCACGCGTCAAGTGAGAGCATACAATATTCTACTACGTACTAGCTAGCTACCACATCGATCGATTAACATGTATGTATGTATGCATGTCTTCCAAAGGAGGCTCGAACAATTGGCACACACGGTTGTTCTTGTGCATGTCACTTGCTAATATATGATTAGATATACCTGTAGTGCTCAAGCGCATATTGTGTATACACACACACACCCACCACGCGCACGGCTGCGCTATTCTACTTCTGCGCGCACTGTGCGCCCTGAAAAGTTACTGTCGTGTCGTGCATGAGTGAAGTTACTGTCAAATATATATAGAGTTGCTGCCAGTTTTATAATGTTGCAACTGACAACAACTCTACATGTGTTTTCCAGTAACTTCACTCACACACGGCAGTAACTTTTCGACGCGCATTAATAGTAATTATACATACATACATATATATACACCCATATATATACATATACATACATATATATATATACATATATATATAGAGTACATATACATATACATATCACTACTACAAAAAAATGTTACACTAGACGCCTCATCACAAACTGTTCCTTAAAACTGTCTGTGTTATAATTATCATAGACGGTTTTACAAGCGTGACTATCCATAGTATTAACGATGGCTACACTACTACAAAAGAGGTTATACTAGATGGCTACATTACAGATGGTTCATAGAGAACTTTCTGTGCTATAATTATCACAAACGGTTTTACAAGCGTGATCGTGTATCGTCTGTGATACGCAACTATAATAGATGGTTCATACGAATAACCGTGTGTGATATTTTCACAGACGGTTATTAATACGAACCATCTGTGATAATGCAAAACATCACAGATGGTTTGTATCAATAACCGTCTGTGATAATGGCAGACATCACCGATGGTTCGTATTAATAACCGTATGTGAAAGTTCACAGACGGTTATTAATACAAATCACTGTGATCATTTCATATCATAAATGGTTTGTGATTGGAAATGTCTAGGATACGCCACGTTATTAAATAGCAGAAAATATTGAAGGGAAGTTCAAGCGACGGGTTACACTATCTGGCTTGATCGGTCCAAGTGAGGTGTGGTTCAATGGAACCGAAACGGGAGAAACTTGCCGACGCGTGACAAGCCAGTGGTGCACCTACATGTGGCAAGCATGGCAATTGCTTGTAATCGAAGGTAAAGATTGGGTCAACAAAGGATGTTTTTGTAAGTTGACCAAAATACTAGAAACTATCTTGGAAGAAAACCACGGGGCTTGAGCGATGCTTGGGAGAGTGATTTAGGTCAATGAGAAGTTGAGAAGATCAAATTAGATCAAGACTAAGCATTTAGCGGATTTTGGCTTATATGCTTTGAAAAGCATGTATAAGTGTAGTATGTGAGTAAAACCCGTGTTATGTCGGGTTAACAGATTTTTCCCATATGTGTTAAATGGATAATATCCACTAGGGTTGATAGGTACTGATTGCCTATCTAATTAACAGATTGGGATAGAGACTTACTGGTTAACCATCTAAGCATTATCTCTTGCTCATAGAAGCCAAATGTCTAGGGTTAGAATTTAAGAGAAGTTGAGTATTGTGGTATGCTCTCTTGTCCTCTAGATAGAGTGGTTATAAAATCTTCATCTTCAAGTAGCAATACATCTTCATCTTCATCTTGTGTTAATTGATTTGCTCTTGATTTGGTTAGTTTTGCTCTTCTCTCTCCTTCTTGATCTTGTTGTACCAAGGACGTGTAAGAGATAGAGATGACCTCTGAAAAACAATTCCCATCCATCTAAATGCTTGATTGGTAAGTTCATGAAGAAACAAGGTTTTGCTTAGATTTGACCCTCGCAGGTGATTTCTTGATAGAAGTATTTTTTTTCTTTTATTTATTTGGTATTCTTACTTGCTGTGATATGTGGGAATACATCTAGAGCTATCTTGGACATCTTCTACCCACAAGCAAGCCATATTCACCGTTTTTTATTTTAGCTCAATTTTGGTGCAATCTTGCTTAATCTTAGAAAAGGTCTAAATTTCGACATGGATTCTTGCGATCCTTTGTTAGAATAGGTTCCCGAGATCTTAAGTAATGTGTGTGTAAGACATGGATTCTTGCGATCCTTTGTTAGAACTTGTATTTTCAGAGTTGCACCAAAATTGGATCGTGTGGAGCTGTTCTGGACAGGTAGGCCGGTTCAACCGCCTCCACCGGTTAGACCAGCTTGGAGCCAGCGGTTTGACCGCCAGAGAGGTCAGATCGGCCCCAAGTAGCCGGTCAGATCATCAGGAGTGTGAATTTCTCCGGTTTTTTTATTTCTTGAGTGGTCGTTTTGGGTTTTTGGCTGTTGATCCAATACTTAATAACTATGTTGTTATTTAAGTGAAGGATCAAGAATACTTTTTTCATTCTTCTTTGTTGTCTTTCGGTCCTACATGCATTAACAAATCCCTGGCTGGCTAGTAGTGTCAATCGGGTGTTATTCCGGGAAGACAAGATCCAATGCCAATAGGACACATCCTTGCATTGTCAAATAGTGCTGCAAATATATGATTGCAATAACCTCGACCGCTTTGCATGATCGGCAACTAGCTAGCTAGATACATGTTGATCGATATAGAGACCACATCCTGCAGGCTAGCTTGATTTGTATGCGTGCAGCATACATGGTGACCCTAGCTAGTTTGGTTGGCTACAACCCGGTAGTTAACCATATTCCATTTATAGCATGTACAATGGTACATATCAGCTGTTAGTAAATGTATGCCATATAGGATTTTGGATGATGTAGAGGAAAGAGAATGAGAATAGAGAAACATATTGTCTACTATTTAACAAACGGTCTTATAGACGATTTTTTACTGTCTATACCATTGTATAGACATTATATAGATAACTCATTTGTTGTATAAAGCTATTATAGACAACTATATAGACAACATATTGTATACGTTGTATTTAATCATGTCTATAGATAATATGGAGGTGTATTACAGACTACCACTGTCTTTACCAAGATACATGCTCTTATAGGGCCAAGTACTATTCAGTTGGTGGCTTCTTGGAAATACAATTTTTAGGTGCCAACCGCCGAATTGTGCCAGAATTAGTAAACTTCAAGCACACATGCTCTGCAAGATATTTAGTTATTTACTGACTTTTTTTTCTTTTACTTTTAGAGGCAATCGTATTGGTTTTTATTGATAACCTTTTGATGTAACTTATAGTTTTTGACCGAAAATAAATAGTAGCGGCTGAAAGAAGTGATTTGAAGAGGAAGGCCTTGAGCGGTAGAGAAAGTGAGGGAGAGATGTATGCGTATGATGGGAGTGAGAGGAGTAGAGTGCGTGATGCACCCCATGACCCTATGCCTTATCCCCGAAGCGAGGCGATAGCAATACGGGTGAAGAAGTCGCTTCAAAAAGCTGAGTATTCGTATTGACTTTTGACTTTTTTAAATAGAAGTTAGAAGCAAAAGCTAATACGAATAAGGCTTCAGTTTTCAGATCATAGCCGGTGTATAGCAGTATATAGCTAGTTTTCAGTTTTCAGAACATAGGTAGGAGCATATGAATCAAATGATCGGCATCCAGGCCATTCTGTGAAGCAATGGTCCCGAAAAAAGTTCAAGATAGGGACGAATTCAATTCAACCATTGAGATCTTGAAGCGAATTCAGTTTAGAGTACCATAGCGTGTCTGTCTGTCGTGTGCTTGCTCCCTCAGTCTACATGTCTGCTACTTTGTTTGCTTCTTTTTTCTTTCTCTCTAGCCTGTCAGTGACATGCTCCCCAGCCTTTTTCTATCCCACTTATCGAATTGCGATTCCATCTCCGCTTAGTTGACAGATGTAAAAAGGAAGTAGACCTAGTATCGTGGTATTGCTCATATTTCCACTTCATCTTCAGATCTACTTTTTTTTTTTTCAGAGTTGCTTTTCTCTATGTACTAAGTCTTTCTTTTGCTTTTGCTCTTCTAGCAAAACAGTTGTATCAACAATATAACTATGACTTACCATGGTCCACAAGTCCAATAAATCAAGATCTAAATATGTTTTTCTCCCAACTTCTGTAATCTGACTTTTGCTGAGGTCTACTTCACGTCAATTGCACTCGAGGATATGTCAGCGCGGACATATGTATAGTTCGTAACGTTGTCGGCACTCGAGGATGCATTTTGACACACATTGCTCTCTCGATCAGCTCCACTGTGCTGCACGTAACCATCGAATTAATCATAAAGTTCATCAGTTGCATTGCTGTCAGCAAAATAAAATGATGGAGTATCTTTCTGCTTGCACCGTCATCACATCGATCTCCATTCAGTTCATTCGGGTATTGGATTCTCCCATTCTTCAGGCTAGATAGCTCACCAGTTAATAATACTGAATTTTAAATCCCGCATCACCAAATCCATTCATCCTACAATTAAAAGGATAAAGCAAGGCATGCATCTCATTCTCGCATCACTCAGCATACTGATATGTATAGTCCACTGTAGCCAGCCATGGAAGCATCGGATCGATCAGTCTGGAGAAAAGCAGCTAGCCTAGCTTGATTTGTTCACTATATTCGCTTGTTTTTAATTCACAGCATTTTTTCTTGGATATTTTTTTTCCTTTCAGGAATGAGCACATGTATGCATGGATGCCACCACTAAGGGATATATATGTGTGTGTGTGACTTAGACCTGTATTATTGTGAATCATTCTGATGCCCCCTGCGCAAGTAGCTGCGTACCATATGTGCTCTGAATTCCGTAAGTCATGTGATGGCAGCCTTACGAGAGTGATGAGTATTTCATATTGTATGTGTCTTATTTTTATAGTTTGAGTTTAATTTTGAGAATTTGCATTTTGAGTTGATGCTAGCGGTAGTACCGGCGTTGAAGTCACGGTATGACTGGCTGAAACGGTAGTACCGTCTGTGGTTGCCGGTAGTTATATTTCAGATGAGGTATTTTTAGAGGTTTTGGTCTAAGACCTAGTGCGGTAGTATCAGCTTTGGAGTTGCAGTACGATCGGAGTGTAGTGGTCTGATTGGCCTTGGCAAGGTGGTCTGGACGGTGTGGAGTTGGAGATATGACCGGCATGGGTTCCGCGGTCATACTGGCCCTTGTGCTGTGTTGGTTTTGGTGGTTAGTTACAGCGAGAGTTTGTGCACATGTTAGTCATGGGGAGTCCATGCATATGTGAGTCATTGCGCATGTCCGTACATATAGTTTACTAATGGAGAGTCAAGTGCATGTCATCTGTACTTGCATCAATTGCTTTGTTCTTTGGTGTGTAGGTGCTTTGATGATTGTTATGGTCAGCGGCAAAACCAAGGCTATAGAAGGAGTCCTGAGGCCATGTCATGTCGTGTAAGTCCGAGTGGAGCAACATCTCAAACCGAGAAGTACGAAAAAAAGACAAGGATCATGAAGAGACAATGCTTGCATGTGATGTGCCAAATGAACTTGTGTGTTTCAAGCGTGACGTTCCTTGGAGCAGACGTACGATCTTGACGGTAAGGCGTTGGGCATCACGGACTGTGGAGTGATGTTAGTGTGACATGGGACTTGGGTGTTTTAAGTGGTGACGGCCTCGGCATATGTATACGATCTTGGCGACAAGTTATGGGCATCACATCGTCGTGAATACCGGTAGGTGGCAATTTGAAAAATTGTTTGAAATCGGGTAAAGTGGTGGTTTGTTAAATTGCAATGCTGGCTTAAGTAGTTTAGGTCACGTCTTTGTGGTTGGAGTATCTTATCGGACTTGTGGAGCCTTTGGAGGTCATGCTTTGAAAAACTACAAGTGTCACAGTGTAAAACTCGTTTGTGTGTGGGTTACTGGGATTTTCCATATGTAAGTGGTGTGATCCACTAAGGAGTGGTTGGTTATAAGAGTTAAATGAGAAGTGAGGAGTCTCCACTACATAAGCCTTGTGTTGAGTTCAGTCTTGAAAAAGACTCGAGATATTAGAGTTAGGGTTCTTTATGTTAGAGACTTGTATGTGTGTTCTAAGCTTATAGCTCTACTTCACCTTGTGATCGACGAGCGATCGATGACAAGGCCTCGAGGCCATTAGGGCATCCTTGGAGCCTTCTTAGGGCATCCGTCGTCCGTGTCACCTTGCACTGCTTAATTCCCAGAATAATTCATCTCTCTTAAAGTAGACAAAACAAGTTAGCACGCCAATTTGTTTTGTTTGTTTAATATCATGCATGTATGCCGAGCCAGAAGTGGGCGACATCCCGGGCTGGCTCACCCTGGGCTAATCCTTCTATACCTTTTCTTTTAGAAAAGAAAGAAATTCTCAAGGGGGATCCTACAAAAGAGCAATGCACTAATATACATGACTAGTGTCATCGATACGACATTAGACAGTAAATTTATAAGTATCTTCGGTTAGATTCGAGGACCGTCAAGTATATGAAGGGACTCACCGAGAATAACACACGAATGAATAAATAAGTGTATTGTATATAGGTGTTAAGCGTTACAAATAGCCTCGTCTTTCCACTTACAAGAGGTCCTATTTATAGGGTGGGAGGAGGAGGTAAGTGAAGTTACAGGCCTGCCCTTGAGGTCTAACTTATTCTTAAGGATAGTTTTATCCTTCACATCAAGTAGGTCCCGCAGCTTCTGAGGGACTCTGGAGCTAACCCGTGGACTTCGCTCAAGGTTGTTTCTAGACCCTGTCTAAGGTTGGCCTCCGGACCCCGTTCAATGTTGGCCTCTGGGATCGACCTCTAGACCCCATCTACGATTGGTCTTCGGACTTCATTTTGGGTTGGATGGCTGACCTCGTCCGAGGTGGTGCGGACTTTGGCCGACATTGGTATCCGGGCTTCGTCTTGGTTTCCCGGACTCCGTCCAAAGTGGCATAGACCATGTTTGGGGTGGACCCCAGACCAAGTCCGAGGTTGGGCCGCAGATCTCGTCCGAGGTGGACTCTCCGATGTACGACGTCATGATGAGGTTAACATAAATTCGAGGTAGCGTAGGAACCCTCCCTAGACAACTAGATTTCTGGATGCCAAAAGGAACGATGATAATCTGTTTTTGGAGAATAACCAATTTAAATTTCTGCATATCTGCATGCATCAGCACGCTCGGAGGATCACATACGCTACTGTTGCAACTACTGCACAGCCAGCTAAAGGAATGTTCTTGTTATTTTCCAAAGAATTCTTCCAGCCAGAAATATATATACCTGATCTGCGGCCTCTAAATATGCAACGACTGTGGAGATAAGATTTGGCATCTCAAAACTCCCACTGTGCAGCAGCAAGAGCTAGCTAGCTAGCGGATTCCTATCCATTAGTAGCTCTGATCGATCTGCCGGTCCCTGAAAGTAATATAATATGCCCAGAATAAACCGATTCTTCAGGAAGCCTAGCTTAGCTCTATATACGAACCTTTGCCAACTGAAGCATCGATCAATCCAAGCATGACGTGCAATGTAATGCCCTCCTTTGCATAGTCATTCATGGTGATCGATCGTCCTTCTTTTGTTTTGAGAATTCAGGTTGTAGTATTCATGTTTGTGCAAGAGTCCAGTAACACTTTGGCGGCCAGTCCCCTGTTTTGGGCCTCGACTTAATCAATTGGGTGGGTTATTTTTTTATTTATGATTTTTAAATTCTATATATTCATGAGAGAGGGTACGGAGAGAGAGAGACGGACGTATACGATTTTAGCCGATATAGCCAATATCGGTACAATATCTACTATAATTAATTTATAGACATCATCTTAAAAAAACACATCGTTTAAAAAAAATAGTTCTGTAACAAAAGTAAAAAGATACAAGCAACAAAAAAACCCCAACCAATGCCTACTACTACAGTACTGTTTTTTAGGGTAACTGCTACGGCACTGTTACCAAGTACCAACTAGATGCATCCTATCGCGATGGCAATGGTCGATCGATCTGCTTACCTACTGCTGTGAGCACGTGGATGTCACTATATATTGTATTAGAGTATTTGATTTTATTATATTTTATTGTCAAAATTTAAGTTTAATTTTGTATTTATTGCAATCTTTATTTTTTGATGTCAGGTGCTAAGTGGTCTAACCAGGACACGGTCTGATCAGACCATGGTTGAGATCAGACCAATACGGTCGGACCAGCCATAGCCGACGGTCTAACCGACGAGCGGTTGTATGGGTATATAGTTGGCGATATATTTATCCATAGAGATCCTCGGTTGCTTGTGTAAATGATTTGAGAGCGGTGTGACTGACCGTATGATGGCTATTTTGAAAAACTTTGTTGTTTCTGTAGCGACGAGATGATTAAAGATTTTTGGATGCTAATCAAGCCAGATCTTCGTAGTAACGGAGACTAGCTGTGTTGCATGCCTCTCTCTTTTCGTGACACATGCATGTACTTTTGTACTAACACGGACGCCACTGCACCAGGCGCGCATGGTGTGCCGAGGCTAGGTAACTCGACAGCCCTGCGGGCCCGTCGTCTGCCGCAGCCAAGCTTAGGTGGTGTAGTAGATGGCATGTGTCTCCTGTTATATCTATTAAACTTAGAAAGATGGCTATTTTGAAGAAAAAATTGCTACATGACCATGTTAGTGAATAGTTCTAAGGTATGTTGAGATGATGATGGACGCCCTTCATGAAGGAGAACCACCCGCATAAGCACCATGACTTCCTACGCATCATGGGTCGTTTCAAGAACCAAAGGTACCTACTGAGGGACCATGCAAAGGTTTAGTATACATTTGTTATGAACAAGTGATATTTCGGTTGGGTTAAAGTTGAATTTTGTAAAAAGTTTTAAAAAATTTAAATTTTAGATTATACTGTCAGGATTCAGGTTGTCTGACCGGCTGATGGATGGCAGACTGACCACCATAGAGCAACACGGTCAACTGGCCATGGACTTTTTAGGAAAATAAGCACCAAACACTTATGTAGTTTTGTTTGGGTATGAGTTTGCACTAGGTGCTATTAGAATTAAAAACTGGAATTAAAACTAGATAGAGTTTAACCAAAATTCCAGATAAATCGTTTTCTGATAGACTTAAGCGGTCTAATCGGTGCAGTCTAACCACCATAGGGAGTATGGTCAGACCGATGGGTGCAGCAGAGAACAATGAAAACTAATTTTGAGTTGGATGAAAGTGTGCACGGCATGGATGCCATTGATTGGTTACGTGGTGTTGCATGGTGTGTGGTTTTTGACTAACGTGAGAGTCAAGTGTATGTAACTTATGCTCGAGATAGTTGCTTGGTCTTTGGATGTGCAAGTAGGTTGGAGAACGTTAGCGGTCGACGATAATGGATCGAGACTAGACGGAGGAGCTGAGGTCCGAGCGGTCATATAAGTCCGAGTGAGACTACGTGGCTTAAGCGGAAAGTATAGAGAAGACAAGAATCATGAAGAGGCGAGTTGGTGTATGTGATGTGCCAAGTGACGAGGTCGATACACGTAGAGACAGTTCGGGGAAGACTGACTGTATGAGGCTAGCCATTGGGCACTACGGGTTACATGTTAAAGCTTGCGGAAATGCTTTGTAGTGAAGGTAAAGATGGAGTCAAGGGAAGGTGTCCAGAAGCTTCGTCAAGAATACTTTGGTAGATGGCCAAATAACGAGTTGGTGCTTTGATCAAAACCGTGGCATGGGAGGAGCAAAGGAGGAGTAGTTTAGGTCAAGAAAAGTTGGAATTGATAAGCAGATCAATCGCTAAGGTGTTAATGGATTGAGTCTTGTAAATGTTTTGAAAAGCATACGTGAGTGTGCAAAACCCATGTTAGTGGGGTTAACAAGTTTTCCCAGTAGGCTTATTGGGCTGGACCCATTAGGGCTTGTTACTGGTTATTAAAGGGAATGAGAGGAGGTGTTAGATCCAATGATTCTATGGCTTAGATTTTTAATCTACCATCTTATCTCCTTCCATGGTTGTAAGAGAGAGGACTTGAGAGAGGAAAGAATAGTGATGTGGCTACACCTTGTAACCATCCATGAGTATGCAAACTTAATTATCTACTCTAAATAGATCAAGGCTTTGTCTCAATCATGTTTTTGTTTGCATTCTTACTTGATTTTGCTTGTTTTTGAGATAGATTTATGATTTCACATTCGTGAGAGTTACCTTACTAGGACATGTGATAATAGATCTGAAATACCTCATACCTTAGATCCTCACGAGTAAGAAGTAATTTGAGTTTTAGGATTTTTGTCGTTCTCGTGACCTAGATTCGATTCCCTTTATTTCAGTGGACCCGAGCCCAAGAACCTTGTCTCACAAGCGACAAGTAATTTAAGTTTTAGGATTTTTAGTGTTCCTAGATTCGATTCTCTTCATTTCAATGAACTTAAATCCAAGAAGCTTATGATTCTTAGCTGGTTTATGTTTCTAATACCTTGAACAAGTCTCATACAAAATTTAGAAGTTGACCGGTCGACCGGTTCTAGACCTACGGTCCGATCGACCCCAATGGTCATACCGCAGTTAGCCCTGCGATCAGAACGGCCTTTGTATGGTGGTCTTGTGCTAAAGGCAACTGATTTTGTTAGTTTAGATCCTTAGCCTTGTTTTGTAAAGTACAGTTGATGCAATATGAGAAAAAAAAAGAAAAAGAGGAGAGAAAATCATGAAAATGGAAATTTTGCATCTCATCAAGAATTAGCACTTAACTATTCCTTCGTGGAGCGATCAGAATCAATGAAGTTTGGAACATAGGAATTCCACAGGAAACATACTAATTCATCGAGAAAATTATCGCGTTTCCTTTTTCGAAGAAGAAGGCGGAAAATTTATTCATTACCAGAAGAGAAGAGTTTACATGTATTGTATTTGTACAGTAAAAGAGGGCCAAGGAGCCATAAATACCTGGGCTTGGCCTTTATGTGGGCCTGGGCCGGGTTGAAGAGACTATCTTGGTCGAGTTGACCGACCGACCCATCAGAAAAGGAAAGATACCGCACGCCTCGCTTACAGGTTATCTGACATGTGGGCTATGCACCAAGTTCGGCCCCACCTGTCACAGGCATACGATCACGTGCGTTGTGCGCCTTCGTCTACCCTTTCCCCTCCACCACCATTCCAAGCTCGAGACCTGCGAGGAGGAGGGGGAAGCCCTCCACCCTAATTGCTTCCATCGATTGGTGAGAGGTGCGAGGCTTTCTTCTTCCTCTCTCTCTCTCTCTCTCTCTCTCTCTCTCTCTCTCTCTCCCCTCCCTACTTGCCTCTTCTTATATACTAGCTCTAGTTGTTGCGGGGTGTGGTGGGGTGCCTGCCCGATTCAAGATGCTTTTCTTGCGACTCTGCATTGCGATTTCCTGTGTAACACTTGCTTCAAGCGTCGTTCCAGGAATTGTGTACCGCGCTCGCCATTCATTTGCATTTGATTTGTATCTGTATGAGGTGATCCCTTGAAACAAACCGAAATTTCCAGGAAATTTAAAATGTTCTTTTGAATTTATTTTCTCTTGTTTCCTTGCCCAAATCAGCTCAAATCCCAGCTCATTTGCGCCCTAATGCCCTGCCAAAGCACCTTGCCAAATTGGATTTGTGCGGTCACTGTTCACGGTCAACAATTTTTCGCCGCCGCCTCTGTTGATCGCCGCCCGAGCCCTCTCGCGCCTTCCTGCCCTCTCTAGCGTTCTCCTTCCCCTGCCAGCTCCCAGAGACGTGTCAAGACATCTAGCGCCTTCCACAGACAGCCCTCCACGACACCTCTCGCCCCCCCCATGTGCGGCCGCCGCCATGTCCCCTCACGGCGCCGAACCGCCTCCGGGCATCTATAAAAGACGTGAACCCTCCTGAACCCTCCACACACTCCCGTGAAGCTCCCAGCTCGCCCAATTGAACCCTCATCAACCCCACCGCCGGCAATCACCGAAAATACCCACGGTGAGCTCAAATCCAATTCCTATGATTTAGCCAATAACTTTCCAATTGCTCACGCTTGTATCATCCTCTTGCTCCCGAAACCTCCTCGGACCATTGCCCAAGCTTGTCGAACCCTCTTTTTCCCACCGCTGAAGCTCGCTGATTCGGTAGTAGCCCTCACCGTGGCTAGCCTTGCACGGTCCACCTTAGCCCGAACCACCGCCTCCTCTAGGTTGCCCTAGCTCCATAGATGCTCAATCACCAGCTCAATGGCCTAGTTAGCCCTCTATTCACCCTATAGCAACCGAAAACCGTCTCGAGTTCGTCGGCTCGCCGCCGGCGATAGCCGCTTCCCCGGCCGCCGCCGACCCCAAAAATGGGTTCTCGGCATACCCACGAGTCTCGTCCATGGTCCCCGCTTGCGCCGCACTTGCGGGCGCCGCTCGGATGCCTGTTCGGTTCTTGCGCGTGCGTTCGGGAGGAAGATGAACAAGAAACTTTGCCTTCGTTCATCCGACCCGCAAGTGAAATCCGAACCCATAAGTGCACAAGACGGGATCCGGCGATCAACCCGCAATGAACAAGAGAATCTGTGAGTGAATAGTGATCGGACCATTCTTCGCTCACCGCACCAAAATACAAATTTATGTCCATTTTGACCGTTTCGAACCCACCAATCCATTTTTCAACTCCGTTTCACCATCCCAAACACCCAAACATCCAGAACCTATTTTATTTGATTTTTCTTGGATTTTATTTCTTTATTTTACTTTCTTTATTCCTAGCTCATTTTCTTCGAGCATGGAATTAAATTAATTCTTTGATTTGCGCTAGCACATGACGTCGTGAGTCGACCAAGTCAAGAAGGAGGAGCTCCACTCAAGATCGGGATATAGAAGAATACGAAATTGTTGAAATCATAAACCGCAAGGCAAGTCACATGTCATTGATCATATTGAACCTACATTTCGTTAATTATTTAATTATCCGTATTTTCATTATGTTATTTACATACTGTTATTTTTGTACAGTAAATGTTTAGAATAACTTGATATTAGCTAATGTCCTACCACCCGTAAAAGCCCTGTTTAACTTGATGGCCATATTCACCTTGACAAACTTTAGTAATAATAAAAGTATTATTATTGTAATCATGGTAGTTCAAGAACTCATCAACTTTTACTATTAAAAATCTTGATATTCAGTCAATTAAAATTTTGAACGTGATTATATGATAAAGTATCATGGGATGCCATAAGATGGCTTGAGCCCATGACCTCATCCTAGAATGAGGAGTTGGTTGTGAATTGAGGACAGTCTGCTACCGAATTGTGAATTTGTAGATGAATGGTGTTTTAGTAAAAGCAAGGACTAAAACCTTATGCCAAGTGAAGAACGTAGTAATCGCTCAACCACAAGCGTTGACTTGTCAAGCTTGGTTTAGTAGTTGCTCAAATCGATTGAATCTCTAACGGAGTACAAATAGTTAGTATGGAAACGGTAAAACCATACTAAACAACGTTAGATTCCTTCCAGGACGGGTAGTCTGGCCTTTGTGGCGGATACCTGGGTCTGAGTTGAGATCTAACGGGTACGGGAAAGTTAGTATGGAAGCGGTAAAACCATACTGAACAACGGTAGACTCCTCTCAGGACGGGCAATCTATCTAGCCTTATCGGCAGGTAAAGTGTCTGGCCGTGTCGTGGACCTCCCGGTCTGCTTTGGAGGCCTATCGGGTGAGAGCCTACATAAAGAGATGAGCAGTGAAACGACCTTGTTTTCTCAACTCAGTCATGAGGGTTGAGGAACCTTGTGGGTAAAGATGGGCAACTCTGCAGAGTCATTTACAAAAAGTATTCGAATACACCATGCTATGTTTAATGGGTGATTCCAATAGCAAAGCATAAGTAGATTTGGAATGGTTTTGGGAATGTGAAAGTGCGTATTGAATCAAGTTTGGAAAACCCCCAATTACCTTAAGAAGTTTATGGTTTAATGTTTAAAAGCAAAGTGGTTACAAATAAAATTGCATCCACATAAAGTAGTGAACTACTATACCCTGTTCCATGGCGATCTCTTGCATATAGTTAAATAGCTTTTCCCATGTGACTTGTTGAGTACGGTAGTAGTACTCATGCTTGCAAAAATCATAAACAGAGAATGCTGGTCAAGAAAATGAAGGAGATTACCAAGACGATGCTGAGTTCTACGATATAGACGAAGCCGAGTGTTAGGGTTTAATTCTACACTCGTGCCCACTGTGGAGTTTCTTTTGGTAATGTATCTTTGGGTTGTACGCCCCTTTATGTAAAACTTGGCTGCTAAGCCTTACTTCTGCAATAAAGTTTGGTTTTTATGCTTAAGCTTGCTTTGGCAATGATGTACACTCATTAACAGTACTCGCAGCTGAACAGTCCTGGGCAGTTGCGAGGGTTTTCTAACAGCCCCAGAAATGGGGGTGTTACAGAGTGGTATCAGAGCTAACTTGCTTGACTGTAGGATAAAACCCTAAGTGATACTAGGAATGTTTACAAAATTCTAATTTGAAAATATCAAAAGAATTTTCATAAAATATAAGTATTAATGCTGTCTTTTCTCTCTTCCAAATGCTGTCTCACCTATCTTAGAATTTTATTTTAGTTCAATTTTGTTTTCGAAAAGGATTTACATCTATCCTTTTCTAACCTCAAAATATCCGTTGTATAGTTGTGTAGATACGTTAAAATAGAAGTGACCCTTTGTAGCGGTTTCTTTTGTGTGTAACACGAGTTGTATCGCACTCGTATGCATGGTATGTGTTTAGCTTGTTAAGATCAATGAAAACTATGTTATTTGCTATCTCATAATTTGTTTGCAACTAAAATCTAATACCGCCTTCCTCAAAACTCTTTATCTCCTTAATTCGTCTCAACTCGTCTTATTTAATCTACTCTTATCTTTGATTCAAACCCTTACTCATCTATCGATCTTATTAAAATCATTGCAGAACCAACTCCAAAACCAAGCGGTTAAGATGGTCGAAATGGATCTCATGGCCAAGGTAGCCCACAAGCGAGGAAGCTAATCGAGTGGCGCAGCAGAAACAAGGCACCCATACCCCACGATCGGTATGGCGATATTCTAGCAATGGTGGAACAAAACCGATCCCATACGTAATGTAATCAAAAGACAATGATGGAACTACTAGCCAAAGTTTTGGAGCAGACAACAATGCAAGGAACAAAGAACGATGTAAGCAACGACAAGAACCACATCGAATTTATTAACAATCATGGAGGAACACAAACACGTCTAAGTGGTCGATTTTACAAGACAAAACCGCCGGATTCTCATCGTCTCTGCACCCAATAGTAGCTGATGATTGGATCAGAGACATTGAAAGGAAGTTGAATACTGTGCAGTGTACAGAAAAAGAAAAGACTTTGTATGCCTCCCATCAATTGCAAGGACCAGCCGCTGCATGGTGGATGAATTACCAAGTCATGCATGAAAATCAAGAAATATCATGGGAAGAATTTAAAGAATCATTTCACCAAGCCCATGTTCCTACTGGAATTGTAGAAGCAAAACGACGAGAATTTCTCGCACTCAAGCAGAAAGGACGAACAGTAATGGAATATCTTCACCAATTTAACCAACTTGCTCGGTATGCCCCGGATGATGTCAAGAATGAAGCAAAGAAGATGGAACGGTTTAAAGAAGGATTACGAAGTCCCTAAAGTATCACATCTCGTGATGGACTTTAAAGATTTATCTAATATGGTAAATAAGTTAATTACGTCCGAAGAAGCAAGGAATGAATTAAGAGATGTCCGAAAAAGAAAGAAAGAACGAGAAGCATTATCATTAAAAGCACCCAAAAGGAGAATGGTATTATCGCCGAACCGCACAACAAAATCAACAAGTAATCGCCACACCAAGACCTCGGTATATTGCTATACCAAGATCACAAAATAAGGCTTCTCGGTCCACAAGATGCAGTGTTATACTTATGAGGAAGTCACTATCGAAATTGCCCACACAAGACAGATATGTGTCGCCATCGCGAACAATTAGGTCATCATAGAGATCAATGTCCAAAGCAAAGATTGCCTTCAAGTGGCAAAATGCAAGTTAGAAATCGAGCTCAATTAGTTACATCTGCACCACCCATCAAGCATCAAAAGGCTACTTAAAAAGAAAACCAAGGACACTTCAAGGAAAAATAAGCTATATCTCGATACAAAGAAGAACAGAAATACAAGCGTCATTATGGGTATGTTCGTTTGAGGCCCTCACTAGCTTTAATTAACTCGAAGTTATACAATGTTTCTCGATTTTGTTGGAAAAAGGAGTACAGTGCAAAAGTCCTAGATTGTTCACAACCCGAAAATAGCGTAAAATTCACCTTGGACATATTAACTGGGCATGACAAAGAGTCGGTTAAGAAGCGTGAATGTCGACTTCATAAACTCAATGGCAAGATAATACAATGGATAAAGCAGTTTGGGACAAAGAATTGGATATGTGAAAAATTTCCAATCGTTCCCGAATCTCGAGGTCGAGATTCTTTTTAAGGGGGGAAGGTTGAAACAAACCGAAATTTCGTGAAATTTAAAATGTTCTTTGAATTTATTTTCTCTTGTTTCCTTGCCCAAATCACTCAAATCCCACTCATTTGCGCCTAATGCCCCGCCAAAGCACCTTGCCAAATTGGTTTGTGCGGTCCACCGTTCACGGTCAACAATTTTTCGCCGCCTCATTGATCGCCGCCCGAGCCCTCTCGCGCCTTCCCGCCTCTCTAGCGTTCTCCTTCCCCCAGCCTCCCGAGACGTGTCAAGACATCTAGCGCCTTCACGCATGCCCCTCCCACGACACCTCTCGCCCCCCCCATGTGCGGCCGCCGCCATGTCCCCTCACGGCGCCGAACCGCCTCCGGGCATCTATAAAAGACGTGAACCCTCCCGAACCCTCCACACACCCCGTGAAGCTCCCACCGCCCAATTGAACCCTCATCAACCCCACCACGCAATCACCGAAAATACCCACGGTGAGCTCAAATCCAATTCCTATGATTTAGCCAATAACTTTCCAATTGCTCACGTTTGTATCATCCTCTTGCTCCCGAAACCTCCTCGGACCATTGCCCAAGCTTGCCGAACCTCTTTTTCCCCACCGTGAAGCTCGCTGGATTCGGTAGTAGCCCTCACCGTGGCTAGCCTTGCACGGTCCACCTTAGCCCGAACCACCGCCTCCTCTAGGTTGCCCTAGCTCCATAGATGCTCAATCACCACTCAATGGCCTAGTTAGCCCTCTATTCACCCTATAGCAACCGAAACCGCCTCGAGTTCGTCGGCTCGCCGGCGATAGCCGCTTCCCCGTACCCCGACCCCAAAAATGGGTTCTCGGCATACCCACGAGTCTGTCCATGGTCCCCGCTTGCGTCGCAATTCTCTGTGGCGCCGCCGCTCGGATGCCCTGCTTCTTGGGCGTGCGTTCGGGAGGAAGATGAACAAGAAACTTTTCTTCGCTTCATCCGACCCGCAAGTCAAATCCGAACCCATAAGTGCACAAGATCGGGATCCGGCGATCAACCCGCAATGAACAAGAGAATCAGTAGTGAATAGTGATGGACCGTTCTATCGCTCACCGCACCAAAAATACAAATTTATGTCCATTTTGACCGTTTCAACCCACCAATCCATTTTTCAACTCCGTTTCACCATCCCAAACACCCAAACATCCAGAACCTATTTTATTTGATTTTTCTTGGATTTTATTTCTTTATTTTACTTTCTTTATTCCTAGCTCATTTTCTTCGAGCATGGAATTAAATTAATTCTTTGATTTGCGCTAGCACATGACGTCGTGAGTCGACCAAGTCAAGAAGGAGGAGCTCCAGCTCAAGATCAAGATATAGAAGAATACGAAATTGTTGAAATCATAAATCCGCAAGGCAAGTCACATGTCATTGATCATATTGAACCTACATTTCGTTAATTATTTAATTATCCGTATTTTCATTATGTTATTTACATACTGTTATTTTTGTACAGTAAATGTTTAGAATAACTTGATATTAGCTAATGTCCTACCACCCGTAAAAGCCCTGTTTAACTTGATGGCCATATTCACCTTGACAAACTTTAGTAATAATAAAAGTATTATTATTGTAATCATGGTAGTTCAAGAACTCATCAACTTTTACTATTAAAAATCTTGATATTCAGTCAATTAAAATTTTGAACGTGATTATATGATAAAGTATCATGGGATGCCATAAGATGGCTTGAGCCCATGACCTCATCCTAGAATGAGGAGTTGGTTGTGAATTGAGGACAGTGCCGCGGGCGCTGAATTGTGAATTTGTAGATGAATGGTGTTTTAGTAAAAAGCAAGGACTAAAACCTTATGCCAAGTGAAGAACGTAGTAATCGCTCAACCACAAGCGTTGACTTGTCAAGCTTGGTTTAGTAGCTGCTCAAATCGATTGAATCTCTAACGGAGTACAAATAGTTAGTATGGAAACGGTAAAACCATACTAAACAACGTTAGATTCCTTCCAGACGGGTAGTCCGCCTTTGTGGCGATACCGGTCCGAGTTGAGATCTAACTGCACGGAAAGTTAGTATGGAAGCGGTAAAACCATCTTGAACAACGGTAGACTCCTCTCGTGACGGCAATCTATCTAGCCTTATCGGCAGTAAAGTGTCCGGCCGTGTCGTGGACCTCCGGGTCTGCTTGGAGGCCTATCGGGTAGAGCCTACATAAAGAGATGAGCGTGAAACGACCTTGTTTTCTCAACTCACCATGAGGGTTGAGGAACCTTGTGGGTAAAGATGGGCAACTCTGCAGAGTCATTTACAAAAGTATTCGAATACACCATGCTATGTTTAATGGGTGATTCCAATAGCAAAGCATAAGTAGATTTGGAATGGTTTTGGGAATGTGAAAGTGCGTATTGAATCAAGTTTGGAAAACCCCCAATTACCTTAAGAAGTTTATGGTTTAATGTTTAAAAGCAAAGTGGTTACAAATAAAATTGCATCCACATAAAGTAGTGAACTACTATACCCTGTTCCATGGCGATCTCTTGCATATAGTTAAATAGCTTTTCCCATGTGACTTGTTGAGTACGGTAGTAGTACTCATGCTTGCAAAAATCATAAACAGAGAATGCTGGTCAAGAAAATGAAGGAGATTACCAAGACGATGCTGAGTTCTACGATATAGACGAAGCCGAGTGTTAGGGTTTAATTCTACACTCGTGCCCCACTGTGGAGTTTCTTTTGGTAATGTATCTTTGGGTTGTACGCCCCTTTATGTAAAACTTGGCTGCTAAGCCTTACTTCTGCAATAAAGTTTGGTTTTTATGCTTAAGCTTGCTTTGGCAATGATGTACACTCATTAATAGTACTGCAATTTGAACAGTCCCGGGCGCTATGAGGGTTTTCTAACAACCCCAGAAATGGGGGTGTTACATCCCTCTTGTTCCCTTGCCTGTTTTGCCAAGGCTCTAGCTTTATCCAATCGTGCCTCGGTTGGGACTGAATGCCGAACCTGAATCTTCCATTTCAGTGCATCTTATAACAAATGTTGGGATGTGACCCTGCGGCCATTCTTTGTCAGTTACAGCAAAATGTTGTCGGTGTTGTTGTGCTTCAGTTTTTGTTCTTTTGCTGACTCGACATTCAACATTGCTTGATGCAATTCATCCTCTATCCTTTCCCCTTCTAATTTTGCTACAGTCGTTATTCTTCTTAACCCATGAAAGGATTATATAGTCCTCTTTTTATGAGTTCTTGTCGTGTTTCTTTATATATTCAAGGCTGCTGCTTGAAAGATTTTCAGCTTGTTTGTACTGTTTTCAGTTGATTGGTTCTTCCCAGCATTGTGACTTGGTTGATAAGTTTTAACTACGATGTTCCTTGTCGTCTCGACTAATTCTTGATCTGACTGTATGAACAGAATGCCCTTACATCATTAATGTAAAGCAAATGCGTTGGTGCTTATCATATTGTGTTTGGTCGTTTTAGTTGGCATCTAGTGAAATTCTGCTCTAATCTGGTGGGGTTGGATAATCACATGAACCATGTTGGTTGTAAGATTGATGGCGTTTCGTGGTGGCTGATGTTGATCTGGTTTTCTATTTGTTGCAGTTCAGGGCCTACTTGTACAATTGTTGTTGGTTTTAGTTGAGACTGCTTCTTGTCTAAGAATATCTGTTGTAAAATTACTGCAACTATGGTAATTGGTGGTTGTTATGCAGCACAGGGAAAAGGGAGGTACCATGTCTAGAGCAAATGGGATGTTAAGGGCAGACTCGAGAATGATGGTGGTCTTTGGTGCCTTTACATCTAAATCGGAGCCACTGACATTTGAAGAGTCCCTCAGATTTGTCAAGAAAGTGAAGGTGAGTTTAATGTTCTAATATTTTTTTAATGCTTTTACATGATTTACATCCTTGTGATTATAATGTCAATCTCGCATTGCTACTTCACCTGTACAGTAAGCCATAAATTGGCTGGTAGTGGCCACCACTCCAGTTACAATCTTAATATTTGATTTTCTTGTTTCATAATTTTGATATACGTCAACTATCTAAATTTTGCTGCTTGCAAGGATTCCACCCTGTGAGACCTTGATGGATGCCTCAGTTTGTAAAATTAAGAACATGCCATACTTTTTGTGTAATTGAACAACAGGTAGAATTCTAATTTGCTTGCCACTCTGCAGTATGCTGATGAGTGATGACCCATGCAAAAACTAAATTATATTAGGCAAATTCTTGTTGTATTTTCTTGATCTATACAAGTCACATGAAAATAGTTCAGTGGGAGAGTGGGAGGGAGGGAGGGAGTTGAGAATGCCCGGCTGCTGTGGCCGTTGGTTGGGTACAGTTCCGAGAATCGAGGATAGGGTGCTTGCTCTCATCTAACTGCTAGTAGGGCTCTTCCTGACGTCATAGAGAGGCTGATGCCTGATTTTAGAAGAGGAGGGAGACTAGAGTGCTTTGTTTGCTTAATCGTAATGAATACGATGTTATCCCTTTTATAGGGATGGCTTGACTCCCAAGAAACATATCTCTAATATTAAGAAAATAGATGATCTTAACAATCCAATCTAAAGAATAAGATATGCATCTAACAAGAAATGGAAATAAAGGCAACGACTCCTAAACTTAAGGGATAGATGAGGGGGTTTCCTTGGCCGCCAAGATCAAGGGCTGCTTTTGCCGTGCTACAGTAACCGCACATGAGCAGTAAGGCGCTGTTACAGTGCTCACCGGGATCTTAGACCATAACACAGGCTATGAGATTGCTCTGATGAAAACTTCTGGTACAGTCATACGGAGCATTATTACAAACTCTTGTCATGATTTTAGACTTTTTTTTAAAAAAAAGCTAAATTTTATTAGCCAAGTTCTGATCTTGCTGATTCAGACCTCGTGTCTGCATCAGAATCTAATACCGTATCTGCCTCCAAGTAAAACTGCTGCTTAGTTCTCAACTATGTCCTCTTTCATCAGAAAGTGTAGTTTGCTTGCCATTTTCAATATACCAGGTAAATTTGCTAATTCAGCTATTTAGCTGGAAATGGTATGATAAAGTCTGCTCACTAATGTCTCATTTACTTATGCTTCACATCATGATTAAGTTTCTTGTTTCGCAGGCTCGTAACTACATGTTGTATTTATCGCTGTTCGACACTCTTGGCAGAATGGAGTTGTCCCAACCCGAGGCCTACCAAGAGGTATGGATGCTGTTCTATCCCTCCTTCAACAGATTTGTGAAATCATCAATATTGAATTTTCTTTCTGTTTGTTTTCCAGTTACAGCTGCTGTTTCAAAATCACACTGATCTGTGTGAAGAGCTTGAAAAGTTTAGACCACCTGTGCCTACAAAACATGCAGCGCACAACATTTGGCCCTGGGTTTTTGTGTGCGCTGTTCCGTTGGTTGCAGTAAGCCTAATTCCAGCGCTTGCAAACCCGGTGCTGTGGTTTGCTCAACAAACGCTTGGTGAAAAAATGGCGGCATGATTCAACTGCCATTGCGGTACATATATGGTAGTTTGTGTTGTCTCATTTATTCCGTCACTAATGTAATTAATATCGTCTTATATGTATATATTTAGAGCAACATTCTGGAAGGAAATTGGTGTTGTTGGGCATCAAGTAGCACTAGATAGAAATTAGTGACAACTTGCAGGTGTGCAACAAACATTATGCACCTGAATTTGCCTTCAAGTACTGGATCAAACTTTCCCAGCATCTGTCAATTGCCCGCTGTAACAATACTGCATATCAGAGTCGAACTGTTATTTTGGAATGATAGCCAGTGATACTACAGCAGTTGCATGCGATGCGACCCAATTGTGATGGAGCTAATGGCTCTGTTTGACCAGGACTTGTAACTATGCCCTTAATTACTGTTGTTACAAGATTGAAGAAAGAAGAAACGAAATGAAGGAAACGCATTTTGAAAGCAAATAGTTTTGCCAGCTTTTCATTGAGAAATCCTTCCTTACTGTTCGTTCAGTAATACAGCTTAACCTTCCCCGGGATATAATATAACTGAACAGATTTTTTTCTAAAAGAATTCTTGATTTGGTACACGCGACGAGATCTTTAATTAGTTCCAAATTAATTAATTGATTGATGTAAACTACGAAAATGTACCACATACCTGAGTTTAGGAGTGGTGGTCGCCCCGCCGGAATGAAGGTCACTAAGGAATGCTATCAAATGCATTACCAGTATTTCGAAGATGAAGTGGCACGGAAAAACAAAAGAAAATTATCGTTGCTACGATGGCTTTGCACATTCCATTAGGGATAGTCGTTGCTATCAAATGCACTACCAGTATTTAAAGTATTGTAGCTTTTATCTTTTGACTGCGATATTTGGCTTTTGATTGAAATATCACTATAGTGGCTGTTAGTTTTTATGAGCTATTCAATAAAAGAAAAATAGGGAAATCTTTACTATTATAAAAGTGTAAGTTAGCGGTCATCCGATTTGATCTGGATCATTCGTCTCTCCCCCTCCCTCTCAGGACACAACCGCCCACCCCTCTACTTTTCTATCTCCTCGCGCATTCTGGCCATCCTTCTCTCTCTGTCGCTTGCTCTCTAATGTTTGATGCGTGAAGTTGGTCAGACAGTAAGTTCCGTCTAATTATTTTTATGACTCCGTTGCAACGCACGGGTCTCTAACTAGCAAAAATAAAAACACAGTTATATCTGCATGGATAAAGAAAAAAAGGAGAAAAAAAGTGTTAAGAAGTCAATGTGTTTTAAATAATTTTTGGCTTATAGAACCATTACTGATTAGAACGGAGCCTTAATTTCTTGTTAAAAGAAAATCAAAATCAAAGTATAGAGTACGTCACTCGTAGAAAAAAATGGAGGGATCTGACCGAGTTTACGCAGCACGTACGGCGCTCCTCTTGTTAGGTTAAGCTGACATTGTGGTCCCGCGCGCTAATCCCTTGGATAATCTCCGCATAATCGCACTGACATGTGGTCCCTGCTCCAGATTACAAACCTTGCAATGCAACCCCCAAATTTCTTGCGCTTCCAATCCGATTTCGTACCCTCCCCTCTCTCTCTCTGTTGTGTGGTACCCACAAAACAAGCGAACCCACACCCCCTCCCCGGTGAGATCACCGCCGCTAACCATTCCTCACCCAGCTCCGCCGATCCGCGCCGTCCACGTGCCTCTCATCTACCATCGAATGGTCTGGATCGGGCTGCGGGCTGCGTCCTCCTCGCCCCGGTAGGTTTACGTGGCGGATGCGCGCCCCCCGTTCTTAAAGCCGGCCCCCCATTCTTCCTCGCCGCCTCCTTCCCTGCCCTTAAACCGATCAGCTCTCGCCTCCGCCTCCCGCTGTGTCTCGTGCTGCGCGGCCGGGGTCTCCAGGCGCTTGCGGCGGGCAGATCCGGCGTCGTCGGCGGCGCCGCCTCAGGGAGGGAGGTGTCGAGGAGGGAATCGGCGTTGGTTTGGTTCGCGCACGGAGAAGAGAAGGAGGACAGTTGGTGTATGGGGGTATGAAGCGCGCGAGGGACGAGGCGCTCATGGGGTCACAGCTCAAGCGTCCCAACCTTGCTCGATCCGATCCGTGAGTAGCTGCCTCTTCGCCTCTCCTACCCTCGCTTCGATTCCCGTTCGCGTTCGTCTTCGAGACGTGCGTGTTCTCGGTTGGTTTTTTTTATATAAAAATAATACATCTGTTTTCGTTTTGGGGTTTTCATGTTTGATAGAGTCGGCGAGAGAGTGAAAAATATTTGTATCTGCGGCAGGAATTCGGGGTTTGTTAGGGATATTCCTCGTTTTTTTTACTGACGAATTTGTGTTCGTTCGTACCAATTTGAACTCTGCCTGGTAAAAATGCCATTTTTTCGTGCAATTTTTTTCTACGCTTTTATCATGTGATCTAATGTTTTGCTCTCTCTCTCTCTCTCGTGGTGTAGGACGGCGCAGCCGCAGCACATGCCTCTCGCTGGGTCAGCGTCGGCGGCAGCGCCGCCGCCTCAGGCTGCGGCTGCTCCACCGGCGCAGCCGCAACAGTCGGCCGGCGGCGCAACGGCGGCCGGCAAGCTGACGACCAACGACGCGCTCGTCTACCTCAAGGCCGTCAAGGATAAGTTCCAGGACAAGCGGGAGAAGTACGAGGAGTTCCTCGAGGTCATGCGCGACTTCAAGAGCGAGAGGTTGGTCCATGCCGGTCCCTTTTCCCAATCCGATCCATACCGTTTTCCATATCTCCCTGGAGCGGAATATTGATGTTTCTAGTTTTTACGATTATGGCGTGGTGCAATTTCTGGATGCAGGATTGATACTAATGGAGTGATTATCCGTGTGAAGACACTGTTCAACGGGTACCCTGAGCTGATCCTTGGGTTCAACGCCTTCTTGCCCAAGGGCTATGCGATCAAGCTACAAGAGGAGAAGAAGCCTGTAGATTTCGTGGAAGCCATCAATTTCGTGAACAAGATAAAGGTATATGTACACGTTTATACAAGTAGGCTGATCTATCATGTGACCGAGCTGTGATATGTAGCGATTTATGACGTTATTGCTTTCCTTCTACAGAGTCGATTCCAGCATGATGAGCATGTCTACAAGGCATTCTTGGACATCCTCAACATGTACCGCAAGGATAATAAATCCATCCAGGATGTTTACCATGAGGTGCCGTTTTTCCCCCCTCTTTTTTGGGGCCCTTTTTATTGTATGTCTATGCTTCCGTTAGAATTGCGAGTTAGTGTGTCGTTTTGGGCAGGTTGCCGTGCTGTTCAATGACCATAAAGACTTACTTGAAGAATTCCAGCACTTTTTGCCTGATACCTCTGTGCCTCCGCAAACGGTGGCCTCTTCAAGAGGTGGCTTGGTTAGGCGGGATGACAGGACCTCTCTAATGCCTCCTGCTAGGAGCCTTCACAATGAAAAGGTATAAATGACCTGCTGTTTTGTAAGCTATATTTATAGTTAGATATCTGGTAGAAAATAGGATCATGTAGTATGAGGGAAGAAACCTGATTGTAGCTTAACCTTTGCTTGACTTTTGGGGAAACAGTTGGCTAAAATACGCTATATGAATCAAAGGGTGTAAATGTGAGGAGTAAAAAGGAAAGGTAAAACACGAACCTTTTTTGCTTCTAAACATGTGGCACAGAACTCGTGAAGTACCTCACTGACGGTTGTTATGAACAGGATATGCCATTTAGAGGTTTGTTAATGAGTGCATCTAACACGGCTTTCATGTAGGTGAAAATGCTTCGATAATGTCTCTTGTTAAATATTGCATGTTACTAAGTGAATAATCTCCTAACTTCTATTATCTAAATGTTGGAACCCAAGGTATGTTAATGTTTTTTGTTCTATGGGGTTGGGCTGAGGTAAACATGATATTAGTCCATTTTATCTAGTAGGTATGTCTTTCTGCCTCTAGACATCAGCTACTATGATATAAAGTTACCTGATCTGTCATCCTTTCTCTCTTCAGAAGGATAGAGCTTATCCATTGCATGCTGACCGTGACTTTAGTGTCGATCATCCTGATGTGGAGCATGATCGCCAGAGAAGACGTCTTGAGAAAGAAAAGGAACGGAAGGTGGAAAGGGATCGAAGAGATTATGAGAGAGATGAAAAGGGTGGTGAACATGACAGCAAAGAGCTGGATGTTGGACAGCGTAAGCGCACATCATTTCCAAGGAAGATGGAGGACCCTACAGGTGCTGACACACTCCAAGAAGGGGCCCCTGAGAATCATGGAATAAATAGCGTATCTGCTTCATCGTACGATAATAAGGATGCGCTGAAGAGTAAGCGTCTCAGAATATCGATTAATAATTAGATTCTATTTCTGCTCAGTATGGCATCCCCTTCTTTATACATCCTTAACAAAATGAAAATTTGATGCTGCCTGACCTTAGAACACGTGCCCCACAGATGCTCCATATATTAAATGCACCTGCTGCATAACTCAATTCCAGTGTAGTCTTCTCATGGCGTGTTAATTGTTAAATAACAATGCACAAACATGTTTGCTTAGTGCTTCTATTTGGTTGAATTTAATTGGTCTCTTTTGTATGTCTAGAGAACTTGGTTTGCTTTCCACTTGTCGATTGCTTATATCCACGTTCCCTTGGAACATCAGGTGTATACACACAGGAGTTCCATTTCTGCAAGAAAGTGAAGGAGAAGCTGGAAAATGATGCTTACCAGGAGTTTTTGAAATGTCTTCACATATACAGCCAGGAGATTATTACAAGGAGTGAATTGAAGAACTTGGTGGGTTTCTTATAGATTTATGCTAACTTACGTTGCTTTGCTAACTATGCTTAAGAATCTTTTGGTTACCTATGAGTTTTACTTAATGATATGTGAATCATTAATATCCTTGCTGATTTACAGGTGAATGATATACTACAGCAATATCCAGATCTTATGGATGGGTTTAATGAATTCTTGGAACAATGCGAAAATATAGGTAGGTAGCATCACTTAATATATATGGATTCATCTTGCAAGATTTCCTTCACTGGTTTTTGATTTGATCTCTGAAAGATTTTTGTTCCTCCCTGCAGATGGTTTTCTGGCTGGAGTCTTCAATAAAAGTATGTTGTGACTAGGATCAAACTTTGTATCCCCCCTTTTCTACTCCATTTAAAATTTATTGTTAACCCTAATTATCTGGAATGAAGGGCAAACTGGACGGCTTGTTAAAACTGAGGATAAAGAAAGAGATAAAGAGCGCGAGAGGGAGGATAGGGACAGAGACCGGGAAAAGGAGAGAGAAAAGGAACGAGAAAGACAAGGATTAGCAGTTAATTCAAAGGAAGGTGCTAGCCACAAACCATCTGCGTTCTCTAGCAAAGAAAAGTATAGACTATGCAAACCAATATCAGAGCTTGATCTCTCAAACTGTCAACGATGCACTCCAAGTTATCGTCTTCTACCCAAAAATGTAAGCTAATTTAGCTCTTGTAGTTCTTTTTGGCAATGTGTTTCATATAACATTTGGTTTAATTGTGTTTTCAGTATCCAATGCCTCCCGCAGGCAACAGGACTGATCTAGGAGCCTCTGTGCTTAACGATCACTGGGTATCAGTGACATCAGGAAGTGAAGACTATTCATTTAAGCACATGCGAAAGAATCAGTATGAAGAAAGTTTGTTTAGATGTGAAGATGACAGGTGCTGATTTATCTTTGTAACACAGATGACATTTACCTGCAGTTTCATATTAGTTGGACATATGATGTAGGTTTGCACTTTGATGAGAGTAGCCTTAGACTATTTCACACTAATTAAAAAATAATTAAAGAAGATGATTATGTTTTAAGAAAGAATTTTGCTAGTGAGCTGTTTTTTCTTGATTTAGTCAAACCATGTGGTACCCTGATAAGATCACATTTCATGCACCAAGTGTTTTCGTTGTTGAACCACTCTAAATCTTAATTTGAATATTTCACTGATGTGTTTTCCTTGCCTTTTATAAGAGAAGCTCATTGCCTTGATGCTGAGCAAGTGTGTAGTAAATGCTTGTTGGAAATTATTAATAAGTAATGAATGCTAGTAAAGACCTGAACTAAGTCACAGAAAAACTTACGTGCTGTTTGCTGATAGTTGATTCGTAGCAAGATTAGCCTGTTCACTCATATTCGATGCTTGTGACCAAATTGGGAACCAATTTTTCCTGCACAAACGGTCAAGATTAAATGGCCATTTGTACTAAAGTCTCTGCTTATGCATGCATGTGGTCTTGAGTATGTCATACGGTTAATTATTGGGAGATCCATGTTTGTAATGTTATTTGTTTCCAGTTCTTTTATTGTGGTCTAGTTTGTAGTACTATGCCTTCTTTACTTGGAAAACTAATGCTTAGTTCCAGTATTTGGCACCTAAAGTTATAGACATGTACAATTCTTTAAATGTTTTTCTGCAATGATGCTAGGCCATGTTTGTATTGGCTTCTAAAAGCTGTTTTCTACAGTAAATGCTTTTTCCATGGTACCTAACTTTCAAACGGAGTAGCTATTTAAGGCGGGGTCTACTAGTCGCGAGTGTCTCTCTCTATAAACTGTTACTATTGCCAAAGTCAAAAGCTAAAAGCCAATATAAACAGCCCCTCATTTAGGCACTTTCGCATCTTGTGAACAGTGTTTTGGTCTATGACTAATAAATGGCATATCCTTCGTAATTATCCTCTTTAATTAATGTTTACATTGAATCATCTCTTGTTGCTGGTTACAAACTGATCTGGACTTTTTCAGATTTGAGTTGGATATGCTGTTGGAATCAGTTAATGCAGCAACTAAGCGCGTTGAAGAGTTGATAGAAAAGATGCAAGATAACTCAGTAAAACCAGATAGCCCGATACGTATTGATGAACATTTAACTCGTACGTATATTTGTGTTTAACATATATTATAATACTTGGTAATGCTTGAATTGAATGGAGCCTTACTGTCCTTTTGGGTTATTCACCTCTGCCTGACAGCTTTGAATCTGAGGTGCATTGAACGGTTATATGGTGACCATGGTCTGGATGTGATGGACGTTCTTCGAAAAAATGCTAGTGTTGCATTGCCAGTTATCTTAACTAGGCTTAAACAAAAGCAGGAGGAATGGTCAAGGTGCCGCTCAGATTTCAACAAGGTTTGGGCTGAAATATATGCCAAAAATTACCATAAGTCACTTGACCACCGCAGTTTCTATTTCAAGCAGCAAGACACGAAGAACCTGAGCACAAAATGTGCGTACACTTTTTGTTGCATGCAAATGTTTCTTCTGATAGTTCCAGCCTTGCCTGGTCTAAACTATTTTTTGTACCTTGTGTAGCTCTATTGACTGAGATCAAAGAAATTAATGAGAAGAAAAGAAAGGAAGATGATGTACTCCTTGCTATTGCTGCTGGAAATAGGCGGCCTATAGTTCCCAATATGTCATTTGAGTATGCAGATTCGAACATCCATGAAGATCTGTATAAGATCATCAAGTACTCCTGTGGAGAAGTCTGCAGTTCCTCGGACCAACTGGACAAAGTGACGAGAATTTGGACAACTTTTCTGGAGCCAATTTTGGGTGTTCAGCCTCGAACCCACGGTGCCGAGGATGCAGATCTAATCAAACCCAAGAGCCGAACCACAAAATCTGGTCTTGCAACTGTTGGGGAAAGCAATACTACTGCAGCAGGGGTTAGCGCCAAGCAAGGCCATGGTGATGAAAGCATTCCACAGGAACAAGCACCTTTGGCTCTGTCTAGGTTAGTGAATGGAGTTACAGCAGATACTCAAAATGGTTTCCATGATGCTGATCGAGCTGCCCGTAGAGGTGAGGAACCATCAGATTCTGCACTAAATGGAAGAGTGCCAGGTGCTGCCTCTGCCACACATGAAATGTCTGCAGTAAGCACCCAAAACATGTCTACCGAGAGATCCACAGAGAACATTCCTGTTTCTAGGACTGAACAAAACACTAAGGAAAATTTGGAACCTACATCAGGTTTGCATTTCTGCTTCTTGGATATTTTATATTCTTCATAGTTCATTACTTGGTTAGGTTTCTTTTTGCCAGTTCTTATGGTCTGTCTTGCCTGCTAGGTGTGAATGCCTCTAGAAGTTATCATGCTGGAGTTGATATGACTGCTGAAGCCAGGGCTGGCAATGAAACATTACCATCTGTAGAGGTATAGAATCTTTTGCCAGCTCAATTCACGTAACACCTCTGTTAGCCATTATCCCTGGATGGTTCTTTTTTCTTTAAAATGGCTGCGTTTGTTTTTCTTCCTTTGTTGGTGGGGTTCCTTGGGATTGGCTGCTTATTTTCTTCCTCTCATTTTATCTGTGTGTTACCCTATTGAGGACAATGCTTGGAATGTTTGCGCTTGTGTTGAATTGTAGCCATTTATGTATGGCGAAATGCACATTCATCTTTTTCTCAGAGATGCATCCTGCAAACCCATCGAGAACTCATCCTCATATGTTTCTATTTTCACTTCGACAGGGTGGAGAGACTGGGAGGTCAGGATCATCTTTAATTGGTGGAGGAACCAGTGAGGGTAATAAAGGGCGCATATTTAATGAAGCTCCTGCACCCCACAACATTTCAAAAGTTGAAAGAGAAGAGGGTGAATTATCACCTAATGGGGATTTTGAAGAGGATAATTTTGTACCTTTTGAAGATGGAGATGTAGATGGGGCATCTAAAGCAAAGGAAGGTTCTACAAGCAGATCACTCCAGGGTAGGCCTGGGGAAGTGGAACCATCTTGTGCTGAGGCAGCTGGTGAGAATGATGCTGATGCTGATGATGAGGGTGAGGAAAGCGCTCAAAGGTCTACTGAGGACAGCGAAAATGCCTCTGAGGCTGGTGAAGATGCATCAGGGAGTGAATCTGGTGATGGTGAGGAGTGTTCTCGTGAAGATCACGATGAGGAAGAGGAAGATATGGACCATGATGATCAGGATGCAAAGGCTGAAAGTGAGGGTGAGGTAGAAGGAACAACTGAGACACATGATGTTGAAGGAGGAATATCACTACCGCTATTGGAGCGCTTTCTATACTCAGTAAAACCGCTTGCCAAGCATGTTCCCACAGGTTTACATGATCGAGAAGAGAAATCCTCGCATATATTTTATGGGAATGATTCGTTTTATGTCTTGTTCAGGCTGCACCAGGTGAGCTTTCCAGTAGTCTTGGTCTCATGTCTTTGCATATGCTCTTGCTTGCTAAACTTGTATTTATTGCAGATCTTGTATGAAAGACTACTTTCAGCAAAGACGAACTCTTCCAGTGCTGAAAAGAAATGGAGAACTTCTAAGGATACAAACCCTCCTGATCTATATGCAAAGTAATATTGCTTCCGTGCAGTGCTCAATTGCTTATACTGCATCTTATCCAAAATATGGAGAATAATCGATCTTTCCTTTTGATGAAGGTTCATGAATGCACTGTACAATTTGCTTGATGGTTCTTCTGACAATACCAAGTTTGAGGATGATTGCCGTTCTATTATTGGGACTCAGTCATATGTTCTCTTTACTTTAGATAAACTGATATACAAAGTCATGAAGCAGGTAAGTTTACTCATCCTCTTCTTTTCTTTCCTTTTTTACTTTGGGTTGGCTTCAACATTCGTTCTTACAATTTCCCTAATACCAGCTTCAAGCTATAGCAACAGATGAAATGGACAACAAGCTTCTCCAGCTTTATTTATATGAAAAATCAAGATCTCCTGGGAGGTTCTTTGATCTTGTTTATCATGAAAATGCCCGTGTCGTCCTCCATGACGAGAACATATACCGATTTGAATGTGTAAGCTTCATTCTGATCTGCAGACTAAATGAATTCCGTGATTTATTTGGTTGTGTTTTCCCCCTTTCAGTATATTTATCAAAAGAAAACCACCATTTCTTGCGATTTACAAAATAACCGGTTCACTTCTACTGCAATGTTGATAATTCTAAGTGCTTTCACTTTCTATAGAATGTTAAAGGTTAGTTTCTGTTGCAAATTACAGTGCTCAAATCCAACAAGGCTGTCTATTCAGCTGATGGAATATGGTCATGAAAAGCCTGAAGTGACTGCAGTATCAATTGATCCAAATTTTTCATCGTATCTTTTTAGTGAGTATTTGTCAAGTATGTCAGACAGGAAATTGTCCGAGGGTGTCTTCCTTGGAAGGTAATATTTTTTTCCCATAATCACATTAAAGCTCCTGACTCCATCTCTCCAGTTTTTATTCATGACGTCACACTGTTCTCCCAGGAATAAGCGGAAACATTCAAATAACGATGTGCCTTCAGATTCGTTGAAGGCCATGGATGGTATCAAAGTTGCTAATGGTCTTGAATGCAAGATATCCTGCAGGACCTCTAAGGTGTGTATCTTTTGTTTGATTGGGAATTCCACAGCATCTATTTTTACTGGAATTTTAAGTATATCTTATAACGCCATATAAACAGGTCTCATATGTCCTTGACACCGAAGATTTCCTGTTTCGGTTAAGAAAGAGGAGACTTCCACCCAGTGGAAATGTGTCTGACAAGTCACAGATTTCAAAAATATATGATGCCAAAGTGCAGTGCTTCCGTAGATTCCTATCCAAGCCTTAAGGTCATCGGCAAAAAAATACTGGTAAAACTCCATATTCCAAACCCATGCATCGTTTGATCTTAGCGTGCTGCCCTTTTTAGTACAGTTGCTGGTTTGTGCTGCTCTTTCCGGAGTAAGGTTCTTGCCCTGTTGTATGGCAATATGATTTTTTTAAGGCTGCTCTGCTTGCATAAATGACGCATGTCTGATGGATGATGCTGACTGACTGCTACATGCAGTCACTGGCTGTGCGCAACATGTTTTGTGATTCACACTAAGTCGCACAATGTGTTGTATAACAAGGCAATGGATTTCTTTTTTCTGCTTTGCAGTCGTATCTAATCAGGAGATGCTGCTGGGGTTGGCGCTGCCTTGTTTCGACAATCAGAAGCCGCGGGAGACGGAGAACCCTCAGATTGCACCAGACCAGAGTGCCCTTTGGAATAACAGCTGGGAAAGCTCTTATATATATATAGGGTAAATACATCAAAGCAAAGCATGCATGGCCACCTCAATCAGCTGTGTCGTGCTGGGCGATGTGTATATATGTATGGGCAGAATGTTGTTTGTTCAGGTTAATTAACCATTATTGTTTACCGGTTCTTTGGTCGTAGAATGACTGTATTGACTGATCGCCATTTGCTACTGTTGGTATAGGTCTCTTGTTTTTTGACCGGTCGTTTTACCATTCAAGATATGTAGTCTTCATTAAAAGCAACATTGTCAACAGTGGATGGATCGTTGGGTAATCAGACAGAGAATGATGATTATTTTATGTATAGTGCCTCGTGATGTTGCTTGTTGCCGGTGGTATTCTCTGCTCCACGATGAGTTTTTTTTTATGAGCGGTACGACTTGACTCGTAACCATCCTGGCTGGGTGCTGCTGCATCTAGGTCTATTGGTTGGCGCCGCTTGGCTCCTCTCCAAGTGTTCAACCATGGATGGACTGATGGTCGAACAAAGTAAACTAGCTGGACCGTATGCTGCTTGCTTCGAGCCTTGTAGATGACGAGGATCTATCCTCCCATGCACTCACATGACGTCCACTTGAGAAAATCCACTTGTAGTGACTGCCAGTGCCAGGTGAACTTGACCTGTCGGACCCAATTTCTGCGGTGGCAAATTTAAAACCTATAGCTCAGCGGAAGGTTTTGGCATAAAATCGGTAGTTTTATGAAATAATCTCTTGAATATGTAGCTTTGTGTCAAAATGCCTGTAGTTTTACAAAATTTAATCAAATCAAATCAACGCTACATCGGCAGAGCTTCCCTTCCGATTGGCAAATTCTGAAGCAATCAGTTCAGTCATTTCCCCACCATAGCGACGCAATTCCACTGCATCTCTGCAAGACCAGCACATTTACACAGCACCGCATAAGACGGAATGGAGCAAGCAAAAACAAGCTCAGACGAGAATAATGAATGAATAGTCAATCATACAACATATAGTGTAACCTCAGTACAGCACTTGCTCAAGCAAATATCAAAGGCTTGTTCTGTGGCTGATCAGGTAAATGCTTGTCATGTCACAGAAAGATAAGAGAGAGGTTAGGTCCTACTTCAACAACACTTGAACACAATCTAGTCTAGGGATCATCTATCCAGTGAAACAGCACCACAATTTCTCCACCTGGAAGCATGCGTCGTCTTCTAACATCAAACTACTACACCTTCCTAGAAGAAATCGGAAATTCAAAACTCAGCGGAGTACTTATTTAGCGGGGGGCATCAAGGGTTCTTGGCCTTTATCCTGAGCTTTCTTGCAATGGCAGCAGCTCTCGGGTGACCAGGCTTCCTGCTGCCGCTCTGCTCCATCTCCACCCAGTTGATCACCCTCAGTATCAGCGACTGCGGGCAGCAGCAGCTACTCTGCTTCCCCGTCGCCGATGCCTTGCTCTTCTTTAGGCCTGTCTCCAGCGCAGCCTCCAGGAACTCCATGAACCAGCTCCCAGCCTCGGTCTGCATCTGCTTCGCCAGTCTCAGTGAGGAGCCTAGAGCAGAATGTACTGTGGAAGAAGCTGAAGATTTCTTATCGTCAGCACCGTCTTCTCCAATCTTGTCCATGGCAAGGCACTTTCTGCTGGCATTCGAACCCCGGCCCTTGCCGCCGCCGTCGTCCTGCCTCCAAGAATCCAACGTGCCCGGCGCGAACGACACCGACTTGGACACGCCTAGGCCTCTCCTCTTGGACGAGCTCACGGCCGTCCTGTTCTGTGCTATCTCCTGCAAGACCGGCGGCGCCTCCTCAGGCTCATCGCTTGCCATGGCGGCGGCCATCGAGGTGGCCGCCTGGATCGCCTCTATGTCGGTCACGGCCTGCACGGCCTCCTTGTGGAAGCTGAGGAAGCTGTCGAAACAGGTGGCCGGTGCATCCGGCCTCGCCGCCCTGCTCAATTCAGAGAACATCCTGTAACCGGCAAAGGAACGATCAAACTTTGGTGAGCACCCAAACACTGTCAAACTGCCATGAGTGAAACAACATGCGTGATTGACGGACGACATACTTGTAGATCCTAACTACGTTCTCAGTGGCTGAGGCGTTGCGCAGCGCCTCGAGGGCCGCCTTCTGCGCCTGCTCCCTCTGCTCTGTGGCTTCCTGGAAGATGTTCCAATATCAATCAATCCACGACAAAGACTCGGTTCATGGTGGTTATCTGAATTTCTGATCATACCTTGCCGAGTACATTGAGCTTCCCTGGCACCGGCACGCGAGCAGTCGTCGATGGTCTCTTCTTGGAGGATGTCGCCGAGCTGCCGAGCTCATCATCAGAAGGAGGCGAGGAGGGTTCTTCCTCCTTGAGCCCTCTTCTGCTTATCACTCGTGAAGCTGTGCTCTTCTCCTACAGGGGACACACGCATCGGCTTCACAATTAAGCAAAAGAAATTGTCTTTTCCACGAGGAAATGCAGTACTGAATTTGCCTTTCATGTTGAGGTGTACGTACAGTTGGGAATGGGCTCTTGGGGATCTTGGAAGGGTGATCCCCCTTGTCTGCCACGAAGCTCTTGCTCCTGGTCAGCCTGGGCAGGACGCTGCTGCTCTTCCTCACCGACGCCGTGCTCCGCGCCGGCGACGCAGCGGCCGCCCCCCGCTCCTTGACCGGCGTCCTGTCGTTGAAGTTGAGCGTGGTGGGCTTCATGACCTTGGGCGAGGCAAGAACCCCGGCGTGGTTCTCCGGGCCCCAGGAGCCCCTCCGTGGCGCGGCGGCCTTGGCCCGCGCGGCCGGGTCAGGCGTGCCGACGACGAGCGGGTGGCGGCCGGGAAGCGGCCTGGCGCCGACGAGGACGGGGACGGGGGAGCCCGGGTCGAGGCGGTCGAGGTGGACGAACTGGCCGAGCTGGAGCTTGTTGCTGAGGACGAGGTCGGCCTGGGAGAGGGGGAGGGTGGCGTAGATAGAGTGGGAGGAGTCCGAGACCTTGACGTAGAACTTGCCGTGCTTGGGCCAGAGGTCCTTCTCGTCGAGGTCGGCGGGCACGATGTCGGTGACCTGCAGCACAGCGGTGCGGTGCTCGCCGGCGGGCTTGGCGGCGCCGGTCTTCATGCCGTCGAGGAGCTTGAGGAGGATGCCGGCCGATAGCGTCGTCATGCTGTTGGCGATCGATTCTCTCTGGTGGAGAAGAGATGAGGAATTTAATGTAATTCTGTAGATTGAAGAGAGGGGGAGAGCAAGAATCGCAAGAAAGCTGCTGCGTTCTTGGTCTTGTTGCTCTTGTTGAAGAGATTAAACAGGGATACGAATTCGATCAAATCGGAGGCAATTTTTTGCACGAAAAGGATCAGATTTGAGAGAATTTGGCATCAAGAAAGAATTCTTCATTTTGCTAGAAGAGATTTATCAGGACAGAGTGGGGGGAAATCTAATCTTGCGGCATCAAGAAAGAATCAGGCCAATATCTTGGCGGCGATCTTGACGCTATCCGACAGCAAAGCCGGGGGGAAGCTGCCTAGGAGGACAAAATGATTTACCTGGGCTGGGTACAGGACAAGAGAAGGGAGGGAGCTTTCGTTTCCGGCCGTCGTTGATGAAGAAGGAAGCTATGCTCGAGAGGGTCAGGGGGCGCGTGGTGGAACAGCTGCTCCTGTAACGGTAAAGAAGAGGGAGAAGGAGAAGGAGAAGGGGAGCGTGAGGAGGTGAGATTCGCCGGAGAAGAAAAGAAACGAGGAAGAGGAATTTGGAACGTTGGGGCTGCGCAGCGCAACGGTCGACTCTCTGACTGACTTCGTGCATGAGACACAGCCATCTCCTGCCATCTCAGCTGTATCTTGACTGTATTAAATAAATAAAATCTTATATAAAAGATTTTAAAAAAAAAAAGATAATGTGATGTCCGTTATGCAAAAGACGACTTTAGCCTATAAACCAACGTAAACATTAAGAAAATGTGAGGCAAAAAGTAATAGTGAAAATAGTATAAGGGCATCTATACCGATTCCAACAATAGGAGACATGACCAATGATTCTTGAAACTTTTTCTTAAGGTATTCAAAATCTTTGGGAATTGATTAGGCTCCTATGTACGATAAAAGGACTCGCATCGATCGTCCCATCAATGCATCCATAGATGTACACCGTCTAATGTAAGACCACAACCCAGACACGAATGCTATTTCTGCCACATGCCAGTTTAAGCTCATGCCCTTGGATTCGACAAGAGGTCGCCGAGGTAGCCATGGCTTCTACATCAATACCAGACGTGGCATCCTTGAGCTCCACGTAATGCTCCAGATGTAACCTCTATAAGCTCCACTGAGACCTCAGACATGGCCACCGTGAGCTTCACCTCCAACGTCAGCGACCTCCGCTGATGTTGGGCATAGCCTCCACAAGCTCCTGCGGCATCTCGACCTCCATCACCATGAGTGACCTCTGCAAGCATTGTGTCAAGCTCCGTCGCCACCAGGGTATGGTCTCCGCAAGAGCAAACTAAGCTCGGCCACTGCGGACTCCTCGTTGGTTTACCGCGACCTATGTAACAATCCAGCTGTTTATTTTAATTTTTTTAAACAAAAATAAAAATAAAAATTAATTTAGTTTAAATTAAAATCTAGTGTTATTTAGTTGCTTGAATTTTAGAGATTTTATTTTGCCTGTTTTCAGCTTTTAAAAAAACTTTTCTAAAAAGTAATTTAACTAAAAACATAAAAATATTATTAAATGAAGGATATTTTGAATTTATGTAAAAAAACCCTATATCAAATTAATTATTTGAAAGCATTTGGCTTTTATCTGGATTTTCTACTATTTTCTAGGATTTTAAAATCAATTTTAAAGTTAAAAAGTATTATTTTAAAAATTTCAAGACCTAATTTAAGTTGAAAATATTTTTAATAGGTCTAAAACAGCTCCAGAAATTTCTTTGAATTTTTCTAGATTTTTTAGACTTTATTTCCTATTTTCTAAGAGTTTTTGAAGCCTCCTAGTATTTCTAAAAATTAAAAATGGAATTTAAACCCCCTCTCTCTCTCCTCAGCTTGACACGTGTCCGAACGGGATTTAATCCACCACTGCCTGATCTAACCTTGGCCGTCCGCCTTCACTTACCCCTTCATATATAAATCCGACGACCCCGATTCACTTCCCGACACGTGGCCTTCACTTACCGTTGGTGCCGATGAAGAAGAGTTGAGTTGACTCATATCAGTGTCCGGGGGAGTGAGCACGAAAGAAAGGTACATATATTGGGAACAACTAATTCAGGAGGTGGAGGAGAACAATGCAGGGAAATAAGTGAGAAATAGCTCCCTCTTATAGGCTCAGTGGGGGGCAGCCTCACTCACAGAGACCACAGAATAAGAAGGCGTCATGCACTGACAACACGAAACAACGCACATATGCAGCTAGAGTTCGCACAGCAACATGTGGGATCATACGAGCTTCCTATGTTGACGACCTCCTCGTTGCCCCCCTCGCGTTGCATCTGTTGGCGAATATCATTGTTCTCCTCGTTGAGAGTGTCGACTCGTTCCTCCAACTGAAATATTCGATCCCATAATGTATCCACGTACTTGACAATATACAGTTCATGAGGAGGGTCGATCCAGCGGGAGAAGTCACATTTTGCCATCTGCGGGAAAGGACGGTAAACATGGAGGCTCTATAAGCAATAACGAAAAATGTACTATTAAAAATTTGTACCCCGGAGTGTGGGCATCGGAAGAAACGTCATCCATAATAGAATTGGCCTTCCACGACCTGCACGACCGCGTCCTCATTGTGTCTGCATTTTGGCCACGCTGGTTGAGCATGCCGGCTTGGTATTAAGCGGTAGTGAGGACTGAATTCATCCCTCCTTTCCATGGGAAGGTCTTCCCATGGTGACCCCGCTCCGACTGGCCCCTTAGCTTCTGCCATGGTATGTTACTGTACGACAGAGGAGGTATTCTTTCGCTCGATTTACAGGGTTCTATGGTCCTACTTTCATGGGAGCCCAATCGTGCTTTTTATACCACACATTACCAACTTAGTGCAGTGACCACATGATGAAAGAAGCCAACTTTGCGCAGTGACATGATAAAATAGGTCAGCTTTGCCCACAAACATGACAAAAGAGGGCGGCTTTGCGTAGTAACATGATAAAAGCGGGCAGCTTTGCGCAGTGACATGACAAAAGTGGTCACTTTGCCCACAGACATGACAAAAGAGGACAGCTTTGCGCAGTGACATGACAAAAGAGGTCAGCTTTACCCACAGACATGACAAAAGATGGCAGCTTTGCGCAGTGACATGACAAAAGCGCAGCTTTACGCAGTGACATGATAAAAGAGGTCAGCTTTGCGTACTGACATGACAAAAGAGGGTAGCTTTGCCCAGAGACAGAACAAAAGCGGGCAGCTTTGCGCACCAACATGACAAAAGAGACCAGCTTTGCGCACTGACATGACGAACGAGAACAGCTTTGCGTAGAAACATGACAAAAGAAGGCAGCTTTATGCAATGATAAAAAATAAATCACATCATGCCAACCCTTGGCCTTATAAAACGAGGTCGAAGGCATTTGTGAGAGAATACTACACAACCTAACACTACACCATACCTTCCTTCGCCACATCGGGATGGACAAGAGGTAGAAGAAGCAATGGGACACAATGATGAAGCAATGGGGGAGACCCGCAACCTAGCAAGGTCTGCTGCGACTCGTGAGGAACAAGCAAGGGCTACTGCGGCCAGGACCAAACAAGCGGAGCGTGCCACGAGGTCACACCCCCTAATGACGCCCCCCGTAGGAGCATATCTATACCAAACGTTCTAACTGAATGTTCACCACAACACTCCCCGAGGGCGAGACGCCGCTCCTCTGCTGGTGCAGAGACCCATGCAAATTCTTCAAGTCTAAACAGCGTCTCAGCCTTGGCATGCATTATCGGGCTTTTGCGAACTACTCCTTTAACTGTCCTGACCGCCGTTTTGACACGATCAGCTATCGGCAGCCGGTAAGAACCACTTACAATGTGTTCCCCCACTATTTCTAACTAAAAGTACGCAATAACAAACTCTCTCGTCTACCCACAGTCCCTGGAGCCGCTATGTGCCTACCGTAAGTGGATCGACCTAGAGATTCATCCATATGACCAGTGGACTCTGGACTTTGAGGACTGGAACGACAAAAGGGCATGCGAGATCCGCGAGGAAAAGTGTCGTCAAGACGAGCAAACCGAGCGTATACGTCGAGAGACAAAAACTCATCTCGAGGCATGCACGCGCAGGCAGCGCGAGGCTCGTGACAGGGAGTGCGAGAAAAAAAGAGAAATGGCGGCCAAGGCCAAAAAAGCATCTAAGGAATTCAACGCCGAGCTCGCAAGGAAGGGAAAATGGCCCCGATCTACGCAGTAGGTTAGGTCATTCCACACTACTCCCCTCAATGTCTAACTTATTTTCACGCTAAGAAGGTGCATATGTATCGTACGACTACTTTACTTTGTTACATCGTGCGTGGTTCTGTTTCTTATGCATGTAACCAAATCTTGTGCACAGTGTCATTCCCATGTTTATTACGAATTTTATTTTAATTACCAACATCAAGTCTCCTCATCTTTTCGCATTCATTTTTTTCACGTGTTCAATATCATTTTCCTTCTTTTCGTCCAATTGTTCCTATCCCAGTTGTGCTCAAATTTTTTTATTAAATTTCTTCCAATAAAACAATATAAGATGATCGCAAAATGTTATTGCGAGTTGAACATATTTTTTACGGTCATCAATGTACGAAAATCACAAATAGATTAATCATTATTTCACACAAATTTCGTTCGTACTCTATCAAACAAAATTCTTAATTAGTGTAATTACAAATAAGTTACACAAACAAGTAAACATGACTCTACATAAAATTCATATTTTTCAAACATCATTTCATACATCCAAAAATAATTATATTCTAAATATAACTCTATAAATACATATAAATTCTATACCCTAAATTCAATATACAGAGTAAACCAAAAAAAAAACTAATCGTGCGCCCGGCATATAGTAGAAACATGTGTTTGAAGGGCGCACAACCTGTTGCTACAGTAGAGTCGTGCGGTCCAGGACCGCACGATCTAGCTACAGTGCGGTTGTGCGCTCCTGGACCGCATAACCGGCCACGCGTCGCCCCACGCAGTCCCGTGGTTGAAAAGAGGATCAGAAATAGAATTTGTGTGCTTTGGAGGTTAGAATTGAATTTTTTGGGATCAACGTGCTAGATATGTCCAAATTTCAAAGGACAAAACTAAAGTCGGAGATAAGGCGCCGGATTTTTTGCATCCTCGCCTCACACACTTCTGTTACGCGCTCGTGCGTTCCGTGGATGGACGCCAGCGAGCTCGACGTCTTCGACGCCGGCAGGTGCGACGGCGGGTACCAGCTGGGCCTCGCCGTGGGGCAGAGGTTCCGGGAGACGATCAGGAGCAGGATGCACGGGGACCTCATCCTGCGGGAGCAGCTGCTGCCGTTCGCGTCCACGGCGCCGGCGCAGCCACTCCTCGCTGCCCTCCAGGCCGCCAACAGGGAGAGGTACCCCCTCTACTGGGACGAGCTGGTAGGGACGGCCGATGGCAGCGGCGTGCCGCTTCTACACGTAAAATCATCTGCTTGCCCTCCTCCTCCTCCTCCCTTTCCCTTCCTATCCATCCGCGCGGCTCACTCGTTTGTTGTTAGGGTTCGCTGCGGCACATTAATTGTAGAGTTTCTTGAGCGGGCAGGTACTTCTGGTCAACTTCAGGAAGGAGATACTGCCCTTCATTCCAAAGGAGGATGACCGGAAAGAGGATCCCGACGACGATTGCTCCGACATCCTGATGGTCAGCGACTCCATAGCGATCGCGGCGCACAACGAGGACGCCAACGTCGCGCTGCTCGGCCACACGTACCTAGTTTGCTTAATTTGCTTGTCCTCAGTTTCTGGTGCACAATTGATCTGCATATAGCTAGCTACAGACACTGACGTTACGTACGTCTTTTGTTTCAGATATCTCGTGAGGGCTGTGTTGCCGGACGGCTCATCCTTCACGGCCTACACTTACGCCGGCGAGCTCCCGAGCTGCGCCTTCGGGTTCAACAGCAACGGGGTGGTAAGAGCGCTCAGATCACTGGAACATCTCAGGGCACTCCGAATTTCCATTTCCAGTGTCAGATTGACAGATTCCAACTGATAAGGACACCATTTTTCTCAGGCCTTCACGCTCGACTCGGTTCCACCTGTGAACGGCGAGATCGTCGCGGGAGCCATCGCCCGGAACTTCGTGTCACGCGACCTGCTAGAAGCAAGAAACCTCGACGATGCAATGCGTGTAACCAGAGATCAATCGATGCATCTACCCTTCTACTCTTTCTTGTCAGTGATAGAGCTATTGATTGATGCTAGTTTGATCAGCTGAACTTGGCCACTGTGCATGTTTTCTTTCGAGCAGAGGATCTGTTCGCCGAATGTCTCGGTCGGCCACAGCTACAACCTGATGGACATCAGGGGCCGGAGGATCGTGAACGTCGAGACCGCCTCCGGCAACAGGTTCGCCGTCCACGAGGCCGGTGCGGCGCCGTTCTTCCACGCAAACATGTACCGGCATCTCCAAGTGAAGCAGGTAGCTAGGTAGATGCTCCGTTGATTTGATGATCGATGAGAAAACTACATGCATTTTGGATATCAGGTGCAGGACGAGAGCTCCGTGAGCAGAGAGAAGAGAGCAGCGCAGTGTTCGGTGGACTCGAAAGAGAAGGCGCTCTCGGTGCTCGGAGACACAGCTGATGAGAAGTACCCGATCTATATGACAGGTGATTGATCTGTCTAACATTTTCCATGTACTGAAAATTCGTAAGATTGCAACAAAACACGACTTGTTTTCACCGGCTACTTCTTTTCAGGCCCAACACTGTACACTCTGTGCACTGTCTTGGTTGATCTCGACGAGGAGACGATGACCATATACAGGGGAAATCCGAAGAATAGAGACGCAATTCGAGTTTGTCGTATGCTGTGGAACTAACCCTAATTTCTTAAGAAGTTGTTATACTTTTGTGTTTAAAAATAAAATTACAACCATAAATATTTTAATAAAACCACTATATCTCCATCCCTTGGAAATCCTGGTTTGTAATTAAATAGTATTTTCCTATGTAACTTGTTGAGTACGATTGGTTGTACTCGGTCTTGTTTTATTTTTCCCCAACACAGAGATCAGGAGAGGAAAAAATGTTACAAGTATTCTTGTTAGGGTTATGATCACACTCAAGCGTTTATGTAGGAGTTTTCTTCAGTTTTGCACGAGTATTCGTGCTAGGCAACCAACCAGGTGGAGTACAAGGTAATCAAGCTGAAACAACACATATAGAACAGAGCCGAGATGCAGGGAAGCTGTCCTAGTGATGAAAGAAAAGCCGTCAGCTCCTGATACATATGCACAACTGCAATGCAATGCAATGCAAGGTGAGAGAGTGAGAATCAGAGGAGGAGTTCTCGTAGCCTCTGGGAGACCCTGGAGGCCTCGAGGCCGATCCTGGAGGTGAGAGCCTGGGAGTGGATGGTGTAGAAGATCTTGTCGCCGATGACGGAGAAGCTGGCGCTGACGACCTCGGCGCCCTCCTGCTCCAGCACGGTGATCACCTCGTGGAGCTTGAACGGCTTGCCCACCTTGCTGATCAGCACCACGTCCAGCGTCGCGTCCTGGTACCGCACCTCGATCACCGGCATGCTGATGCCGCCCACGCCGCCGGCTGGCTTGGCCTCGCCGGAGGAGGAGCTGCTGCTGAGATGGGCGGCGCCTTCCTTCTTCCGCTGGAGCTCGTCGATCCGCTCCTTGAGCTGCGTGATGTACGCCGCAGCGTTGTCAAGGTGATCCAACTGTGTGATTGTGTCCTGCAACACAATTAAGCACCACAGGTAATATAAGTACCATGATCAGATAATAGTAACAATTACCATGTCTAGCTATTCCCTTTCGGCGTTTTCCAGATGGATTAATATTACTAATTGCTTTCTTGGAGCAACATTCATGGCGATTAATGGTGGCGTAGAGGTGGCTGAATAGTGAATTGAATTATTGGGATAATCCCAGCTTTCTTTTGGGATTGCTGCCTGCCTGAAATCAGCTTAATAATATAAACGAATAATCCCATGAATGATGTATCATTAACCTTGTCTATTGCTCCTGCTCCCAAATTAAATCCGGCACGTGCTAATATAAAAGAAGAAATATGTAAGTTATCGCGATCGAGATCCATTCTCTGCGCGTCGCTGTCCGACCACGCCCATCATATTATTAATGCCACCACCCACCGAACACAGACGATGGCCATGGGTTTTTTTTCTTAGGTTTATCCGGGAGTCCAAATAAATAGAGCGGTTTCTCGAAGTCAATTATTCAAACAATTTTTTCCATCATAAAACGGTAGGCGTCCACATCGACAAATCTATCGTCTATTGTTAGAATTCATATCATCAAATTTTTTAAATTTTTATCACTAATAAATTTAAAATCATATAGATTAGCTATACGAAAATTATATCGTTAGATTTATGTTTTAAAATATTTTTAATTAGTATATCTTAGTATAAAGCTAAAAAGTAGCGATCAAAATCCTGTCTCAAAGACCAAAAAAAAATTCACAAAAACGCCAAATAAAAATTGGAGCAAAATTGGCTGTCTGATCCCTTTTCTTTCTCTTCTTTTGCATATATCATAAGGCTGGCTGTGTCTAGGAAGAAATTCGAAAGGAAATCCAAAGGAGCATAGATTTGAAGTCCGAACAAAAGAAAAATCAATCTTGAATTTAGGGAGGGACATGGGCTGCAATTGAGCAAATTAAGGGGGCGATCGAATCGAATCTATGGTATTGCAATGCAGAGAAACGCAGGCTCTAAGAAAAGGCAGGAACAACAACATGGAGTGCAGGAACAAGGAGTTACCTTGTTGGATGATGGCGATGAGTTGGAGAAGTGGAGGTGGTGGTGCTTTGCGGTGGCGGGGATGAGGGAGGAGAGCTTGAGGCAGAGGCCCTTCATGTGCAGCCTCCGGTTCTTCTCCACGTCCTTCCTCTCCATCTTGCCGCCGCCGCTGGTGTTATTCCCCTCCCCTGCAGAAGCAGCAGCAGCAGCAGCAGCCGCAGAAGAGCTGCCTCCGCTGCTCTTCATCTCGAGCTCCCTCCCTCGTATTTTGTTGCAGTTCAGTTTGGCAAGAAGCGCTCAATCGATCTGTTCTCTTTTGAAGGAAGCAAGATGAAACAAGCTAGAGACGCAGTAAAGTAAGAGTCGAAGGTGATGGATGTGAGAAACGATGAAACAAGCTTGTGGGAGTTATGGAGGAAGAAACGCTCGTTCGGTTATGGACAAGAAGGCAGGGGCAGAGGTGGCTGGATACTCATTTATTATACAGCAGAGGAGAGGAGGAAGACGACGCGCGTCTTTCCGATCGGATCGAGCTCCCTCCATCCATCTTGGCGCTCGCACCGCGGTTTGCTCTCAGATAAACAATTACTAACATCGCGTTCGCGTGCGTGCACACTACACGTTTTGCTGGTTTTCTTGTCAACATCATGGTGAATCGTCCGTCCGTCCCTGTGAATTACTTACTGATCCATTCTACCAGTATCTGAAATAGCTGAAATACTTACTGAATTATCCACAGTTTTGAGGAGGAATTACTTACTGAATTATCCACAGTTTTGAGGTTACAAACCCGTTATGACCCAACCCAAAAAACCTGAAACAGTTGAGATTGACCACGGTGCTAGCCCAACTAAATTGCGAGTCCAAAATTAAGCCTAAAAACGTGTAAATCTAGCCTTACACGTATCTTGTCTCTCTAAGAAAACCAAAAGCAAAATTCAGAAGAGGGTGAATATTGCAGAGAGACAGCGGAAGCAAATTAAAGAAAACAAAAAACAAAACGCAGAAGAGGAGGGTTGCAGAACCAAAAAAAGATAGGAATGATGAACCGGCATGTGCAAATGGTTCTAAGACTGTAGAATCCTCAGGTTTCTTTTTCCTAGTTGTTTTTCCCATTTGCTGCATGTGTACTATGATTCTTCTTCTAACTTGTTGTCATCTTGTTTTCTTCTGTCAACTATGATTCTTTGCGAATGTTGTTTCTTGTGGTTGAACCGAAACAAATCAACATAATAATTTTCCAGTCATTTTGAGAACCTATAGGTAGAGAGCACCCCTACCAACTGCTCGACTTATTAATGCTGCAGAGAGCAGTGACAGGACGTCAAGACTAGAGAAGGTTGGAAGCTAACAGGCGAAAGCAAAGGACCCGTTTCATACCATCAAGCCAACCAAAAGGTGAACATCTCAATACAACATCCGACGGACAGCAAAACCGACTGAAGCAAAAAAAAAAAAAAATCAGACGACTATGCATTAGCAATTCTATTTATTAATTCCTCCTCCTGCTCTTCTTCTTTTTTATTTTGAATTGATTTTGTGCAAAGATCACGTGCTTTTAACAAATCCACTCGTTTCAGCGTGTTACGGAGCTTTTGAACAACTTTTTTTTTACTACCTTCAAAAACAACCTTATATACCATGGAGTTACCATCTTCCGACTGATGGATTACGTGTCATCCAGCTACTAGCAAGCAAGCTTCACCCCAATCGGAGCATCCAACATCTATATAAAAATAAATATATATATTGTAACCAGCACGTGATATATAAATATATATATTGTAACCGGAAGTGGCAAGTAGGCTCCAATCGCATTAACTACTAAATATATTATCTCGTACGTCTGGCGATGGTGGATGGTAGAGCTGGCAGTTAGGAACTGATAGAGGCTCTGTTCGGCAACGGATGTGGTTTATAGGTTTTGATTAAAATTTTTGAATTTTGGCTATTTACGGTATAGATTACGGAGAGGAATACTTATTTATAATTTTAGATAATACAAATGTTGGGTTTTTAACGTGTACATCGTTTAACTTGTAGACCCCGCCGTCTTGAGAAAATACTTCGTTTAAAAGTTAGGTACTGTAACAAAAGCTAAAAACCGTCAGCTTGGAAGAAAAAGAACAGACCCAGAGTTCATTGGCAATTTTAGATCAAGATCCACTTTCTGAAAATAATTACCGCTTAAGAGTAGGGACATACAGCAGTTGCTTGCTGAAATTTCTCTGTGAGAACGACACCACACTGCCCGTTACATTTAATGCTGTAACCTTCCCTCTTTATTGCCAAAACAGCTGGTTCCCACATGTCTGAATATCTCACCTGATATTAGAGGATGTAGCATCTCAAATAGTTGCATGCCATCAGAAGAAAGTAGTAGGAATGCATTTGATGGATAATTGCAGAGAATAGAGAACATACAGGTAAGCACAAGTTCGTAAGAAACATGCCCAATTTCAAGAGTTTTCTTAATAAGCTCCTTTGTTTCAGGATCTGCATCAAAGGTAGTTACTCAAATTATGGATTATGCAGATTATGCAATGCTGCTACTACAGCACAACTTACCTAGAAAATCAGTATCACATGATTGCATGTGTTGTTTTACTTAGACCAGAACAACACAAGTACCACTGCTTTAGCCTTTCGGGAATTAAGGATATACAGGGATATCAAATATTCTCTTTAGCATAGTGGAATTATGTCATATGCTCCATCATCAGAATATACGGTTATTTGTCATATGTAAACACAATAGGTATGTATCTCTGCGTCATTGCATTTTAACATGGTTGATCCTCTGCAACTGTTTATTTGTCAAAACTGTTATTCTACCTTTGAAAGTTCCCCGGCGATATTTTCACTTCTGTGAATGCTATACGTAAAGCCTTGGCCCAAGTTGAGGTAGCCCATAAGTACGACTGGTGGTGGCCTTGTCTTTTGACCCAAGTTGAGAAGGGTTATACAGCCCATAGATGGAAGCGGGTTTAAAGTGTACAGCGGTAGTATATAATAGAATGCTTGAACCTGTCTAAATGCAGGTGGGCCGTTGGCAAATTTTAAACCACTTCACAATTCCTAGATTTTGTAGACTGTTTTTGAGGTTAGAAATTTGCTAGCCTTCAATTCATATGTAAATTGATATGGAGTTACCAGCTGTTTCTCAAGCACATACGACTAAAATTATCCAGGCTATACTTTGGATCATGGATACACTTAGAACAAAAATAAACAGATAAATGCATATAGGGTAGGAAAAGCTGCACAGAGGCAAACTGAGAGCTAAGCAGTCACAGTGAAAGGACATATTCACAGTTTCCGTATACTCACCGCAGGTAATTTTTCTTTGCTCGTTAGCATCAATTTTGACAATGTCCCCCTACAAAGGAAACAGGAAGGTTTCAAACAAAATCAAACATTGTAACAATGGAAGTAATATTAGCAAATCAGTTTTCTAAAAAGAAATTTAACCGTGCAGGAGATCTGAACTCATTTTACATAGTATCTTGGTGATTTCAAAGAATGAAATTTAAGAAAATTCCAAGTGGGATTTTGTCTCAAATTGACTGGACATTCTGGAACTCAACAAATATAAATGCGAAAATAAAGAGTATCAATATTGGCTACCATGGCAAATATCTAGTGAACACAGTGTCCTGACTCCTGAGCCGACATTTGATCTGGGATCTAACTACAAACATATTGATTATTTTATATATAAATCACCATAAAAAAAAACCAAAAGGTTGACTGCTGTGGTCGATTGTCATTCAAGAAAATATGAAAACCTAACTAAGGGAGAAAACTCTCCGTTGTAATGTTTATATTTTAAGTCTAGGGTAGATATCAAGATAATTTCTCATTGTGTTTTTCCTTGTATCAATTGAGTTAAGAACTGAAATTTCACAGGAGGTTATCTCACTCATACCTACCTCTTTAAACTTTAAAAGAGTTTTTTTATATATAATATTGAGCTCTACTGTAGATTTTCAGAAAATCAGCATGGCACTGTCATGGACTTGCTGCTCACCGCACTATCATAAAGGAGCTGCTAGTCAGCTAGTGTTCTCCTTTGTGCCATTTCAAAAAGAATACAAAAAATAGATAGCCCCAGAGTTCCCAAAAGAGTGGGATCTTCATAGCATGAAGCTCCCAAGAGGTAATTATTCTGTCATGTGCTGATCTTCATGCTATGATCACAGAATAATTCTGTCATGTGACATTAACAGGGAACTAGGAAACTTCCATTGTTACAATGTGCTGATCACAGAATAATTCTGACAGAATAATTATTCTGTGAATGTAAGTAACAAGGTCACAGAGCATAAGTTCGCTTCTTGTGTGTCATCACAAAAAAAAATATATAATACCTTCTATGAAATTTACGGAGCCATCTTCTAAATGTCGCACCCACTGCACACAAAAAATTGCAAAAAGAAATGAGATTATATGAAAGTTTGAACTGACAACGAATGTAAGTCCAACTAGAAGTGTCTATACGATCGATCAATCGTAGTGCTAAGATCAGGCCCAATCAGCTCTAGATTCATACCTTCTGAAATCAAAACTCTCCTTATCATACCACTCACCTCTCTCACAGGTTGGCAATACCATTGCAGCTTCACTATGTAGTCATCGGCCACTATCATCCTAAAAAAGTATAGGGTTACGCCTGGGTGAAGTCTTGAAGCGGAGAATGCAAAATTTTTGGAGCAGATCAATGATCCAAAAGGTGCATGGATGAAAACTGAAACAGTGATACCTGTTAGCAAATTAATTCTTTAACTAATTTATTGAACTCTGATCGGAGTCCAATTAAACTAAAAAAACCGGTCATTTTTCACCCCCACCCAGGCTAGAATTGTGTTGGGGGGTTATTTGTCCGGATTTGGAGGTTGGAAGTGAAAAACAACCGGTTTTTGAATTCATGGTGAAAAATTGGACTTCGACTAGAGTTCAAGGGTAAAAAATGGACTTGTTCCTAGTATATATAACATTCATCTGTGATGATCCAATTTGTGTTCTGACAAGTGAAAGTCGCCTACTTAAAGTTAGATTTCACATGCAACTTCTGTTCCCAAGCACATTAGCATAGTGCTTGTGAGCCATTTGAGTTACATTTTTTTTGTAATTCTAAATCTATTTTTTTTAAATTTGCAGATTGCCTGTTATAAAGGTCAGGGGAGAATAGCGCAACCTGGATTCAAAAAACCTCGGTGGATACTTTGTATGTCCCGCTGCATTGCTCCTGAAATGGATAAATAAGTATGAACATAACATCAAAAATACATGCCATAACACATGATTTGGTCTGCTAGTATCCAATATTTATTTTAAAAGTTTAGGTCCATTTTGTGCAAATTATAAACTGCAGGGAAGGGCAGAGATGATGCTTGACCAAATGGCTGCTACCTTGCCAGGAGCGAGCAGCTTGATAAGTGGCAAAAAGAACTCAATTCCGTTGCCGGGACTCGAACCCGGGTCTCTCGGGTGAGAGCCGAGTATCCTAACCAGCTAGACTACAACGGATTTGTTCCTCTAGCGAGAACTTGAACCATAAGTTTAGTGAAGTTTACCTCCTAATCGACTATCCGTGGGCAGTTTACCTCGTATCCCATGGGACAGATACAGTACTTGCTTGACTCCATATGTTGAACATAGTTCATCCTCCTAGTGATTTGGTGTGGCAACCGACCATATATATATTCTCATATCTGCATCCTTGCCTCCCCAATATTGGAGAAGGATAGGTCGAACTCGACCATGCACTTGCCCTGCATCTCTTTGAGGTCTTCTTGGTGATCTAAGAAATGTTTCTGGAAGGATAGAAACTCCTTCTGAGATATCTGCATTACCGAGAGCTTTCATGGTGTTTTTTCGCAATTCATCATGCAATTTGGTTGCGTAAGGTCCCTGCAAGAAAGGCCAGAGTCAGGAACAAAATACTAGCTTCTTTCATATGTAAATCTCTGTCTTCCAACACAATTGCTCAAAACACAAGTAAAATGTTATTAACTAAATTTCTTATTTTAGATGATTATTCAAAGATGACAATATGCAAGGAAGAAAACATACCCAGTCATAGCAAGCAACAAAAAAAATGATCAGCTCCTTTCGTCCGATTCCAATACGGGAACTTGTATTCGATCCAGGAACATGAAGATTATGCTCCAGCTGACGAGAGCTTAAATGAGCTTTGTTTGGATCTCTCACAACAAATTTCTGGTTCCCCTCCATCAATTCCATAAACCATCCCTCAGATGCATAAATGCCTTTCAACTCCGGAGAATGGAAAATAGGTTTTGCTCCATCATGGTATATAAATAAATACCTTAACAAGTCCCTCCATCAGTTCATAACTCCTGGAAGCATGTACCTTTAAATTTCAGCACGTTGTGCTTCTGTCGAGTAGTCAGACTTACGACCACGTTGTTAGTTATCGACTACGTTGTTGAAACGTACGAGCATAGTGTAAGTTTCGACCACATCGACAGATTTCGACCACCTTGTGTTTTTTGCTCGGCTCGTCTAGTCTCTTTGATTTTTTTTTGTGAGATTTCAACTCTAATCTTTATAGCTCTGTAGCTATCAAAGAAAAATCGTTAAGTAAATATTTGAAAATTTTAAAGGTATCATTTATCCTCTCTTTGTTGCTTGTCCTATTCTATAAAAAACCTGCAAATCTAACGTAATCTGAAGAAAGGAAGAAGGCAGGAGGATGAGATGGATGACAAGACGGAGAAATAGTGATACTGTAGGACAAATGGACAATTGGCAGAGAGAGAAAGAGAGAGACAGCACAGTATCTTGTCGTTAGCCTTGCCAGCCCGTGAACCAGCTAGAGCTAGCTTGTTGTATCGTACGTAATCACAACTGAAAGCCTGACCACCATCGCATCATCCATGATGTAGTACTGCATTATGGTCTCGCTTATTTTGGTTTAAACTTCTAGATTCTTTTTTTTGCCGTATTCGTTTACGTTGTTTGTGATAGGCTAACATATTTTTTATATTTTTTAATTTTTTTAAATTTAATTATGTTAAATAAGACTACATCATTCAGTCTTTTTTTATAAGCCACAAAAAATAAGACAAAATGATCACCACCACATGTATTGCATTGCATGCTGCGCGCGTATCGATGCTGATTACTCCTTGCTTACTTTTTCATTCTTATATCACTCATCGGCATCGCATCATCCATTGTAGTAGTATATCATGTGTCCTACTCGTCAGAGAGAGTGCCTCTGAAGATAATTAAATTGAAGCAGCGGCAGTCTTTTCGATCGATCTCCTACTCCTCAGTCTCAGGCTAGCTAGCTTCTTCCAAGGTTTCGTGAGGGCCTCCTCGTTCCGGTTTAGATTTTGACTTCTAACTTATTTTTTATTATTTTTAAATTTTATTATTTTTATTATTGGTTTATTTTAAGTTTTGTTTGCCGATTCATTTTTTTCGTATTCGTTAACATTATACATAATAAGCTAACCTATTTTTTTAAATTTAATTATATCAAATAAGTCATTATCCGCTAATTTCAGTCAACTATAGTAAAAATTTAGTCATAAGCCATCAAAATTCAGTCCAATTGAGCACCACCTAACACTCGCCTAGCGAGGAATGCATGCGGCTCCTTATTTATTATTGTAAAGGGAGGTTGTGATTTCGAGTGTTTCTTTTTTAAGATTTAATAATAATATGGAGTATACTCTATTCTTTATTAGAAAGAGAACAATAATGTGTGCGCTGTCCGTTTGATTGCATCTTGCATGTGATTGCCTGGAGTTTTGGGGAGGCACATGACATGATGATGGAGGTGTGCAGGAGGGGATGAGATGGCGATACATGCTGAGTAGAAAAAGATGTTTCAGCTGCTCTTTTTGCGCGCCTAGTAGAGGTGTCCAACGGGTCGGGCCGCACCGCTGCCCGCTCGCTGGTCCGGCCGCGACGGCACGCGACGAGGCTAGACGGGTAGGCCGACGCACGGCGGCGGGGCCGCCGCGTGCACAGCCAGCAGCAGACGCGGCGGCGGGCGACGCAAGACGGCCGCTTGCTGTCGGGCCGTCTTGCCGGCCCGGCCCGACACGGCACGATCAGCTCTAAATGGGCCGTGCCGGCCCGTTTAATTCGAAAAATAGCCGTTTTTCTGGTTGGAGGAAAAAATTGAAAAAATAGCAAAAATTGAAAAAACTGAAATTTTTCCTATAAATAGGGGCAGCCGGCCTCCATTTTCACACCTCAAACCTCACTCTCATCTCTCGGTTTAGCTGTGAAAAATCCGAAAGTGTTTGCAAAATTTGGTGAAAATTCGGGCAAAATTCGAAAATTCAAAAATCTTGAAAGATTTTTGTAGGAGCTACAAAGGAGGTAGTAGTCTTGTCTTATTTTAATTTTGGTATTATTTGTTGGTTTAATAGTAAGTTAATCGTTCTTTCATATTTCAATTTGCAGTTGATTTAATGGAGAACTACGATTTTGAACTCTCCGAATTCGGCCTCTCGGAGGAGGATATGCAACCGTTTCAACAAGCGTATCCATCCGCGGAGGACATACAACAAACTGGAGAGGCCCCAGTGGCGCAGGGTCCTCCAATCGATCCATCTTCTGCTGGCTCAACAAGTGCATCGACAACCCAAAGCACGGTGCAAAAAGAACAAGAGCCGATACATCGAGAGTTTGGAATGATTTCGACAAGAAGTTCAAGACCGACGATGATGGAAATTCGGTGAGGTATGCTGTTTGTAAAATTTGTGGTAATGAATTGACTGCAAAATCTTCAGGTGGGACGGGTCACCTACAACGACATGCGGCAAGCTGCAAAAAAAGGCAAGGAATACAAATGCGCCAGATATTAGAAATTCCTTCAAAGGTTAATGTAATATCCCGGTTTTTTAAAGATAATATAATATGTTGAAATAAATTTGAGGTTTGGATGACTAAACAAACTCGATCATTTCACGTTTAGCAAACTCCTTTAAAAGGGAAATTAAATTGGTACCTTCGGGATCGTTTTCTCGCCCACGTTTAGAGTGATGTAGAAATGACGAGAGGAATTGAAATGAAATATGACTCTTTTTATGATAGCTATTGGAGACCAAGTGAGTAGTACTACTAGTAGTAGTGTGTGGAATGCTGGGGGTGCTACATTCAGAACTGAGAGCTATATCTATATCCAGTTATGATTTTTCTGGCCCAGTTTCATCGATGTTCAAGCTTCGTTCCAATCCTAATTTTTAAAAGTCAAAAGCCGTTTAAATATATTAGCTTCTTAACATATTCTTTATTTTCTCTCTCTCTTTTTCTTTGCATTATCCGTGTTTTTTTTCCATTTTATCTTTTTTAATTGAATTTCTAAAAAAACAAATCATCGCTATAGTGCCATCTCAGCTAAAAAAATAAAAAAGAAAAGCAATCACTTTCGAACAGAGCCTAAGTACCGCTCACTTACTCAGTAGTACTAAGTAGGGATGGCACGACCCCGCTAGCTCTACCGGGGGAGACGGCCCCCTATCCTTGGTTCCCGCAGGACCTTGACCCTACATGGATTAAAAATAGACCAAATAATTTTAAAAAATAATATTATGACTTTATTTATTAGGATCTTGTGGGAGCTACTGAGCGGTGAGCGACAATGGTACGGCGGTGGCCACGTTTATAAAGCCCCTTCACACCTCTCACACGATCGTGAAGCTCAACCGGCGGAAGTCGAAGCTACACGACCGCCCAATAGCGTGCACACACGTGTCCCACAACCTCGGGAACCGACACACGAACGCAGTCGATCTCCCATCTCACGTCGCACGACGCGCCAGTCCCGTCCTGCCGCGTGTCCCATTGTGCGCCAGCGGACGCTGCAACTCCCATTCCGCACCAGCTGACGGTACGACTCACGGCGCCGTCACGCGTCACTGGGGGGCGTGAGCCACTGGGCCGTCCCGCCGGCCAGTGCCCGCGACAAGCGAGTGGACCGCAGGAACGGAGGGGGCCAAAGGGCTCGGCAACATGGCTTCGGCCCGTGAAGCCCGTCACCATGAGAGGCTCCTGTTGTATGAGTGACCCCCACTTAAGCCTGTCTGACTTGCTAGTGAGTTGTAAACCCCAAAATGGGATGCGTGTAATGATATAGATACCCTTATAGAGAGCATATAAATGTAAGGGTAGGATTGTAAAATACACTTCATGAAAATATATATACATGCCTTGGGCGTAGGGAAGAGGCGAGCATTGTCCATCCATCATCTCTACTACACTACTCTCATACTTCATTGTTTGGTCAGTAGCCACAACAGTAACATATAAATTCAAGTTTTAATCTAAATATACAAGGAAAAGAATACAACTGTCTATATTAAAAATAATGATTTATTATAAAATAATATATATATATATATATATATATATATATATATATATATATATATATATATATATATATATATATATATATATATATATATATATATATATATATATATATATATATTTAACGTTGTCGTGGAGGCCGGCGAGGGTGGACAGGAATATTCCCTGCGGGCCCTGGGCGGGCCCCTAGTACCCAAGTAGTGGTGCAAGAAAAAGTAGAAATTGGATAAGATTGTCCCTCTTGAGCCGAGGCAGGCATGGCAGTACGGCAGCAATTTGAGCCTCGAGTGAAGGTCGCTGTCTTCCATCATCTCCGTCTCCCGCTTCCTGCGCTGTGCTGCTCCGAAAGACCAAAACCACCACCAAACCCATCACTCTCCTCCCCTCAGTTGTTCCAAATTATCCAGCTTCTTCCCTTTCCAGTCTCAAACGCGACGTTTCTCGGTTCTCTCGCTGCCCTCGGCCTTTTCCTCCCAAATCCGCCTTGTCCTGCCATCAACTTTGGATTTTGGAAGCTTTTTCTAACGTACGAAAATCCTAGATTTCAGCCAAGTCCTCGGCCACGTTCGGTTCATCCTCAGAACCGATTCGTTTCCACCGACGTTTCGGTTTCGCATTGCTTCAGAGAACTTTCCGCGTCGTAAAAAGCTGCGATCTTGGGGGGGCCAGCAGAAGAAACCGCGAGTTGGAGATGAAGAGGCTGCAATGCTTCAAGCAGGGCGGCGGCAATGGTGGGCAGGGGAAGAGGCTGGAGCGGCGGCTGTCGCTGGGGGAGTACAAGAAGGCGTTGTCTTGGTCCAAGTACCTGGTGGCTCCGCCGGGCGCCAAGATCCGGGGCGGCGGCGAGGAGTTGTGGAGCGCCGACCTGTCCAAGCTGGAGATCCGGAGCAAGTTCGCGTCGGGCAGGCACAGCCGCGTCTACTCCGGCAGGTACTGCGGCCGCGAGGTGGCCATCAAGATGGTCAGCCAGCCCGAGGAGGACGCCGCCCTCGCCGCCGAGCTCGAGCGCCAGTTCGCCTCCGAGGTCGCCCTCCTCCTCCGCCTCCGCCACCCCAACATCATCTCGGTACAAACCCATTTTTACCCCTTTTTTTTATTTTACTTGTACCCCGCAATTGTTCTTGCTACGGATTAGATAAATGGGAGATTGGATCATATACCCTCCCTTTAGTTGGGAAATTGAGGATTTACCCTCCACATCTCAATGACATGTAGGGTCATCATAAGTCACTGACTCGTGGGCCAGGAGGGTAAATCCTCAATTTCCATCTAAATGGAGGGTATATGATCAATTTTTTCTAGATAAATTTGCTACGCAATTGTGCTTGTGTGCGAAAAATATGAGATAGCCATCTTAGCATTTCTGGATCATATCTCTGTGCTACCTAGTGCGATGAATAATTGGTCACACTTGTGAATCTGGCACGGAACAAATGTCTGTGCAGTTCGTCCAGTCCAGTCGAAATAAATTTCTTTTCTGCGATGCATCCTGGTCCTGACTATTCATTTTTCAATCCGATAGCGGATAGACTCTGCGATACGTTATATCATCTCTAGATGATCTGTCTCCCAACCTGGTACTTGCATGCAAAGTGAAATCTGTAAAAAAAAAAGTTTAGAGGTTCTTGGTTTTGTCTGTACGCGATGAGTTGTTGTATAATTATTCTTGAATTGGCCTTGTATTGGTGCCCATGCGTGCGGTAGGCTCTAGGATTTGTTAGGCTAACCGATCTTCACATTAAAGGTTGAAACTTTACGTTTTGTTGGATTGGAGGAAAGAATGGGACCAAAGAGCAGATCAGTCTGAAGTGAGATGATTCGTGCTTCTTATAGGGCCGGCAATGGCAACAGAGGGCGGGGTGAATGATGCTATTGTGGTTACAAACTAAACAATAAACAAGAGGGCTACTGAGAAGGCCTCTAAATGGCTGTCCGGAGCCTTACAAACCGTAGAGAGCTTGATGGAAGTCTGTGCTACATGGATTTGTCTGAAAAAGAGAACCTTATCCCCCATGGCGCCCTAAGACACATATTTATATTCATGAGCAGGTTTATTACATAAATACCCCTATCTAGGCCTACACTTACAGGGGTAAACATGCCATTTCCCCCACTTAGAGTTACATGAATACCCCTATCTGGGTCTACGCTTACAGGGGTATACATGCCATTTTCCTAGCCTATAGTCCTTGCCAGGCCAGCCGACAGTGCCAAGGTGGGGAGCACTCCCCCAATAGATGCCTTCTCAACTTTCCCCTAAGTACATGGAAATCTTTTACTATGAAGCTAGGAAGCTAAGAATATTATATTTCATAGCCTACAACCAAACAACAACTCAAAACACCTGTTGCAAATAATGCACGGAAAAATAGAGACAAGAGATACGAAATTTTTACGTGGAAAACCCTTGAGGGAAAAAATCATGGACGCTCGAAGGCAGATCACTATAATGAGGAGAGTTTACAATGTAGCGCTTGCTCTTGAGCACATCACTTCCTATGAATTACTGGGTACATATATAGTGCGAGGGAAAAGAGTCCCACACGGAAAGGAAACCGAATCAGAGTCAGTTGCTACAGATTGACACCATGTCTGATACAACCTATGTATGCACCTGCCATGCCATGTCTGGCATGAGGCGATGATGTATCCTACACGGATATGGTACGAATTCGGATCAACTTTAACAATCTGCACCTTGAGCCGAATTCCCTTCAGTAGTCGAAGAACGTGATAAACTCCTCCAATTAAAATTAGCATAAACACCTTGTGCGCTGAAAATCCATCGGACTAATCTTCAAGTAGAAAGATTGGAATAGTCTTGTTGAAACACTTCTTACGAAGCAAAATTGAGCAAACCAATAGCAGATCTGAACACACAGCTATTAACAAAGCAGACGAACAAATCTGGCTCTTCAACAAGTCATAACCCTAGCAAAGTTTGAGTCTGTGCAACTGACCTCTTGAAACAAATGCTCAATCATCAAACGGCATGAGCCAAAACATCACATGTGGCGCTGGATAGATAGCGAAGAACTCATATCATGGAATCTGATATGCTCCACCTGGAACACAAAACTCGGCAAATAACGCTCATTGAAAAAGCAACTCTTCAATAAGAAAGACTGGAACAGTCTTATTGCACGTGTAGTCATCACGAAAAAGCAACTCTTCAATAAGAAAGACTGGAACAGTCTTATTGCACGTGTAGTCATCACGTACATCAAACTGCCGACTTTAAAAGTAATTGAATTCCATGACATGGTTGAAACTGCTCCTATAAAACTGTCAAGATGAAAGGAATTTTTGTGCTGTCAATGGAGAATAAACTGTAGTAGACCCCACATATCGAGCTGCGACAACTAGAAGACATTGTAGTATCCCCGTAAAAATAAAACTCCTTCTTGCACTTAAATCCTTCATCTCAAACTGAAATTGGAGCAAAACCTTCACTTCCAAACAGCAAAATTCCAGAGAGTATTATGCTAGCTGCCATCAGAGTGTTATCATACGGTGAATAAAACACCAAATTCAGTTGTTTCCACAACTGACATTATTTTTTTTCTTTAATCTCTTGCGAGCTGCACCAATTGACCGGTCCTATTGATCGCTCCCGACGACAACAATGGGACACCGCTTTTGGTCGTGTGCGAGAGACGTTGTTGTCTTGGGCGCGCTAGCGCTACCGAGGATGAAGAGTATGTGCGATGCGCGCTGTTGCGTCTTGGACTGACGAGCAACGCGGATCGAGGCGATCTTCTCTCTCCTGGCGGGTTTCTTTTGCTTTTGATCTCTGTCGCTTTGCTCGCTTGATTTCGCGCCGATAAGAGAGCTTGACCGAACGGCTTCTACCGGTTGACGTGAGTGGGCGTCTTTGCGACCGGTGACTCTTGAAAGAGACGCGGAAGTTGACTTGATGTAGCACGGACGCTGTCGCTTGTTGCCATGCAGGTGCCACCCCCGGGAGTCGTCTCCTCCCGGTGGCAGCGATTAGGATCTTGTACCCTAAGCTCTGATACCACTTGTTGCAAATAATGCACATAAAAATAGAGACAAGAGACACGAATTTTTTACGTGTAAAACCCTTGCGGGAAAAAACCACGGACGCTCGAAGGCAAATCACTATAATGAGGAGAGTTTACAGTGGAGCGCTTGCTTTTGAGCACATCTCTTCCTATAAATTACTGGGGTACATATATAGTGCGAGAGAAAAGAGTCCCACACGGAGAGAAAACCGAATCAGAGTCGGTTGCTACAGATTGACACCACGTCTGATATAGCCTGTGCATGCACCTGCCATGCCACGTCTGGCATGAGGCGATGAAGTATCCTACACAGATACGGTACGAATTCGGATCAACTTTAACAACATTGAAGATGCACAACACTACACCTGACCGGTCTAACTAGCCACGCAGGCCGGTGGTCGGCCGTGACAAGTCGGTGATCCGACCGCCTCCCCTATTCGAGCAAAAATCGGCCGAGTCCAAACCACTTTTGGTGCAAAACCCAAAATCCATGATCAAATGAGATCAAACTTTGCACACACCTTGTTGAGGGCCTTAGGAACCTATTTCATCTAAGGATCGCAATAATCTTGGTCAAAATCCCAAACTTTCCTCAAAACATGCAAGGTTGCATCAAAACTGGCAAATCTCAAAATCTTGAGATACAACTTGCCCGTGGGTTAAGATCAGCTAAGATGGCTTTAGATGAGTTTCCACATATCACAACAAGCAAAAACAACCAACGGATCGAAGCCAAAATCCTCATATCAATATTTCTCAAGAAGGGTTCCAAATCAAAGAATACCGAGCAACTTCCAGAACTTGCAAACTACAGTGCTTAGATGGATGAGATTTGATCTATATGAGTCATCTCTATCACTTACACGTCTTTGGCACCAACAGGATCAAAAAGGGGAGAGAAGATGCAAAGAAACAATAAGAACAAGAGCAAATCAATGAAAACAAGAAGGATTCATGAGAGATGAACAAACTTGATTGTATTGCTACTTAAGAATGAAGGTTTTACAATCACTCCACGAGGACAAGAGAGTACACCACAATACTCACCCTTCTCTCTCAAATCCTAATCCTAACTCTAGAATGGTTGGAATGGTTAGCATGCAAGCCTCCACCCCATCCACTAAATAGATGAGGTAACCAGGCTATATCTAACCCTAATGGATACTATCCACTAGCACAAATGAAGAAAACCCATCAACTCTACACAACACGGGTTTTACACTTACACTTGACTTATGCATGCTTTTCAAAGCACATGTGCTCGAACCCGCTAAGTGTTTAGCCTTTGACCCACTTGATCTTCTCAATATCTCCTTGACCTAAACCGCTTTCCCAATGACCGCTCAAGCACTGATTCAATGAAGTTTTCGGTATTTGGCAAACTACCAAAACACCCTGCCTTGATCCGGTCTTCATCTTCCCTTGCAAGCAATTATCATGCTTGTCACGTGTAGGTGCACCAATGGCTAGCCACATATCGGCAAGTCTCCCATTTTGGTTCCACTAGACCACGCCTCACTTGGACCGACCAAGCCACTTGGTGCAACTCGTCGCTCAAACCTTCCCTTCAATATTCATTACCTTCTTTGTGTCATGCTTGAATTCAACCATCTCATTTGGCATCCTTGACCGTTCTGGACATCGGCTCCTCCATGAGCGTAGTCTCAGTTCTTGTCGTTGACCATAGTTGACTCGAAGCCTCCCTGCACATCTAAAGGCAAAAAAATCATTTTCGGGCACAAGTTCTTCACAATTTGACCCATGTTAGCGCAAACATGATTCATGCAACATAAATGCATTGACCTAGGTCCAACATATCCAAACCACGACAAAACTCGCAAATTTCAGAACTCACTGCCGAAACTGGAGGGCGGCCGGTCTGACCACTTAGCCGAGCCGGTCTGACCGCTTGGCCGAGCCGGTCATAACGCTAGAATCTGAACAACAGGCGAAATCAAATAATCGAAAATTTGAATTTCAACTTCACAAATATTTGTTGCGGAGATGCTTACTAGGCGCTTTGGTAAAGTGTATCAGCGTCGTGCAAAAGGGAGTCCCAGCAGCACGTCGGTTGATTGGTCGACCACGACACAAGCCGAAGCGGTCGTGCCGGATGGGGAATAGTGCGGTTTCTATCTTTGAGGGTGGTTAGTTTCCTTTTAGCTCAGGATTTTCTTGTTAGTTGAGATATGTTTCGGTTTGGTAGGAGGGCAGCCTCAGGGATATAAGAGGATTGCCAGATAATGAATAAAGGAGGCCAAAATTACCTTGCCCCCTTATGTCTTCCACTTTCTCCTCCTCCTGCTGTTTCTATCTCCCCTCGTCTAGCGGCCATGCTGCCCTCTCGTCGGTCATTTCACCATCGATGCCCACGTCCCCATCCTCGCACCCCATCCACATCAGTTTGGTATCAGAGCCTCCTGCCATGTCTTCTGATGCGCAAGCTTCACATGCAGAAGATCTGAAGTCTTTCATGGAGAATCAATTCAGCAAGATAATGGAACAGCTAGCCGAGCAGGGCCGCACCTAGGCCTCCTTGGTGGCGCGTCTCCAAACCTTGGAGCTGCTGTCCACCAACGAAGGCAGGTCGGCGATGTCAATGGCTTCTGCACCCGCAACAGGGGGAACGGGCATCTTGCCTACTCCCTCGACTGCCACAATGCTTCCCCCGAAGCTATCATCCGACCCGCCGCCATACATGTCCTTACACACACGACCCATCTCCTATCCCATCCCACCCATCACTTCCTTGCCCTCCTCGGACACTCTTCCACCATCTGTGCCTCGCTATCATAAGTTGGATTTTCCGACGTTCAATGGCAAGGACGATCCGTTGGTTTGGTTAGCCGTTGCGAACAATTCTTCTGGGGCCAACGGACTGAAAAAGGTTACAAGGTGTGGTTAGCTTCTTACCACATGACGGGAGCTGCGCAACAATGGCACATTCAGCTACAACGCGAGATGGGCACCCCGACGTGGCAGCGCTTCATGGAGTTGTGCCACCTCCGTTTCGGACCATCGATCCACAACAATGCCTTAGGGGAACTCACTCGACTACGCCTCACAGGCACCGTGGCGAAATATCAAGACAATTTTTTGGCGCTTCTCTGTCGTGCCGATCCTTTGACAGCCCACCAACAGGTCCAGTTATTCACGGTGGGATTGTCCGACTTGCTGCACACGGATGTCGAGCTCGACCAACCCGCAGACCTCTAGGTGGCCATGAGTCTGGCACGCTCTTACAAGCTGCGTGCTCAAGTGGCTGTAGCACAGTTGCCGGCGCAATCCTCCTACGACCTCCGTTCTGGCCGCGTCCTCCAGTTCAGGTTGCACTGAACCCGCAGTCTTCACTGGCTTTGCCAGGACAGAGGCCTTTCAAATTTCTCACCGGGGCTGAGATGGACGACCGCCGCAAGAAGGGCTTATGCTTCAACTGTGACGGGCCTTTTCATCGCGAACATAAATGCAAGCGACTCTTCTTCATCGACTTCTACCAAGACGACGACACGGGCAGTGATTCGGCTGACACACCAGAGACACAGGAGGATCCTGGCATTTCACTTTATGCGCTCACCAGCATCTGCTTGGGTGACACCATGCAGCTGCGCATTCGTCTGGGGTCAGTGGAGTGCCTCACCTTGGTGGACTCTAGATCCACCCATAACTTCGTGCGCGCAATGGTTCATCACAAATAATTCTGGACCTTCTCACATGGTCCCTCACTTCTTTACACTATAACCTAAGGAAGGGGGAGTGAACATATCAGAGAAACTTATCCTGTGCATAGTATGTAATTGATGTCTGAGATAGCGAAATCTGACATTTATAAATTGTGATGGAACAATTGTTTAGACAGACTGTTTTGTTCTTACTTTATTATCCTCCATTTTTATTCTAACCCTTTCCATCCATCAAGTGGAGCTTCATTTTTATTCTCACCCTTTCCATCCATCAAGTGGAGCACTTTTAGTTGGTACTAGCTCTTTGTACTTTTACCAAGTGATGTTAGTTAGGTCCTGAATGCTTTTTGTATACCATCAGTTTGATCCTGTGTTACTTAGTAGAGCTTCCTGTTTGTACAGTGTGGATAACGATTTTTAGATGTTCACTAAATGTAGTTTTAGAAAGAAAAAAAATCAATCTCTATGTTTCTTTGATGGAGGTGATGGTGGCAAATCTGAATATTTTGGACAAGAGTATTGCAAAAGGCTAGTAAGTCTTTAGATTATTTGATTACTTCGGTCACTGTCCAGACTCCAGAGCACTTTTGTTTCTGAAGGATATGAATTGGCTTCATTGTGAAGTTGGGTAAAGGGAGTCATAAGCCAATGGTTCTATTTATGTTGTTATCCTATGCTTGATGAATGCATGTCATCTACAACACCATAGGCGATAACATTAGATATTTGGTTGAGAAGTTATGGAAAAGATGCTATTCCTAATTAAAGAGGGCTGGTGGACCGTGTATGACATCCAATCTTAACTGCCTTCATATGCAGAGAAAAGTGCATCTTATAAAAATTAAAGAAGGATAATCGACTCAGGGAGCGATAGTTCCATGTACATATAAACATCGATCTAATTTTTTGCTTTACTAAGTGCCTACCTGGCTCAGTTGACCCCACAAGTCACGTGGAAAATGGTTACTTTACTGAATCAACTGAAGTTATGTAAGCTAGAAAAAACAAGTGATGTTTTGCAATGGCTGGCAAAGCTCCACAAGAAACTCCTCTTAGCGAATCTATCACGAAAATACAGTGTTACGTTAGCTTTTGAGCCTGCATGGGATCTCAGGAACATTATTTGTTTGTTTTGTACTATTGTCCTGTGTTGCATCCTTAGAAGTTGTAATGCTTTGCTGTCCAGATCAAATATGTTGCTGCATAGCTCTTTGCACTGATCTATACACTTTATTTAATTATTCAGAATTTCAGATAAGTCATTTCTGATCAATGTAAAATTGCAATTACATTCTGAATAACATATTTCAGGAGAAAGTTATAAGCATTTGGTCCAATTAACTGATGTGTGTAATTGGCCACGCTATGTAGTGCTTCAATACGAGAAGGTTGGAGAGTTAGGACCTTAGTTGAGGCTGTTTTTTACTATGCGCATTTACGCATGGCCAACTTTAAACATTCTCATATTATGCCCTCTTGTAAACCAAATTTGCGTGGTGTGTTGTAAACTCGTGTCAGTAAAAAGGTTATCAACAATGTTATTCATGTTCCATGTTGAGTTTAGAAAGAAAGAAATGCTTATAACTAGTTAGTCACATCAACTCATTAAGTCTCTATTCGATATGGAATATGACCTAACCTCTTAATTATGCAGTTCGTTGCAGCATGTAAGAAACCACCAGTGTTCTGTATCATCACTGAGTACATGGCAGGGGGTTCCCTTAGGAAATATCTACACCAGCAAGAGCCTTATTCAGTTCCCATTGAGTTAGTGCTGAAATTAGCTTTAGATATTGCTCGTGGAATGGGCTACCTACACTCTCAGGGTATACTTCATAGGGACCTGAAGTCAGAGAATATACTTCTTGGGGAAGATATGTCAGTCAAAGTGGCAGATTTCGGGATTTCGTGCTTAGAATCGCAGTGTGGAAGCGGTAAGGGGTTTACAGGAACATACAGGTGGATGGCTCCGGAAATGATCAAAGAGAAAAATCATACTAGAAAAGTTGATGTGTACAGCTTTGGAATTGTCTTGTGGGAGATTTTGACTGCTTTGGTTCCATTCAGTGAGATGACTCCTGAGCAGGCTGCCGTAGCTGTTGCCCTGAAGGTATGGTTCTTGACATCCCACAGATATTTATGTGCATATGCGTTGATGTATGCATGGAAAAGCTTCAAATAGATGGACAACAGTAAGAGAAAATTTAAGGTTTATGGGAAGTTGATGCTAGTTTCTCACTCCAAGACTCGAGAGAATACTTTGGTTTCTTACCATACAAGAGTAGAATTGCTTCAGTCATCTGACACTATTTCCTTCTTGAAGAAAGCATAAAGCGCGTTAGCTCCACTTTGATAATGGAAGCGCCTTGCTAATCTGAAAGTCCTTAGCTTTTCTAGTTGTATTTGCTGCTGCTGCTGACGTTCATTTATCGGTCTTTTTGCAGAACGCTAGGCCACCACTGCCTCCTTCGTGCCCTGCGGCAATAAGCCATCTGGTAACTCAGTGCTGGGCGACCAACCCAAACAAAAGGCCTCAGTTTGACGACATTGTTGCGATCCTCGAGAGCTACAGAGAAGCTCTCGATGAGGACCCATCGTTCTTGTCGTACACACCACCTCCGCTGCACCACCACCCCCCTCAGCCGCACCAACAGAGCCGTCTCCGGTGCTTTCCTCGCCGCATAACCATCCGACGATCTGCATCTCTCCAAGTATGACGGCGGTGGACGGCCCTTGTTCATCTTCGCCGTGTATGATATGCGCTTTATTTTGAGGTCCTTCTTTCTCTATGCGCCAGTCCTCTGTTACGCGGCATTAAGGCTTGCTATATATGATTTAGTTTTATTTTTGTTTTGGTTTATGATTACCATCATTGATGCCTTTAGTTTGTAGAAGATGGCAAGCAGTTTTCTGGTGATTATCTACCGATGTCATTTGCTTTGAGTGATGGAACCATGAAAGAGCCTATGTAACTGTAATATAATTGCGCTCTTCCTGAATTGTGTGTCTGCTTCTTGCTTTCGGTTCTTGTCATAACTGCAGTGTATGTTTTGAACGAGTGCCATGTTGATCCGAAGCGAGGCAGATGCATGAGCTTGATCTGGACTGAAACAGGAAGAAAGCAATCTGAATTCGATACAAAAAAAGTGGCTAGCTAGCTCGGAAACAGAAACCCGGCCCTTTCCTCCAAATTATCAACAAAGCAAGAAAGGAGTCTCAATATGAAAGGATTTAAAAGAAGACAGTTCAAATCAAGGCACAATATTGAACATGAACTAGCTCTCGAATTTATATCGACAGGTATATCTATCTCAAGCACCAATTTATTTGGCAAATCATAGTAAACTATACACGGAGCAATGAGACTAGCTACTTGTACAGCTGAAGGGATATAATTAAGTGATTGGACGATAGATCAAGGAATTAAAACACAAACTAAACTAGCACTACTGTAAACTAAACTAGCACTACTGTAGTAGGTAACAATCGACGATACATCGAGCCTGAGGCTGGGGCATGCATCAATCCATGCCTATGTGTACTGGTAACTGGCGTCGGAGGTCCACCAGCTTGAAGACGAAGAAGGGCTTGTTGACCTTGAATCACCCGGTTCCGATGGGCTTCTCGGCTTCTTCTCCGCCTTGCTCTTTTGCTGACGTCGGCGCTGCCGGTCATCTTCTGAGGATGACGACGAGGACGTGTCGCGGCCTGCCGACCTCGTCGACTGGCTGCTTGATGATGATGTGCTATTATAACTCGACGACGACGAGGAGGATGGCGACGGCCTGCTTGTCGGTTCCGCGAACGTGACAGTGCGTCTTTTGGGGTCCTGAGGAGGAGGAGCCGCCGCTGTGGCCTCGGCAATGTTATAATTAATCTTGATGATTTATACGTGATTCACTGCCATGGTCAAAGCCACACGCGAGAATGCGTGGTTGAAAGTCTGGATGGTGCCGTGATCGAAGCCACGGTCGAAGGTCTGGCCAACAGTCCACGGTCGGTGCTTAGGCGTGATCGAAGCAGTCCTAGAAACTAAGATCGAAGCATCGAGATGATGCACTATGGTCGAAGCTTCGAGTTATTGTGCGTGATCGTTACAATCACGTTGTGAGTGGTCGGTTATGATCACGTTGTGTGTGGTCGTTACGATCAGTGTGTATGATCAGTTACGACCACATTGTGTGTAGTCGTTATGGCCAGTGCGAGTGGTCGGAGTGACCGCAGTTCGTGTGTGGTCGAAAGCGACTGATATGTATGGTCGTTATTACCAGGTGGTGTGCGTGGACGGTTATGACCACGATGTGCATGGTCGGTTACGACCAGATTGTGTATGGTCGTTACGACTATGTTGTGTGTGGTCATAACGACCAGTATGATAGTCGTAAACGTCGGAGTCATGGTGTCTGTGTTGCAGTGGTCGTAGCTGTAGTGCCGTAGTCGAAAACAAGCGCTGATCGAAGAAGTGTTCGAAGGCAGGCCATGGTCGAGCCCATGGTCGTGGTCGTAGGCACCATGGTTGTAAGCGACATGGCCGTAGGCGCCGTGGTCGTAGCACTTGCGTGTCGTGGTTGAAGCTCCAGTGCCGCGGACGGAGACAAGCCATGGATGAAGCAGTGGTCGTGGTCGTGTGGCAATCACTGTAGTAGATGTCAGCACGGATGGTCATGGATGACGTACGCCATACTTTGATCGGTGAACTGCCCGACGTGGGCAGACGGCTTATCACTGTAGCAGTCGGTAGTGGCTGAGCTAAACGGCATAGGCAGACGACGATCACTGTAGCAGTCATAGTCAGACGACTGAGCGGCATGGTCAAGCTGCGCGGTCAAGCAGTCCGGGCGTCTATGCATGCCCACCGGACATGGATTTCGGCCGTCTCCGTCTCCGTCCATGTTGGTTTTGAGGAGAATCGATGGATCGACATGCATGACATGGATTCCGGCCGTCTCCGTCTCCGTCCTTATAGCTTAACCTTTTAACCATGGCTTATGGTTAAAATTACACTATAGCGACGGTTAATTCTTTTTTTAAAAATAAAATAATAAAACCCGTTATATCGTCATGAACAATACAAAAGAATAAAAAAAGCAAAAATACCAAAAAGAGTCAAAATAAGATAAAATTAAAAACCGACGCGTGTTTTCTTACGGCTTAAACAAGCCGAAACTACTTGGTGCGGGATCTAAGTTTGTTCCTTACCTAGTGGAGAGAGGATAGGGAACAGAGATGACAGAGGAATTACTTTTTACTTGTTCATTTACGAGTCTCACTTTGACAACTAAGCCTACGATAATTGCGTGTGGATTACACCGCGTTAGGTTGGAAGGTGGATATGGTCTTCTCAATCTTCTGTTTATCTATGATCTGCTTGCCACAAAGTTGAAGATTGGTACAAATTCTGTGCAAGGCAGAAATGTACTCCCTGACCGTCTTAAAGTCGGCAAACCTTAGTCGAATCCATTCTTACTCTGCCTGAGGAAGAATGGTGTACTTTAGCCTCTCGAACCGCTTCTTGAGTGCAGTCCAGAGTGCTAGCGCGCTCTTCTCTACCATGTACTCATTCTTGAGAGTGAGACAGAGATGGTACTTGAGGAAGTGAAGTGTCTGATCGTTTTCCTCAATGGTGGGTTGGGCGTCCTGCGGTGCGCCAATCCTAATAGCAGCGCGGAGCTTCTTGGCTTCAAGTACTATATCGATATCGGAAGCCCAAGTTAGATAGTTTTGACCGTGCTGGGCCAGCTCCTTGAACTTTCGGTTCGTGATGCCAGTCATCTACATATGCATGAAAGTAATAAATAAGTTTACTACTAGTAAACATGCATGGAATAAAATTTACTTCAGGTAACTAAATTTCATGATGGTACAAAAGATCCTCGTAATATTTCAGAATTTTCTGTGCATTTTATATAAATTTTACTGCTAATTTCAATGATTAAAGGCAATTTGAATAATTACAATTAATCAAAAATAGTAAATAAATACATAAAACATAGAAAATAATAATGACATAAATAAACATGCTTCAAATGCTAAAAATAATTAAAATCCGAATTCCAGAGGCCCTTTTATGCTGGAATATGAATTTTTAGTGAATTCTGCAATTTTCGATGGCCTATAAGCAAATTTTCAGTTCAAAGAAAATTTTCGCGTAATTTTCTGATTTTTTGAGGGTTTTTCTGCAAAATTTGGGACCATCTAAAAATTTTCGCGTAATTTTCTAATTTTTCGAGGAGTTTTCTGCAAAAAAAGGGAAATGACGACGAAGGCAAAAGAGACCGCCGAGGAGTTCAATGACGGGCGGGCAAGGAAGGAAAAATGGTCCCGGTCCACACAGTAGGTCGTACGAGCAGTTGGGTGGGTTAGTCGCACATGATGCTATATGTTATGCATGTAATCAAAAAGTACACGGCATGTTACTCTCAACTGTATTATGAAGTTTATTTAAATCCAAACAAGCCTATTATCTCGTTTTTCGCATTCAGTGATTCACATAGCAAGTCATCTAACAATATTAACATACCGGTTTTCTCCGTACACGAATTCTCAGGAACATCAAAATATCACTTACCATCGTACGTACCGATCGTTCTATGGTTAATCATTCCTAAAAAAGTTTTCCAAAATTTTTTACGCACGTACAACATATAATGAATATAAACTTTTATTACAACTCCAGCATATTTTTTCCCAGTTAAAAACTACAAAATTTAAAAAATTCACGAGAGCTGAGTACAGTCGCCCAATGGAGGGCGACTGGTTGTAGTCGCCCGAGGGTAGGTCGACTGAACCTCTGTCACCCCCGTTGGACGATTGGCTTCAGTCGCTCTCCATTGAACAACTAGAGTTTATTTTTGTAAAAAAATACCTATAGATATATTACTGTAATTTTAAATAAAAATAGATTATTCGTAAAAAAAATTCGACCAAAGCCTACTAAACGTTACATTACGAAGAATGTAATTGTGATAAATTCTATGGCCACCGGTGAACTCCAGGCCAGGTATGAGAGACTTGGGACACTGTGGATCACACAGATTTTCCCAGAGTGCCTCGGTTTGGTTGCTCGAGAGGAGTGACGAGAGCATTCTTGCCGTCGTCGATTGGCTTGTAATTGGTTCATGAACTTTTCCGATGGCCGCGCAATCTCCCAGCCCCTCGCCGCAAGGTCAGATTTTCCTTTCCCCTTGATTTGTTGGGATACCGTACCTCCCAGGTCTCTCTCTCAACCCGTCGAGCCCCTCCAATCCTGACGATTTTCTTGGCCTGAAGCTGATCAAGTGACTCTTCGGTGTGGGTTTACTCTACTTTTATGGGGATTCTTTGGGAATTTAGAGGTCTAAGGCATGCTCTTTTTCTTTCTTTCTTTCTTTCTTTCTTTCTTTCTTTCTTTCTTTCTTTCTTTCTTTCTTTCTTTCTTTCTTTCTTTCTTTCTTTTAATTAAGATGTATCGGTGGAGTGGTGATCCCAACTTAATTCCCTTTCGAAGTTTCTAAACAACTATGTGAAAATGGAACCACTGTGGAGGCATTAGCAATTCCGATTTCTGAAAGTTTGAATTGTTCTCTTGTTAGTTATTCATTTTGGTCACAATTCCACTGTTCTGAAAACGAAACTGTGTATCCTTATTGCCTAATGCTACAGATGGTTCTGGTGGAAGCGGATCCTCAGATATTCTCCTACTTCAAGCTCCACAGCCAATGCGTGAGGATTACGTACAGAATGCTGTCAAGTTTCTTGCGCATCCAAAAGTGAAGGGTTCTCCGGTATCTTACAGGCGCTCTTTCCTGGAAAAGAAAGGCCTCACCAAGGAAGAGATCGATGAGGCCTTTCGTCGGGTTCCTGTAAGATTTTATTCTCCTGCTACCTCTACATGGATGTTTATCACTTTATCTCAATGATAAGAGAATGAATAGGTACTTACCTAGCTTACTTAATGTCTTGTAGGACCCACAGCCGAACAGTACAGATGCTGCAGCCGTTGGTTCACAGCAAGGTAGTTTGTCTATCTACATGGTGAACATTTTAGAGCCAGTGAAGCAATGTGGGGTACAATGGTATTACTGTGTTACTAATATATGATCTTTCCTCATTGATTGGATCTTATTATTACGTTCAGCCTAATCATCAGTGCACTATTGTTGGTTACCTTGGACACAACATCCAGTATTTTTATTAAATTGATTGAGCTTGCTCGTGGTCTTTTTATCATCTGGTGCAAACCAGGAAGCTCTAGGTGTAGCATCTAGTCCGGACATAGGTTTTGTTTTTGAAACATTGCCAGGATAACTTGAGAACAAATAGCATATGAGTGAAGAATCATAAGCAATCTTTGCTCGATGAAGATACTTCTACTGTTTGTCGTTTCCTCGATTGGAAATTTGGAATATATCTTATTTCTCATATATCTCTGTTGCTTCTAATTTCAAATAAACAATAATACTATTCTATTGTATCTGTATATTGAACTGCAAAAAATATTTTACTTCAATGACAGTTCATACCTAGGCTTCAAAGTTTGTACAGAAAATCTTACCACAGACTGAGAAATGTATTGTGTTTGTTAGCTTGAACACTAAAAAGCTTTCTTGTTTTCTTTGCTTCCAGCAAGCAACCCAAATCAATCTGCTGGGGTGCAACCTTACACAGCAGTTCCATCACCGCAAGCAGTAACCGGTTCTGTTACCGCTGGTCATATCGTCCCACACACACAGCCACAATTTAGCTGGTTCCATACACTCCTTGGTGTAGGTATTTTTCTTGGATTTGGGGCTAGTGCTGCTGTCATCCTCAAGGTATATCTGGTATTTTCTGCAAACTGCCATAGTTTTAGGGCAGTACTTGAGAGATTAGCTTTGTTTGCATGCATGTTTTGCGCAGAAATTGTTCCTTCCTAGGCTCAAATCTTGGACCTGTAGAGTCGTTGCTGAAGGAGATGAAAGTGCGGACAATGAACTTAAATCCAAGCTTTATGAAGAAATTAGAGAAGCTATGAAAGCTTCTACATCAGCTGTTTCTGCTATTGCTAAAACAAACCAAGAATTGCTTGCTTCAAAGGACGAAGGTTTCAAAAAGTTTCTCGATAGTTTAGCAGTACAATGGCCAATATCATTCGAATTTGGTTATCTTAATTATTCTCTCTTGTCAACAGATAAGAAGATACTTTTAAAGTTGACACAGGCATTTGATTCGCAAGCAGAGGTGTTTAAATCCTTGAGCGAGTCCTTAAATCATATAAGGGAGAATCGGTTTTCGCAATACAGTCGATTGGAAGAGCATGTTCAACCTTCACCATGGAATGGTTAGAATCAAAATCTGTTCATCGTACCGGTTTCCTTAAGTTTGCTACTTAGGGCACATCATTCTGTAAATTATGGTGTAGTAATTCCCACCCCAAGCCCCCGCTGTTCTGAACCATCTGCATATAAAGTACTAGATTGCAGGTTTCAGCTTAGTTATGAGTCTCACCACATTGTTGTTATCTTGTCTGAATAGGGCCAAGTAACAATTCGTGGAGAGCTTCCCAGGTATGGCTTGTTGTCGGTTATTCATCCTTGGTGCCAATAATTTCAATCTTTACATTATTTTCTTATATCTTACTCGGTGTTTCTACCTGTAGCAAACTAATGTGTACACCACATCGCCAAACAGTGATTTTGACTCAGGTAAGGAGCTGTGTTGAGCCGTCAACTCCACCGCCGCTGTCGCCACCGCCACCACCAAAGAAGACAAGCCTACTCTGTATTTTATCTACTCAACTCATATTTGCTGTGTCTGACACATTTTACTTCTTCACTCCTGGGTTATCTTTGAACAGGGAGGCATTCCTTCACGCCATTACCCGCAGAACCTACATCTGGATCATTTTCAAGATCTTACGTTGAGGTAGGCTACTGTGGGATCATGCTACAGTATACAGCATCCTTATAGCATATTGGTGTTGAGTGGCATGCATCAACCTGTCCAGCATAGCTAAAACAGTGTAGTGGTGCTAGAATTATGCTTAATTTTTTTTTGAACCAATGGCAATGGGGGCATCGGACAACACTAAGTTCTGCAAGCCGAGCACAAGTGAAAATTATGCTTAAATTTGATGTTGTGTACTTGCAGCAGCGGGTGCAGAGGCCTGTGTATGGATTCCAGCCCCAGATGAGCAATGACAGGTCGAACCTTGGTACACGGGACACCTATTATGGTTCTCCGTATCACCACGGTGGCAATGCCATTGATGCTCCAGCAGCTGTTGCAGAGGAGAGTCCATTCCATCGTCGCTGGGTTCCCCCACAACCACCGGGTGTCATCATGCCAGAGGCTGCGGCCGCCATACGACAGCCAAGGTCCCTTCCAAGGCAGCAGCCACAGTCAAGTGATGTTCCGGGATCGTCGGAGTCGGTGAATGAGCAGATGGACGGCGGAGCATCTGAGCTGCCGAGTGGTGGTGGCACCATGGCCAACGCAGGCAGCAGTGCGACTGAAGAACGGCCGGAAGCTTCTTTCCAGTGAAAATTTTGGAGCACCTCTCCTTTTGAGCAGTGATATGGTTTGTTCGTTGCAACCGTGTACACCGCCAGTGCCACTGCCAGCAATGAACTACACGTGTACGGAAAAGGGAATTACGATTATTCTCTGTGTGTATTTCGCTTAATTCTGTGGATCAAAACATGGATATAACATAACTCTACGGTGTTGAATCGACCCCTCTAATATATTGAATCGATTTAATACCTTCTTTCTCCTCATTTGAATCGGTTAAAATACAACATTGGAGATGATCCAATTAACAAACTGTTCTCTGTCTCGGTGTCTACAATGTAAAAGTCGGGTATTTCTATGCTCTAGCCCTCTATAAACCAAAGGATCATTTCTAGAAGGAAGGAAAAGAACAGTATTGTTTTCCACGTGAATTCAGAGCGTCAGATATTGGCAGTCACAAATAACATGTGGAAGAGGAGAAAGGATCCAAATTTGCAGTCAGTCCAGCGAGTCACACACACGAAGCGAGCCTGTCTCTTATGCAATGTTTCCTTTCCTTGTGTCTCTTTCTCTCTCATTGGAACCAGAAACCAGAGGCAGAGCAGCTGAAGCTGAATCAGCCGAGAGACAGAGAGAGAGCCCAGAAATTTCCAAACTCGTGGCTCGGAATTTCTACCCAAATTGTACTACTAAGTTTCTGATTATTTGACCTGCACTGCGGTTTGCAGTATTAAGTGGTCATTTGGTCTTGTTCATTGTCGCAAGCACGTGAACCCGAAATTAGTGCAGGTTCAAAGCATGTGCTGCTGCACATGTTCTTACTTCCTCTGCCTGCTGAATTGATTACCGGTCAACCAGGCGACCTAATAGTATTTAGCTCCAATGATCAGTTCCTGCAAAAGAGCTACTAGTAGTACGATTTGCAGGTTCAGGAATTTACCTCAAGACAATGAGAATTCAATTCAAATTCGTGGCTGAGAATTCAATTCAATTCAAAAGTTGGCTCATCAGAAGCAGTTAACCAAAACCGTTAGTATTAAGTACAATTACAGACGATTTTAATATAAACCATCTGTAAATAGAAATATCACAGACAGTTCATGGTAAAAACTATCTATAAAGTATCACAAACGGTTCTTATATACCAAATATCACAGACGGTTTTAATAATAAAAACCGTATGTGATACTTCACATGCGGTTTATGTTAAAAACCATCTGTGATAACGAAGTTATTACAGACGGGCTGCTAAATATTCACTTGAAGCAAAATGGAATGGAAGAAGGCAATTGCAGATCTACACTATTCCAAGTTGTCAGCATCAGTAGGGGGCTTCTGCTTGTTACATCCTAAAAATGTGGTATTCTGTTGATTTTGGCGTAGAAGTATAAAATGGTGTTGTTGCCTTTTTGTTTTAGATTGTAGTTTAATGAAGAATGTGTAAGTGTAGCTTACATTAGCCTAAAGCTTCTTGTAGTTTAATGAACTTTTGCCACTCCACTTATTTTAGATTGTAGCGATGTGCGAGTATTACCAACAGTTTTTGGTTCGAGTAGTCTATGATAGTGTTCTTCATAGACGGTTCTAGTTACAAATCGTCTGTGTTGTATTTATCACATACAGCTCATAAATCATTTGTGATATCCTTCAATTATTACTAACACATAAATTTAGACGGCTTAGAAAATTATCTATGATGATAATTTCAAACCATCTGTAATAATCCTTTTTTACAGTAAAGTCCGTCGATCGATCTCTATCTATATATCTCATGCACTCCAATCAACCACCCATGTAGCCGAGTTGATCCGTCACAGTTGAGTGGATGCAAGCACGACTCTTTCGCGGTCGACATGCAGTGCAGGTCATCCCATGAGGCCGACCGGCCGACCACGCCTTTCGCCTGCCAAGAACAAATGAATGAATATTCAACCACGTGTCTCGTGCTGACCCATTTTATTATCTATTGTGCCACATCACTGGGCCCAGCTGATCTTCTCTCCTGCATCATCTCAATATACTTGCTACGAAAGTACGGTGCCACACCGCGCTAGCTACTATGTGAATTAAAACAAGAGTTGACAATTTGTAGAGGGCTTTTATAAACAAAGCAAGGACTCGTATGTATTTTTTGAGAGAGCGAAGAGCTTTTCTACAAAAATAAAGGGCTTGTATGTAATTTTGAAAAAATCGCGGGGCTTAATCACCTAAAAGAAATGTCTCCCTGAAAAGATGATGACTCATACATATTTTCATAAAATAGAGAGTTTTTTTTCGCGAAAACACTGACATGATGAAGACCTTTCCGTAAGAATCAAAGACCCGTACATAATTTTACATACCAAAGAGCCTTTTCGCAAAAAAAAAAAGTACCGACGTGGAAGCGCTTCTATCTCATACGACTCCCAATCGATCGGCTATATGTACCAATCACATTAAATTTTGCCACTGATATACAAATTAAAAAAACTATAGGTTAGCCCACATAAAAAAATAGATACCCAGAAAAATAGCTAATGCTACGGCCTTAGAGCATTTCAACTCTCAAGTGATCCACTGTGAACAGCTACTCTAGCTATCGACGTAAGCAAGAAAACTTCAGTTCATTTGTATATATAGGTCCAACTAGAGGGGTATATCGTATCTCGTAGCTTCACTTCCACCCTTTAGGTACGATCAAAACAGGCCGTAGATAGTCATGAAAAATTAAAAATCGTCAGCATTAACACAAAATCAATCTATCATATCACGAAATTTCAAATATAGATCCAATTTACTCATTGAGAAACAAAACTATCTGCTGAAAAGGAAACCAGAAACAAAAGGAAAAAAAAGATAAAGATAAACCACTATTCGCTCACATTTGTTTTTTTTTTGTTTCTCCTAATGTAAGTTACATTTTTGTCGAAATTTTTTTAGGATACTTGAATATATCATACTTATCTAACTAAATATTTTTATGATTATTTGCACCGTGTTTCGAAGAGAAAGTGTGATAGTCCCGAAGAGTGGGAAGTATATGAATATTCTCTCATAGTTAGTGACCATAAATGGAACAAGCCATATATGATAAGAAATTATGTTTTGGGTGTCCATCACCAGCACTGCAGTCACAAAAAAGTATAGGAGGTACGACGAACTTCTAGCATCATAGTTACATGTATCAATTCGCCCGTCCATATACATCAAGATTCGTGCTGCTCTCTTCCACTCTCTCTCGCTCCCTGCTAAGCTGAGCTTGCTGGAGACCGAGGCCGCCGCTGATCGGACACGCCGCCGATCAGTCTAACTAAATGTAATTAAAAAAGAATGGGCGCTGGTATACAACATAATTGTTCTGACATTCTAGAATTCATGCAGTTTAACTGCTAATAGCTTTTAAACTATCTAGTTTGGCTATATAAAAAATATATCATTAGATTTAAGTCAAGAATTTTTTTATAATATTATAATTTTATTAGTACATTTTAATGTAAAGTTATAGAATAGATGTCAAAACCGTATCTTGTAAATCTAAAAAGAAATATAAACACCAATAAAAAATGAGCGGAAAGAGTGATATTTACGAAATGGTAGTGGAACATATGAACCGTCGGCTGTTTGGATTGCGCTTCTATATTTTCCCTCTCCGGCAAAAGTAGTATTAATCTTAAAGTACGTAAAAAGGTAAATAAAATATATCCACTATCTATGGTACTTTAAAAGTTATCTTTACTATTATAAAAAAAGGAGTTGGTGGTTGATACGTCTTCACTCCTCTTTTCTCAACCATCTGATTTGATCTGAACCATTTGTCTCTCTCCTCCTCTCTCTCTCAGGATATAACCGCCCACCCCCTTCACTTTTTCTATCTCCTCGCGCATTCTGACAACCCTTCTCTCTCTGTCGTTTGCTCTTCAATGTTTGATGTGTGAAGTTGGCCAGTCAATAAGTTTCGTCTTATTATTTTTATGACTTCGTTGCAACGTACGAGTCTCTAAGAATTATTGTTAAGAAGAAAAATATAGAAACAGCGTCCTTCCAACGGGAAGAGAGGGGCATCCACTATTTATAAACTTCAGAATTATACCGTCCGTACGAGTGAGTGAGTCAGATTCCCGTCTCGTCTCGTCTCCACACATTTATATAACTCGATCGTCTCCCTCCGCCTCTGCCACGACTACCTCCTCCACTCGACCCCCGGTCCGGTCGCCTCCACGGCCATTGCCTCCGACTCCGAGATGGCACTCAAGGTTTCTTCCCCTGGGGAGCTGGGCGCAGTCTCCTTCCTCGATTCCAACATGGGGGCTCTCAACAAGCTCAAAGGTTGGATCTCTTTCGGCCTTTCCCGGATCAGTGTGTGAGCTTTTCTTCTTGTTTTCTGCTTTGTTTGTTACCCTTGGGTTTGCTATCTTCGTTCCTTTTTGTTTATTTGATCGATCGTTTTGAGTTCATTTCATCCTTCTCGCCATTAATCAATCAATCACCCGTTCTAAGATTATCGCACTGGTAGGATGGAAATCTTTAATGTCACTCTGCAAAGTCATAAGGACTCTGCGAGTTTTGGAGAATATAGTCACTCTAAAGTTGCAAACTCTGATGCCTAACTGTTTTGATTTTGACATAAGGTAGAAATTTTCCGGTTCTCGCAAAGAAGTTAGAATTCCTTTCTTTGATATAAAAGGCAGAATTTTCTCTTACATGGATAAAATGGCAGGATTTTATGCAGCTTTTTCTTGGTCTAGAACCTTAGCAGCTGTCGGTATTACGTGTATGGAATCGCCTTCTTTTGTAATCAACTGGGTGCATTAAATTCTGAAATATCTGATACTTATCTCGCCGTTTGCTGCTTCAAGCTTTGGAATATCTAATCTTCCTAGAATATATTCTGCGTAGGCTCCAATTCAGTTTCTACTTTCTAGTGATATGGTATTATTCAGATAAAGTTGCACTGCAGTCGTGCGACGTGATTTGAGGCTAATGGTTGAGTGATTTGAGGCTAATGGTTGGTGCACATGAACTGGAGTTTTCATGAATGAGCAAACTAGTAATCTGTTCACTCAGAAGATAGATGGTCAAGATCGGGCGCAATAACTCAGCATACTGAAGTAGCACGCATTTTGTGATGTATCGCAGTAGGTTGAAGGAGCCTTGTTTCTTGACTGTAGTGACTTAATTCTAGCTTGAACTTTGATAACTAGTGTTTCTTTCTGATCTTAATTTGCTTTGTCTTCATTGTAGTGGACTTTACATTTCGAAGGAGGGACAAAAGAGCAATTTCACTGAGAAGGACGTGCTGTTCAATGCAGCAGGCTCCACCGCCAGCGTGGCCTGGACGAGCTGTTGCTGAACCTGGTAGGAGGTCATGGGATGGTCCGAAGCCTATCTCAATCGTTGGTTCAACTGGTTCCATAGGAACACAGGTAAAGGGATAACTAGAGACTCATGGATGGAAGCTTTTAACCCATACAGTTGTTTAGTTGTGCAAATAACGTTGATTGTTGAGACATCAAACCTTTGGTGAATTGGTGCATCTGTTTGGATTTGAGATGCAAGGCCAGTTGACCTGTTTATCTGCTGATAAAGAGTCAATTTTCAAATTAATTAACATGTCTTACGTTGGGCTATTTATTCAAGTCCATAATATGATGGATATGAAACCAGAGACATTGATTTTCTTCAGTATTAACGTAGTGCTTATCGTGTTATCTTCTCATTTTTTGCATAACTAAAAGACATTGGACATAGTTGCGGAGAATCCGGATAAATTCAGAGTTGTTGCTCTTGCTGCTGGCTCCAATGTGACTCTTCTAGCTGATCAGGTACAATGATCTTGTGAGTAGATTCTTCCTTTTCACCTTTTTTTTTAAAAAAAATGTAAGAGACAGAACTCATTTGAGCATTAACTGGATGTAAGTTACTATTTAATTTAACAGGTGAAAACATTCAAACCGAAGCTGGTCGCTGTAAGAAATGAGTCATTAGTTGATGAGCTAAAGGAGGCCTTAGCTGATTGTGAAGAGAAGCCAGAAATTATTCCTGGGGAGCAAGGTGTCATAGAGGTAAGATATTTCTATGATCCTATATGTTTTGAGTAACTGATGCTTTGCTCTAAGTTTCGCAAATACTCAACTCTTCAATCATAGGTTGCTCGCCACCCAGATGCAGTCACAGTTGTTACCGGGATAGTAGGGTGTGCAGGACTGAAGGTAGTTTTCTTTTTATATTGCATATTTTTCTTTGTGCTTTCTTTTATATCAGGTGTTGGTGTTACAAAATCTATTTTTGCCTTGATGCTCAAGTATTTTCAAGAATTTAGTGAGCACAGAAATGAAGAGATATGTGCTTGAATAATAATATTCCTAGTGTTATCTCACCAAAACATTAGGCCATCCAAGCACCCATTACATGATCATAAAGACTGTAGTACTGTACCACTTGGAATATTATTCAGACATGTCATTTGGCTACACAAGGGTATGCACTAATTTTTTATACGGAAGTGTACGTTTGAATTGGATGGACACGTGCGGAATTAACTTTCTTTTTTGTAGAGTTGATGATTATCTACTGAAAAAGTCCCTAGCAATTTGAACTATTTTCAGTTGTTAACTTCTTATCTTTTTAGAACCTTGGTCCATGGCCCCTTTTGTGGATTATACTACAATATCAGGAGACTCATCATGCCTTGATGATGCTTCTTTAGGACTGCTTAATAGCTTAATCCTATAAATTTCCAGAAATTTGACTTATTTTGTAATTGTTACCTTTTCTTCATTTTGGGTGGATGTAACCGAATGAGTTGTAGCCAAATTAAAGGATGCTTGTTGGAATTCTCTATGAATGCAAACTGAAGTGCCAGTTAGTCTGGCACTACTTGCTGACTCCCTTTACTTTATTTTCTTTGTTCCGTCAGCCTACAGTTGCTGCAATTGAAGCTGGGAAAGATATAGCATTGGCAAACAAAGAGACACTTATTGCAGGTGGTCCTTTTGTGCTTCCCCTTGCACACAAACACAAAGTGAAACTACTTCCTGCTGATTCTGAGCACTCTGCAATATTTCAGGTATCACAGAAATTAATTACTTTTACTACAGTTATTTGTTTCATCATGATGCAATTTCGGTGTAAGGTTGGGATAGTTAGGTATGTACATGGTAACGGGTGTTGAAACAAACTCTCATACACTGGTGGTTGTATCTGTGAAACTTGAAACAATGTGGTGGTATGATTTATGTTGGTTATTGTGGTTTTGTTTAGTTATTATCATATGCTGATTCAGAGTTTGCTTCTCCTATCCTAGTGTATACAAGGTTTGTCTGAAGGAGCACTTCGTCGCATTATTCTGACTGCATCAGGTGGTGCTTTCAGGTAAGTCTACTGTCATATGTGTTATATATGTTGTACTTCTGGAGGCATTGGACTCCCATCTTATATCAGTTGATGATGACAGGGACTGGCCAGTTGCCAGGCTGAAAGAAGTAAAAGTTGCTGATGCTTTAAAGCATCCAAACTGGAATATGGGGAAGAAGATCACAGTAGATTCTGCTACGTTATTCAACAAGGTGTTAGGAATTAATTCGAAATTTCTGGAATTTACTGAAATCTTATTTGGTTGTATTAAGCACTAAGGTGACAACTCAATTCTTACAGGGTTTAGAAGTTATTGAAGCACATTATTTATTTGGTGCTGAATATGGTAACATTGAGATTGTGATTCACCCACAGTCTATCATACACTCCATGGTTGAAACCCAGGTGAGTCATACAACACGGTTATCTGTTTTATTAAGAAGCAAATGTTTTGGGATTCTGCTCAAGTATAGTGCTTCCTAACTATAACGCATGCATGCTTAATGCTGATATGGTGCGTTTATTATTAGTGCACGCGGAACATCCTAGCAGAATCTCAGATTTATGGGTTTTTTCAGGTCCTTTAGGTTATAAAATGCAAAAATGATCCAATAAGTGTTTACATAGGGCTTAATATTATCTTTCAGTACTCACAAAGTTTTATTTCCTCAGGATTCATCCATCTTGGCTCAATTGGGATGGCCAGATATGCGGTTACCAATACTATACACCTTATCTTGGCCAGACAGAATCTATTGCTCCGAGGTCACCTGGCCCCGGCTAGATCTTTGCAAGTAAGGTCTTCCCTTGAACTGCTATGCTACTTCTGCACTACCACCAATAATTTTGTTCAAGAATGACCTCCAAAAACGAGTGTGTTTTTCTTGTTACAGTACCACATTCTCTGTTATAAGTCATAACCCACTAAGATTTATGGGTAAGCTTGACAGCTGTGTTTGGGTCTGGGGCACCTGATTCTGCAGTCAGTGTTAGTTAGCATGGATCTGAGTCTGGTTTCAATTTTCAACCAGCAAACAGTATGGCAGCCACCCCTATAATGTTTAAACATGTGAACCTACTTAACCAAGATTCCATAAAACTATCAAACTTGCACACTGCCCTGAACTCAGTCCAAATGATGTTCTCTGGAATAAAGTTGAACTCTTTGGTTAACCCATGTCTTTGGCTGGTTACCAGCAATAACCAACTAGTTACCGCTGGTACCTGTACCATGCTTAGGTTGTTAGGTATGGACACCATTTCACCTTAAGGATGTTGAAAGAACAAGGGGTTAAGATATTTAAGGAGCTATACCCAATCAAACTTCCAAAATTGTAGGTACCATACCAGATTAAACTTTTTCAGTGCACCAAGGTTTAATTGCAATCGGATAATGCAGGCTGGGTTCACTGACATTCAAAGCTCCTGACAATGTGAAATACCCATCGATGGATCTTGCCTACGCAGCTGGTCGAGCTGGGGGCACCATGACAGGAGTTCTGAGTGCCGCTAATGAGAAGGCTGTGGAGTTGTTCATTGGTGAAAAGTATGATTCTTTCTGCATATTATCACCCTTTTTCCTCTTTTCTTTTAGACAAAGCATTGCATAGTGGATTCCATATTCTGATTTGGTTTACGCAACTATGTTCTGCAATTTTTAAGGAGAATTATGTTCAGTTGTTTGCAGCAATGCGATAAAAATACTTTGGTATCAACCAAAGTCCATGTGTATCTCTCACACTTTGGAAAGTGAGTTCAAAGGAGAATGTATGTCCTTAGGGCTAATGTTCTCATGCACTTTATGAGCCTAACCTATATCATGGATTATAATAACTCTACAGCATCTTGATTTAAACTAGCTTGCCGGATATAAATATTGTAGCATAACGCAGGGCTACCTGTTGTTGTAAATGCCAAACTGGAGCCATCAGTAGTTGGAAGTGTCACATTGGCCCTCAAGGTAAAAATTGCGGTGTCAAACAGACACATATGGTTTTTCTCTGCCTGAAAAAATAGTGAATGACTAGCAGTACTTCATGAGTTCAAGTAGGGAGTAAAATGCTCCAAAATTTAATAGAATAGCAAATTTGAGATTGATCTAAAGTAGATAATGTTAGTAAATTAGTTGAAACAGGAGAAATTTTGTTTCTGCTGCTATCTCTTTCCAAGCACACATTTTCTTGTCATATAAACTTACATAGACATATCAATAAGTCACTTGTCCCTTTTGTTGTTTCTGCAGGATCAGCTACTTGGACATCTTCAAGGTGGTTGAGCTTACATGCGACGCCCATCAGAATGAACTAGTAACAAGCCCATCGCTTGAGGAGATCGTATATTATGATCTGTGGGCGAGGAAGTACGCGGCCAGCCTACAACCATCGTCTGGCCGCCTGAGCCCTGTCCCTGCGTAACTAGATCTATGCAACAATGCAGAGTACATATGCCTCTAGCATGCCTACCATGATCATGGTGTACAGCGGGAGCTCTACGAAATGAAGTATGGGCAGGTACACGACATGTACACTACTAGCCCCAGGTACATGGTCAACTGGTCATTCTGAAGTTAAGCTAGATGAGGATTTAAGGCGCACAAGGTTGCCTTCCTGAATGTAAATCATGTCTTTGCATGAACAAATCGTGTGTGTTCCATATAAATTTTGATGAATCAAGTAGAAAAGAATGGAAAGTTTGGGGAAGAATCGAATGCATTGCTTCTCAGCGTGTTCGAATGTTAAGTCCATCGTCTACCAGTCGTTATTCATAACAGTTTGGCCTACCAATGGTTACTCGTCGCAGTTTTAAGCATGGCTAATGCTCTCTCTCGGTAATCAGAGAGCTATGGAGCTGTATGCTACTATGGTCAGTCTACAGTACTATGAACTTGAGGTTTTCAATGTTGGGAGAATATGAAATTAAAAATTCAACGGTTCGTGTATGATCCTCACACCATTGTAACGAAAATCGAACACCCACCACCAATGGAATCTTTGCTGTTCATCACGACACGAGCATACGACTAACTGTCTTGAGAAAGTTCAACTGAATTTCACGATCTGATACCATCCCTAATATTATAGTGAACATATCTACTCAAAAGGTAACCGACCCACGACATTGAGTTCGATTCCATATCCTAACACAATACTAAAAGGCGACAAATGGATTAAAAAGATAAGGTAAAATGCATTCGAAAGCACCAAACTTTAGATATGGTAAGACAGCGCAAGGCAGATGGAGAAATCCCTGAATAAAAATAGCAAGCTCATCTGTGCAGATCCACAGAACATTAATGAGCGAGACCTACTATCGGATGATATCCTCTACACAAATCATCCAAATACAATCCCTGGATGGAAGTACTACCCATGACAGCCGGTGGACGTTGATGCAAACGTTCAAAGTAGATCAAGATGGAGCCGTTAACAGATGATAAGACTTGGGTTTCTAGTGCAGCAGTAGCAAGAAACAAGCTCCAACAGCAGAGGAGTCTAGTGGCCATATTTCTGAAACTCCCATTCACTATTATCTGCAAGATGGAACAAGAAAGCTGTTGGTCTGTATCCAAATGCCAACAAAATGAACTTCAATACCAAACCATACACAAGAACTGCAGCTACCTAATGGGCAAACTTGGCGAGTCTTGAGCCACCTGCTGATGCAATGGAAGTGAAAAGCATGATTACAGACACCTGCAGTCCGCACAAGCACATCATGTTAATCGCTAGACTCAACTGTTCAACCAACCCAAAAAATCATATACAGCAAAACCAAGTAAGAAACAACATTTGTGATTGGGATAAAAAGAAAGCACCATCTGAAAGAATAAAGCACATCACAGAAAAATACTTTCATGTTTAAAGACCAAATTAACGATATTCCTTGCTCAGTGATACTCATTTTATGAACAAAAGTTGTTTATCTCTACTATTTAAAAGGAGTTGTTGGTGATGATTTGGTGGTTCATCTGCCATTCCACAACCACCCTCCTCTCATGGACAACAAGTGCCGACAGGTGGTCCAACTTATCTACCCGCTCCAGCTCGCAGCCGCCCCTCTCCTGCTCCCTGTTCCTCGAGTGCCCCCATGCTCACCGCCCTCGCCCGGCTCCCTGCTCGCAGCCACTCCTCCCCTGCTCCCCATTCCCCAAGCCTTCCCTCATTGCGCCCCGCCCCCCTCCCTTGCCGCCGATTCCACCGGCAAAACCTAAAGCCGACTCGAGCCCCACGACCCACATCGCCCTATCCTTCTGCCGATCTCTCTCTTTTGTCTCCGCTCCCGTGATCGCTAGCGCCGCCGATTAACCGCTCTTGCACCCGCCTCCGATTCCTCATCCTCACCATCGCCCTTACCCGCTCCACTTCGCTGCCATAGCCGTGTGTCCTCCTTGCCCTGGTTTCCTCCCTTTCCTTCCCAATAATGTTGGCGCCACCGTGGAGCTTCTCCTACACCGTGCCATCCGCAGCGACACCGCCATCTCTCTTTCTTCTCCCCTCTCCTTCTCCACTCTCCGCCGCTCCCTCTAGCGCCGGCCGGCGTGGTGCCGCGGCTTTTCCGGACGGCGACTGATGCAACTGCCTCGGCTAGCGCGCCTCGCAGCTGCGTACGCTGGCCATATGACCTCCCACCGTTCCGCGTGACGGCATGACTTCCTCACTGGCTCTAATCCTTGGTGAAATTTCTTCATCTAAAATTTCAATACAGTGATGTTGCTCTTTGCGGTTAAGCTTACAGATTCCCTTTTGGTTTGCAGTTTAATCATGTTTTTATGCTCCCGCTTTAGATGAACAGCTACTCCTGTGCATGGGAAGGGTGTGATATCTCCCTGATTGTAAGATTTCACAATTTTCCTTTGCTTTCTCACCACTGTCCTAAATCATTAAGAAAGAAGATATTTCACCAGGCTGCTGAACAGATTCCGCATTTATATAGCTTTGAGCTGAAGGTTGGTTCTGGCAGTGTTCCTTCTTTATCCCTTTGTGAAGGAAAATTGAATTAGCTTTTGTAGACCACCTTTCATGTTTTTAATGCAACTATGTGCTGCCAGACTGCATGACTTGACCAAAAATACTTGGCATTTACTGCAAGGTGTGACAGACAATATTCATTATTTGTAGTGTTGTAGCCTGTATACATCTTCTGTTAGTTTGATACAATCAGATTTCCTGTTTTCTTAGGTTTTGTGAGTTATATACACTGCCATTATGGAATTCTCTTCCCGGAAGTTCCCAACAACAATGCATTGTTTTCTCTACAGAGGAAAAACAAAGGTACACCAGCTAACAATAGTAGATATCATGTCAGCACACTTTGGTTCCCAATTTAATCATGCACTTTTATGCTCCTACCCTGGATAAATAGCTACTACTGTGTATGCAAGGGTGTGATATATACCATGGCTTAATTGAGTTAGTTGTATAGCTATTTTGCTAGATGCCTAATTCGCCTCTTTCACTGGATGTTATTAGCAGGGAGTCACATCTCTTCCAATTGGTGATGTTGGTTTTCCATGTTATTTGTAATGATCGAGGATGCCCAAATCCGTATATACTGTGCAGTGGTATGCATCTCTACTGCCTTCTTATATAAAGGAAAGAGGCCCACTTCACATATCTATTAGAATTCTGGGTTCAAGAATGCTTTAGATCAGTGATATGTATAATTACTTTCCACGATAAACAATCAAGCATATGCCAGTTGCAAATCTTTAACGATGATGGGTTCGATTCAGCTCATGGCTTATGGCTTTTGTGCTTTGCTATAGTAATTGGCTTTTAAACGATGTGTCTTTTCAAGACGGGGCCTACAAGTCGATTGTAGTACACATTGTACCTACTTCAGCTGTACCAGCCAAAATCGCATGCGACTGTCTTCCTCTTCATGATCTTTCTCGCGAACAATTAGAATTCAAAAGTCATAAACCATAAGCCACATCCCAAAAGAACCCACACGATATTGAGAAGTTAATGTCCCTTTCGCAGCTCCTTGAAATTTTAATAATCTAGCTGCTTTGGAAGTTTAGTTGTTTCTTCCTTTCACAAGCAGATTTGCTAGCTACATTCATGCATCCAGTGTGCAACAAAATTACACTTTTGTACTGTGCAACATAATTGAACCACGACAAGAGGCTGCAACAGAACAAAGCTAATTACTTTGTTTACTGCCTTCAAGTTTTATATTCCCTAAACTAGCTAGGCTGCCATTTCTTTCTCTCTGCTTAAAAAATGTAAACTGCCTTCAAGTTTTATATATTCGCTGAACTAACTAGGCTGGCATTACTTTCTATCTGCTTAAAGATTGTTGTGTCCTCGTTGCAAGGAGACATCCAGAATTTTTTTTCATTTATAGTTAGAGCTCAGATGTGATATTTTTATCCTGTTTATAGAGATAACTAGTTAACTACAACAATAGATGGAAAAGTTACCATATTTCGTCTGTTTATAGGAATAACTGCAACAATGGACAGAAAAGTTGCCATCTTCGTTAAAACAATTCAATTCTAATTATTTCATAGAGATGTTTAATGTATATTTCTATATGTACATAACATCTTTTTATGCTGAAATATGTTGCTTATGTGTGAGGGTCCAGAGCAATTAATGAAATGGGAAAACTGGAAAAATGATGCTGCCACGTTGGTCTCTTTCAGTTGATGGTGTTGTCTCATATCTCTACTACTTAAAAAAGAGATTTAGTGGTGGTGGTTCCGGTACGTTGAGTCAACATTGTCGAGATCGGCCTGCCTAGCCCACACGCTCAACCATGTCATGTCTCTGCGCCCTCTGCTCTGCCGCGCACCCGGTTTTTATCTTGTTAGAGAATTTTTAGGGTGGTGGAATTTATATTTTTAGTAGGTTGCTTTTTTTGTTTTTGTTACAGATTTTTTAGGGAGGTGCAAGGGAAAGTTTGGAGGGCGGATGAACCACCACCAACAACTCTCTCTTTTAAGTGGTAGAGATGCTTGCATGCTGGAAGAATTGATGACTCTCATGGAACGAGAGGAAAACAGCTCTGCATCCAATTCTGATCTCTGTCCCATAAGTAACCATCCCTTTTCCTTGGCTGGAGATCTTGATTATTCCGTGCAAGTCCTAAAAAAATTGGTTCGATTTCTTGCTTTAGAGCATTTAGATTTTGTAGTCAATGTTTGGATGCATATTTATCGTAAAAATACCAATATAATTGGTGATTTATAATTATGGACATATAACATTTAAATGCTATACACAATGAGCGTACATAACACGGAAACTATATGATGTACAACATGGATTTCCGTTGCAACGCACAGCCATTTGACTAGTATTTATTACAGTCATATTCGTTTATGAAGGGGAGATTTAATCCCACAACCTAGTGAGATATATATCATGTGGCTGGTTCACCGACTAGAACAATACACTTATAGGACTAGAAAAATACACTTATAACCCGTAGTCACGAGCTACATATAGGACTAGAACCTGGAAACCTACCTTGTGCAAGTAGTGTAATACAGTTCATAACGATTTCATCCAGATGAAGAGACACAAATAGATAAATTAAGCACGCATCGACTGAAAAAGAAACATACTAGTAAACAGAGGCGATAGATAAGAGATTAGTGATTGGAATCGAACCCCAAGCGACAGTGCACTCCTCGCTGGTGGCGCTGGCCTGGTTTGCCTGGCACTCGATGCCTGCACCCACGGAACCGACTCGCTCAAACCCTAGTCGTAGATCAGTAATCCAAACCCTAAGCAAAACGGAACCGCCGGAAGCGAAACTTACATAGATCCATGATGTGGTTGCGGCAGATGGCGCAGTTGTCGACGACGATGTCTGCACGAGAGCGAATACAGGCCAAATCGACAATCAGATGGGATCGACACGACGCATCTAAGGTTAGGGCGTGGAGATGGATAGGTATGCGAACCCCATGCCCAGAGCGCGACGGCGTTCCACTTCTTGATCTCGAAGCGCTTGTTGGGCTTGCGGGAGGAGGAGCCCTCGCCGGCGGGAGCGGGAGGCGGCGGCGCGTTGATGTCGGTCACCATGGCGGCCATCGCCTCGATCGATCCCTCTCTCGCTCGGGAGCCTTCCGAACTTGGTTGGTTGGGTTCGGACTTGGGATGAGATTTTTCTGGGAGTCGAGGGCCTTTATGTCAAATAGACGGCCCACAGGCCCAACCCAATGGACTCACAGGCCGGCTGTATCGTCGCCCTGTTTACTCTAAAAATTTTAATGAAAAGTAAAAAAGAAAATATGTAAAATTCACATAATTACAAAATAAAATTATGCTAATAACAGCTATCTTTATCTTGTACACTATCTCAATTTGCTAATAACAGCTTGAGAGATTACTTCATTTTATTTACCAAGGGAAGATGTTATAGCCTTATTTGCAGCCTTGCCGCCATTGCCAAGATCTGGTGGTCAGCACTACGATGTTCCTGGATAGCATCATATACTCATCCAAATTAACAGTTCTCTTTTGCTTCATATTAGAAACATCTGTAGTGCTAAAATTACTCGACTACTAACCGAATCTACAACAGGACAACCTTCAGAGATTGTTAGACCAAGAAACAGTCTTCTTCCGTCAAAGCATTTAGGTTCTACAGTCAAGTAGAGATATCTTTCTTACTGAAAGTGCTGAGGTACGAGTCTTTGTTCCCAGCAACCCTGCCAATCTGGGTTGCCATCTCTCATCACTACTACAAAATAAGCTATACTAGACGCATCATCACAAACGGTTCATAGGGAGCCGTCTGTGCTGTTATTATCACAAACAGTTTTACAAGAGTGACCATTTGCCGTATGTGATGAGACACTATCACAGACGGTTCGTATTAATAACTGTCTATGACAGTTCACAGACGATTATTAACATAACCGTTTGTGACAGTTGAAGACATCATAGACGGTTCATATTGAAAACCGTATGTGATAGTTTACAGACGGTTATTAACACGAACCATCACAAGTGTACAACATGTCATCACAGATGGTTCAAAAACATCATCACAGATGGTTTCGTGAGCCATCTGAGTTTATATGTCAGTAATAATACGATGTTATCACAGACGACATTTAGTAAAAACCGTCTATGATCATCGACTATGACAGATGGTTTGTAGTAGAAATCATCTGTGATGTATGGTTTATTATTGACGGTTTCTACTACAAACCATCCGACGAGTTAATAACCATTTGTGATATTTTTTCTGTTCCTAAATCTATTTCTGTTTGTTGGCTAGCCTCAAGAAATGCTAGCCATGCCCTCTGAAACAAGCAGATCAACATAGTATAAATACATCCAATTCACATTCATTAATTTCAGAAACAAGAACATCCATTTCACAAATCAATTAACAGAAATGAAATAAAAATACACACATGAACAATTAAGCTCAACCTTATCCTAGTGAAATTCATTCTACATTGTGGAACTCCTCATTTTCTTTTATAACTTTAGACATCAAGAAGTACACACACTATCCTCGAATATGTTTGAGGTCGATCTATTCCAATGGAGTTGTAGTGATGAACGGAACCTGTCGGTATGAAGATCAATGTCGTGCATAAGATGTTTAAGAGTCGTTTGATACTCGTGATTAAGTCGTTTGATACTTTCTATAACCACATCATCAACATAGGCTTTCAAGTTTCGTCCTATTTAATGTAATAAGGTTAATTGCATCAAACGCTGAAAAGTTGGACCAGCATTTTTCAAACCGAATAGCATTCTGACATAGCAAAATACTCCAAACGGGGTGATAAACGCGGTTTTCGCTTCATCTTCTGAAGACATATTGATCTGGTGATAACCAGAGTATACGTCTAGAAAGCTGGTGAACCAACAATGTAGTTCATTGTCATAGACAAGCTGGTTGGAGATAGACTTGTCATAGGAATTCCCATGACCAAAGAGTGGTCATAGTAAGACTTACGATTATGTGGTCTTATAAGGACTTACGACCAGAGGAGTAGTCACAGTAGGACTTACGACTATTTGGTCGCAGAAGGACTTACGACCAAGGAGGTAATCACAGTAAGATTTATGATTACGTGGTCGTAGAAGGAAAGGATAGTCGTAGTAAGTCTTACGTGGTCGTAGAAAAACTTACGACCATCTTGATATATTTACCTGTTATCGATAAGGGGTATATTTAAGGAATATAGTGACGTAATAATTTGAGGATTATTATATCCTCGTCAAGTTCCTTTGTTATTATCATATATGTACTTCTAAACCAATTAAATATGTTGTAAGAATGATGCTCGTGCAAGTACGCGGGCCACCATACTAGTTAAGAAAAAAAAAACCGCCTACACCACCTACATCTCTCTCCTGTATTGGCGCATTGCTGCCATCGATTTGGTCGTCTCGAGCCAACAAGTCCTACAGCCTCCTCTTTATACCCTCTCTATTTTCCCTTTATGAAATCGTGAACGTCTTCTTGCCTGAGTTTCATATAAAAAAACCTGGCTTTCCAAAAAAAGAAGTACTGATTGAGACAGGCTTTCCCTTTTCTGATGGCTATCCCTAGTCTATTACTTACTGAATTTCTTGTCTACTGGCTGGAAACTTGAAAGGCTTACCACTGGATCGAAGGCAGAAGAACTTTTAGGATTGGCTAGAGGGGAACTATGAACTACTCCCCCAATCCCATTGGCTGCACGGGAACCCGATGTTATTAGAAAGTCTTCATTCATTCAGAATCTTTTAGAATATCGCTTATTACGGGTATCTTTTTAATTTAATTGACTATATATGTTTCTTTCCATATGAGCTATTTTTCTTTGCTTTCAATCTCTCTTTCCTGGTACTTCACAGGTTTTCGAGGCCAAGGGTGAACTGGACTCGTATTCACTTGCTGGTAAAAAGAGTGGATCAGGATACGACTATTTTATACCCTGTTTCAATGGATACAACGATTGCAAAAAAAAAAAAAAACTAAGAGATGGCTAGGCAAGATATGTTGGATTAATTGGGCTTAGTCCAATTTAATTTAGTAATTAATCAAATGAAATTTATAGGTCCACATGGAAAAACTGTTTAGTCCCATATGGAAAATTAAATTGGAACGTGGTAACCCCCTTGTGAAATTGAAGAGAGTCAACACGCGCGCGCTCGCTCGCTCGCTCGCCTCGCCTCGCGGTGCGGTGCGGTGCGTGTGTGTACGCGTGCACGTAGGCGTATCAGGTGCGGACGCGTTTTTCTTTATCTATTCGAAAATCGAAACGCACTGATTCGTATTAACGAATTGCTGGCAGTAACGGTGCAGTTACTAGTAAATTATGGCTGCGGTTACTTTCGAGTAATGGCTGCAGTTACTAGTGTTTAATGGCTGCAGTTACTCTGGCCTCTTCGTTTTTGCTGCGGTTAGTATAAAAGACTCTCTACTCCATACGGGAAAGAACAATACTCTGGTTCTGTTTTTGTTGCTGCTCTCTGCAATCTCCGGTCCAGAACTTTGCGCGCAGAAGGTTCTGGGCTAGTAGGCCTCCGAAACTCCGTCCGTCTGTGTACCTGCACGGGTAGACGGGCGATCAAGTTTTTGGGGAGCGCTTTGGCGCGACTGCTCATTCTGTGACGTCCTCTACATCCTGGTGGTGAACTGCACGGCGAATATCTTCCTACATCACGCCTCGTCCTGCATCACGCCTCGATCGACTACATCGAATAAATCATCATGTCGACTGATGGTAACGGCGCATCCGGTGTCTCCGACACTGGCCCCGCCCGAGGGTATAACCTGAAAACTTATTTGATGTATTTGAATCTGTACGCTATGAATATGTTAATAGATGCTGCTGTTAGCGTGTTCGTTAGCGAATATGAATACATCATTGTTGAATCACTCATGCTTTTGTATGTCATGCTTTATACGCTGAATTTCTGGATTAAAATATGCCGAAAATTGACTAGATGTTCAACAATCCAAAAACTTGATAGGTCTTTTTCGGTAGTTGGCTTTGCTTCGTCGCTTAAACCGCACCCTCCGTTTGATGGTTCCAATTTTAAGAGATGTCGTGCACGTGCAATCCTGTGGTTTACTGCTATGGAATGTTTTCATGTTGCACAAGGCAAGCCCGCTGAGCCTCTATCTGCTGAGAACGAACGCAAGTTCAATATAGCGGATAACTTGTTTCGAGGTGCACTTGTTAACATACTGGCAGATAACATTGTGGATGTGTACATGCATTTGCCTACGGGTAAAGAGATGTGGGATGCACTTGAGGCCAAGTTCGGAGTTTCGATCTTGGCAAGTGAGTCATATGTCATGGAGCAGTTCTATGACTACAAGATGGTCGATGACCGTTCTGTAGTAGAACAAGCTCATGAGATTCGTGCACCGCAAAGGAGCTTGAGAATAATAAGTGCGAGTTCTGGGACAAATTTGTGGTGGCGGTATTATCGCCAAGTTACCACCTTCTTGGTCATATTTTGCTACCTCTCTAAAACACAAGAGGCGGGAGTTCGTTTCTTGATCTCATTGGTACTCTTGGTGTTGAAGAGAAGGCGAGGGCAAAAGATACTCGTAGCAAGAAAGTTGTCTGTGAGGAGGTTCTAGTGCCAATTTGGTGCGTAAGAAGAACCCTCGTGCTATCCACAATAAGAAGAAAATAAGCCTTTTGTCAAGCCCAAGGCCACTCATGAATTTAAGAAGAAAGGCAATGGAAAGGGCATCTGCTTTGTGTGTGGTGATTTTGGCCATTGGGCTAAGGATTGTCCGGATCAAGGATAAGCGAAAGAAGTCCGCCAATATGGTTATTAGTGATGCTGGAGGAACATCGGGGTATGGTAATTATTTACCTACAGTTCTTTCGGTTTGTCAATCACCTGAATGGTGGGTTGACACCGGTGCTAATATTCATGTGTGTCGATATTTTCTTGTTTTCATCTTATCGAACTGTCGAGGTTGCTCCTTGTTGATGGGGAATGGATCACATGCAGTGTTCATGGTGTTGGTACGGTCGATCCGAAGTTTACTTGGAAAGACCGTGCAATGAAGAACGTCAAGATGTCCCTCCATAAAGAAGAATCTGTCGGCGGATCTCTCTGTAGAGATGGTTTTAAGCTTACATTCGAGTCCAATAAATGTGTCGTGTCTAAGTATGGAACATTTGTTGGTAAAGGTTGTGAAAGCGGAGGCTTGTTTCGTTTCTCTTTGATGGATTCCTATAATAAAGTTGTGAACCATGTGTGTAACGATGATGATGAGTCTAATGTTTGGCATTCAAGACTTTGTCATGTTAACTTTGGGTGTATGACACGCTTAGCTAATATGAGTTTAATCCCGAAATTCACTTTGGTCAAAGGTTCTAAGTGTCATGCGTGTGTTCAATCGAAACAACCTCGCAAGCCTCACAAGGCAGCAAAAGATGCGAGGAATTTGGCACCTTTAGAACTCATTCATTCCGATTTGTGCGAGATGAATGGCGTATTGACTAAAGGTGGAAAGAAATATTTCATGATGCTTATAGATGATTGCACTAGATTTTACTATGTGTATTTATTGAAAACAAAAGATGAAGCATTTGATTACTTTAAGATCTATAAAGCTTCATGAAAATGTGCTCACTGAAACTTGCCGTGACATCTTGACTTTTGACTTCATAACCTTCAAATTCTCTTCTGGAACAACACTGCTGTTTTATATTAATATTAGTGCTGATGCAAAAAAGGGAAAATAAACACTATTTTTGAAAGTTCTAGTTGAAACCATTAGCCAACTCTAATCCATGTCTGTCTTGACTCATCGATGACAAGGGTTGAGATTGATGCGTTCTGAATGCCTCTTTAGCAGAATCTATTGGGGTAGTATTTATATGACTAGCTTGATTGAGTGAAAATGTAGCTTTGAAGATTTTTCAGCACAGGCAGCAGTATCACTGTTATTGTTTTAAGGTGAATTTGCGATGGACCAAATTAAACATAAGAGACTCACCCTGCAAAGACAGCTAAGAAGAGTTATATGGTCCTACCGATTAAAAAAAAAAGAGTTGTATGGTTCTATCTGTATGAGATGTTTACTTGGTAGAGTGTAATCACCGGGGTTGAACATAAACTAAAAGTAACTTTGCAGATAAAAAAAATGGGACAGGAAGAAGAATCATTGACATGTGAGGTGTTGGTGACTTTTAATTATATTGAAGGAATTCCGTGGCCCAACGCGGAAGAAGAATCATTGACATGTGACATGTTGGTGACTTTTAATTATACTGAAGGAATTCCTTGGCTTCGATCGCAAATGGATTTATTGGGTTGAAGAGATACTGGGCATGCATTTTCAAAATCAGAATAGGTCAAGTCAATCGTACGAAGATTACTGAGAATCTTGATAAACCTAGCAAATAATTCGCCTAAAGATTTACTGAGCTTTTGCTCAAATTTAGAGTACTCTTTTTTGAATTAATTCTGTCTCACTTTCTTAATCCTTATGGAGCCATCGCGATAATTTTCAACCAAGTCGCATTGAAGTATCTTAGAATTAGTGTATATATATATATATACTCTTAATAGTGCATACTCTCATTTTCAATATATTGCTTAAACGAATATGTTACATCTCTTTACCACTGAAGCCTGGACAAGTTCATCGTGGACGGGCTAATCTAGTCCAGGTGCACTGAACCAACACATGCGGAGACAATACTACTCCACCAACCACAAGTGCAATTATTGAACGCACTATGGTGCTCCATCTCGCGCTGCAGTGGGTGGTCCTAATTAAGCATCCTAGCTAACGAGTATAAAGTCATGTAGCTACCAACAAGCTAATTAGTTAGTTGCTAATAATATAATGCCCCAGCTTATCAAACCTAACTCTTTTCTAGAAGACTCTTACGCCCCGCTTGATTGAATTGAAAAACTATGACTTATGGCTGAAATTATACTGCATCGGTTGAAATTTCACTGTAGCTGAAGGTAGATTATTTAGCGTAATTAAAATTAAAAAAATTAAAAATAAAAAATATACTAGCTAATCATGTACAACGTAAACGAATATGAGAAAAAGAACCGATAAAAAAATCAAAAATTCAAAAAATACAAAATTTATAAATAGTAAAAAATAAATCAGAAATTAAAAACTGAAACCAAAATGAGCGGAGACAGAAGATGCTACGTACGTTGTGCTGTTTGCAAGATAGAACCCTCCCCTACCTCACCAAACAATGCACGTACGCAAAATTCATTCGAGTGATTATTCCAAGCAATTATTGCGTCCTAGATGTCCAGAGCTAGCTATCCATCTGTCTGTAGAATTGTGGAGTAGGGTCTCTAGCAAGTTGGCTGGAGATCGATCGATCTGTTTACCTTATGAATTACTCCACTATGATGCATCACCGTTCACCATTAATTTTTTAACCCAAAATCAACACGAAAGAGAAAAAAAAGAATTAAGTGCAAATGTTTTCTGTTGATCTTGACATGGACTCCATACCAGCTCCGAACCACACAGAGCACTTACGAAACGGAAAAGAAAAAAAGGTGTGTCTAGATATCATTCAGATGTTTTTTTTCCTAACAATCATTCAGATTTGAGACCGTTTGTCTCTTTTTTTAGAGGGGGGATTTTTTTTTGAAGAGGAGATTTTTTTTGAGAGGTGAAAGAGAATTCATGGTCATTGGATCTCTAATCTAATGGTCATAAATTTGAATGATAATTACAAAGAAAACATCCGATAATACTTATCAACACCCAAAGAAAAATCACCGCAACTACCGGTCGTACATCGATCGAGCTAGTTTAGTATTTAAAGGCAATGAAAGGGCAGGCAGTTCACCCAATCACACTTGGCAAGTCTCCGTCACTCAAGCTAGCTAGCATTTAGCTAGGTGAGATCAACAATTAATCTAGCTAGCTTGTCAAACTCGTAGATATATATCGATAATTAATTAAGAAGATACAAGCTAGGAAGGAAGATCGATGGCGTCTGATGAGAAGAGCAAGATCCTGGTGATCGGCGGTACGGGGTACATCGGCAAGCACGTCGTCGCGGCGAGCGCGCGGCTGGGCCACCCCACCTTCGCGCTCGTCAGGGACGTCGCCCCCGGCTCCGACCCGGCCAAGGCGCAGCTGCTCAAGAGCTTCCAAGACACGGGCGTCACGCTCCTCAAGGGCGACCTCTACGACCATGGCAGCCTGGTGACCGCCATCAAGGCGGTGGACGTCGTCATCTCCACGCTCGGCGCGTTCCAGATCGCCGACCAGACCAAGCTCATCGCCGCCATCAAGGAGGCCGGCAACGTCAAGGTAGTCCGGCCACTTAAACAATTAGTATAGATCTGTTACATCACTAGCTTAGATATATCATATGCAATAATCTTAACTGTCTCGCTTCGATGGATGGGTGCCATGCCATGCCATTCAGAGGTTCTTCCCTTCGGAGTTCGGGCTGGACGTGGACCGCACGAGCGCCGTGGAGCCAGCCAAGTCCATCTTCGCCGTCAAGGCCGGCATCCGGCGCGCCATCGAGGCGGAGGGCATACCCTACACGTACGTGGTGGCGAACTACTTCGCCGGCTACGCGCTCCCCACCATCGGGCAGGTCCTCTCCCCGGGACCCCCCACAGACAACGTGCTCATCCTCGGCGACGGCAACACCAAGGTCGTGTTCGTCGACGAGGGGGACATCGGCACGTACACGGTGAGGGCGGCGGTCGACTCGCGGGCGGTGAACAAGACGCTGTACATCAGTCCGCCGGCGAACACGCTGTCGCACAACGAGCTGGTGTCCCTCTGGGAGAAGAAGACCGGCAAGACGTTCCAGAGGGTCTACGTCCCCGAGGACGCCGCCCTGAAGCAGATCCAGGGTCAGAATCTACGATTAATTACCTATCTACCTTGTATATATATATATACACACACTTAATCTGAATGAATCGAATCTGCAGAGGCGCCGGTTCCGATGAACATCATACTGTCGATCGGGCACGCGTCGTACATAAAGGGGGACCAGACCAACATCCAGGTCGAGCCGTCGTTCGGAGTGGAGGCCAGCGAGCTCTACCCGGACGTGAAATACACCACCGTCGATGACTACCTCAACAGGTTCCTCTGAGTTGAAGAAGACATGCGCGTATATATCTATCTGCCTGCCTGCGTCTCTGTTTGCCTGCATGCTGAGCAGTCTTGTTTGCATCCATGCTGCTGCTGCTGCTATACGTACGTGCACCAATAATGTCCGATCCGTCTCTTCCTTTGATCTCTATATATATATGCTGTGTGATGATCGATGTATCCAGATGCATGGTTTGTCTTGGGTGTAGTAATGCATCTCTATATATCTGTATGGTTAATTCTTTCTGGCCGGGGTCCGTCCGTCCGTCTCTCAATTTGTTCATTCCAATTAAGGTAAAGGGAAGTCATCTACTATAATTAATTAATTGATTGAAGAAGGGCGCGGGCTGGTATTGGATTGAAGACGAACGTACGTCGTCCCATGAATCCTTCGAGCGCCACCGCTCGAATTAACGTCAAGGATTGAACTGAAGACGTCGTCCCATGGATATCTATCGGTTTGAAACTACAGGCCCAATTTTCAGATTTAATGAAACAAAGGAACTAGTGCAGAAAAAATACTGAAATTACCGTATGTCTTTTAGATGCCGTATGTTGAACCGCATCTAAATTCGCATTACCGCATTTCTGAAGTACTGCAACATAAAACTATAAGCATTACATAAATAGATGAGCATTATGCAAGCTGCACCTATTTATATGCATGTTGCTGACAGAGTTTTCCCAATGAAACCTTGCATCTCATGACAGCTTCCAATTCTGTTGTCAGAGAACATGTAAACTCATCACTAGTGATGATGAACTATATGTCCATGAAGAGCGGGACCAAACATTGAAATCTCCTCAAAAAGCATCACTGTAAATTCGCAAATTTACCAGAAGAGCTTCACAAAAGTATCTGGAAAGGTAGGAAACACATCAACCTATAAAATGAATGGAACTACTAAACAAGGAAGCAACTCATGATCGATGTAGCTAGTTTAACATCAAATCCATCCTATGTACCTAAAACGTCTCTGCTAAAAAACCAGCCATCTCAATAGCGAAGAAAAAATGTGCAGGGGGTTGCTGCCTATGGGGGGACCAATAGGTGCAATCACTGTTATTGTTTGTGGGAAAGAAAAAGACACAACTTATAAGTGTAAGAGAGTCTTCACCTATTGGACTAGTCTTTTGAGTGAGAAGGTCCAATACCACTTATAAGATTATTGCTTGACGGGTTTTCTTGTGGGCAGCCTATGAGCTTAGGTGCGCAGGGTGTGCAGTTCATTTAAAACCTGGAGACCGGGGAGTAAACCCGGTTGGACCTGGCAGGGTGTTAGAGTCTAGATCTAATAGTGGTACCAGAGTCTAGGCTTCCAACATCATATCCTCAGGCCTCAGAAGTGCAAAGTAATGTCTGAGGAGGAGAATATTGGGAATAGTCCCACATTGCTTGTGGATAAGTGTAAGGGAGAGTCCACTCATTGGGCTAGTCTTCTATGGGAGAAGGCTCAATACCACTTATAAGTTTGTTGCTTAAAGGGCTTGATTGTGGGCAGCCCATGGGCTTAAGTGCTCAGCCCATTTAAGACATAGGGATCGGAGAGTAAACTTGGTTGGACCTAGCGGGGTGCCAGGGTCTGGATCTAAAAGTGGTATCAGAGCTCAGGCTCTGATACACTACCTACATCACCTACATCATCCGAGGAGGACGTTCAAGGTAATAATAAGAGTGATATAATGGTAGTTCATCAAGAAAAGGTGGGTAATTGTGAGAATCCTTGTGCCCAATTGGAAATACCATATTCTAAATTTAATATGCTTAATTTACATAATGTGGAATTAATTACTCATAAGAAAGTTCTTACTCGAATATCTCCTAGTGATTCTTTGTATTCTATCATATTCGATGATCCTAAAGATCTATCTATTGTGATTCAAAATATTGTTGAAATTTCATGTTGAGAGACCATGTGGAGGTCATCCCGTGTGTATGATGAGTAATTGACATCGGTTTAGGAAAGTCGAGTTTGAGTTGGTTGGTTTCGACCTTGACGTTGCGTGGTGTAACGGGTTCGGTCGGACTTGGTCAAACTTGGTCAATAGGTTTAGGATGATTATTCTGATGATTTGACAGGTTTGGGCTTAATATTGTGTCACTGATGCTAGTTATGCTTTCATGTTTCGTGCGGTGCTATGTGATGGTTTGCTTGTCTGTGTGGATGCAGGACTTCGGAGCTAGGTCATGGTGAGACGTGGGAGGACCGGACTAGGCACGGAGGTGTTGAGGTCCAGACGGTCGGAGACGTCGAGGATGATCGAGGCTGCTGAGGTGGTTGCGAGCCGGGAGACGAGGAACCGGAGCTGGAGCTACCGGAGGTGGACACGACGGGCAACGACGAATGGACCGGGACTAGACTCAGGGAGGAGTCGAGGTCCAGACGGTCAGGATGCCGGGTGCGGTCGTGTGCGACGGAACAGACCGGGACTAGACTCAGGAGGAGTCGGAGGTCCAGTCGGTCGGAGTCAGGTGCGGTCATGCGTGAACAACAAGGAGCGCGGAAGCTTCCGGAAGGTGCGGAGGGGCGAATCGGTAATTCGCAAGGTCGCACAAGCGGAGACAGCTCCGTTAAGGTTTAGCCGGCGTAACGGGTTGGAGACCCGTTAGCCAAGGGTTATAAATAGGTGTTGGGGGCTGCATACCCCCTTGAAGGTTTTTGTACATTTGCTCTCCATTTTGTGTGTGTTCCTCCTAAGAAGCATGTGAGTCTCTTGGTGTTCTTGAGGATTGAGAGAGAAAGGATGGATTGAGAGTCTTGTAATCATTTCTTTTGTTCTAATGTCTATGCGTATGGGGATGTTACGGGTTTTTGTCTTGTTGCTCTCCATGTGTGAGTTTTCTTTCTTATTTTGAGTTGGTGTGGAGTTTCTTGATTCTCTTACGTGTGTCCATCTCAGGATGAGAGTTTCCTGGTTGTGCTCTCCATGTTTGTGTAAGGTTCCTTCTCGTTGCTGTGCTGTAGTAGGTAGTAGACAGCAGCTACATTTTAGTTCTTTTGTGTTTTGTGTTGGTCTTTGTGAGCTTGTGTTGTCTTCTTTCCTTATTGTGGTGAAGAGTTGGAGGCTACAGTAGCTTCTTTTATATACTACTTTGTGTGTATTGATCTGTGTAAGATGGCATGAAGTGGCTGTAAACAATCTCCTAATAATCATTCATGTCGCTGTATCGATTTCAAGAAATCTTGTGTTGAGATGTTTTGGTTTCATGCCTCTCTCAGTGTTTTGTTTCTGGTGTGTGTTCCCTGTTCTATGCTCTTTAGTTTTTCTTCTTGATTTTCTCAGTGAGCAAAATGATTTGTTTTGACATGTCTACATCTGAGACTTTCTTCTGTTATGATCAAGAGTTTTATGAGCAAAAGATATGAGATTCTCGAGCTATGTGACTGATGGCATCACTTTCTTTGCCGGATTTCATTTTCTCTGTTTTCTCTTCTGAGTTGCAGTAGTTTCTGTGCAGTCGGTTGTCAGATGAGTATTCTCTTTTCATAGCTATTCTATTGAATTCTTTTCGCCTCGTGGTCGTTCTAGACTGCACTTAACCGAGTCTGTGTTTCATTTCTTCTCCAGTATTATTTGGGCCAACAGATTTCAGTGTACTGCAGCATTTACAGCCATCAGTTGCTTTGGTTTGCTGCAGTTTCTGTTCTCATTCTTTTCTCCAGTCCTTGCCATTCCTCCTGCAGCTAGCTGCTTTCGGTTCTTCTTTTAGTCTCTCGCCAGCTGCTCCTCTCTTCCAGTTTGCTTTTTTTGTTTGCTTTCTCTGATCTGTAGTTTCTGGTGTGTTCAGTTTTTGGTCGGCCATCTTTGTGCTCCTCCTTGTTCCCTACTTAATCCTTGTCTTGGCAATATGATAATATCTATGCGTGTTCTGTTTTCGGCCAAGCAAAGTATTTTTCTGTTTTCTCTGCCGACAAAACTCAGTTGGCAATCTGCAGTTTCTGTTCGGCAGCAGGTTGATCTTCAAGTTTATGTTTTCTTTCCTCTCCTTGGTCGCTCAAATTTCGCTTTTTTAGCGCTTTGCGCCTTGATTTGCTACTCTTCTTTTGACTGATTTCAGTTCAATTTTCTGCAGCAAAGTATACACTGTTTCTGTCCTTTTTCAGCAACTTTGCAATCTGAGATTTTCGGCTGTTTTCTGGTTGTTTTCGGTTAGGGCAAAATGGTGCAACAGCTCATGGTGGCTTACTGTCCTGATTTCAATTTTTCAGTCAGCAGTCAACATTTTTCTCTCGGCCAGTACATTTCGGTTCAGATTTGATTTTTGTGATTGGCTTGCTCTGAAAACCATAAATCTTCCGTGATTTCAGTTTTGCAGCTCTTAGTCCCCTTATGTGCAAATGAATTGTGCTCCTAGTCCTTGATTTCAATTTTCAGTCTGTTCTTCAGAAAAGCTTTTGTTGATCTTGTTTTGCCTCTTTTGCGAGTATCTTCAGTCAAACGGCAAAATCATTTTCGATATCCAGAGAGCAAGTTTATTCTTTTCTTCATAGTTGATATAACTATCGGAGAAAGGAGATCAATGTGGATACTTTGGGGCGATTTTTAAAAGGCACCATTCACCCCCCTCTGTTGCCATTTCCGATCCTACACATGTTTAAAATCACTAGTTAGTATATATGCTTACACATATAAGTTTAATTTAATTGGAGATTATGATGTAGATGACAAGTTTTATGTTTACCGAATATGTATTACATGTGATAAGCTTGCTGAATTGAAATTGCATAATTTGGATAAACAATCCTTTGTGCCATATCATGATCACAATGAGATGAGTTTCAACATTAATGCTTCATGTTTTAAAAGATTTCTTAAGCCTACTTGTTCATCCTTTAATGTACAATCATGTACAAATAATCAGAGTAGCGCAGTTGAAGCATGGAAAACACTAAAAATTTTCTCCCCCATATTTGAATAACTTAATTTGGTTTGGCCCATTAATGACTTGTCTACGTGCTTAGCAAAGTCGAGAACGACTTTTTCTCATGGAAGGGAGAATGATGTGAATAACAATATTTCAATAAATACATCTTATAACTGCTGTTGTACTAATTGGGTTATACAAAACAATAAGAATGACACAATAATTGATTCGTACATATACCATGCATATGTGTTGTTCTTTTTGTTTACTATGCCTTCAGATATTCATGATGTGCTAAACAGGAGAAGTGTTGACGAATCGATGATGTTCATCAGCTTGGTGTCTGTAACATCCTGAAAATTTATATTTTTTAAAAAGAAATATTATGAGTTATTTTGCGATATATTATATTTGACTGAAATTTTTATTGCATTTTCTGGAGTTTGGTTAAGGAGTCAAGAAAAAGAGCACACATGTTTAACTAATAGAAAACAAGATTTTAAAATGCGAATCTGAAAAGATGATCCAGTAAAAGAGGAATAGAGTTTGGTCCCAAAAATTTGAGAATTCTAATGTAGAATTTCAATAAAATAATGGGTGAGAATAAAATAAAAGAATATGTATATACATAAATATACCTATTTGTATATGTAGAATGTAAAGGAATAATTAAATCAAGAAGTTATGCAAACAAAATCTTCATAAAAGTGGGATGGAAGAATTTATAATTATTATCCATACACACAAGGAATATATATATATATATATATATATATATATATATATATATATATATATATGAGTAAGAATAAAATAGAAAACAAAAGAAAAAATTAAAAGGAAAAGAGATGGGGATCAGCCGACCGACCCACACCGGCCACCAACCCCCCGCCACCCCAACGCCCCGACCACTGTTTTCTTCCTCCCCGCCTCCTCACTCGCTCGCTTCCTTCCGGCCGCACTCACAGCGCCGCCCCTCCCCCCCGGCCAGCGCGGCCGTTCGGACCAGCGATCCCCGCGGACCACGGGCGCCGGCGCCTGTCCGAACGCCCGCCTCCCCTGCCTCTGCCGCCTCTCTTTTTCCCTTGCGCCGCTCGGCTCGATCGCTCAGCGCCGCTCGGTCTTGTCGTCCCTCGAGCCACGGGGACATCATGCCCTGCGAGCTCCAGCCGCACCCCCAGACCGCCACTGCCCCGCCGCCGCCGATGCGACAACACCGGAGCGCCAATGCCGCCCTCCTCACGCCCTTAAAGCCCCCGAGTGGGCCGGCCTCCCCACACTCTCCACCGCCTTCTACAATGCCAACGGAGCTCCCACTCCCCTAGCTCACCGGCCCTGTTTTCTTCCCAAGTCCGCCACCGGCTCCTCGGCGAACCCCGCCGCTAGGGTCCACTTCCTCGCACCCTAGCCACCTCTTGCACGTCGTGAAGTCGCCCCCGGTCTTCCCTGAGCCTCCCGAGGCCCGTACCTCCCTGGCGCCGAAGCCCCTTCCCGGTCACCGCCGCCGCCGCCGCCGGCCGCCACTGCACCCCGGTCCTCGCCACCCCCTCCATCGGCTTCACTGCGGCTCGGGAACACGTTTTGACCTTCACCGGCACCCCGACCACCCTCGCCGTCGGCGCCACCGCCCCACCCGCCTCGGCCTCCTCCTTGACCTCCTCACGCATACCTTAAGAGGTAATAGCGTGTATAAGGGGTAGGCAACACCTCAATGCTCACTTGGTTCTGCTACGATTCTCTTCCCAGTTGGCTCCCGGCTGCTTCGAGCCCCGGCTCCGCGTGCTGGGTTGAGCCATTTCTTTTAACATTTGCGCTGACAAGTGGGCCCCACCGTCAGCGGCTGCCGGACCGAGAGCTCGCTGACAGACGGGTCCTACTTGTCGTGGGCGTGACATGTGGGTCCAAGACTGTGAGGGACCCACTGTCGATGATCGCCGAGGCGAGCTATCGCCAAGCGGGCCCCACCCGTCAGTGGCGCAAGAACACCCGAGCCACTACCAAGTGGGCCCCACTGGCCAGAGACTCAGAACGAAAAATAACAAAATAAAACGAATGAATTAAAAATAGCAGTGGCCCCACCTGTCAGAAATTTAAAAATTTAGGGATTTATCTGAACTGAGAATTTTAAAATGGCATAACTTCTTCATTTTAACTCCAAATTGAGTGAGACAAATTTCTAAATTCGTCTAAATTCAAGATCTGTCCAATGGGACTGAAATTATAATTTTAAAGTTCATTTGAATTTCTGGTGTTATTTGGAGTGATTTGTTGCTTTTATTTTTATGCAAATCTTCGCGTACGATTAAAATAGCATACGTGGCTCAGGAGGAAGATGCTGAGACAGCCAACCTAGCAGCTCCAGATCATCAAGAACCTAACTCCTGTGACCAAGGTGAGTTATCACTTTGATCATGTTGAACCCATGTTCATGCAAATTAATTTCCTTTAAATTATCCATGTGCATGCTATTATTTTATGTGATAAATTATGATCAGTTTTATAGAGTTTAGATATACACCCATTATTATGCTTGTTAGTATTACCTGTTGAAACTCTTGGGATATGTGAACCTTGTCGCCATAGCAAAGCTATCATAATATAGTTTTTTTTCACAAATAGAGTTATGATATATCGTACTACTTAGTATTGCTAGATATACGGGGACGCTTAGCTGTCCCAAAATATCTCACTTGCAAATATGACACTGATTTGGGCAGTCATGGTGGGAATGACTGGAGAGAAATTTGGAACTGTTATTTTATGCTCCAAAAAGCCTCAAACTTGCTTAGTATCTGGGTGGATGATTTGGGGGCTGGTATGTGGTGCAGGGGAAGCACAAAGAGTATGGGATGTGGTAGAACCACTCGATAACCCTAAGGACCGAATCTTGTCATGTTAGCCCGTGTAAAACAGTACAACCACAAGTCTGTAAAATACAACCTGGCTAAGTAAATTTATCGAAACCCCCGGACTCGTCTCACCGGTAGTAGATAGGAGTGGATCTGCAAGGGCAAGGGAAGGCCTAAAGGGACACCAAGGGGAGGGTGAAGTTTTCCAGCTGTACTAGCACTGCGGGAAGTGGAGCCCGGCTACGCTAGTGACTGTGGGAAACATCCCGTGCAACGTATGGGACCCACCGCAAGTGGGATAAGCCCATAAGGTGAGATGACGAAAGAGGCTAGATATCTCAAAAAGTCACTGTGACGGTCTGCTCAACCATATGACTAAGGAATCATGCGGGGCAACGAGTTGGCAGTCTCTTGTGGGGAATGTGTACCAACTCTGCAGAGTCAAAACTATTCGAATAGCCGTGCCCGCGGTCATGGGCAGACATGGGGACTTAACTAGATATAGTTTTGTTTCAAAAATGATTTGTGGGTGAAATGAGAAAATGTAGGGCAGTGAAAGGCCCTAGTTTGGAATTGTCATGGGTGTCATCCCAGTGGTAAGATAGGCAACTATAATGCTGGAAGATGCTATAAGGTGCAGATGCCATGTAATGGTGGATGGGCTCTGTACCACTATTAAGACGAGTACATTCCACTAAACTTGCGTTTTTCAAAAACTGTTAGGTCATAGGGATTTCTAAGTACTGTATTGTAAAGGCAATTTTCTGGCAAAATAAAATAAACCTAAGTCTTCCCTTGATCCGCCCAGCATACTATTACTGCATTCTGTGTGATGACCTGCTGAGCACGGTGGTTAGTGTGCTCACACTCGTATTACTAAAAACAGAAACAGGGACGCAGGATCATTATGAATATGAAGATACCCCGGCCACAGAAGGAAGGAAGGACGATGGGAATTAGGTCGCCGTTCGTATTTTTGAACTTAGACAGGCTAGACCTAAGGCATTGTGTGCACATATATTATCTAAATCTAGGTAATATATACTGCACACATTACCCCCAGTCGCTTGCCTGAGGTTATGGTGCTACTTTTGCTTTCTCTTCCGCTACTTGTATGTAATGATGACATTCGGCCTAAGTGCCTCTTTTGTAAACTATCGCCCGATGTGGTGTAATTTGAACAATGGTCTGTAGTATTACTGTTTAAGCGATGTATGAAATGATACAGCAATATACCTGTGCGCATTATCTACTGATCCAGAGAATAATGCAGTAATCACAGGAGATTTTGGATTACAAAATCCGGGTCTGACAGTGTTAGAGCAAGCTGATGCGGGGGATTGCCCAATCTTCACGGCGTAGGATTAATGATGATAACTTGGATCCGTGCAACCTGATGAATCGATGGCGCCAACCACTGTTAGAATAGTAACCTGCGACAAAAGAATTCGCCCAACCATACGCTCATGATCCTGTCTACTCAACCACCAAGTAGATGTGTCGTCGCTCCTGCAAATCACAAGGAAACACAAGAACGACGGGGAAGAACGTCCGATTCCCCTCTAGGTTGCATCTATGTGTCAAACCCTAGGAAGAATAAGCATATAACCCTCTCTGAAAATAATAGATTGATTCATCGTAGTCCCCTTTACAAAAACAGCATGCTCGGCTTTTATTTCACGCACCCCGGCCGACCGACTCCTAAATGTCTCGGCCCAAAAAGAAAAGCACGCAAGGCTTAATCCATGCAAATCAAGTTAACCGATTCCTTCCCATGCATATCTCTTTCCAAGTTGAGCTCATTCCTTAATCCATGCATACTGATTATGGGCCCACAAGCTTGCAATGCTTCCATCTTTCATTAGTCTTCTTTGGCCACGTATTTGTATGTGTGAACAGTGATCAACTAGAAGTGGAGCTTCATAAGTTGTACATAAAAATTATGTTTGAAATAGTACTTCTCCAAAGCTTTAATTCCATACAACCTGAAAACAATTAAAATACTAATATTAGGTAGTAGCCAGTTCTCATATAAATTAAAACCAAATTTAATTAGGAGCGAGTTCACCTGTTGATTAATCTTTTTAGCTCGTGCTTGCGTAATCAGACCAATCGGGATATCCTCATTATCTTGTACACTTAAAGTGATGGAGGTTGCACTAGTATCGACGAGGCCTTCTAAACGCATCTTTACTTTAGGCTTGTACAGATCGAGTATGTGCCTGTATATAATTAAATAAAATAGTAGTAACTCTGTATCTCTAAATATAATAATTAAAGACCCAATTAAATTAGAATTCACCTGATAATATTTAATGTGGCTCAATAACTCCTTCCAGTTAAATAATATATTTAACCGAAAAGTGCAAGATATGAGTGTATCCGTGTCACAATGTGATGGACCAACTTTAATCTTGTTGAGAAGAAAATCCAGTCCCATACATGCATGCCCAAATTAAGTAAATACCTGGCACCTGTCCCCTAGCTTGGTAACCGCGTCATGGTTTCAGGGCTGAGATGGAGATAAAGATCGAGTGCCTGCATGAGCAACGTGAGGTGAACCTAGCTGTTGCTGTTGCTCCTTTTTTTTTTTCTCGTCACATTACACACCCGGTTTTTGTGCAAACTGAAGGCTGGCTATGCATGCTGGAGCAGATAGATATACACATCGAACGTCATAGCTAGGAAACAACAGACAGACAGACAGACAGCACATATGTATATATATTCTCTTTACAGCAACTCATGAGTGCATGATACGAAACAATGTACGTAGTGATCACGACGACCACCCATCCTCCTCCTAGCTAGAAGATCAATGTGAGCATCTAGTGGCTAGCTGTTTGCTTTGCATCGATCATGCATAAAGCTAGCTAGGCAGCAACTGAATTCGAGAAGCAGAAGCATGCATGCCGGTGAGACGACTGAGGGAAGCATGAAGAACAAAGTACAAGAATCACAAACCTGAGCGCAGGCACACAGTAATGGTGATCGAAGAGCTTCGAGAGACCTAGCTAGCTGTCGCTGCCAGGTGTGGCTCCCACAGAGAATGGCAAGCGAGGACAAGCATGGAAAGAAGAAGCATCGATCCATCGCAGGTAGAAACAAAACAAGAGCAGATCGAAGAGGCTTGTCTAGCAAGTGCCTTGTGTGTGCACGCCTCCCTCCTATTTAAGCCCGCACTCCCCTCCACAACCTGACTGCTTCATAATATAAATCAACATCCATCATATCCGTCTTGTATATCTCCTTCGTTCTATCTATCTTGTATACTGGGCAACAAGGGTTTCTATAAGTGTATGGTTTGTCTCCCTTTGCACTCCAGATTCCATTTTCTTAGTACATTTTGCTTGCCGAGCTTGTTGGTGCTCCTAAGAATTAGAGAACGAACCATGAAAGATCACCACCTGCAGCAGCAGCAGGAGATGAGCGGCCTCGACCTGCCTCCCGGCTTCAGGTTCCACCCCACTGACGAGGAGATCATCACCTTCTACCTCACACCCAAGGTGCTCGACAGGGGCTTCTGCTCCACCGCCATTGGAGAGGTCGACCTCAACAAGTCCGAGCCATGGGACCTCCCGAGTAAGTCTTCTGTCGTCTATCATATATTCCATCTTATTTTCTGTTGTAAATCGGTCATGCCATGCATGCTTGTGAAGTTTGAACAAATGCACTGTATTACAAATCAATTCTGTTGCATGCATGTACCGCGCGCGCGTATAGGCAAGGCGAAGATGGGGGAGAAGGAATGGTACTTCTACTGCCAGAAAGACCGTAAGTACCCGACGGGGATGAGGACGAACCGGGCGACGGAGGGCGGGTACTGGAAGGCCACCGGCAAAGACAAGGAGATCTACAGGCCGGGGAGGCAGGTGCTGCTGGTCGGCATGAAGAAGACGCTCGTTTTCTACAAGGGAAGAGCTCCTCGGGGCGAGAAGACCAACTGGGTCATGCATGAGTACAGGCTCGAGGGCAGGCTCCACCTCCACTACCCCACCAACTCCACTGCTAGTACCGTGAACAATGCATCTTCCTCTAAGGTATATATTACGCTTTTGTATAGCCAATCTAAATTGTTTTGAGTCGCTGCACGGATTCTAGAAAGTGAAGTAAAAAAAGAATGGATGGAGTATATATTATGCATGTCAAAACCTAGCTAGTACTTTAATTAGTTAGGGGAATACCTATGTAGGAATGGAAAATTTGTGATTTGTCTGGAACTAAAGTGTGGTTGCTATGCAAATAATGCGCACATATATGATTTGTACGTACATATCTAGGACGAGTGGGTGGTCTGTAGGATCTTCCACAAGAGCTCAGGGATCAAGAAGGTGCCGTCGTACCACGTGGCCATGATCGGCGGCAGCGTCGACCAGACGAGCATCCCCATGCCGATGGCCATGATAGATCAGCAGGGCTTCCCCCTCGACTCATCCGCCACATGCACGCTTCCTCCTCTCATCATGGACCCCTCCTCCTTGTACGCCACCGCGGCCGGTGTGAACACGTCGTCGGTGGCGCCGCCTGCTTCTTCTTCGTCGTACCTTGCGGCCGGCTCGTCGTTGGCCGGCGTGGGCAACGCAGCGCTCCAGATGAACGGCCAGTACCTTGGGAACCCGATGGCCGCGGCGCAGGCTCAGCCGATGTTTTACCAGCAGATGGGAGCAGCAGGCGGTTTCATGACCGGGCCAGCGAGCGGGCCATCGTCGATGGTGTCGCAGGACACCGGGCTGAGCAACGAGCAGAACAACGCCGCCGCCGCCGCCGAGATCTCATCGGTGAACATGGGCATGGATGCCATGTGGAAGTACTGATCAAGATATATGCGTATATACTTGCACCGCGCGCGCGCGTTAAACTGTGTGACGAGAGCGAGAGCGAGAGAGCATTATGCATGCATGCATGGCTTGGCTTGATTGTGTAATATAATTTCGATCATAACTAGCTAGTTTGATTTGTTTGTATGCAGTATGCGTGTACCCGACCTGTATGCACCGTACATATATACCACTATACCTACTACCTAGCTAGCTACATGTGCATGTACGTATTTGTTATTTCATTGTGTTGTAAATGCCTAGCGGTATATATACAGCATGCATGTTATTTTGGAACGATCGATGTGAATTAATTATTTTGTTTAATTAAAATATGGTCTGTTATATTGTATAATGAATGAATTTGTATATGTATTTTCCTTTCCTTATGTGTGGTTGACACTCGACATGTGTACCATTGAGTAAATTATTTTTGCTTAACTTAATTATTTGAGATCTGATCAACAATTAATGATTTTAATACACATGCATGCATGAGCACTTTTGCTGTCTCATGACCACGTACAGGAGTGCAAAGCGGCTTTAATTTCCAAGTCTTGGGTTATATGTAGAGTTTGAGATTTTACCTCATAAAATTCTAACTTCTGAGTCTTAAAATAACTACACTAGCTAGCTAGCTGTTCCATCCTGTCTAAAAGGGAAGAAGTATGACAAGGCGATCTTACTATGTGCAGCAAAGGTTTTGGAGATGATGATAAGTCATCTCAACTTTACTGAAGTCGATGATCCGGCCAGCATCTTCCCGTCGATGACAAAGAGGCAAAATATGAGGATATCTCGCAGTCGTAGACACTGATGGGCAAATCCCATAAGCTGCTCATACATCAGTCAGCTAACTTTTCCTTGAAAACAAAATCATATTTTGCACAAATTAGATCTTTATACAAATATATGGACCCTCATCCATATATTATTTCCACCCCTCTCCACCCCTGCATAATCCCCTCGGCTTTGTCGTCTCTTGGGGTGCTAATGGGTTGGGTTCAAACGGGTTAAACGGGATGGGTTCTTAATTAGGTTGGTTTTGAATGGGTGGAAATGGGTTGGAAGAGTGAACGGGTTGGGTTAGGTTACCTTATAAAAAAGGTTGGGTTGGGGTATGGTGGGTTTAGAAATTTCGGGTTGAGATCGGGTTGTGAACGGGTTCAATATGTGGAGTGGCCTATTGGGGTGACACTTAGATTGTCCATAGATTTGTACTAACATACTTAGTTATAACTTTCTATAAAAACATATGAGAGCGATATGCACATATGTCTGCTAATTTGTACAGAATAGCCCTATACACACAGAATCATTTGCAACAAACTTCATTCGATTTCATAAAACCTTTGTAGTGTGAACACGATGTTGAAATTCTAAATACTGAAGTTTTTCAAAACTTTTCTATAAAAGCATGTAAGACCTATGAAAGAGAAATAAAAAAGAAAAAAAAGAAAAATGTGGTAAGCTTACCAGGGTATCCCAACCCTTCCCATCCAATTTTGTCCATACAACCAAACACAAAATTGACTCATTTATCCACCATCATCCCACCAAAAAAACAAAAATATGTACCATCCTATCCACCCAACCAAACAGCCTCTTAGATCGTTCCATCTTATCCTATCCCACCAAATTCTGAATTATCTTATTTCATCTACTCTCATTCATCCAACCAAACGCCATCTAAATGGCCCGGCCGGATGGGTCACTTACTTTGGTCTACTGTCAAGGCTAATTGCTGCTGAATGCCGTACGTACCTGCTGACTCTGCAAAATGGTGCTATCAGGTGCCCTCGGTTTGGGGTTACATACAGGCTTCAGAAAAGAAGAAAACAATCAAAACCAGCTAGATATTACCAACTGCGAGCATTCGGGAAAAAAGAAATGTTCATTTGAGAGAAGACTAGCGTATGCGAGTAATCCTAGCTACTTCAGTTTCTTTTTCTCTTTTTCTGAGGTCCTATTCTTTTATGTGCTTTCGAAATGACGGCGAACAGCAAAAATACCGATATGAATGGCGCATCCGATTTAAAACTCTGAAAGCTATTTAAAAAATTTATTTTAAGAAATCATGCCCAAATTGAATGGCGCATCCAATTGGTTTTCCAACTCACAATCATCAATTAGATCGATATTGATGTACAGAACCTACAGATGAGGTAGGGAATTGGAAAACCCAAATAATCTTCGGTACCTAGCTTGGGCTACATGCATGCGCAGGCCGGCTTTCTGAATATATGCCAACGTAATTTTTCAACACAAATTCAGACTTCAGAGTTACGGCATATGATTCATTACACCCAAGTAATGACTTAATTTTCACAGTACGTACTAATTATGTGTTGTGGGAAGGTCCCACGCTATCTAGGGCCAACGATAACTTCAACAAGACAAGGTACATCACTATAACCCCGGTTTGATGTGGCACCTAGGAGGACCCCCACGTCTGGGGTCATGTAACATCCTGAAATTCGGATATTCAAAAATGAGGAAAATTTTAAAACTTTTTGCTGCATTTGGTTGGCATTTGAATTTCTTCTTCAATTTTATTTGGGGTTTTCCAAATTTCGTGCAATGCAAGTTAATGACTAGGGATAATTCCCATATGCAAGTAATACTTATAACAACAAAACACACGGAATACATTAAGGCAAGTAATTGTAAATATAAAAAAAACTGAAATTCAAATTTAAGTCGCTAATGTTAAACTTAAAATTAACTAAAAGTTTAAGGAAGGAAAGTGTAACCTAAAAATTGAAATACTGAGGGGTGAGTTCAAACTCTGACAACCTAATTCTTAATTAATTTACTAAAACAAAACCTAGTTCAAAGTGAAGATTCCGGCACCACGCCGCCTCCATCAGCCACAGTGCACGCGGACCAGCCCCGTGGCGTCCCCTCCTGGGCTCCCACGCCGAACCTTCCTTTCACTTCCCTGTGCGCCCCATCCTCTCTGCACCACTGTACCGAAGCTTCGGCCATCACACCCTACACTGGAGCCATGCTGTGTCACCTCACCCATGGCCATGTCGCACGCCCATCCGCTCTACCATGCTACGGACCCTGCATCACACGCACGTCGCCAGGCCACTGCGTCGCCTATAAAGGCCATGGCAGGCCGCCAAAACTCTCCTCACATCCCCTCCCCCTCCCACCACAACGAATTGGCCTCCTGTTCCCCCACCGTCCACCGCCGACTTCATCTTCCCCAACTCCGATCATCGGGCAACCCGGCGACTGGAGCCACCACGGGCCAATTCCGCCCTACCGGTGTATCCTTGGAGCACCACCGTGACACTCGCACCTTCAGCCGAGCCTCTCACCGCCCGAGCAGAACCCACGTCGTGCGCCTCCTTTGCCCATCACCGTCTCACACTGCCAGGCCACTCACGCCGTCGCCAAGCCCGTCTAAGCATTCAGGTGAAGTCATGTCGCCCCTTAGATGCTCCCCAATCAACCAATCATGCCAGGATGCCGTAGATAGCTGCCCTGTTCCTACCTTGCCGCCGGCCACTCAAGCTATTGCCGATCCTCCCTCAGCACTGCCTGGGCTTGAGCTAACATCTTCTCTGATCTATTCATCTCCTCAGCCATCCATTTTACCATGTGTCATCCCTTCCCCGGCCACCGCCCACCGCCGGCGAAGCCACCCCTGTCCACAGTGAGATCCTCTCTCTCTTATATATTCTTTACATATGACATGTGACCCTTTTTGTTAAGTGAAAATTGCTAACCATGCTAATTATAGTTAATGGTGTTTAGTAAGAAATTAATGTGGGAAACTATATCTAGACTAATGTCTTCTATAAAATAAGGATATGACAAACTGAATCATGAATAAAGATTAAAGTCTTGAATCAATAACATATGAGCAAGAATGATGTGAGGTTAAGCCATACAAGTAATACACATTACCAGTATGTCCTAAAGGTCATGAGATTCCTTCTTTTTCAAATGGTTATTAAATAACTAAAAGAAATAATTTAATATTAGCTCACTAATATTTAACCAAAAATACTAAGATTTAAATTAAAGATTGCCCTACACATAATTAAATAAGTCCCAACTATAAATGGTATGCCATTGAAAGTATTTAAATTGGAGTGTCCACCTTAATTAAGGACTTTTCTAAAAATAGTTCGATAAAAATAGAGGAAGTATCTATAAAGCCTAACAATATTGTTTTAGGAAATTCTTATGTTCCCTGTAGGCTTCATTAAAAATATAAACCATGTTGTTAACCTACCGTCGATAATTAAATCTTAACGGTAGATTTAGTTAATAATGATAGTAAAATATAGTTGTGTATACCAAGCTCGGCCCCATGTAAATAAATTTAATTAAGATTAAATTATGCCAGATGCTAAGTAAAAGCATAAAATATCAACAATGTTTAATTCCGAGAGCGTCTCAAATCAAAGATCACGTTAAAATGTAATATCATGCATCTATTAAAATATAATTGGTTATCATGAAAACCCTAGGTCATCAACCATTAAGATAATCTTGCTAATCTATTAGTTAGAGAAACAATGTGATGGTAGAACCAATTAATCAGACCATAATTGAGATAACCCACTGGCGCATCAATAGGCGATAACACGAAGGCTAGTAATACCTAGACCAAGTTAAAGATTCGCAAACTAGTTAAAAAATGCATCTAAACCCTGCAATTACATATCAAATATGGGCATTAGTAAATAATAGTTAACTAAAGTTAACTAGTAAGTAGCAATTGTAAAATTAAATAAATACATGCTTTAATGAATTGGTGAACGGATCATTCAGTTAACTATTTGATTATTTGACAGTTAAAAACCACATAAAAATATCGCCTCGTGAAATGCTATGTCTCATGCATCACCTAAAATATTCCGTGAGATATCACATAAAACACAAACTCTAAGATTAATTTGATAAACCAAAAATTGTATACATCGTGTATGTAACACATACCCTAATTCGTAAATATTAATGCTCGACAAAATACTGTTCAACTAAATTCATACACATGCCCATAGGTCTAACCTGACTCATAAAACTCCCTTAATAAATATAACATTATAAAAGAAGCTATTGAATAAAATGGATCAAGCAATGGTATTTAACAGTCGGCTAAACCTAGCCATCTTCAAATCTAAAGTAGAATATTCCCATGAATATTCCTTTATCGATGAACCTTCCTTGGCATCCATCTCAGCGAATTTCCCTCTACCATTCATCACTTCGCTCCAACCCCGTTTGACTCCGTCAATACTCCGCACCCAATCAACCTTGACTCAAATCACCCATTAACTCAAAATAAAGCTAAATTGCATTTTATTGATTTCGGCTTGATCAGCCCATGTGTAAGTATACTATTATATTTGCACTTCTGCATGATACTGATCCAGGGAATAGTACGGTGGAATCATAGAGGATTCTAAATTGTAAAATCCGGGTTCAACAGGTCAACCTTGGGCGAAGTCCAGAGGTCAATCTCGGTGATACATGACACATCGGGGAATTCACTCTGGACGAAGTCCGGGGGGCCAACCCAAGACGAAATCTGGAGACTAACCTCGATGAGACGTGATACTTCGGGTGTCGACTGCGTCGAGTGGAAGCCCAAGGGGAGTTCGACCTAGGCCTAGGGGCCCACCTGAACCAATGGATGAAACTACCCTTTGGAGTAAGTCAGACCCCGGGAGCGGGCTTGTATCTTCATGCGCCTCTCCCTCTATAAATATGGCCCTTGTAAATGGGGAGGGGGTCACTTGTAACTCATATCCATATGCAATACATTTGTACAGTCGTTTGTGTGTGACTCTTGTTGAGTCTCTTGCATCCTTGGTGGTTTGCAAAATCGATCGGGTATGTTTATAAGTTTACTGTTTGATTTTGTATCGATGTAATTATGAATTGCTGATGTTCGATCCTGTATTCGTTTGCATTGTCCGTGATGAGCTAGCATATTTTTTCTATTTTTATTTTTTTTTAAATTTAATTACGCTAAATAAGTTACTTTCAGCTATAATGAAATTTCAGCAGCTACAGTGCAATTTTAGTCATAAACCACAGCTTTTCAGCCAACCAAGCGGGGCCTAAACCGAGAAACGGGTTTAATTTGGTGAAATACTTTAACAGTCAAATGCCAAAGGGGGCAAATCAGTTAAAAGTAAGAGATAGAGAGAGAGAGAGAGAGAGAGAGGGAGGGTGGAAGGGACTCGATCGATTTATCGACAACGAAATCGACAAACACAAGCTGGGCGATCTGTCTGACCGTGTTCGTACTTGGCTAATTGCTTTCTGATCCCGCGCGTCCGGCCTTTCCCTACTTCATCCTGCATGTGCCTGCATGCATGCATGCATGCATAGTCTTCTTGGCCTCTTTCCTCGCCGATCGAGAGAAGTATTGTTCATTGCGCAGCTTCAGCCAGAGCCAGACGTCTGACCAAAGTTTGGTTTTTAACAGAAACAGCAGAAGCAATCAAACAATTGCATGCTATGTATCCATGCATGTCTGAATCTCTGATAGATAGCTGCTAGGCTTCATTCAGTCCCAACTCTAGCTATCTAGGTCTCCATTGCTGATGAGCTAGCTAGATTTTTATATACACATGTACATATATGCAGGTGGCGGTGGTGGTCCATGAATCGTCATCATTGTGTTGCCTTCCCCGGCCGGTCAGCTATGCTAGCTCCCTGGTCAAGGAGGAGCATCATTGATTTTTTGTAATTGTACAGCCCTGAATTCTGAAACATATTGTCTTGATGCTGTTGTTGTTAGAGAACGACACTAGCTGCAGATGCGCTTGCATTGCTCCTTGCACCCCACCTCATTGGCATAAGTTTCCCTCTCCATCTCTCTCTTTGTAGGACTGCAATAGGGACAGAGTGGATGAATGATGTATTACAAATTTTGCCCTAAGTATTCTCAAATTCTTCATTCCAGTAGTTACAAAGCTATGAATATCATAACTAAAAGCTAAGAGCAAAGCAACAATCTCAAAAACCAAAGAGCAAGGCTCTACACTTAAGCAGTCTAACCAGCAAATAAGGTGCGGTCTGACCGGCGACAAAACAACTATCTGACCGGCAGCAAGATGGCGGTCTGACTGGCGACCAATATCCAAAGCACTTTTGGTGTAACTCTCAAAATCCATAGCCAAATAAGATGAAACTTTACACACACCTTATTTACGGTCTCAAAAACCTATTCACTTGAATCCTTATCAAAATCCTGATGTTTCTCAATCATAAGCAAAGTTACATCAAAATCGAGTGCAAACCAAAAACTTGGAATATGGCTTGCTCATTGGTAGAGGATGGCCAATATGGCTCTAAATGTTTTTCCACATGTCACAGCAAGCAAAATCTCTCAAGGATTTGAAGCAAAAATCTTGAGATTAAGAAACTTTGAGATTATGCCAAAACAAAGCAAAACCAGGCAACTTCAAAATCCTTCAAGTCCTGGTGCCAAGATGGATTTGATTTGATCTCTAAGAGTTATCTCCATCATTTACACATCCTTGGTACATAGAAAGATCAACAAAGGGAGAGAAGATATCAAAACCAACAACAACAAGAGTAAATTAATCAAAACAAGGAGACACCATGAGAGATGAACAAAGTTAATATATTGCAACTATAGGATGAAAGTTTTACAGCCACTCTACTTGAAGGACAAGAGTGCACACCACAACACTCACTCTTCTCTAACCGTAACCATAGAACACAAGGTTGGAATCTTACAGGGTTGGATTGTTAGCTTGCAATTCTCCAACTCAACCTATTAAATAGATGAGGCAACTAGCCCACATCTAACTCTAATAGATATTATCCACTAGCACATTTGAGAAAAACAAGTAAACCCCACACAACAAGAGTTTTACTCATACAATTAACTCATGCACGTTTTCCAAAGCACATGAGCCTGAATATGCTAAGTCTTTAGCCTTTGATACACTTGATCTTCTCAGTATCTCCTTGACCTAAACCGCTTTCCCAAGTGCCGCTCATGCGCATGCTTTTGATCCAATGTAGTTTTCGGTATTTGGCAAATTACTAAAATACCCTCACCTTAACTTGGTCTTCATCTTCCAGTGCAAGCAGTCATCATATTTGCCACACGTAGGTGCACCAACAGCCTTTCACGCATCGACAGGTCTTTCCCGTTCCAGTTCCATCAGACCACGTCTCACTTAGAACGACCAAGCCATTTGGTGCAACCCGTCGTTCAAATCTTCTCTTTAACATTTCCCGCTTTTCTCGTGCCATGTTTGAGCTGAACTATCTCACCCAACATCCTTGATCGTTCTAAGCCTCGTCTCCTCCATGAGTGTAGCTCTAATCCTTGTCATTGACCATAGTTGACTCCAAATCTCCCTACACATCCAAAGAAAAAAGAAATCAGTTTTGGGCATAATTTCTTCACAACTTGGCCAACGCTAGCTAAAACATGCTTTATGCAACATAAATGTATTGACCAATCGTAATTCAAATCATAAAAAAATCATTTTTCCAAAATCCTAGAACCAATTTTTCAAAGTTGATCTAATCGCCAACCAGGGGCTGGTCAGACTAGTCACACCCAGCACAAAACACATATTTCAGAAAATTACAACCGCCACTGAAAGTCCGGTCATACCTTCGACGCGGTCTGACCGAAAACACAGTGATTATCTGACCGGCAACAAGCCAGCGCTCAGACCAGTGGTTAGCCAACAGTTAGACCGGTTTATCTCATAACAAATATGATAAAACACACACTTTGCAAATTTCCTCGAAATAGTAGAAATTATCTTAGCCCAAAATCTCCTAGAGATGCGATGTTCGCCTAGCATGGTCATAACCATTTCTACAAGAGTCATATTATTCCTTCTACAACTCTATTCTGCTGGGGGATTCTAGGAGAAGAGAACTGGTGCTTCAGACCTCGCTCATCATAGAAAGTGGCAAAAGAAGAGTTCTTAAATTCAGTGCCATTTTCACTCCTAATAACTCTCAAAGCTCCTAGGAGATCAACAGCTAATCTAAGGGCCAACTCTCTAAAGCAACAAAAGCCTCATCCTTGGAAGAGAGAAAATGCGCCCAAAAATACCTAGAGAAAGTCATCTACAATGACAAGTACATACCACTTCCCTCCTGCATAATGGACTGTAGAATGGCCAACTGTGTCTAAGTGCAAAAGATGTCCAGGTGTATTTGTCATCACCAAGGTAAAAGGAGGATGAGAAGTGGAAATTATCTTATCATGTCTACATAGTGTGCAAACTAGGTCCTTGCTACTTTTAAAGTTGAGGAAATCTCTAATGACATCGAATTAAGCTATTGACTCTTGATAGGTGGTCAAAACTTATGGGACCTACCCTACGATGCCACAAAACTAGATCACACGAGGAAACAACTAGGGCTAGAGCTAGATGAGATACTAAAATTAGCATTAAAGATTCTCTCAAATCTAGAGATCTCAAACACAAATCACCAGAAGAGTCTAGAACTCTGCACTCACCACTCGTGAATCTCACTTCTAAACCCTTGTCCAGAAGCTGAGAAATAAATAGCAGATTATACCTCAATTTACTTACCAAAGTGACGTCCTTGAACATGAACATGTTATTGATGCGCACAGTGTCCTTAGCCAGCACAGTCCCAGTAAAAGCATTATTGAACGTGATCAACTCGTCACTGAATGCATAAGTGACGTAGAAGAACCAATGAGAATCTCTGGTCATATGTCAAGAACACCCAGAGTCAATAAACCACATGTCCTCCTTCCTCAATCATCAGACCTATAGGGCATAAGCAGAAGACATCGGTGTCTCAGTATTGGGGTTACAAATGAAAGAATTAGGAATTCAATACAAAGCCACATGATGACCAGGTATAGCAGTAGAAGCAAGAATAAAATAGTTAGCAAGATAATCATGAGAATGCACATGAGAATCACCTAGACCTCTCCAAATGGGCCTACCAAAAGACTAGTACTCCCCCTGTCGAGACGCCAATTGTGGTCTATCCTCACGATATCCTAACTCAAAGTATTGCCTAGCTCCACCAAAGGAGTCAATGAAGTCATCTATAAATCTATGCTTATATCTAGCAAGTGAATACTAGAGGCCTGGCTCTAGAGACTCTAGGTGAAGGAACTCCTCTAATGGCCCTCAAAGTATGGATCCTCTCTTTTCTCTCATACTTATCCCTATGGAAGTAGAACTCAACAATGTGGCTATTCTTCTTGTAGAATGTGCAATAGTACTTGACCTTTTGAGGGATCTAATCTGCCGAAGTAGAAGCACCTGATTTGCTAAAAGGGGTTTGGGCAAATCCAACTGGCCTAAACACGGTCTTGGAAGGCTCGGGGGGTTTGGCCTCAAACGTGCCGCTCTTCATAACTCTCACAATCTTAGATAGGTGGTTCTTGGAATTCTCTAGGGAGTTGAAACTTAAACCTCTCTTCTTCACACTCACGTTAAATTGGTCAAGGATCATGTTAATATTCTTTTTTCCACTGAAAAATCTCCGAAGGGTCTTTTTGAGTTAATCATTCTCTCAGGCTATATTCTCACATATGATACACTTGGTGTTCTTTGTTGCCCTAGCATATTTATGTTTGTAGAAAGCTACCCCAATCTTAAAGCCTCACAGGACACACAAGGAGATTATCTAAACCTACCAAACTGCTTCTTGAACTTGACTATAAATGCCTTACGCATCTCATCTAAATCAGTCCCAATCTTAGCACAAAATAGACAAGAAATAGAATCAATTACTTTCTAAAATGTAGCCATTGACAAGGATTTTTTATTTTTATATTTACCCTCAAGTGTCTTGTTAAGAGCATCAATTTCAATTGAGAGCTTAGAGTAATTTTCATAAGATACAATTCTATAATGAACAAGCATTCCTCTATTTCTTTTAGCTTATTTTTGTTGTCCTCCCAATGATAGCAAGAATGGTTAGGACTAAACTTGAGCAATTCTTTAGTGGCACTACCAAGTTTTAGTTTAAGTAAAGCATAGTTTGAGCATGATGAAGGAACAACATCCAAGCCAATAGCATCCATGAAATCATTTCCATTACTAGGTTTGAGCGTTTATAGTTCATCTAGAACATCTTTGAGTTGCATGACAACAGAAGAATGAGCAGACATAATCTTAGCCAATTCATCATGCAAAGACAAGTAAGATTCACAGTCAAGAATTATCGACTTGAGCCTAACCATTTCTAGATTTAGGCTGTTAATCATAAGATCATAATTCTTGTTTATGTTAACTCGTTTCTTTAGCTTCAGTTCAGTTATAGTAAGAACACAATTGATTTGTTGATTTGAGGGACATACCTTACCAGGATCACTGTAGGGCTCATCATCATTAGAAGTATCAACGTCGGTGACATTGCCCTTGGCCATGAAGCATATACTGGTGAAGTCCTTGGTTTTCTTCTTGCTCTTGGAGTTATCCTCGTTGTCCTTAGTCCCTGAGTCCACATTGCTCATGTTGACGTTCTCAAGAGCGGTAAGGACCTAACTGATGAACTTGCGGTAGTTGGGTTTTTTGGACTCCACGTTACGAGCTTGAGGATGCCATTAAAAGTCCTTATCCTCCTTACCCTTCAGCTTGGGACACTTGTCTCGAATATGGTTGGACTCACCACACTCAAAGCAAGTGAATGAACCATTCCTCTTCCTATACCTCACGTTGTGATAGGCCCTTGTGAACTTAGTGAATAGGAGTTATAAGTCATCCTCATCATCTTCTATAGCTGCTCATCACTCAGGGAATGCAAAAAGGACAATGAAAATCCAAAAGAGCCAAAGTCCAAGGACTAGAAGCGATACTCTAAGTAGGGTCAATCACAAAAGCCATCGACTCTGTCTTGGAGAGACATGAGATGAAGTCAATCTCATGAGTCTTCAACCTCGAGTAGAGCTTATACATGGTAAGCTCAATTATGACAGTGTTGTCATTGATGAAAATAATCTTCATTCTCCAAACTTTCACATCAAGTGCACCTAGCCAAATTTTGCCCCAAGTATTCTCAAATTCTTCACTCTAGTAGTTAAGAGATATAAAGATCAAAATTTAAAGCCAACATCAAAACAACAATTTCAAAAATCAAAGAGCAAGGCTCTGTACCAGAGTGGTCTGACCAGCCACTGAGGTGTGATCTGATCGGTGACACAACAATGGTCTGACAAGCGGCAAGCTGGAGGTCTGACTGACAACCGATATGACCAGGCCAAGGAACGGTATGACCGCTCCCCTATTATCAGAACAGAAAATCAGTCTAAGTCCAAACCACTTTTGGTGCAACTCTCTTAAGAATAAGTAAAAATTAGAAACTTAGAATATGGCTTGCTCGTGGGTAGAAGATGGCCAAGATAGCACTAGATATATTCTCACATGTCATAGCAAGCAAAATCTCCTAAAGATCCGAAGCAAAAACCTTGAGATCAAGAAACTTCAAGATTAGTACAAAACAAAGCAAAACCGGGCAACTTCAAAATCCTTCATGACATAGTGCCTAGATGAATGAGATTTTATCTTCAGGATTCATCTCCATTACTTACACGTTCTTGGCACGCATCAAGATCAAAAAGTGGAGAGAAGAGATTGAAACCAACAAAAATAAGAGTAAATCAATCAAAACGAGGAGAAACTATGAGAGATGAATAAAATTGATATATTACTATTAGAGGATAAATATTTTACAGCCACTCCACCCGGAGGATAATAGAGTATACCATAACACTCACTATTCTCTAACCCTAACCCTAGAATACAATGTTGGGATCTTGGAGGGTTGGATGGTTAGCTTAAAAGCCTACATCCCAACCCATTAAATAGATGAGACATCTAGCCTACATCTAACCCTAATGTATACTATCCACTAGCATATTTGGGGAAAACATGTTAACCCTGCATGACACAGGTTTTACTCACACACTTAACTCATGCACGCTTCAAAGCACATGAGACTGAATCCACTAAATCTTTGATCTACTTGATCTTCTCATCATCTCCTTGACCTAAACCTCTTTTCCAAGCGCTGCTCAAGCACCGTAGTTTTTTGTATTTGGTAAATTACCAAAATACCCTCATCTTGACTCGGTCTTTATCTTTCATTGCAAGCAATCACCATGCTCGCCACGTGTAGGTGCGATAATTGTATTCCATGCATCGACATGCCTCTCTTATTCCGGTTCCACCGGACCATGCCTCACTTGGACCGACCAAACCACTTGATGCAATCCATCGCTCGAACATTCCTTTCAACATTTTTCGCTTCCTTGTGCTATACTTGAGCTCAAGCATCTCACCCTACATCCTTGACAATTGTGAGCCTTGATTTCTCCATGAGTGTAGCCCAGATCATTATCGTTGATCATTGTTGACTTCAAAACTCCATGCACATCCAAGACAAAGAAATCATATTTGCATACAATTTCTTTACAACTTGATCCGCGTTAGATAAAACATGCTTCATACAACATAAATGCATTGACCAATCATAATTCAAATCATTAAAAAATCAATTTCCCAAAATCACATAACTAATTTTTAGGGCCGATCAGATCGGTCACACCCAGTGCAAAATACTTGTTCCGGAAAATTGCAACCGTCATTAAATATCCGGTCATATCGCTCAGCGCTATCTAGCCGGCAACAAGCCAGCCGTCAGACAAGTTTGTTTGGCAACAAATATGATAAAATGCAAACTTTACAAAATTTAAATCCTAGCTCTACAAACATGGCAATGGTTCATTACGACAATATCCTGAACCTTCGCACATGGTTCCTCACTTTTTGATCCTCTGGATCTCTATATGATAGCTAGGTGTTGGTCTTAAGCCTACACACATAAATACACATGCACACATAAAATCTTTTTTGTACTCATGATAGTACATACTTTCACTTTCAATATACCACTTAAATGAACATGTTATAACTTTTATCACTTCTGGTATATTTAAATACTAATTATAAGATACTCCGACGCAACTCGGTTGAAAATTTTTCATCAGAGTCTTTTATTTTTGCTATATATTATTTTTCATACATAAAAGAAGTATATACATAAACTATACTATAAAAATGGACTTTGATGAATTTTTTCATAGAACTCACTTTGAAGTATCTTATAATTATTATCAGGGTATGCTCAAAAGGATAAAGAGATATGACAATATTATTTAAGTGGTATATCAAAAATAAAAAATCGTAGTCCCATTAGTGTGTATATGTGTGTGTGCACACACATGTATGTATGTATGTATGTATGTATGTATGTATGTATGTATAACATGTCGCAGAGTTCTGCAACATACATGCATTCATGATGATACTAAAGCCATATTTGGCACTGTTTGGCATCATATTTATAAAGAGCCGTATGCACACCGTATTGACAAAAATATCGCTTCTTTCTCCGGCGGGCAGGCGGAAGTGCCCGTGAGGCGAAACGCAAGTTTGCCATTTGATGAGGGGGCGGCAGGTGATTAAGCTGACTTAATTACAGCCCTATTTTTTATTAGTGTTTGTTCGAATTTTTAAATATAATAAATAAGCTCAAAAAATTACAAAAATTTATATACATCCTTCCAACACAATGTAACTCGTAGTGTAATTTTTGGGTAATTTTATCCACTGCGAATATTGCTTAAAATTCATAAAGTTTCGATATATTTACGAGTTTTTACATGTAGCAAACGAACTCCAAAAATTACGAAATTTTATATGAAATATGCCAATATATTCATAGTTATTATGTAATATTTTGGGAATTTTATGTGGTTTGAATTTGCCACATTTATTCGGGTGAATCCGAACTAACAAATTATGGGTACCGTACGTACACAAAAATAGTACAAACTATGTCTAAATTACTACAACATACTTACTTTGTAATACAAACTATATTAATCATGACTAACTAAATAACACTAATTGACTACGATTACGGGAATAACGTCGAAAGCATACGATCAAAAATTACTTGCCTTTCCGAAGAAGAAATCAGCACTGCCAATTTTGAGCTACGCACTAGCTTCTTGAACTAATGAGCTACGCACTCCTAATTTTTAGCAACGACCACGATAATGACCTTATGCGATGAGTGACTGGGATGAGCAACGACGAACTGCCAGAAGTTCGTATTTATGCCCGAGCGAAAGGTGAACCCGGTGCACTCACCCCGTACATTGAGAACCCAATGCTTCGGGTGAGGGGGACGGCATCGTAACACCGACAAATTTGTTTGTATGTTAAATTCATGATTAAGTTAACCTGAATAAACGTGGCAAATTTGGACCACATAAAATTCTCAAAAAATATACAACAATTATGACTGTGTCAGGAGGCTTCACATAAAATTTCGTAATTTTTGGAGCTCGTTTGCTATATCTAACAACTCGTAAAAATATCAAAATTGTATGAAGTTTTTAGCAACATTAGCAATAGATATCCAGCTCATGCGTTGCACAGGGGCGAGAAGGCATAGATGATCTTTGCTTTTTCTCCATTCTTGTTGTGTTAGCTAGATGGGTAATCTGCTCGTTGTTTTGGCATATTGTAATGGTAGACTCTAGTCTTAATAAAAATAGAATGTAATGTGTTTCTTACTGTTTTTACTTGTTTTTCAGATAGCATAGTTAACATTTCCTGAGACTAGCTGAAAAAAGGAAAAAAATAGGTATAAAATAAACTATTACAGATGATTTTGTGATATAAAACATCTGTGAAGGATTACAACAGACGACTCAAACCAAAAACCGTCTGTGACACTAGTATTACAGACGGTTCTATATACCAACCGTCTGTGATGAAAAAATATCACAAACAGTTGGTAACTAGAACGTCTGTGATGTGTTAATACCAAAGACGGTTGGTAACTATAACTATATGTGATGTGTGAGTATCATAGACGGTTTTAGTTATAAATTGTCTGTGATGTAATTATCACAGACGGCTTATGAACCGTCTGTAATAACCTTCGATTATTACTGAATAATAAATTCAGATGATTCGGAACTATCTGTGATGATCTTTTTTTTGGCAGTGAAATCTGCAGTGCGAGGAGGGCATGCGCATGCGTGAAACGGTCCCGGCCGATCCGACCGCTTTTAGGTAGAGATATCTTTCATTTTTTTTTTTACTTACGAATCGATCCCTGGATCTTGATCCCGACGGCATCTGCATATATGCATGCATGCATGTACATGCTGCCGCTGCTGCTTCTGCTTCATGCATGTACATATGCGTATATGCAGTACAGCATGCGCATATACGTATATGCATGCGTATATGCGTATATGCATGTACCCTGTTGATGCATGCAGTGGTGAAAACGGTTGGAAATTTTTGAGTTATTTTTTTTTAAAAAAAAGAAGTAGGGTGACTGACTTATAATTAGCAAATCGATCCCTCATTAATCGATGCATGCAGGGGTAATTAAATATGTATGGACAGGAGATGGGGTTGTTAGTTATGCGTGCAGTGGTCGCTCAGCTCGATCCCACAGTGACAGTGATCCGTACAGGCCGGCCTCGAGAGGAAGAGCGTACATATAATTGAGCCTAAAAAGCCTGCACGTTTGGTCGGTGCGCAGCTAGCTGCATGCTTGTAGTACCTATAGATACACTAAGAACTAATAGAGCTGTAATATTCTAAAAAGTATTTTTTTTCCATAAAACTACGTACGTTATTTTCATACGTCTAATGTACCGTAGATACTCGAAAATATATCAATTCTAAAGTTTAGAATATTTTCAAAAGATGTATGCCTACAAGTCCATGCATGCAGACGCAGGCAGGCACGTACGAGAATGTATGTATAAACTGCATGCATCAAATCGAGTACAAATCGAGTATTTGTGAGGTGAGGTGAGACCACCTGCATGCTTTGCTTGGCTGCAGCTGCTCGCTGCCTGCCTGCAGTTGTGAGAGAGAAGAAAAAGGCAAGCAAACACGAGAACGTGATTGAGGCTGTCAAACCGAAGGCGTCGCAGAATTTCCCGGCCGGCATTTTCTGTTCTGTTGTGCCCACGGCCGGCCTGCATCTCTCTCTCTCTCTGCCTGCATCTCTGCCTCTCTCTCTCTGCCTGCATCTCTGCATCTCTCTCTCTGCATGCATCTGCATCTCTGCATCTCTGCCTCTCTCTCATGGAGAGGAGAGGACAGAGGAGCCATGTCAAGGGAAAGCAAAGACGATCGACACCCATGGGCCCCTGAGTGATGCCTTTTGCATCGCTGTGTATGCTCAAAAGGGCAGCTTGCTATGCATACACAGCGATGCCTAATGAGTAGGGTACGTATGATGTGCATTTGATATTCCCGGTATACATACAGCTAATATATGTTATGAATATATTGTGTGTATATTCATGAGGCCCAAAGGGCAATATATATAGTACATGGGGGATATACAGATATAGAATGTGAGGTATATAAGGAAACAAATAATCTATTTCCTATTCTATCCTTCTTTCCTTAACACCCCCCTCAAACTCATGGTGGATCACACACACTGAGTTTGGAGAGAAAATACAAATGTTGTGCCCTAGTCTGTGGCTTCGTGAAGAAGTCAGCAATCTGTAACTTTGAGGACACAAACTGAAGAGCAAGTACATCCTCCTGCACCTGGGAGCGAGTATATGAAGCATCCACACCAATATGCTTGGTGAGCTCATGCTTCACTGGATCACGGCACATCTTGATAGCTCTGTCTTGTCGATCGGAAGGGTTGTAGGTCCCCTCATAGGTACACCAAAATCTGCAAGTAGCCATCTCAACCAAGTAATCTCTGTTGTCACAGCTGCCATAGCTCTCAACTCACCTCTGCACTCGAAAGGAAGCTGCGATGCTTTTTGTCTTCCGTGCAATCGGGGAAGAGCCAAGAAAACACAATGGCGAAAGAGAACGACGATCAGAAGGATCACTAGCCCAGGTCGCATCAGAGTACGCCTGCAGCTGGAGGGAGGTGGAGCTAGGGAAAAACAAGCGACGAGAGATGGTTCCACGCAAGTAGCGAAGAACACGAAGAAGATGACTGTAGTGAATATGAGTAGGACAAGCCATGAACTGACTCAAGATATGAACAGCATGAGCAATATCAGGACGAGTGCTCACAAGATATACCAGACTCCCAACAAGATGGCGATACCGAGTAGGATCCTCAAGAAGATCACCATCGATGCTCGAAGTCAAGGAGAGCTCCATAGGAGTCTCGGCGGTCGGGTATCGGTCGCACTGCACCGATCAAGAAGATCCTGGACATACTTCTGCTGGGAGAGATAGTAACCCTTAGGCGTGAAAGAAACCTCAATCCCAAGGAAGTATGTAAGCAAACCAAGATCAGTCATCAAGAATCGCATCGAGATGCTTCTTCACATATGTGATGAATGAAGAATCGTCACCAGTAATGAGCATATCATCCACATATAGAAGAAGCAATGTCCTACCGCGAGGTGAGACATGGATAAATAGAGCAGGATCATGGGCACTGACAATGAAACCAACAGCAGTGATCACTGAGGTAAAAGCGCGCAAACCGTGCACGAGGAGCTGTTTGAGGCCATAAAGAGCACGACGAAGACGAGCGGACATGACCATCCGGAGCAGAATACCGGGTGGTGGTGCGCATGTAAACCTCCTCATGCAAGACGCCATTAAGGAAGGCATTCTTAACATCCAGCTGAGAGATAGACCACCGGCGAACAGAAGCAACCGCAACAAGTGTGCGAACAGTGGTCATATGAGCAACAGGAGCAAACGTCTCGTCGTAATCACGACCATACTCCTGCTGAAAACCACGAGCCACAAGACGAGCCTTGTAGCGCTCAATAGTACCATCAGACCTGGTCTTAATCTTGTACACCCACTTGCACGTGATAGGACGAGCATGCACAGGTGTCGGTACAATATCCCAAGTCTCCGTACGACGAAGCGCATCAAGCTCCTCTGCCATAGCGAGTTGCCACTCAGAGTGAGAAGCAGCCTCACGATAAGAACTAGGCTCAGTGACAGAGAGAGCATGAGCTGTCGAAGCAAAGACAAGACAATCAGGAGGCCGAATGGTTGCTCGGTCACGAAGGGCGTAACGAGGAGCATCACCAGATGAATCAGACATCGGTGTCGGCAAGAGACCAGGAGAGGGATCTGGTGAAGTACGAGGTCGTCTGGAGTAGTGTACCCCAGAGAAACGAGACAGTGGCGCCGTAGGAGCAAGAAGTGGTGCTGTAGGAGGCAACACAGAAGGTGAAGGTGTAGTGGCAAGAGGTGGTGCTGTAGGAGGCAACACAGAAGGTGAAGGTATAGAAAGGGGGGAAATGGGTGAGGAGTCAGAAAGAGACAGCCAGGAGATCGTCTCGACGGTGGAAGCAGTGGAATGAGCTGAATCTCGATAGAAGAAAGGTCGAGATTCGTCAAAGACAACATCTCGTGAAATCCTGATCCGTCGAGTAGAAGGATCATAACAACGATAACCCTTATGTTCAGAACTGTACCCAAGAAACACACACTCAACTGACTGGGCTGTCAGTTTAGTGCGCTCACGAGACGGCAACAGGACAAAGCAAGTGCAGCCAAAAACACGAAGATGACTGTACTGAGGGACTCTAGAGTAGAGACGCTCTATAGGACTGACATCCTTAAGAGCAGTGGAGGGCTGCATATTAATGAGATATGCGTAGTAGAAAGCGACCTCGACCAACCGTGGTGGAACGTGAGAAGCAAGAAGAAGTGTGCGGCGGTCTCAATCGATGACGATGCTTATGTTCAAGAACGCCATTCGAGCATGGGCACCGGGACGGAAGGCGATAAAGAGTTCCTCGCCGTAAAGAAATTGTCTGAACGCATTAGAACAATACTCGCCAGCGGAATCACAACGAAAAGTGCGAATAGAGGACTCAAACTGAGTACGAACCATCATGGCAAAGCTACGATAGATCGCAAGAAACTGACCACGGTTAGACATAGGAAAAAGCCAAGTAAAACGGGAATAATCATCAATGAAAATAACATAGAATTTATGCCCGCCTTTGGAGATAATCGGCGCAGGTCCCCATACATCTGAATGAACTAAATCAAAAGGACGAGAAGACAATGACTCACTAGAATGATAAGGAAGTTGTAGCTGCTTGCCTAGCTTACAACCTTGACAAAACATGGACGTGTCAACAGTAACACGTCCAAGGACACCCTGACGAACTAATGACGAAAGACGGGACCCACATAGGTGACCTAAACGGTGATGCCACTGCGCAAAGACTCCAGGAGTGGTAGCAATAGTGGTGGTAGAGGTAGACGGAGCAGCTGAAGACGTGGTAGGAGCAACTGAAGTGGACGGGAGATGAAGACGGTCGAGAATGTAGAGACCCTGACGATCCCTACGGCGCCGGCCAGTCCCAAGTATCGTCCCTGTCTGTCGATCCTGAACGAAACAGGTGTGAGAGTCAAAACCAACCCTACAACCAAGGTCAGTGAGCTGTCCCACTGAAAGAAGCTGCATGGTTAGTTGGGGAACATGAGAAACAGCTGGAACAGAAAAATCAGTAGTCAAAAGAGTGCCCTGACAGCTAACAGACAAGGAAGTACCATCCGCAGTCTGTACAGAGATAGGAAGGGCAGGAGGTCCCACTGAAATGAGAGATGTGGAATCCGGTGTCATGTGGAAAGAGGCACCAGAATCTAGAACCCAAGAGGTACCTGGGGAAGACGTCTGAGCTAGACTGGCAGAACCCGCGGAGCTGTGAGAAAGCTGCTGAAGAAGAGCCTGGCAGAGCTGCTGAACAGAATCACCTCGCTGAGATCCTGATGAGTGAGTCTGCCCACCGTGAAGGAAGGGCTTCCCCCCTTGGGTCGCCCACCCCACGTGCCTTATTCCGCTTTTCCGCACCGCACAACTCGTAGTCATGCCGAAGTTCTTGCGAGTTGCATTGAACTCCGGTTGGTGCAAAAGCGGCGGAAGCAGCACCGAGAATGAACCGTAGTCGTAGCAGGAAACGTCGATGTAGTCGAAGAAGGAGCAGCAAGCACAGTTGGAACAGACTGTGCTGCTAACCCAAGACGAAGCTCCTCAGCCCGAAGTGTCGAAAGAGCCTCGGTGACAGTCGGTCGTGGCGGCGACTCGGCGATTGAGCTCGACAGCTCAAACTCGGCGAAGACGGCGGACGAAATCATAAAGACGAAGACGATCATGATCCGCCTTCTGAACTCTATGGCAATCCTGGCATAGTGGAGAAGCCAGCTCATCTAGCTGTCGCCAGAGACTAGCCAGAGCTCGGAAGAAGTCGTCGACAGAAGAATCTCCCTGGCGAAGCATCTCCAACTCACGTTGAAGCGAAAAGAACTGAACATCACTGCTCTGCTGGTATCGCTCACGCAAGTAGTCCCAGATCTGTCGAGTAGATCGCAGACCAACAATATCTGGCTGAATAGAGACGTCGACGCTGACCACAAGAATGGCACGGACACGAGCCTCATCAGCACACCAGCGCTCAAAAGCGTCAATGGCATACTGAAAAACCTCATCAGCAGTGTCAGCAGCAGCAGCTTCATCCTCTGCCCTCTTCTTAGCAGCCTCATCTGCTTCAGGAGGTGTGGAAGTGGGCTTCCTAGGAGGAGGCTGAACTGGTGGTGACGGAGAAGGACGAGCTCCAGTAACATGTCCCCAAAGTCGGAGACCATCAAACGTGATCTCCATGAGAGAAGACCATAACCTGTAGTTCGTTCCATGGAGCTTTGTTCCCGAGAATGGGATCGCAGCAGATGGAACGGAAGCCATTGGTGGCGGCGGGCGGTAGCGGCGACCAAAACAACGAAGTCTAACAGCGGCCGGACGGCGGCGGTTAGATCAACGTTTTTATTTTTTGATTTTTGATTTTTTGATTTTTTACAAAACTTGACCGATATAAAGTATATATCACTCCAAACTTTGGACTTCACTCAGATAGGAGCAAAGCGACGGGGCGACGGGCAACAGGCGACGGGCGGCGGCGGCCGACGGCGGTGGCGGCGGGCGACGGCGGCGGCGGCGGCGGCGGTGGCGACCCGGCGGTGCGTCGGCGATGGCGCGGCAGGCGGCGTCGGATCTGGCGTCGTCGGCCGGCGACGGGCGGCGGCGGGCGGCGGCGGCGGCCGGCGGCGCGGCGGCTGGCGACCGGCGGTGCGTCGGGCGATGGCGCGGCAGGCGGCGTCGGATCTGGCGTCGTCGGCGACGACGGCGGCGGCGGCGGCGGCGGCGGCGGCGCGACGGCGGGCGACCGGCGGTGCGTCGGCGATGGCGCGACGGCGGCGTCGGATCGGGGCCGCCCGGCGGCGGGCGACAGGTGACGTCGGCGGCGGCGGCGTCGATTCTGAGCCGGCACAAGGTCGGTGGCGGTCGGCGAGACGGCAGCGGTCGGATCTGGAACCGGCAGCCTGAGAAGCGTCGGCGACTTCGGACGGATCAAGAAGGGTAACGGGCAAAGCGGCGATCGGGCGGTCGCGGCGGCGTGTCGAATCGACGCGGCGGCGGCGGCAACAAGGACGGAGGCTCGGATAGCAACGCTGAGTGGCGGCGGCGGCGGCGGCGGCGGCGGCGGCGGCGGCGACGGCGTCGTCGGAGCAGCGGAAAACAAGTCAGAGTCTATGCTCTGATACCATGTTATGAATATATTGTGTGTATATTCATGAGGCCCAAAGGGCAATATATATAGTACATAGGGGATATACAGATATGAAATGTGAGGTATATAAGGAAACAAATAATCTATTTTCTATTCTATCCTTCTTTCCTTAACAATATACACGGTAAATTTGGAGTCCATACGATCGTAAGTTAAATAGCGCATGCATGCGTGGCGTGTGCAAGCAAAATTTGTGGCTGGGGAGCCGTAGCATTTGCGTGAAAAAGCATATATTCCCCTCGGACCCCCATTTGTCTTCTTCTCAATCACCTTTAGATGGACACAAGAAAAAAAGCTAGCTAGGTCGACTCTTTTTTTTTCTTTCTTTTGTGATAGCTAGGCATCAGGGCATGGGTGCACCCCTTTTCTTAACTCCCAATGTAGTTCATATTTCGGGAGGCTCAAAACGATGTGTGTATATATATATATATATATATATATATATATATATATATATATATATATATATATATATATATATATATATATATATATATATATATATACAAGAATGCATGCATATATATATATATGGCCGGCACAGGACAATCAGCAATGAGTTAGCAGCTAAATGCATGAAACATCAACTCCGTTACGTTATATGATGTACATTGTGTGTCTAAATGAAATATGCATGGATTATCACGCAAAGGGTCGACCACGACGTATATATATACATGCACCTTGAAAGAAAAGCAAGCATGATTATGCCATGATGGGCTGTAAGAAGGTCCTCTAAAAGTTGGCAATCATGGCAGCAAAATGGCTGCTTTAAGTCATGTGGTTTAACCGTTTAAGTACTAGTCAGTTTAATAAGAAAAAAGATCTAATTTTAAGATCAATCTTAAAGTGACTTATAACCTATTATTTTCATACACTCAGGGATGCCCTTACAAGTCCTTGGTCACATTTGAAACTTTTGGATCACTACACGCACGCACGCACGCACGCTTTTTCTCTTTTCCTTTTCATTCCTCCCCATGGCTTTCAATTCCTTTTAAGCTCTCCCCTTTTTGATATTGAAGTGATGTTAGCACAAGACCCGATCGATCATTGATCGACTGATCTGATGTGCCGGCCGGAGACAGATAAATGTCGATCGATGTGCTTTATAAAAGTCCTTGGCACAGGCCAGCTTGTTGAATGCAACGATCCCGGTTATGTCAGCAGAGGTAGACACACACCAGCACCCTGATTGATATGCAGTCATTTAAGATTCCTGTGTGAGTTGAATCGAATTATATTTTGTTTCCTGTGAAGACCCCTGCAGACTCTCGATATGATCGAGGTCTAGACATATTCTTATTGCAACAACGGTCCAGATCATGTATGTGCACTTACATGCATAAAAATTTCGTTTTTAGCACTTACATACATGCATGTACCATCTTAATTTAATGACCGGTACGATGATCATGGAGAGCATCTTAGTTAGTACGATGACCATGGAGAGCATTTTATACATTCTAGGATATCACCTATAGTAGCATATCATAAATATTTCCATAAATTATATATATCGAGTCCCGCTTATAAGTATCACTTTCATAGACATTCATAAATCCTAAAGCATCAACCAAGGGTAAGTAGGCTCAATCCACCTTTAAATGTGCTTAAATATTTGTGCAATTCACTGTTTGAGAGAGCATGAAATCACCTCCCGCTTATTAATTTACTTCTTTTGCTGTTTAGTGCAATTTGGGTGCTGTTTAGTGCAATTTGGGTGCACTTAACCATCAGCTAAGCCGTCGTGGAAATATGCATAGGAATTTTTTTACATGAATGAGCCCGAACTAACCGAGTCTGAAAATATCACTCTAGCAACTTTTTCTTTTAAATTTGGCTTCTACACATCTGTTTTTCAAAAATAGCCACCTCCGTGGACCTATCACCACACGCGACAGACACCTGCCGAGCTACAGTAGCACTGCCATGCATGATAGACCTATGAAGGAAACTATTTTCGAAAAATTAGACATTCAAATGTTAAAATTTTTTTAAAAAAAACAGCTAGAGTGCTCAATTCTAATTTAGGTACCACTCAGCATGTGGGGCTAGCGATGCAGGAAAGTAGGGGTTCTAGTAAAAAGAGGGAGATGATGTACAGTATGGCAAAGGCAATAGCATTTGCCCATACACATTCTCCTAGCTAGCTCTCCCTTTCCCCCACTGACATGACATGAATGGATGTCCTTGTGCTCCTTTCTCTTATTTTTCTTCTTTATTTTGCTGGCTGGCAGTCCTGCATCAAAGTCCAATTTTGTTCTTGGAGGAGGGGAACTGGACCAACTTTCTTGCACCCTTGCTGCCATGGCGTCATACATCACAATTACCGAGACCACAAAGTGTGTGTGCTCCTGAGGAAAAGGTGGCTAGCTGGTCCCTTTATTTTTTCTATAAAAATGTTAGTATGAATTTGTATGCATACAAGCAATTTTAGACACCAATGAAAAGAGATTGAACGTCCTAAAATAGCCACATACATCGAAAAGGTATGGGTGATTTAGAGAGATATGGCTGTGTCGTTGAAATATCTAAAGATATATATATGGCTATATATGTTGTTGAAATACCTGCTCTATACATATAGAGACAGAGATAGACTCTTTGTTTGATACGGATACGTGTTGTATTTGTATTGTCGGTAGACTCTTGTCCAACACATTATATATATAGGAAAATAGTTTCATACTTCTAGGAGTACGTACTTCCATTTCTCATACACGGTTTTAATGGTGTTATTATATCTTTTTATCTATTTGAGCATACTTTAAAAATCGATGTGGCTATCTTTCACCTCAGAAGTATAGAATATCATTTTAAGTTACAAATTTTGCTCTCTAGAGTGCCATTTATAAAAGAATGGAGGGAGTAGCTATTTTAAGACTCAGTAACCAATAAGTCGCACGATAAAATCTTTAAAATCCATCGATTAGCCTACCTAGCTTACAGCTAGTGGGAATTGAATGAAGATTTGGAAACTTGAAGGATGTTGTTTTATGTTGGTTCTCCATATATATTTGGAAACTTATCAATGTTTTAAGAATTTGAATTCCTTAAAACTCCATGTTCTTAACTTTCTGTCACCAGGTATATATATTGGAATTCTCCAACCGCGCATATCACATATATGGCCCGTTTTCAATTTAACCCTTTTCTACTTCCATTCAGTTGCAGCATGATTTGACATTTACATCAACCTGTCATGTGGATAAATACAAGTTACGTTATAGATGCCAAGATAAATAATTGGCACTACTTTGGAAGTTTTCTTAGCCCGTTTTCTTTTCTGGAGAACAATTTGTGCCATAAGTAGTACGGACTGATCGATGCGGCGTACGTACACCTGCCCGATCGAAGGAGAGAAAGACTCTCTCTCTCTTTGGGGGCATATGTTGGAGGTTATGATGATTCACCTGTAAGTGGCAGGCAGAGAAAGAGAGAGACTTTTCTCGGTCGATGCCTTATGGGAACCAAGTGCACACCATGTGAAGGTCTAGGATACGGGATATGTTTACCACGAATAATTGACTAACGCGAATTAAGTGTATGGAACTTGTACTTGAGATGATTGTTTGATTCTAAGATTTAGGTTTTTGTTCTACCACATTGTCTCATTCCATGGTTATGAGAGAGAGAACTTGGGAGAGGAAACCGTAGTGCTATGCTGCACCTTGTAATCATTTATGAGCATGTAAATTTTATCATTTACTAGAAAGGTTTGTCTTAATTATGTTCTTGTTTGCATTCTTTCTTGGTCTTGCTTGTTCATGAGCTAGATTCATGATTTTGTGTTCGTGGGAGTTCTAGTCCGAACTCTTACTTAAATTACCTTGCTAGGACATGTAAGAATAGATCTGAAAGACTTCATGTCTTAGATCTTTATGAGCAAAAAGTAATTTGCGTTTTAGAGTTTTTTGTGTTCTTGTGACCTAGATTCGATTCTCTTCATTTCAATGAATTCGAGGCCAAGAATCTTGTGACTCTTGATTGGTTTATATTTCTATTACCTTGAACAAATCTCATGCAGAATTTAGAAGTGTTGGATGTAAATTGAGTAAGTTCTTGATATTTGAGTTTTGTCTCAAGAGGATTTTGAGTCTGGGAACAAATGACCGATCAGACTGGCCCTGGACCTAAGGTCTGATGGCCCCAACAGTCACACCATCGTTAGCCCTACAATCAGACCGATCATGGTGGTCATAACGGCCCTTCAATGGCGGTCTAATTAACCGGCTTTGTACTGTAGGCTACTGATTTTACTGGCTTAGGTCCATAGCCTTATTTTGTAAAGCATAGTTGGTACCCACAATATGAACTTGGTGACCCTTTATAGTCACTTGAATAAAGGTTTTTAATACCATTGAAGAAAAAGTTTGAATAATCGTTTAGCCCCTCTGATTGTTAGCATTGGTCCTACACAAAGTTAACCAAAATATAAAAAGAGAAAAGCGATGAAGCCTTATGAGGCTTATGGGCATCTCCATTTATCAAACTCAATAGTATAGTATTCCATTGGTGGGGAGATTCTAAAAGATCAAAGACTGTGTGACCTTTTCTTCCCCCCTTGGAAGTAGCATCAAGATCCCTTTTAGTACCACCATGATGGCCTCATCCTCCTCCTGCAACCTCAGTGATCATCTCTTGCAAGATGACCTCCCATGGCCTTCCCTGCCATTTGTTCCAACTCTTCATCACACCATTGGAGCCAGCCACCAATGGAGCCAACCCCTAATGCTGTAAGCGCCTGCACAACTTCTGCTTATGTTTAGTTTCTTGGGGCCAAAATTGGACCAACAAGCAAGTTTAATTGATCTCTGCTCTTTGCATTTTTAAGTTTTGTCTCTTTTAAAAGGAAAGTTGAGCCATGGCATTGAGTTTGTATACATGCATATGTTCCTAGGATTTGGATTTTTCTTCTGCGTGCTTGTTTGCTACCTCCTTGTTGTCTCTGCGCTCGCATCAGATCCTAGGGAATTGTAGCACAAGAAAATGACAACTTTAGAGGGAGGGAGAGAGAGATCGAGGAAGAAACAAATATGTATGGCAACATCGTCGATCTTATTTGTTAGTTTCTGGCTGGCCTCCAAAAGGTTGCTGTGTGCATTTTTCCTTCTGTCATGGACACCAAATCTCGTACCGCACGATAACTGATTGTTTAGTAGATGTTAGATAAATTTGTTAACAAATCAGTATATAAAATCGTGCCTCATTTTTCACTTGCAGCGATCACTTCACTTCAGACGAGCTTGAGGTACTCCTCACAGCACAAGGCCACCATCACAGCCAGTCTACTGCCCCAACCTTTCCTCAGCTCAGCACAGTGCTAATGATGCAAGAGCTAGGGTTCCAATGGAGCAACTGCGCTGTTGCAGATGCCTCCATGACCATGCTCATAGGCCAGCAAGATAGCCACACGATCAAAGCTGGGGAGGAGCTACCGGCGGAATCCCTTAATAGTCCAAGATCATCATGTGGCACAACCATTGCTTACAATGATATCGCCGACGGCGCCGGCCTGCCGCTGGCCGCTCTAGACGGAGCTGTGCTGCCGAGCGTCAACGTCTCGCGGCTGCAGAAGCCATGCCCGGCGGCGCCGCCTCTTCCCGGCGATGCGTTCGAGATCTTAGCTTCGGCAAGGCTTTGCAAGACCCTACTAAGCCAAGCTTCTTCTGTACTCCATAATGGCATGCCTTTGCTAAGAGAGCATGTGCCCTATGGCCCTCCTGATGTTCTTCAAGGACCATCCATTGACAACTACAAGGTCAGTCACAGCAGTAGAGCTCCACCAGGTCTTGCACAGTACTAAATTATGTCCTCACAAAGATAATTGAAGGAGAAGAACGAGGTAGTAAACTGTAGGGCTATATATGGTACGTACTTAGTACACCAACTACAACTAGCTAGCTAGGGACCTTGGGATCGAACGGTATTGCTTGCAACATCCGACACTAGCTAGCTAGGACAATATACTTTAGTATTAACTGTTAAATTTTGATTTAGAGATTTTAAGAACCGTGAAATTCAGAATACTTGAGGCATTTATAATTGTTCATATACAGGAGTAACTTAATTGAGAGTTTTAAAACTCAAGTAGGAACTAGCTAGTTGTTTACTTCAATCTGATCCTAACCGAGAGTTGTCCTATATATTACTGGGGATAAACCTAGGACCATATATATTTTTTCAACCTACCAAGTGCATACTAAAAGTGTGGCATTTCTATTGTTTTCCTCCAGAAAATTTTCCATCTATCTCGCTTCAGTTGGAGTATCTATCTTGCTGTAGAAGCTTAATCATTTATTTTGTAAAGCATGAATGATATATAGTTATAGACCAGACGTGCGTAGTACAGCATGTGGAAGTAGGCAGCACTGAAAAAGTTCCAAGACATTTTCTGTCATGACAGTGACATCAGATTTTGATCTCTTACTCTTTTAATTTCCCCCTTCATCAAGTGATCAAATATATGTTCCCAGATTTTTGATCTCTTACTCTTTTAATCTAACGCATACATACATACATGAACTTGTGTCCGTAGATGGGTGTGGCGCTAGCGAGTGGTGATAACACAGCAGGAGGAGGCCATGGGAGTACTGCCGAGCACAAAGCTGCAGCATGCCAACAAGGAGCACTGCTACTAGTGCAGTCGTCGTCTTCGTCAAAGAAGCGTCGGCTCGAGTCGCGCTCCTCCACCATCGTCCCTTCTTTCAAGGTATATATCATCTCTCTCTCTCTTTCCTCTATACTCATTATTGCATTTTTTTATTTTTTTGCATGGGTATCATGAATAGATAGGTATATCATCTTTCTCTCATCAGTTGTGTTTCTGTACTCCCAAAAGAATGTCTTGTTTTGTCACATCTATCGACAGTACATGTATATGCTATAGAACATCTCTCTCTCTCTCTCTCTCTCTCTCTCTGGGTGGGTGCGTGTAGATCAGCTGTTTCTCTGCTAGTTATTAACACCTGCTGTGTTGTCCTTCAATTAGGTAAGGAAAGAGAAATTAGGGGATAGAATCGCTGCTCTTCAGCAACTGGTCTCACCCTTTGGCAAGGTACGTAACAGGCTTACGAACAAAGATTTATCGGGTTTTCTTATCATCATCATTATGCTCTTATTGGTAATGCATGTTTTGTAAAAGTAAGACGAATTGTTTAGACGTTAATTTGCTGCTTGGCAATTAATGTGTCTTCAGGTTTTGATATTGATCTGATGGACGAAAATTTGACTTACCCCTAACAAAAAAAAAATCAAGCATGACCTGCTGTATAGAGAACATGCATCAAGATTCGTATGCATGCACGCTTCAATCCAAAGTATAGTATGTGCATACAAACGTTAAAGTGAAACATGTCATGCCGCCTCCATCATTTTATGTTTTAGTCTTTTTTGAACTTAGTTTGTAATAACAAGCAGCAATCATTTGAACATCTAATATAATTAAGCAGTTGCTCTTGCTGCAATCAATTATAATTCTTGCCTCTTTTCCTGACACGTATATATTTCTACATCTGCTGAGATGCAGACTGATACCGCATCAGTACTCATGGAAGCCATTGGTTATATCAAATTTCTTCAAGACCAAGTTGAGGTAACACCAACTATTCTTAGTTTAGTAATGTGTTTGACTAATTAAAACTTATAGGCTCTCTTGCTAGTTAAGAATGTCAAGCTTGCCGCAGGCTTTTCAATTCCATTAATCCCTACACATAAACAATATGCATTTCTATGTGCGCATTGTAGATCGATCAATGATGCTAAATTTTTATACATATGTATAGTAATTAACCAGGTGCTGTCCCAGGCGATCACAGGTGTGCTCATTTCGGTTTAAATTTATGTTTTTTTTGGCTTTTTTACTGTTTGAGGTTTTTTGCACTGTAACTGCTAGTAACTTTTTCAGCGTAATTAAATTTAAAAATAAAAAAACATATTATCATATCACGGACAATGCAAAGAAATACGGGGAAAGAAAAGGAAAAGCAAAAAAGTCAAAAAAGCTAAAAAAAACCAGTAAAAGACAAAATTAAGAAACTAAAAGCTAAGGCCCCTACCTGTATATATATACTGCCTGTCTTTTCAGGAAATACTCTATAACATATATATTGCGAAGAGATTCAGCCTGACCATCGTTTACTTACCCCTGCAGACTTTAAGCGGTCCGTATATGAGATCAACCAAAAATAAGAAAGCCAGGACAACACAACAACGGGTATATGCATGCATTAATTTCTATGAACATGATTGTTTCTCTCTATCTACAGAAAACTCTGTTGTTAACTTTTTATATATGCATGATTATTTCTTTGTTGGTTGTGTTAGGGGTCGTCAGCAAATGCTGGAGAGAATAAAGAGGGAGGTGCCAATAATAAGCTTGATCTTCGCAGTAGAGGACTCTGCTTGGTGCCTCTGTCGTGCACCTCATACGTCACCAATGAGAATGGAGTTTGGGCCCCTCCACCTAACTTTAGGGGAAACTAATGTCAGCTAGCTAGCTACTACAAATTGAACCGTAGATTGGTTCTGTAGCGGATAGTTTTTGATCTTAGTTGTGCGAACGAATCGAAAGACGATAAACCATTTCGAAAATATTGTCCCGATAAACTTATTTGAAAAGGCAACGGAGGATGGTCCTGTTTGTTTGTTCGAGAGAAGTCAATGAGGACTTAAAAGTATACTACTCAGAACTAGTCATTAATTAATTGCACATCTCCAGAGAAAATAGTATGTTGTTATGTTAGTCTCTCTGTCTGGCACGAATGTCGATTGATTGGGTCTCCGCTTAGTAAGCAAATAGATCCTACTGTATACAATACTACTCTCCACAGCAGTCAGACGCTGGAGTATTATCAGAGGAGGCTAGAGATCCCCATGAAGTCATCAGAAACAAGGTGGGAGTATCAAGCCTGGACTTGTACAACCTTGTCATTTCGCAATCTCTCTTTAAGATATGTGAAATCCGGATCATACATCTTGCTTGTGGCAGCAAAACACAACCTTGTAGCGCGCGTTTCTATCTGAATATTGCAACACACTCGAGTTCACAATGAACATTGCAAAATTATGCGCCATACAGGCATGGTAGGTAAACATTTTATGTCTAAATCACGTGGCAGAAAACGTCACAAAGACAACGATACTCCTTGTAACAACAAGATTGAGGTGAATTCAAACGTACAGGAAAATTAGTTGTATCCATTACATCCACTGCTGTGTGCTGTACTGCAAGTCTGCAATGCAATAGGCTAACAACATGCTTTCGCTCAGGAATATCAGCAGCTGGAGCCTCCACATGCTTTACCCTATTTACATCACGTAACACATCATGAAGTAGATCCTTTGCTGCCTGTAGTCATGAAAGATTCACCACACCCACACTCCCCTTTGGAATTTGGATTTATGAACACAAACTCAGACCTACAAGAGAAGCCACCATTACTAACTGAAAAGAGGTCAATGGACGGGGAAAAATATTCTGTACAAAACTAGCTAGAAACCATACTTTAGTGGATCGTCAACATAATCCATCTTGGTGCCGATCACATGCATCAGAGCTTTCGGGTCAATTAGCACTTTAACTCCTTTCTCTCCAACAAGCTCATCAAACTTCCCTTTTTCATCTGAATAAGCAGATATTCTTCTTTAGCAAACAGAAGTACCAAAAGAAACCAGTGGTAGAACAAGTGACAGACAGTTAAATCTTCATAATACAATGTGCGAAGGCGGCGATGCTTCAGTTCCCCGTAAAGCAAAGATATCCATTTGTGATTTGGGAAATTTAGTTCGATACATTGAGATATTTACATAGGGATAAAAAAAATTATAAAGGAACTGTGCAATGCTGGGTACACGTCATCAATTTCTACAAACATTTGGCCAATAGCAGGGAATAAAATTCGAACCGGTCTAACATTTTTGGATGAATTTGAATTTCAAGAATAAAAGGTACGAAACCATAGTCTAAACGCATCCATGGTGCTTGGTGGTAAGTCATCGGACATATGTATCGGGGGTACGGTTCTGCTGAATTATTTGTTTCTCGTATTCAAATTCAAAGGTCGAATAGTACTAGTTACCATATGCAGTAAACAAAGAAGCAGATGGTGTGGTGACAAGGCAAGAAGCGCGGAATGTGCTGGCCTGTGTTTGAGTCCCTATTACAGCACTGTTTTTTCCCCCGAAAAATTAGAAATTTAATACAAAATTTTGTTTGAAAATTTCTGAAAACAAGATATTTCAGAAATCTCGGAAGGGTCCAATTTTTTTTTCAAAATGAGATAATTTTCCCTGGCCAATAGTAATGTTACGCTTGGAAGCCAGACCTTTGTTCACAGGGGCAAGGCTTTTTATGACATTGACCAATGTTTGATGCAATAGTGCAAAAACATCAAATGGGCAACTACTCCTAATTGGTTAAGTCGTTGAACAGAGTACTAAGAATACTAAACATGGCATACATGGTGAACATCACGACCTAAACATCAACCAGAAGCTGAGAATACTAAACATCATGGCCTCAATATGAACCATTCCACAAAAATAGCCTTTTAGCAACAATATATATGGCGTGGAATTGGGAATATTAGATGCTGGGCCAGCTGGAGGGTAGTGTTAAGTAACACAATAGCAATCGCACAATGTAAACTGCCGAATATGAATATGGTAAATTTCCGCCCTCTGAAAACCAGTATCCGTGTTGTTAACTGGTAGTTGAGATTATGTAGCCAATTTAATTATTTGGTTGCTACCTATGTCACTGTAACATTGCAGAGTTTGCTGAATAAAAATTCAAGTTGCAGAACATGGTAGTTGAGATTATGTAGCCAATTTAATTATTTGGTTGCTACCTATGTCACTGTAGCATTGCAGAGTTTGCTGAATAAAAATTCAAGTTGCAGAACATGTTAGCTTAGATCATGTACAGGAACAGTTTAACATGAAACAAATGTGCTGCCTGAGTTAACGCGAACAAGAAAAAGTCATACCGGCATAATTGAGTGTGTAAGACAGGCCATTGCAACCACGTGCTTTGACGCCAAGCCGTAGGTAGGGTCTCTGCCTGAGGCTGAGGAGCTGGTGTATTCTAGACGCGGCAGCATCCGTCAAGGTGAGAGCCTGCTTACGAACATCAGGGCCTGCCTTCTGTGCCGCCCTTAATACAGACGACGACATGTCTTGCTCAGCAGGTAGAAGTTGTAGCAACGAGAAGGCGCACTGCAGGGTTCAAAGAAAGAAAAAGATGAGAAACTGATTGCACAGGGCAGAATGAATGGAAGCCAGTATAATAGCAAGCTTGACATGCCATCTGCGGGTCAGATAAATTCAGAGCAAGGCGAATTGCAGCCTAAGCTTAGAGATGGTGAAGCAATTTATGCAGAGCATAGCATCAATAGGACAGGCCATCCAACTCCTTGTGTTTTGTTTGTGTAGGTGGCCTAAGATCCCTTAATTTCTTTCCTTCCCGGGCGGGCGGGCAAGAGAGGAGGGTTGATGTAGAGTAATTGGGTACGTTTGGAACAGGAGAATCAGGGCAGAGCATCATTCATTCATGGATCGCTTAATTAGTACTAAAACTATGTCTTTTGTGAAACCAATACTAAAAAATATGTATTGAAGAGTAACATCATTCCAATGGAAAGGAAGGAGGACGTATTTGCGATCATCGTTCCGTTCAGTTCAATTTAGGTCGAATCGAAACCGAAACCGAAACAAGAATTTGATTTGCTCACCTAAAGATTTGCCCACCGGCCTGGAACTCCTGCCCCTCCTCCTCTGAATTCTGAGATGAGAGAGATCTCCTCCCTGTGCCGCCGCCGCCGCCTGAGTGCGATGCAGACTCTAGCCGATTGGATTGGATTGGATTGGATTCTCTCTCGCTCGCTCGCGCTGTCAGCCGCGTTCCTCTTCCCGAGATGTTGGGAGGAAGAAGATGAGGTGGAAGATAGAAGAAACGTCTGGAAAAGCCTCGGTAGACCTATGGGCCACCTATGGGCGATAGCTAGCTCAGGCCCAATTTTTACGGCCCATCAATCTTCCTCCCCCTTGTTCCCTGCCACCACTTGTCCAATGAAAAAAAAAAGATGGTACATCCCTCCGGCCAATCCAATACTAACATTTGGTCAGTTTCTTCTAGGTTACTGTTGATAGACTTTGGCTATGATTGATAAATAGTAATAGTTAATAGAAAAGTTATGAGAGAGAGTATGTAGTAAGAGAAATTCACGTGTGATTTTGACCGATATAGATGATGTCACTACAGTGTGTACTACAATCGACTTGTAAACTCCATCTTAAAAAAACGCTCCGTTTGAAAACTAGTTACTATAGAAAATCACTTTACTATGAAAAAGCCAAAAGCTGAAGCTAAAAAGAAGAGACCCAGTTTCTTCCTCGCAATTGAATTTCCAACCAGCAAGCTAGAGGATACGCGATTACGGTAACCAATTCATGATGCCACAAAGAAACCAGCAACCGCGTTTGAGAGCGGTTGGGTGAGTGTGGCAGTGGCTACCTCGCCCGCCTGGCTTCGAGCTTGAAGCGACGTACTTTCGGGAGGCACTATTTATATGAACAGTGTCGAACATTGTGGTGTATTCAGTGATCAAAATATTGTGCCAATTAAGCGGAATAGCTGAACAGTGTCGAACATTGTGGTGTATTCATTATGGATCGCTTGAACTAAGAGGAATAGATTCGATTCGATTCATTCATTCAAGCAGGGGGGCAGTTACAAATCAATAATGTGCCTGCCTGCGCTAGCTGCACGTTCCCATGCCAGAAAACCAGCATGGCAAATTAAGGCAACAATTCAAGCAAGTACTTGCAATAATCAAAAACAATCAATGGCTGATCGCCCTCTTCTTATCTTAGGAGCAAACTACTAGGACACAACAAGCTCAATCTTTAGCTGCTGGTGCTGGTAGTCCACCATTTTCGATGAGGAGGCGTCAGTTCAGTTCTTGAGCTGCGGAAGCAGCAGGCCCCTGGCGTTCATCTGCTTGTGCCAGTTCTCCGGCCTCACCTTCCCGCCGCTGCACTCCTCCAACAGATCGCCTGCGCCCGTCGTGTCCACCGCGCTGCTCTCCCCGGTGGCCTCGACTTGAACAACCTGCACACAATCATGTTATTTCGCTCAGTCTTTTCTTCAGGTTGAAACAGCGTTGTTTGGCCTGCTTGCCATGCTTTGCTATGCATCCCTTTGAAGCAAGGGTCACCACGTTCAGCTTGCAAAGAAAGCAAAGTGCCTCCTCCTCCTCCTCCGTTATCAGATGGCAACTACACATGCACAAGATGAACATCGGACACACATCATAAATTTGCATCTCAGATATGACAATATTCCAATCAGAGGACAGCCGTTGACAGTTTGGCACTCAGAAAGTGGATATATTGATATGTGATAGTGGAGAGAATCACCCTACGAGCTCTCTAGCTTCATCCTCATTGGCGAAGCAAAGGTCAAAAAATATAACCAAAGAAACTAAATCAGATTGTATTACGAAATTGACCTCAAATGAGCAATGAGTTTCGTAAAGCCGCAGTCAGACCTCAAAACTGTTAATTGCTTCACTTCTATGTTTATGAATATTTAAATAAAATATTATTTTGTCCCTTGAATAAATATCTTTCGTATTGATCAACAATTATGTGACCTGTTCGTGAAACTCTTTATTTATATTTTTGATGTTATTCTAAATTATCCTTGATCTTATATCATTATGTGGGACGATTATGATTTATAGATCAGCACATATATTGATTGATGGTCATGTCTCACGGATCATGAATATGAGAAATCAAATCAATAATTTGGACACGTGTTAGAGAACATGATGTTGGATTGACCTATCATGAGATACTACGAGAATTGTTATATTCTGAAGTGTCATCAGTTGGTCTCATACATAATGTATGTAGGATCCTTAGATCTGAGGTCGTCATTGCTTCCTACATGTGTAATAGTTTGCTTAGGGGTTACTAAACACTACTCCATAACTGGGTGGTAATAAAGGTAGCTTTCGGGTTTGCTATGAAATATGTGGAGGAATATGAGCGATCAAGATGGAATTTGCCCCTCGTATATAACAGGAGATATATCTCTGGGCTCCTCGGTGTGGTTGGATTAAGAAAGTGCATGGCCATGCCAAATGTGGTTGAAGAGTCAATCACAACTGAGTAATCCACTACAGGTTCGAGTGAAGTATCGAGCTATCATACGATGGCACGTTTCTCGCCTTGAGTTCGATCTGGTATCATGAGGTAAAGGGATCGGTACATAAGCAATATATAGGTTCGTCCGATATGATCTTTATGTGTGTTTGGGAGTCGTTATGTCATGCTAGGGACCGCTACTGACTTATGGGCCGGAAAGGAGTTTTCGGCCCATAGCCAAATACACATGAACCTACAGGGTTATACATTTAATGGACTGGAACGATAAGGGGTCGGATGATAGTTTTCGAGTGGAATTCGATCTCTGCTCGTATCGGATATAGATCCGATTGGAGGCTATATAAGGAGAGGTACGGGGGCTGAGAGATGGATCCCGAAAACATACCCGTCGAAACCCTAGCCGTCACCTCTCATATCCCCTGCCGTGCACGTTGGTGCTAGCATATCAACGCACGGTGCTCCATCCCTAGACGTGTCAACTTTGGTAGAGACGCTACTGTGACTGCAGCGCTAATCAGAACGATCACGAGGAGGAGACGTTTGGACAGAGGATGTTCGATTACTACCGCTACACCGACGCGCTCTTCGTTGAATCGGCTGCTTCAACCCTACTTCCGCTGCACTACGCGTTTAGTGGTAATGACCCATGATCTCTTACTCACATGGCTTCCTGGTTTACGCGGTAGAAAAATTTTAATCTGCGCTAGTGTATCCCACCCGTATCCTCTTGCAGATCTCACGAAAGTAGCGGAGGAGGAGCTCAAAGCTTCAAACTCCTCGTAGAACATATGCTCCCGCTAGCGGCACCGATCGAACGGCCACGGGGGCACGCGTAGCGGGGGCAAAAGGCAAAACGGCACGGGGAGCTGCGGTGCCTGTGTCTAGGGCAGCCGCGCCGCTAGTCCCGCACCCATGACTGCATATGGCTCACCAGCACCGTCGCAATTGGTGTGGGGGAGAGGAGACCAGGAGAGGAGGGCGATCCATAGGGGAGACTAATGTCAGCTAGCTAGCTACTACAAATTGAACCGTAGGTTGGTTCTTTTCGGCTGTAGCAGATAGTTTTTGATCTTAGTTGTGCGAACGAATCGAAAGACGATAAACCATTTCGAAAATACTGTCCCGATAAACTTCTTTGAAAAGGCAGCGGAGGATGGTCCCGTTTGTTTGTTCGGGAGAAGTCAAGGACTTAAAGTATACTACTCAGAACTAGTCATTAATTAATTGCACATCTCCAGAGAAAATAGTATGTTCTTATGTTAGTCTCTCTGTCTGGCACGAATGTTGATTGATTGGGTCTCCGCTTAGTAAGCAAATAGATCCTACTGTATACAATACTACTCTCCACAGCAGTCAGACGCTGGAGTATTATCAGAGGAGGCTAGAGATCCCCATGAAGTCATCAGAAACAAGGTGGGAGTATCAAGCCTGGACTTTACGTACAGATTATGGAGAGATAGATACCCATTTACGATTTTAGCTGGTACAGATATTATACTTTTAACGTATAGATCGTTTAACTTGTAGACCCGTCTTAAAAAATACTCCGTTTAAAAGTTAGATACTGTAACAAAAGTCAAAAGCCGTCAGCTTTCGGATGAAAAGAACAGACCACTGTCTCGTGGGTGGACGGCCAGCCATTACTTTTACCAAGGCCCGGCGCAGCATCAATTATTGCTGAATAAGCCGCCGGAACAAAGCAACTGGAATCATATCCTGCACGGATCGGATATGTGAACATGATGCATTCTCCATCCATATACCGATCCGGGAATCGTTATCAACCAACTGTATGAAAAATTGATACCACATCCGGTCCTGGCGTCAATCACAAGCAGAATATTAAGCCTGATGGACTAAACTAAACAGCTTCTCAATCCCAAACGAGAACTGTCTACACCTGAAAATCTCCATTATACTACATGTTTATGCTTGACACAGATCATTTCTAGCACAGCTAATGCACAAATATGTCCACGGCAGGAGGAACATCATGTATATCACAAAAGCAAGCACAGGTTCATACATCGATAGCTCACACTTCGTCGTCCAATGATCCATTACAAATTATAATAAAACTGTTCAAACAAAACAGAAACAGCACTCACGCCGGCACCACAGAGGCGCCCCTTATTCCAGAAAACTCGGTACTTAGCTCATTAAGACAGCTTAACTTGGACCAACAGATCCACAACATTGTTCCTGCCATCAGTAGAAACCTCAAGTTAAGCCCAACTTGGAAGAGAATACCTAGCTCTTTTGGTTTGGGTTTCAAAAAAAGGATTATATTGCCCTTTTGGATAGTAATTGGTACTCCTAAATTTCAACGGTCACGGTATTCGAAATAGTTGGTGCATAGCATCTAAGATGAAGTTAGCCAACACATGAGGTCAGATTTTGCAACATCTTAGCTATTATGCAGCTCTTTCATTTTTGAACTGATCTCTCGTTTTGCATGAGAAGAAAAACTAGCAATCGAACTGCTGAGTTATCAATAAAAATGCCACTGTTCTTCTAGGCTATGATTAACATTTTTTTTGAATTATGAGTGAGATGATTCGTACATGAAATCCAACTGAGGCAATATATATGAAATAAATATGCAGCCCAAGATCTAGAGAACTTACACCAGGGAACAATCTTCCAGCGCTGGTTGTCGCCCTCACACCACTCCCACAGCACTAGGGTGGTTCCATCACGCACACCACCATGGTCCTTGTCTCCATGGAGCGCATCAAAGTTCAGGTAGATGTTGTTCACCATCCTAATGCAGCGGAAGCCATTCCCGACATCCCTGCTCTCAGTCCACAGGACGGACTCATCCATGAAGTCTGGATTGTAGATGGCCAGACGAACCTATGACAAAATCCATTAAAACAGCATGAATAATAAGGATCCAAGAACCAAACCAGCAGGATCACAATATTGGAACTTTGCCGCAGTGGTGAGTATAATGATTAATGGCATGACCATGCCACAACACATGGCAATCACCGAATTATTTTAGAACTAGTGTCACACGACACACATGGACACCGTAGAAGTAGTGTCATGCACATGGATGCCAATGTCAAAACACCATCGCATATCCAAATTGTTGACGAAATAAGGTACACTGAAAAAATGTTACAACATTTGCTAAACATGACAATGACCAAGCAAATATTATTCCAAAGGAGGAGACGTATCATTCATGTGAGTCTAGGTTTGTATTGTTTCAGACAAAAAAAATACTACAATCCTAGTAACAATTTAGGCAAATTGTAATCCTTCAGCATTGAAATATGATGCACAATTTTGAAGAACGGTGGGTCTCAAGTTGTTAATGTAATGTGAGATCCATCCATATTCGACGCTTGCACAGTTGTAGTAGCATTGGCGATACATTGGGATGACAAAAGTAGGACGAATGAAGTGAAGAGCATGCATGAATTGAGCTGAAGGAACTTACAGGGTGGGATTGGCCGAGGGAGTGCTTGAGAGCCTCCCCGGTGGCCTTGTTGACGAGAGCGATGGCAGGGTAGCCTTCCTCATCCTTCACTCTTGTGCTGTACTTCATTTCCTTTATCCAGTGCTGCGCAACATTACATACAAATTAATCACATGGTCAGGAAGATGATGACAAGAAGGGGGGCAAAAGACAGAGACTTGAACCAGTGTGAAAAAGGATCATTTTTTTTGGTTCCCCGGAAAGAAAAGGACAAGGGAGGATAACATCTAAGAAGACGTCAAATTTGCGAAAGTTTCAGTCTTGCAGATCCCAAGATGGAGATTGGGACCAGGACATGTAAGCATCAACATCTAGAACAAGGGGGAAAAAGAAAAGGAGCGATCGGTCTTGGTGTATGTACCTGTGCGTCGTCGTCGCGATGGGTGCGCACGAGGATGGGTTTGCCATCGCGGACGGCGAGGCTGTAGTTGTCCTCCCCGGCCTTGCAGAAGATCCTGAAGGTCTGCTGCCTGACCGGCGGCGCCACCCCGCCGCCTCCGCCACCGTGGTGCGGGCGGCTCTCGTGGCCGTAGTCGGATCCGGCGCCCCCGTAGTGCGGGCGCGGCCTGTCATCGCCGACCTCGTGGGAGACGTGGGCGACGTTGCCGTATCCGCCACCCCCGTAGCCCCCGGCGCCGTAGGCCGGCGGGGGGGCGTAGTCGTCGTCGCGGCCGTAGGCGGGGAGGCGGGTGGCGGCCGTAGGAATCACCGGGGCAGGGGCGTGGCCGTAGGCCGGAGGGGAGCGTAGTCGTCGTCGCGGCCGTAGGCGGGGAGGCGGGTGGCGGCCGTAGGAATCACCGGGGCAGGGGCCTGGCCGTAGGTGGGAGGAGACGGGCGGGCGTATGGGTCGGCGTCGTCGGGGCGCGGCCGTAGGGGAGGGGCGCTTGTCCATAGCCGTAGGGGCCGGCGTCCTGGCCGCCGTAGGAGGGGCGGCGGCGGTCGTCGGCGTCGTCGTCGTCACGGCGGTGGTGGTGGTGGGGGAACTCCATGATTGGTGGGTGGGGATCAATCAAACGAACCTTGATCTGATCTGAACCGAGGCCGCCCAAGATTTATATATACTCCCTCTCCTCCCAAATTTAACTAGTTTTGGATAACCACACCGTCTCTAACTAATATTTTGACCATTAATTTATATAAAAACACTATTTTAAATAAAAACTATACACTAGAAAAACATATTTCACGATGATCCAGTGATACTATTTCTATGTTATCAATCTTATTAATTCTTTATATATTAATAGTTGAATATAAAAACATTTGGTCGGCGCATCTTTTACTAATGAAATTTAAAAAATTAAAATTAGACAAACAAGCTAGCCATACAAAGAGAATGCAGAAAAAAAACAAAAAACTAAAAAATCAGAAAATAACGAAAATTAAAAAATTAAATTTCAGAAACCAAAAGCTAAATTGCAAACGAGCGGGACCTTAAAATCCATCCGACGAACGTGAAGAACTCAGCGACGGATCCAATGGCCTGTATTGCGTTGATGACATGGTGTGTTGGGATAGTAGCCCGATGGATATCAAGCATGTAATCAAAGCCACTTTTAGCAATGTTTCATACTATATTTATAAAAATAGCAGTATACAGGACGTATTGATAAAAATATCATTTTTGCCTCCACAGGCCGAGCGGCAACACCCGCGAGGCGACGCGTGGTGGTAGCGCCTGCCGCCCTCTCATTGGACGGCAGGCTTGCCTGTCGTTCAGGGAGGAGGCGACAGGTAATTAGGCCAGCTAATTAGTCGGCCTAATTACTGCCCTATTTTTTTGTTTAATATTTATTTGAATTTTTAAATATATCAAATCAGCTCCAAAAATTATGAAACTTTATGTATAGCCTTCTGACACAACGTACCTCGCAGTGTCATTTTTGGGTAATTTTAACCATTGCGAATGTTGCTCAAAAATTCATAAAATTTTAATAATTTTATGAGTATTTAGATATAGCAAACGAGCTCCAAAAATTATGAAATTTTATGTGAAGCCTTCCGATACAGTAATAGTTATTGTGTATTTTTTTGAGAATTTTATGAGCTCTGAATTTACCATGTTTATTCACATTAACGTAATTATGAATTTAACGATCCTCACGTATGTTATGAAGTGCCATGTGTCGGCCAATCGTGGTATATTATTTGCTGCTATTTGGTTTGCATAATTATCACGCTCTCTGTATGTGCCCCTCTCACGCGCTCTCTCGTTACTAATGTTATTCGGACATGTGTTGGCTTGACATAACGGTCCCTCTCGCCCGCTCCCTCATGGGCATAAATGTTATTGTAGCCATGTCGCCCCATCTCGCCCGCTCCATCGTGCGCACATATGTCACTTTTACCGTGGTATTCGCTGACGCCTGTGGTGGTGCACGTTGACAACGCGTCCGTAATTTCCGATGGGAATGCACTAGATTTTCTTTTCGCCTGCTTCAAATATAGAGCTCTCGCAATCGCTCATCGCTCATGTAAACTTCGTTTCGCTTTTTGTAGGAAGAACCTTTTGCGTCATACAGTAACATAGCATGACAGACACCAAGGGGCCAGTCGGAGCGGGGTCGCCAAAGAAAGACCTTCCCTAGAAAGGAGGGAGGACTTCATCTGTAACTACCGCTTGAGGCCAAACAGGGGGCTCAGCCAGTATGGCCAAAATACAGACACAGGGAGGATGCGGTTGTGCAGGTCCTCAATGGCCATTTCGATGGCGGTTGATGCTTTTTCTGATGCCCACACTCTGGAGTACAATTAACCAGCATTGCGATCCGTGATGACGCAAACGTTGGGTCGATCGTCAACCACCGCTTGCTTTACGTTCGCTAGGAACTAAAGCCAACTGGACGTGTTCTCGCTTTTCACAATGGCAAATGTCACTGGGAGAAGCTGGTCATTTGCGTCGGGCGACACCGCGGTGAGAATGGATACCTTGTAACTCCTTGTGAGAAAAGTGTCATCCATCGTGAGCACAGGACAACAAAACTTAAAGCCCTCAATGGCCTGGACGAAAGCCCAGAATAGTTGGTCCAGTATGAAGTAATTGGGCCCTCCGTCAGCATCTAGACGCTTAAGCTTATTTATGTACGTGCTAGTGTTTGACTCAGCTATCTGGTGAAGTAATCTCGGTGCAAGGTTGTACGTCTCTTCGTACATCTCATACGTGGACTCGATGACCTTGTGCTTGGCTCGTCGGATCTTACTGTAGTTGACTGGATAGCCAACCACATTAGCGACTTCTGACATAAGCATCTTCGGGGAGACAGAAACGTCTGCCGCAACTAAGTGGCAATGATGCTTGCCACATATGCTGAAGTCACGTTCCAATGATGGTGTAGGGGCTCGCTTGGCATGCAAGTGTGGTCGATCATCGTCTTGATTGAGAAGGCGGAGCCAAAAATCTTGACTCGTTGAGCGCTGACCTATGCGAAGCAGCCTTCCACTACGCACTTCATAGCGTAATTGGTTGGGTTGTGCCGGTGCACTCGGTACACACGGTTGATAGACGAGGCATACCATGTAATAGCTTGTTGCACAGCTGTCTTGCTAGGAAAGCGCTGCTCAATTAGGAGGGTGTCAGCTTGAAACCTCCACTAGGACTCTTCTTCATGCGGTAGTATGAGGGAACGTAAATAGCCGCCTCAGTGGCAAACTCTCTTTAGATGCAGCTTCGTAGCTCATGAATATTCATAATGCCGAGTCTCTCGGTCTGGAGCACATTGTATTTGCATGTTGATAGCTCCGACCCATTGGGTCCAGCCCGTACAAGACCATCGTCGTAGAACATTATCAAGTGCTCCATGTCTGCAACTACCTGAAGCCACAACAACCAGATCCGCAGTAAGCGTTACGACAAATATAATTACGTGCGTGTAACTACATATAAATAGTTCATTAATTATTGACAATTTGACTACCAATTCAAAAAATACCAGGCTTTTCGCGAGCGATGCGCGACTGAGATGACTGATGACCAACTATGACATGTTCGTATTTATAACTGAGCGCAAAGCGAACCCGGTGCACTCAACCCGTAAATTAAGTACTCCTTGTCGATGCGCAGCACTTTCGGCGAGGGGGGATGGTATGGCAACACTGACAAATGTGGAGACGAGGGAGCGGACGAGGGTGGATGGCACGGATATAATGACATCAGTGCGGACGAGGCAGCGCGCGATGCGGGACAACACGGGCAGAGTGACATTTGTGCGAAGTACGCAGTGGAAAAGAAAAGATAGCAACAACAGGCCAACATATGCGTGAAGGACAAATGTCACACACTTCAAAGGAGGACTGGATTAATTACGGTAAAATTATCATGAATAAACGTGGTAAATTCGGAGCACATAAAGTTTCCAAACAAATTACACAATAACTATTACTGTATCAAGAAGTTTCACATAAAATTTCGTAATTTTAGAGCTCATTTGCTATATGTAAAAACTCATAAAATTATCAAAATTGTATGAATTTTTTAGCAACATTCGCAAAGGATAAAATTACCCAAAAATTGCACTGTGAGGTACGTTATGTCGGGAGGCTGTACATAAATTTTCTAATTTTTGGAGCTCATTTGATATATTTAAAAATTTAAACAAACACTAAACGAAAAAAGTAAGACAGTAATTAGACTGGCTAATTAGCTGGCATAATTACTTGCCGCCTCCTTCCTGCACGACAGGTAAGCTTGCCGTCTGGCCCCCGCACGACTGGCTATTTGCCGTCCAGTGAGGGGGCGGCAGGTGCCTGCCGACGACAGCGCCACGCGTCGCCCTGCGGACGCTGTCGCCCGGTCTATGAACGGCAAAAATAATATTTTTGTTAATACGTCTTATATATTATTATTTTTATAAATACGATATAAAATAATGCCAAAACTGGTTTTGATTCTCGAATCATGCAGACGATGCGATCATGTACATACGTATGCATCCTATCCTAGCGGGTGTCGTTGTACAGACCGCCGTGAAAAAAAACAATACAAGAATAGTACATCTGCAAGCTAGTGGATTTTGCAAGCGTGGTGATCGATCGATGGATGTGTCGCCTTGCGTTGGTTACACCGTGAGTGTACACGTATGTGCGTGTATGATCGATCCTGCATGAACTGATCCCGTGGCACTAGTACTAGTCTACTACGTTACGTACGTGTTGCCTGTCCCCAATGAACGGACGGTTTTTTTTTACCTTTGGGAGTGTTCTTTTTGCAAAAATGACCCTGTGAACATGATTTTTATGGAAACGACGCCCCCGACAGCAATCCCAACCTGAATATTCTGACGGAACATTCCCCCCGTAAGACCCTCCTAAGGAGGACACGTCGTCTCTCTGCTAATGCAGAAACAGATGTAAGTTTTTTAAGTAACATACATTACTAGGGATATGGTAATTACATTTGAGACTATCCCGACCGTTGTTGGGACACAGACAGCTGTCGACAGCTTATAAGGACCGCATAAGGTACATTCCCCCCTCTATTTATGTACCAAAGTTCGCACTTGCAACTCTCCCGTTTACCCGTAGTCCCCGAATCCGTTGTATGACTACCAGAAGTGGATCGGCTGAGAGATTCGCTCGTACAACCAATGGCGTCTTTATTGCAAGGAGTGGGATGCCGACATAGACCACGAGAGTATGGAGGAACAACACCGTAATGAGAAGCGTGACGATCATATTCGGCGCGAGACGCAAGCCTATTTCGAGATGTGTAGGCGCATGGAGCGCCAGGCTAGTAAGAAGGAGCGCGACAGGAAGCACACTATCGCGCCCCAGGTAGGGAGAGAATGCATGGGTGGAGTTCGCTGCGCACCCTTGTGCGCATAAATGCGAATAGAGGCAACAAATGACAGTGACGAGACACGACACGATGTAAAGTTGATATTATTAGGAAAGATGGAACTCCGCTCGATCGGACGTGCCTCCCGGCAGTGCCAGGCATCTGGCACACTTTCCAACTGCACCGGTGCTTGACACGATTCCCGACCGTCCAAGAGGATCATTTTCATAAAAAATACATATCTACAAGGCTATTTTTGTCAAAAAATAACTCCTACCCTGAGGCAAAAAAATTGGGTGTTGATAAACATCACCGAATATTTTCTTTCTAACTATCGTCTAGATTTGTGACCATTGAATTAGAGATCTAATGGCCATGAATTATTCCCCCACCCCTCCAAAAAAAAATCTTTCCCTCCTCCAAAAAAAGAGATCTTGAATCTTTAATCCAACGGTCTCAAATCTAAATAATTATTGAAAAAACATCCATACATACGATACACCAAAAAAAGTTTCTGAACAGCGAGGGGATCGCTGCTGCTGCGACCGCCACACACTCATCTCTCCACTTAGCGGTGGTGCGCACGACACGTACGTTTTCCCAAAGAGATTACTTATCCAAAAACGTCCTCATCACGACTCCATATGCTATCGCCAGCTACCCCATCAATTATTGCTTCACTTTCTGCCCACACCCTACGAAAAGAAACAAGATTGGCCTACTAATTAGCCCTATATGCAATTGCTATTGGGCTTTAATTAGCCACCTAATTAAAGATGGACAAGCAATCTACGGTCGCAGCAACCAGGCCTTCATTTATATGGAACGTGTACTCACCTGACCTCATATTCGATATTAATAGATTCGGCCCATTACTTGATTACCTAAATAATAGATTCGGCCCATTACTCACTTGATTTATAAGGCTTTGTCTAAGTTTCATGATATTCATAAGGTTTCATAAAACTTAAGGAGATTTCATGCCTAAATTAACTAATTTTTAAGAAGCATGTTCAAAACTCTTTAAAATTTTATAAAACTTTATAAACTAATTTTTAAGAAGTATGTATGTATGTGTTCCTCAAAACAAAACAAACTGATATATCTTAATTAATTCTGACACTAACATCTCTTTCAATGTGTTCAGGCAACAAAACAAAAGACAAGACAGCCCTCCTGCTACTTTGACACTCCGATGCTCGTCTCTTTCTCGGAGAGAACATCCGAGGGCGAAGGAAGGACAGTGATTCAATTCCTTGACCAGCTGGGAAATATAATTACACACAAGCAACAACAGCAAGGGAAAAAAAAGAGTAGGTAGGAAGAAAAAGATTCCTAGCTAGCCGCTCATTTGCTGCCTGGAGCTCTATATGTGAGACTTAACCTAAAAACCCTAAATCAACATGAGCACCTAATAAACATAAATGCAGAAGTCTGAGTGCTATCCGAATCGGAAGTAGAAGCCATAGGGTGAGATAGATGTGCGGTCGTGGATGTCGGCCGGAGTTGGTGGAGAAGACGGCGACGGCGTTCGGCCGATGATTAGATATAATATTTTATCTAATTATCAGTATATATATATCATATACCTACTAAATGTTAGGTATTATATGAAAAAATCGGGTGTTCATATAAACACCCTTGAGATAGGTTGGGTCCGTTCATGATGTGTGTGTATATGCACATACTGATATGCATGGTTATATATATAGACACACGCGCGTACCCTCATGGATGAGTCGGCCTTGAACCTCATGGGCCTGTAGGTGTTGGCAGCGGCGGAGGTGAGGGCGTCGGCGAGGCGGTACTCGTGCATGATCCAGTTGGTCTTGCCGTCCTTAGGCGGGCCCCCCTTGTAGAACACGAGCGCCTTCTTGACGCCAATCATCTCGGTGCCGGCGGAGGAGAGAGTGATGGGCTTATCGGTGCCGGTGGCCTTCCAGTAGCCGGAACCGGCGGTGCGGTTGGGGCGGACACCGTTAGGGTACATGCGGAATCTGATTCTCTTGTAGCCTTCGGAAAACCATTTATTGATTCTATGGTTAGCGTCGATATTGTAAAATTTGACATATGCTCCAACCAGTATGCTCGTACGTAGCATATAAACCGAGGGTATGGTAATTAATGGACTAATAATGGTACAGGAGGAGATCCAACTAGTTAGCGATCCTTGCTTCAAATAAAATAATAAACCAGCTAGCTACTTGTGGTCGGCGTGCACGACGTCGGCGACCTGCTTCTTGACCCTGTACTTGTAGATGTTGGCGAAGTAGAGGAAGACGGCGAAGTTGAGCGTGCTGAGCGCGGCCAGGAACCAGTAGAGATAGTCGAACCTCCCCACGTTGATGTTCTGCGCGAGCCAAGACGGCCGCCCCATCCTCACGTCGCCGGTGACCGCGTCGATGGCGTTGTTGAGAGCCGTCGCCAGGAAGCAGCCGAGGCCGCCGGCGACGGCGGCGTACGCGGATGCCACGCTGCGCATGGCGTCGGGCGCCTCCTGGTAGAGGAACTCGAGGAGGCCGACGATGCAGAAGACCTCGGCGATGCCGATGAGGCAGTACTGGATGAGGAGCCAGTAGGCGCTGAGGCCCGGCATGGGCGTGAGGAAGAGCGCGAGGTAGCCGTGGCGGACGGCGTAGTTCCTGCGGTAGCGCTCGAAGAGGCCGGCCCAGGCGACGGAGAGGACGGAGAAGAAGAGGCCGAGGCCGACGCGCTGGAGCTGGGAGGCGCCGTGGGGGTGGCCGGTGAGGCGGCGGGCGAGCGGCGCGAAGGTGTGGTAGTAGAGGGCGAGGATGAGGAAGATGGCGAGGCAGGGGAAGACGGGCATGCATGCGACGGGGAGGTGGAGCGCGGCGAGGCGGGTGTTGAGGGTGTAGACCTGCTGGACGGAGAGGGTGAGGAACTCGGTGAGGACGACGCTGAGCATGACCGTGCACGCCGGCACGGGCAGCAGGCGCAGGAGGATCTTGACCTCCTCCACCTGCGTCACCGTGCAGAGCCGCCATGGGCTGCGGGTCTCCTTCTCATCATCGCCGACGCCGTCCTCCTCCAGCCGGAGCGCAGCCTTGTCCAGCCACCTGGCATGGCAGCACAGCACAGCGGGCGAGGTCAGTAGCAAGTCATCATCAGTAGTGTACTGACGATGTGACATGCATGCACGAGGACAGCAGGCAGAGTACAGTTAAGTAAGGACAAGTCAATCCTCCTCCACTGCCCTGAGCAGGAGGGATCCCACTCGAGTATTTTGGCACCTGCCACCTGTTTACTTATGGTTTCTTTCTTTCTTTCTAGTTTTTTTTTTTGGCAAAAGAAATCTGATCGTTAGTGCATGCAACATCACCGTCCGTGGAGTTTCTAGTAGCATCTCCACTTAGGTAGTGACATCTCAGCGAGAAAAACTGCTCTCCTTTAGAATGGGTTCGCAAAAATTTTCTCCATATAAAACACCTTAGGTAGGACCCATCAAGCTTGCACCAGTATTTGCTATGCATCCATTTCTCAATTTGTCCAAACTAATACCACTTAGAACATAAGAATGCTCCCTGATTTCTACGGTAATCGATCCATAAGAATGCCAGCAAACAGAAACGACGGTGTACTCGGCTGAATGCTGAACGTCCGTCGAGGGAAGGAAGGAGCTAGTTACCTCAAGTCGTCGGTGTGTTCGATCTTGGCGCTACCCCTGACGGCGGACTTGATTCCGGCGACCTCGTACAGCCCCACGTAGCCGCCGCTGGTGAAGTCCGCCTTCCTCTTCCTGAACGCCGCCACGATCACCTGCGCCACCCTCGTCAGCGGGCTCCCCCCCGCCACGCGGTGCCGGTACAGCGGCGTCCCCACGAAGAAGAGCGCGTTGGAAGTGCCCATGGCCAGCGCCAGCGCGCCGAACGCTGCCGCCCAGCCGTGGTGCATCTGGATGTACACAACCACGGTGAAGGCGGCGACGGCGCCGAGCGTGACGGCCAGGTAGAAGAGGTTGAAGAAGCGGTCGAGGCGGCGCTTGTACCGGGGGCTCCGCTCGTCGAACTGGTCGGCCCCGAACGACGACACGCACGGCCGGATCCCCGCCGCACCGAACGCCGTGACGTAGAGCGCCGTGTAGAGGTAGGACATCTGCCAGGGCTTGGGCGGCTCGCACTGGCCCAGCAGCATGGCGAGCTTGTCGCAGCCGGCCTGGCTGGGCACGAGCGCGGTCATGCTGCCGCAGAGCGTGAGGGCGATGAGGCCGAGCAGGTAGACGGTGGTGAAGATGGCGATGGTCCAGTAGCGTCCGAGGTAGGCGTCGGCGAGGAAGCCGCCGAGGACGGAGGAGGCCTGGGAGATGCCGAGGAAGTTGTTGACGGCGTTGGCGGAGCTGGCGAAGGGCCTGTGCATGACCTTGAACATGAAGATGACCATGTTGACGGAGAGGCCGTAGTAGGCCATGCGCTCGGCCATCTCGTTCCCAAAGATGAAGAGGGCGGCGATCCATCCGCCGGTCTTGGAGAGGTCGGCCTCGGCGATGGGCTCGCCCCTGATGTTCACGGGCGTCGTCCCGACCGCAGAGGCCGGCTCGCAGTCCCCGCCGACGGCGGTAGTGGAGAAGCGTCGCTCGTCGCTCTCCAAAAAGTGCGAGCCGAGCTTCATGCGCTGCAGAGACAGCGGCGAGCAGGTCGTCAGAAGCTCGGGCGACTTGATCTCCTTTGGTGGTGGTTCCATGACGTCGTCACGGATCGATGGAGTCTTCTTGGACCTTGGAGAAAAGAGAGAACCGATCGATGAAGTCTTTTTGAAAACAAGAGGGGAGGCGGCGGCCGGACTCCGGCCAAGAGAGCTGGATCTAATCTGAGGAGCAGCAAGCACTGCACTGCACGGCCCTATTAAATTGGTTGGGGCAACTACTCCTGTCCTGCTCCAATTCAATTCAAGCAGCCGGGCCCGAGGAGGGAGGGAGAGACTACTGACAGAGAGGGTGGTGTGGACTGTGGAGAAGCACTTATTAGCAGTCATGCGCGCGACACCGCACTGCAGTCGATCGATCTGCAGCACCAAAAATATCCGCCATGCTGTCGGTGAATATTACGCGCTACTCGGGCCTGTCCTTTTCCTCCACACTAATGAAAATATTTATATTGACATTCGTATTTGAGAATATCCGTATTCGTATTCGAGACTATTCGATTTATTTTTACAATCCGGTAAAAACCCGAACGAATTTTGTAATTCAAAATTTAAATTTGGACAATTTAAAACCAATAATTATTCCAATAACCGATCAAAAAAACTGGTAAAACCGCTATGGCTACCTAGGAGCCGGAGCAGTACAGTATGCGTGCTTCAACCACCAAAAAAAAATTACCCCGCCAGTCAGTCAATAAGGGTTGTTGGGTTGATCTCAGGCTAACTGCCTGAGATTTTTTAGAAAGACTTAGTCTCCACTCGCGCCTTGATCGGAGGCGGTTACCAACTATTTTTGGTCGCGGTCCCGGTCACCTAGTGTATACAAATAGGTGGGTTTTCGGCAGGGGTAAAACGCGTGAGTTGATTACACCTCTAAGAACCCAAATATTGCCCGATCGTTTTGAGCGCTACGGTGAACGAAGGCCGACGACCCACAGCCGCCGGCCACCTCTACATCGCCGGCCGACCCCTCCACTGCCGCAACTCCTTCACCCTGATGGCTTCTCCGACTTCGGGTATGTACTCATGTTTCCGCTTTTAATGTTTTTCATTAGGTGTTCTTGATTTTGGACTAGGATAATTAACAACAATTGGTATCAGAGCGACCCCTAGTTCTTCTTGAACCCGAAATACCCATACTCGGCTTTGTTCTTTTCGGATCTAAAAATGGATCGGCTTAGCAAAATAGAAGGAGGGGAACAATGGTGATTGAAATTTTTTCGCAAAACCCTAATGGTGAATCCCAAACCCTAAGAAAAATCCCAATCGGCGGCGGCATACACAAAAAAAAAGGACTCGGCGGAGGGACTTACAGTTTTCAGGCATTTTCGGCCACCGGCGTTTTCGCCTCGGGGCATGCCGTCGTCTTTGTCGCTTCGCCGCCTCGCCGCCTTGCGCCATTGTCCGATCACCGCCGTAGCCGTGCATGGCCCCGCCGCCCGCGCCGCCGCCGCCGCCGCCGCCGTCATGCCCCATCTCCGCCGGAGCCACGCTGCCGCCGCCGCCGCCGCGCTGCCACCGCTTTGAAGCGCATGCGCCGCCGCGTGGCGCAGCCTTCTCCACAGTGCCGCCCGCTCGCGCGCGCCGCGCCGCCCACGCCACGCCAGACCAACCACTCCGCCGCTATTCTGGGCCTCGCCGCCGCCGCCGCCGCTGCGCCGAGGACGCGCTGTCTTGCTCCTTGCGGGCGCGCCGCCATCGCCGCCGCCTTGCTCCTTCGCCGCCGCCTCTCAAGCCAGCGTCGCACCGCCGCCGCCTTCCGGTTTTGCGCTGAGGCGGGCGTGAATAACTTAGGGTTAGGGTTTTCGGGGTCTTATCCCCATGAGCGCGCGTCCTCGGCCGTCCGATCAGATCGGACGACCATAATTTTTTGGGCCGAAGTGTTGATGGGCTAGGCGCGCGCATGAGGGTAGCGCGACGTGATTTTGGCCGTCGGATCAAGATCCGACGGCACACGCGCATGAGATATTTTTTCGGCCGTCGGATCTCGATCCGACGGTGGGAGCGCATAAGTGGGTTGCGGGCATGTTTTTGGGCCGCTCTCGGCCGGCCGCCTACGCCCGCGTGTGGTGGGCCGCGCCAGGGAAATGGGCCACCTGCGAAATTTATTTTCCGTGCACAATTTTTTAGCGGGCCGTGAGTTTTATTTTGGCCCAAATTTTCTGTCAGGGTCGTTTTTTGACCCGATTTTTCCCTTTTGAGGCCGTTTTTTCGGCCTAAATTTTCTTTTAGGCCCAATTTTCGGCAGAAATTTATTTTAATTTTCAGTGCATTTATTTTTGTTTTAGTTTATTATTATGCATTGTTTTAATTAATTTTTTCAGAGGCCCAAATTATGATGAATAATTACCTTATTGTTATAAATAATCTCAAATTTAAATTGAACCAACGATATATTTAAATTTGAGAATTTATGCTTAATTTTGGCATTATGTATTCATATGATTATATTCTGACCAACGTTGTTTATAATCATATGTCGCCAATTGGATATTTTAATTTAAATTTTTTTATGATTAAGTTTTGGCATTATGTATGCATATGGTTATATTCTGACCAACGTTGTTGATAATCATATGTCGACATCGAGATATTTAATTTTAAGAATTTATGCTTAATTTTGGCATTATGTATTCATATGATTATATTCTGACCAACGTTGTTTATAATCATATGTTGCCATATAAAATTAAGTTCTTTTATTTTCTTAACGGTGATATGAATTTGAACGTAACTTATGCATGTTATTAATCGACCAACGTAGGGTTAATTACATGCAATATATATATATATATATATATATATATATATTTATGATGATTCTAAAATTTTTGCCCTGTACTTTTGAAATTCAGCACTTAATGCTTCAAACGTTACCGCCACAATTGATAACATTGAGCAGCTCACGGAGAGTATTTTTTCCTCGTGGAGAGAACGAATTTATGTTGTCCTTAGCGTTTTAGACCTTGATTATGCCTTAAGAGTAGACGTTCCCTTTCCCCCCACCGAAGGTGAGGAGAATTTTGCTAAAAAAAATCAAGGGCATGGATCAGCTAAAGGGGGAGAATGCCACTTCTGTAAACAGCTAGGGCATTTTCAGAAAGACTGCGTAGGTTTTCTTAAGTGGCTCGCCAAAAGGGGGATTTCCTTACCGCGAAAACACTAAAAAAGGGGAGCGAAGTCTTAAAGTCGCGGATGGAAAGGAAGCTCAGTTGATTCGCGTCTTCATTCTTCATCTCAATTATATAGTTTTGTTCCTTCCATCAGGAGGAATTTGTTTTCCGTTTCTTTTTTTTTGGACGATGAATGTTTTAATGTATTTTTGGAGACAATAAATGTATTAAATTTAATGGTGATGTTCTTGACAAGAAAAGCTATATATGCTTCTTTTTAATTATTTTCCTGTATCTTTATATTAATGATGAGACTTCTTCGAAATGTGGCACTGTCGTTTAGGCCACATTTCGAGGGGAAGAATGTAGTGTCTCATTAAAGAAGAAATTCTCCACCTTTTAGATTTCTTTGACTCAGACCACTGCACTGATTGCATTAAAGGAAAATAAAACAAATAAAGAAGGAAACTGCTCACAGTACAGGACTCTTAGAATTAATTCACAGTGGATGGTTTTGATTCTTTCATCACATTCACTGATGATATTGATATTTGCGGTCATTTTCCTGTGACATCAGTGGATGGTTTTGATTCTTTCATCACATTCGCTAATGTTTTCTCCCATTATGGTTTTATTTTTCCCCTTTAAAGATCGCTTTGAATCACTCGACAAATTCAAGATATTTAAGGCTGAAGTTGAAAATCAGCACAACCTAAGAATTAAAATTGGAGGATGAACTAAAGTCTATAAGCACTAGTGATGTATGAGACTTAGTAGAAATTCCTGACGGAGTCAAAACAGTAGGCTGTAATGGGTCTACAAAACAAAACATGACTCTAAAGGAAATATCGAAAGATTCAAAGCAAGGCTTGTAGCAAAAGGCTTCTCACAAAGAGAGGGAAGTAACTATAATGACGTCTTTTCTTCCGTCTCAACTAAAGATTCATTCAGAATTGTTATGACACTTGTAGCTCATTATGATTTAGAGCTGCATCAGATGGATGTTAAAACGGCATTCCTTAATGGCGACTTGCAAGAAAATGTTTACATGGCCCAACTGGAAGGTTTTGTCGTGGAAAGCAAGGAGCATATGGGATGTCGACTTAAGAAGCCCATTTATGGCTTAAAACAGGTGTCGAGGCAGTGATATCTCAAATTTGATAAAATCATAAGCAGTTTCGATTTTATGAAAAATAAAGTTGATAACTGCATGTATATTAAGTTCAAGGGGAGTAAATCCACCATCTTAATACTTTATGTGGATGATATCTTATTGGCCAGCAGTGATAAGGATATGCTGTTTGAGACCAAGAGATTTCTTTCATCCAATTTTGATATGAAGAATCTCGGTGATGCCTCTTATGTTCTTGGCATTGAATTCACCGAGATAAGGTCTAAAGGAATATTAGGTTTATCTCAGAATACATACGCTGACGTAGTCTTCAAGAAATACAATATGAATAAGTGCTCTGGCTCGCCTGCTCCTATTGTTAAGGGCGATAAGTTTGGGATATTTCAATGTCCAAGGAACCAATATGAAACTGATCAGATGAAGTCGGTTCCTTATGCTTCAGTTGTCAGAAGCATTATGTATGCTCAAGCATTTACACGCCCTGATTTAGCTTTTGTAACCGGGATGCTTGGCAGATATCAGTCAAATCCAGAACTAGACCACTGGAAAGCCGTTGAGAAAGCTTTGCGTTATATGCAAGCTACTAAGTATTTCATGCTCACATATAAGTTTTCTGATAGCCTTGATGTTATTGGTTATTCAGATTCAGACTTTGTGGGATGTGTTGATACTAAGAAATCTACGTCAGGTTACATCTTCACACTCGCTGGAGGAGCTATTTCGTGGAAAAGCTCCAAACAAACCCTTATGGCATCTTCAACGATGCAAGCTGATTTTGTGCCATGTTATGAGGCTACCGAGTAGGCTGTATGGCTTAAAAATTTTATCACAGGACTTAGAGTGGTAAGACAGCATCTCTAAACCACTCACCTTATACTGCAATAATGAACCTGCAGTCTTTTTTTATGTAAATAACAACAAATCAAGTGGTGCTGCCAAACACATTGACATTAAGTATCATGTTGTGAAAGATAGAATCCATGATCAAACCATAAGTTTCAAGCATATTAGTACTAAGTTGATGCTTGCAGATCCGCTTACTAAAGGCTTATCACCCAGTATTTTTCGTGATCATGTTGCCGGCATGGGTTTATTGGAAAGCCTCTGATTCTGGATAAAAGGACCTGAAAACAAACCAACTCCCATTAAGAATAATGAATAACCATTCTAAGATATAAATAGTACACTATAGGTACTGAGGTTGTATGGTACTTTATCGACTATGCAACACATTACCTTAGTGTGCTGATTTATCAAAAGGATGGGCTTATGATGTTAGCCTTACGATCAAAGGGGAGAATGTTGGGTTGATCTCAGGCTAACTGCCTGAGATTTTTTAGGAAGACTTAGTCTCCACTCGCGCCTTGATCGGAGGCGGTTACCAACTATTTTTGGTCGCGATCCTGGTCACCTAGTGTATACAAATAGGTGGGTTTTCGGCAGGGTAAAACGCGTGAGTTGATTACACCTCTAAGAACCCAAATATTGCCCGATCGTTTTGTGCGTTATGGTGAACGAAGGCCGACGACCCACAGCCGCCGGCCACCTCTACATCGCCGGCCGACCCCTCCACTGCCGCAACTCCTCCTTCACCCTGATGGCTTCTCCGATTTCGGGTATGTACTCATGTTTCCGCTTTTAATGTTTTTCATTAGGTGTTCTTGATTTTGGACTAGGATAATTAACAACAAGGGTGTCCACACTGAGGAGCAGTACAGTATGCGGATGGATGATCTATCGTTTTTTTTTTTTTTGAGATGAAGATCCATGCTCAGTCTGCGGTACTGGCAGCCCAAGCCCACACTGAGGAGCTTCGATCTGTTTGACTCCATTAATGACTAGTAACCGAACAAACAAAGCATCCCATCCCGTCCCGCATGTGAGGCTAGTGGCGACCCACTGACTCACTCGAGAAGCAGAAGCCGCCGCCTCCGACCACCGGAGATGATCAAGAAGATCTTCGGAGCAAACAAGAACAAGGTCCCACCCCCCACCATCCAGGACGCCACCGAACGAGTCAGTAGTCTCTAATCTACTCCTCCACTCTCTTCTCTTGGCTAGCTGCTGCATTTTCAGATTTGCTTTCCCCCTCGAATCGAATCCATCCAATGCTACGCTACGCTGCTCCCCTAGTAGATAAACAAGAGGGGCGAGACGGTGGACGACAAGATCAAGAAGCTGGACGATATTACAAGGAGCAGATCAGCCCCAGGAAGACCCGCCCTGGACCCTCCCAAGAAGCCATCAAGGCCCGCGCCATCAGGCTTCTCAAGCACAAGCGCATGTATTCCCTAACTTTATTCCGGCAGAAAACACATACATCGCAAATAAACTTAGATAACATAGGAAAATTGAGAAAGAGATAGAGTTTTGTGTTCGTGTTTAAGATGAACACGATTTGGACATTAGCTTATAAAAGCAGGGGAGGCTAAGGGCTAATATGTGGCTTTTGAGGAAGTTTTTAGTCTTGTTCTGGTAGGGCTTTTGTCGAGAAGGTTTTTAAGGGTGCTTGTGACGGCACTTTATAACTCCACGGAGATCCTGCAATAAAGATAAGTCTTTAATCAATCTGATTCTTGTTTTGCTTATAGATTGGTTGTGATTGCAGGTGTTGTGGATCTTACGACAACGTTCAAAGCGATCAGGTGAGTAAATCGTAACATAGACTCATGCCCTAAATGGCCTAAATTTACTTGCCAATCTTGCTCTTAGTCTTCTGTGCTTCTGGGGCCATTTGGTGATGGTTATGTTTACTGTCCTCTTTTTTTTTTTTGCTGAACATTGCAGAGCTGGATGCTTTGGAGGCTGATATGGAGTTTTGAGTCAAGTGCAATCCCATCATATCTTCAACCAGACAAGGAATGTGATTTTGATGCTGAGCTTAATCTACCCACTGGTCCCACTAAGCAGGCAGCAGGTAAGCGAATTGCACAACATTCTTAACTTGGTATACAGTTATTCTGATGTTTGCTTCCTTGCGATGAATGAGCGAACAGTTCAGAGATGCTATAATCACACATATGCAGTCGTGGGTTTGGTGAAACACACTGATTGTTATTTCATTTACCAATTTATTCACAAGTTTGCTGTGTTCATCCTTTGGGATTTGGTACTCGGTAGGACGGTGTTGCACGCCTTGCTGTGTCGTTGATTAACAACTACATTATGTTTTATATGAAGCATTTAGTTTAATCAACACGAAGTTTGGTTGGTTTGTGGCGGTTCTAAAGGTTGCCTGGTGCTTTTATCTGATCTGATGCTAGGAGGATGAGCTAGGACTGCCAACGGTGCCTCGAGCATCTATTCGAAAGTTAGAATCATTCTTGTACCTTGGTCTTAATTTGATGCATGTGAGAACTCATTGCTTTGCACTTGAAGTTTCCCGCTCTGTTCTGTTCACTTGTTCAGGGGAATCTGAATCGTGGCATCTTGAAGTAGATAACCTGCAACATATATATACCATCCTTCGTTCGTCATGTTTTGTTTCATTTTGGAGTTATGATGCTGTGTCATTTGAGTCGTGCTGGTTTGCAAGTACACATACATTCTCCAATAAGTGGGTTGCTTGCTTGCTAGCCACCTGAAGAAGAGTTTTTGGAGAGAAACAAAGAAGAAGAAAGCAGAGGGAGGAGAAAAATATCTTGAGCAGGATGGTTTCTTTTTTTCCTCTCGTAACAGATGAAGAAAGATAGCTATCAAGAGGGAAGGTAGAAATATCTTTGCAAAGGTACAAAACTGGGGAAAGGAAAAGATCACATCAATAGGAGAGGAGGATGCCACGTATCGGAATCTTATCCAAACAGGGGGCCCCTGGCAGGATATAAGGAGGAGGAGCCTCACGTCGCGCACACAAGATTGTCAAATATAAACCCAGGTGAGCTCTTGATCAAAATTCAGTAGCTAGAAGAAGAAGATGCTGGCCGCTGTTACCGCCGTTGGCTTCTCGGCCGTGTTGCCTGTCAAAGGCAGCCCGACGCCGAGGAGCGCGGCCATGGCTCGTGTCCCTGCCGCCCGAAGGACATTGCCCGGCCGCGCCCGTGCTGCAGCCGTCACGCCGGAGCCTGCGGAAGTCGACTACAGCTCGAACATCTCGTACGTTCCCCAGCTCTTGACTAGCTTTGATAACCGATGACCATGCATGAGATTTATATACGTGAGCGATGCTTGATTTCAGGGTGTTTCCCATGGAGGCTTGCGACTTGACCGGCGGCGAGGCGTGCAACGCGCAGATGTACCCGGAGGCCAAGCTCGCGGCTTCTGCGGCTTCTTCAGGAGCGGCGGCGGCGGAGGACGTGGAGAGGGACTACCTAGCCTACGACGAGCCAAAAACGTAAGCTAGCAAATAAAAATAAAAAAAGAGAGGAGGAGAATGCTGTATGTATAATTAGAGAGAACAGGATCGATTAACTGCATAAATAAATAAATTGCGCGCGCAGGGTGTTTCCGGGCGAGGCGTGCGACGATCTGGGCGGGGAGTTCTGCGAGGCGCCATACCAGGCCGGCGTCTCCAGGGACGCCTGAACACCAGTAACAGTACTGTTGCCTGCCTGCCTTGTACGGAACAACACTAGCAATAGAACCCCGGCTACTGTACGGAATAACACCCCGGCTAGCTAGGATGGATCGATGCTACCACTCAGCAAAGTGAAGCACCAGCTAGCCAGTACATGTATATGTTACTCAATTGATTATTGTGTCTGCTACTAGCAAATAACACATGTAAAACTGCTGCCAACTAATGTAGTAAGTAATGTGCTTAGCAAGGAGAAAACTTTATTTTCTTGACGTCGGATAGATGGTGAGATGCTAATTCTGTAGCATGGATGCTTGGGTAGGCACCAACATTTGCTTACGAATATAAGCAAGCACCTCTAACTAATAGATAATCACATCTTTAATTAAAAGAGATGAGTCTTACATGGTGCTTCATGATACGGCTACGTTACAACTCTTGTAAGCACCTGTGTAAAAAGAAGCAGTTACGCAATCACAGTAGAATTATAACATAGTTCGACTGTGTTCCATCGATTTGATTGGAATCCGAGATCCGTTCCAAACACTCTTCACTCAAGAGAAGAACAACGTAGATTGCGTGCGGTTTAGCAGCTGCACCTGATCCCTGTGCCTCGCATTCCACTCAATTCTACTGCTAAACGATTGCTAAGGGTATCCGTAGTCTATAAAAATAGAGGGTCATAAATCATCTTAAGATCGATCTTATATATTACAGAGTTAATCTTAAACAGGTCGTAAACAAAAAAAACTTAAGGCCGATCCTTAAGCTAAAAGCCTGACCACAAGCATTTAAATATAATTTTTTTAAATCATGTTGTTCTCTCTTCCTCTACCAACCAACCACCAATAACCACAAGCATTAAAATACAATTTTTTTTACTGCCGAGTAGAACCCATGTTACAACCAAACGGTGATCTTAAACAAAACGAGTCGACCTTAACAATTAGATAGAGTCTACCTTAAGACCTGTTGCGACCTTATACACTCCTGATACCCTAACGCACACGCATTGCCATTGCGGATAGATACACAAGTAAAATGTATCATCGTCTAACATTGAATCGACCAACACTTAGCAAAACATGCATATGTAATCAGAATTATTTTTATGTTCTCACCAGATCACTTTCTCTCCTCTGGGCTGAAGTCACAACAAAACATAAATAACAACCAAAATTACAGTTCCACTTTGCTGATTGATGGTCACTTCATTACAGTTCGACTTCAAAGCTTTTTTTTCTCTATCAAAAGTTCCTCCAGGCAAACGACCAGCTACAAAAAACCACCACTTAAGGATAGATCAGCGTCTCTTCTTGCTAGCTTTTGCACCGCTGGATTTTGATGGGCTCGCTACCAGGTAGATGAACGCTCCAACCAACGAAACAACAGACACCAGCGACCCGTACTTTGCGACAAGTCTCTGCAGATGGGTAATTTCTTAGTATCTAGGCCCGTGATGGTACACTAAACTTCTTTAGAGCAGCTCATTTAGATGGACTACAAAATATGATCCATGGAGAAGAAAAGAAATAAATTACCTTAGCCTGAACAAAATACGACAGCAAATCCAGATTTCCACAAAGTGCCGGCACCAGAATAGCGTCCAAACATTAGAATCATAAGCACACGTAGACTATTATGTGAATGCAATGACACGATTACTTACCCATTCAAACTTCTTTTCTGGAGGCCTCTCGGCAAGAATATCCAGTGGAAGGATGGGAGTCGAATAGGCCTCCTTCAACATATAAAATTATCAATTTACCAAAAGGTGTTGAACAATTGCAAAGGTAGAAAAGGGAATACAAGGTGATATACAGTGTAGCATAAGAAACACTACATGTACAAAATGGGTGAAAGACCAAACCTGAAGTGCAGCCTTTGTGGGAACACGGTACGTAATAACAGCAGCCGAACCTTGAAACTGGCCCTGTACTTTGGTCTCCAAGACAAATGTGTGCGAAGCAGTGGCACCACTAAAAGCAATAAAGTCATTTTCTGTAATATCACACATGGACACACCTAAAGCAAATAGACGCATTACGAAATGTACTCACGGGTCAAGCCTTTCCAACGTCTTTGATATCTCTCCAGAGACGAGCTCAAACGCTTCTTTTGGCCAAGAGTCGTCATTAATGGTCACATCATAGGCAGTTCTGGAAAATTAAATAGCACAATAAGTTCATACAGATGGCTATGCAAAATACATGGATATTTGCTTAACAATTGCCATCATCTCACAGAAAGGAAACTAGTCAAAGAAAAAAATGATGGTACATTTTGGCTATGCAAGTAGGCAATACGCTTTCAGGGGGTAGAGAACAGATAGCCAAAACATATAGTAGGGATGGTCAAGCTATTGACATAGCTAACACAGAAGTTATGTTTCAATTTAGATCCTTAAAGAAACCCATCTTGTAAGTTGTAACACCTGGTTCCCCCTTATCCGGTCTCCATATCTGCTATATTAGCAAGGCAGACAGGTAGGAAATAGTAATTTAAAACCTCCTCATCTGATGAAGTTCCCCATTTGGTTGCTGCTAATCTTCAGTAAGTGCTCCATTCAGAAGCAGTCAAATATTCCAAGCTAAAATTTACCAACAACCCATATTCTGTAGATACATTGAGTACCAGTGAGGCAGTGATGTTATCTGTGTCCAACTGAGGTGGTGATCATTTTGGCTTATTTTTTGTGGTTTATGGCTGAAAGATCAGTAATGGTTGAAAAAACAGTATGGTGACAGAGCCTTATTTAACATAATTAAATTTAAAAATTTAAAATATAAAAATATGTTAGCCATCACAAACAACATAACGAATACGGCAAAAAAAAGAACCGGCAAAAAAGCTAAAAAAAAACCAAAATTTCAGAAAAAGACGAAATTATGAATAGTGAAAAATAAGCCAGAAGCTTAAGGCAGCGTTCAATATGGCTTAAAGCTTATGGCTTAAGCTTATTTTTGCACTATTTATAATTTCGTCTTTTTCTGAATTTTGACTTTTTTGAGCTTTTGTCGGTTCTTTTTTCTCGTATTCGCTTATGTTGTCTCGTGATGGCTAACATATTTTTATATTTTCAATTTTTTAAAATTTAATTATATTAAATAAGCATCTCTCACCATGTTTTTTTTAGCCACCACAAGAGTCATTATAAGCTTTCACTTTCAAATTAACCGATCACCACCTAAGCCGAAACGAGCGGGGCCTCAATATTTACGTTTTTTACTTTTCCCTTAAAAAAACTTCAGATTTTACTTTTCAAGAATCAGGGCCGTAGGCTGCTGCATTTGGCTAGCACGGAGAAGGTTAGATGTTGCAGAGAAACATGCATACTAGACTTGTTCAAAACAGTGTTCACCAAGACGCTAGGCGCTAGTCAGGTGGCAGACCAGCGCCTAGCACCTAGTCGCCAATTAGGTGGGCCCAAGGCAGTTAAAGGCACAAGGCGCATAGTCCTTAAATCGCCCTAGGCGCAAGGCGCAGAAAAAGCACACGCCTGACAGACCTAAGCGCAAATACATAAATATATTATATGTTCCCCTAGTATCTATATGATAATTAGAGCTGAATAAACATGTCTTATGTTGAGAATCCGCCAATGACTTGCACCTGATCTCCATTCTTCCTTTTCCTCTCTCAAGTTTTATACTAAAAATACAGGTAAATATATTTTATTTAGAAAATAGTATTAATAATTCTCAACTACTCAATAGAATGACTAAGCAAACAACTCACCATACAAAGGATCTCAAAATTGTATGCACAAAAGATGTACATCCATGCACAAAAGATCCCACTTGCTCTGGTGCAAGTTCCCAGGCTTCCAGCCATTATCTTCAGAATAAAGAATGAGAGAAGGGAAAAGGAAAAACAATGGAAGCAACAGCTCCAGCTCGATCTCCATCTTCTTCTACACCCGACGGAGGCATCAAGCCCTGCTCACCTCCATCGCTACATCGAAGAAAGGAGCCACGGGAATGCAGCTCCTCCTACTCACGGTCTACTGCTGTGTTTCCTAGGCGGGTGAGGCGGGAGGGTGTCGCCTGCCTCTAGGCGGCGAACGCTGGTGCAAAACATGCCACCATCACTATTATGACAATCGTCAAAGAAGAAGCAGCATACAATGATTCAGTTGGCAAGTGGAACCTATTCAATTTCAGCGAAATGGCTTGCTGGAATTAAAGGGTTTGAACACACTTCTAGAATTATCCATGCCTTACTAACAGAGCCAAAATGTACTAATTTCAGAACTGAAGATGTTACATCCTGAATAAGCATTATAAAATCTAGCAAAGTGACCTGCGTAGTCCATTGTGTCCACTCTAAGCAGATCACGTAATTAAATCCAAACAAAAGCTCATCAAACATGATTGGCACATTGTGATCAAATTCTCGAGATCAAAGTCAGAAAAAGAAATATGGTGATGTCTCAAGAAACGTTTCTAGCAGGTAGTAGGTACTAGACGGGAATAACTCAACTACGCGCATACCGCGTACAGTCGAAATTCTTGGTCGTTTGATAGGTGATGCAATGTCCAACAACCTAACAACCAGTATTATTAACTCTAAAAGTGATGGGCTTATATTTTTAACCAGCTAAGATATAAATCTATCACACTAGAGGATATAGCAAAACAATTTACATGGAGCCAGTGTACATGCATGTTAGCAGTAACATGACCTTGATGCAGCGGCAGTGGCTACTTTCCCTTACAAGTTGTTTGGGTAAATAAAAGCACATGTTGATGTTTCCACATAAGGAAGCACTCAGTAGAATCAGTGGTTAGTTCGCAATTATGGATAACCAACTCTAGATCTGCGATGGACAAGATAAGGGCTTGGCAGAATGGAGGGTTTGTGAGCAGTACAATAGTAACAATTCTCTACCAGATGAGCCGAAACACTTAGATAAACCTCGCACCTCGTGTTTAAGAAGGAAAGAAAGAAACCTCGCACGGCATGGCATGGGAGGAGTCCCGATCCCCCGATGCAGTCAGATCCAAGAACAGGTTTTGAAATGGAAACGAAACCAAATACAAGAAGGCGTGATATACAGCAGTAAGTCCAGGGAGATCCCCGGGCGGTTGCATGCAGGTAGGAAGAGAGAGAAGGGGATACTCACGCGGACCCCTGGTTGTAGAGGTCGAGGTTGACGGCGAGGCGCTCGAGTCCGGGCTTGGGGCGGGAGAGCGCCACCTTCTTGTGCGCGACGAGGAAGGGCGCGTCAGCCGCGGCGGCGGAGAGGGCGGCGAGGAGGAGGGCGAGGAGGAGGGGGAGCGCCGCCATAGCCTAGGGTTCGCCGAGATCTCGTCTCGCCGGCTGTGGATGGGGAATTGACTGACTAGTCGCGAGCAAGTGCTGATGTGAGGCTGCACGTGGGGCCCACCCTAAACCATATATTCCTCCTCATGCGTTCTTCCTGCTACACTTGCTGCTCCTTTTTGTTTCACCTCCCTAAGTTCACATCCTGCAGTTCCACTATGTCCTAACTAACTCGAGCCTACATTTGATATATATACATGTTTGTTTGTTTTAACACGCAATTTAATTACAATCAATTCTCTTCTTACGGCAGGTCGTGTTGACATCGTCGTTGCATATTACACCTTTGAGCCTGACAAGATGACAGCAAGCCCACTTAGAATTGCAACAATCAGCAGATCATGAAAGCGGGATTCCATGACAGATCAGCTCAATCATACAATTAAAGCCTCCACCAATCCAAGCATATAAATATGTTACATTCCATGTCCTGCCTGGATCATGCTCTACCGTTTAACTTGCTAAATTCCAAAATGTTAGATATCTATATACGATCATCGACCACGTTGTGTCGACCACGACCTCCCGTGGTTGTTACATATCACGGATCACACGTATCTTTTCAGGTCTCTTATCTCCTTATCACCCGGGTATTGTTTATATAAACCGGTTGTTCAGATATAGAAGGAAGATGCCTATATATGTGACCCTTGATTCATTAATCAAGTCATTGCGTGATTTTTTCAAAACACTACATGCTTTCATGGTATCAGACATGATCCCTCCTGCGATCGCACATTTTCGCAAACTCTAGCCGTCGGCCTCCATTTTTCGACCGATCTATCCCTCTCTCCTATGGCCGGCTCCACCGACATCTCTGCCGACCAGGTGGCACAAGCTGATTAGGCTGCTTTGGCCGCCCACGCGGCTCAGACCGATACCGCTGAGGACCATTGGGTTCAGGCTATCGTTGGGGCTGCTGTCGATCGTGCACGCCAGGAGGCGCTCACTGCCGAACGCCAGCTCTTGGGACCAACAGCTCCTCGCTAACGCTTTCAGTACAATGACGCTTACACCACCTCCCTCTATCACCGAGTGGTATATGGATTCAGGTGCGTCTTTGCACATGACTTCAGACGTCGATACTCTCTCTGTTTTTCACCCCCATCCACATCTACTCCTTCTAGCATCATTGTCGATAATAGGCCAATGCTGCCCGTTACCTCCACCGGCTCGCTGTCATTCCCCACCACCCATACCTCCCTCTCTTTGCATCATGTTTTTATCTCTCCACAGATAATCAAAAATCTTATTTCCATTCGTCAGTTCACAATTGATAATAATTGTTCGGTGAAATTTGATCCCTATGGTTTCTCTGTGAAGAATCTTCGTACCAAGAGAGTGATCGTCAGGTGCAATAGTTCTAGGAACTTATATCCGTTTCACCAGTCCTCTACCAACCCCCATGCTCTTGCTGCCACCTCCTCCGTGTTGTGGCACCACCATCTTGGGTGCCTTGGTCATGAAGCTTTGTCTAAGCTTACCAGTTCTAGCGTTTTTCCATATAATAAAACTATGTCCGAACCCCTCTATCATGTGTGTCAGCTTGGCCGCCACGTACGTTTGCCATTCTGCACTTTGATTTAATACATTGTGATTTTTGGACCTCTCCTGTCGCTAGTGTGTCTGGTTACAAATATTATCTTGTTCGATGACTGCTCCCATTTTCTTTAAACTTTTCCTTTACTTCTTAAGTCTGACACCTTCACTCACATTTCTCATTTTGTCACTTATGTTCGCACTCAATTCGGTGCCACCATAAAGAATAACCACAAGGATTCATTTATGCAAAGGTGGCCGTTGGGGGAGAGGAGGTAGGAAGGTGAGTGGTCATGGCTACTGTTCCACTAACGCATGGTAAAAGTGACCATTGGTTGCCTCTGAGCTGCCAGCCCGGCTGGACCAGACCCAGATTAGTAGACTAGTGCATTTTTTCTTTACTCATCTGGCCCTTCCATCTCTGTTCTTGTTTTATTATTTGGTAACTTCTTTGTAACATTTCTACTATGTGCCTGGTAGATTTGTATCGGTATTTCTTATTGGTTCACATATGTGAAAAGGTCCAATTCTAATTTTAACTACCCTTCATTCCCCTTCACAAGCCGTAGTACCATATATATCCAACAATCCTAGGTTTACAAATCTAGGCAAAGCTAATCGAGATTGACCAAGCATATTCTTCATTGAGGGAAATGTAATGTCACTCAAAACATTCTCTATTCTGCATTCACATGCACAGAGTACAAGATTACAACAATTGTATTCTTTCTTTCATCAACAAACACACATAGTTTTATTACTATTGTTGTTCATACATAGGTGGATGCAAACATAATATAAAGCATACAGTGCACCACACACGCACGCAAACTTACTCCTTATTTTATTTGGAATTTTGACACCTGCATATATAAAAAGCTTAGAGTATACTAGGTATCTAGAAATAAGATAGATCCATCAACCATGTTTATATGCTTCCTCCTCCTTATGATCTCAATCAACTTCATTTACTTGCTACTAGTCCTAGTGCTTGGGCTGGACAAGACACCATCAAGAAGATAAGGGTCGTTAATCAATTCCTCCATATCCGGTATAGTACTAATAAATGAAAGAAAATCGGTAGAGGTAATATCAAGGGACAATGAGTCTTCATTTATCTGGATTTCCTCCAAAAACTTGTCCATCAAAGACTCATCGAACATCTCCACTTCATCCCCACCAATGTTGTACTTATTCCCTTCTTTACCAGCAGCAGCAACAGTTTTCGCATCAACGCTTTCATGCGCCACATTTCGATGATGATCAATAGTAGTTTCTTTTTCCTGTTGCTGCTCCTGACCATCATCAACACCAATAGCAGCAACATTATCATTATCACCACTGCCATTGGCGGTATGACTAGCATATATAGTAGTATTGGTCTCTACACCCTCTGGTAGGATGTGGTTCAATTCAACAGTAGCAGCAACAGTAGGATCCTTGTTGTTGGCCACCGGCAAAGGGCATGAGTGCTGCAAAAGGAATGGAGGTTTAAAAGGGCAACAGAGTGACAAATCTCCCTCCTGAGCTGCAACATTACTAGCACCACTAGCACCATAAGCACTACCAGCACCACAAGTAGCACAAACATTGGCCATGTTCATGTAGAAGTAAATATTAGGAATGTTGAGTACCCCTCCTGTGGGGCCTAGAAGAGTAGTCATTGCACCTGTAGCAATAGAGTTGTTACCATCGACAAAATTGGCAATGACATTGTTGTTGCCAATGATGTTGGCGTTATTCCCAAATAAATCTAAACACCTAGAAATGTAGTTGGTGGGTGGCATCCGTCCATTCACTATGGGTATGGATGTGACTGTCGTTGTCAACAAGGGAGATGCCTCTTGCGGTAGAAACGAACATGATAGTGGCATGTGGTGGGAGGCAGTTGGCATCAGAGGATTAGGAGAAACAGGAATGTGTGGAGCAAATTGTGGGACTTGGTGCTGGTGGGGAGGATGACGATATATGGATGGCTGATCACTCGACCTACGACGTTTCCTAGTAGGCTTGGGATGAGGTATGGAGCTGTGCTCTGTACAATGAGCATGAAGAATATCGACGAGAAAGTCATAGGACTTAGTGGATGCAATAGCCTCAGCAATGTCCGAGTCTATTATGATGCAACGGTGGTGGGACTCAGCATGCATCCAGGCACGGATGGCAAGCTCTTGCACAAACAGCTCGCATGCCTTTGATAGGAAGGCCGGCGTGTCAAAAGTCATCATCATGCTTCCCTTCTCGGTACAAATGACCTTCTTGAGACGAGCCATGGGGATTGCATGCTCACTAAAGCTTATTGTGCCCTCAATCTCTTCCTGTCGCCTCATCCAGAACTCCTCCATTTCTCGTTGTTGTGAAGTCAACACTGGTAGCCTTGGCAATGTACGGACCTCTAGAGGATGCTCCATTCCTTCCTTCTCTAGCTATGAATGATTTACCTAGAAATCATGCACACGCGAACTTAGTTACCACCTACTCTTGATTTTTTTACTTTAAAAATTAACAATCGATCGAATCAACAACATATTTCTTGCTCAAATTGTGAATTACTCAAAATACAATGACAACATAGAAACCCTTTCATAAGTACTTATGAGAGCGATAAGATAGATGGATTACCTTACTTCAACTTCAACTGTGAAAGCATTGCTGGTGTTTGGTGATCAACTAAATGGGGGATGCAAGGATGAAACACCAGGCAAGCGGGGTGGTTTATATAGGACCCCAAGAGGGGTTGAAATTTCTATGGGTGTTGAATGTAATGCTCAAAAAGGAAATAAATGGAATTTTAAGAAACAAAAAGGTTTGATGATCCTTATCGATTTCTTGTGGGTAATTTGTTGCTATTTTATTAGCCTTCCATGCATGTTTTTCATTATTTTATTGAAACGGCTTTGGACCTCGGTTACATGGTTCAACCATCCATCCTTGTGCTAAAATTAAAAACAAGCCAAGTATTCCGATGTCGTAACACATTCACACATGAATGCACGCCAGAGGCTATTGATCTATCTCTACACATTTAATTTGCTTTTATCCTCCAGCTACTGTTTGTCTGTCCTATACCATCTTGACAAGGATTGAATAATTCGTTAAATACGTCTTTGATATTTAATTAAGGACCTAACATATTATTCACTAAATGCCTGAGTACCACCTGATTACTACTGGGCGCACCTAGTTAGAAGATTATTACCTAGCCAGCCACTACTCAGAGATCCTATGATCCAATAAGTGGGCTTAACTCTAAGCAATTTTTCGTGTGGTGACATAGGGCACATGAGTCCCTAACTCCAATAACCGCATGACGATTCGGCCTACGCCTCCAAAAACAACCGTCTCGTGATTGTTGCTACAATCTTCTCCCACTGATAAGTAACTAATCGATAGCTATTTGTCAGATCTCCCTCGCTGATAGCAACCGCTTGATCAGCCATGCATGAGGAATCAGCAAGGTGTCTGTTGCAGTAAGATAACTGACATCTCTTTGGTGCTATTTAAGCCTTAAGGGAGAAGATGAAAGGATATATTGATAGAAAGAGAAAAACAAGATCAATCAATAGGCAACAGAGGCAAGCAATAGCAAAGTTAGGGCTACTAGCACCTCCTTTGTAATCGCTCTACAAGAGCATGCTGTAATCCCAATATAGCAATAAAGATAGTCCCTTTTCTCCTTTTCAATCCTTATGTGAGACATGCCTTTTTTTCCCATAACTCATAAGATCAATGATTGGATCATCGATAGCCAGCGTCGTCCATGGGGAAAAGGCGCTGAGTTCCTAAGGGTTCTCATCAACATCATCATCTTCCACTGTTTCTGTTGGCATCGCCTATGTGATCATGGCAGGAATCTGGGATGAGGAGAATTGGTTTGATCTGATAGACTATGCCAACCTTGAAATGGACACATGTATTCGTGTCATGGACACACGATGTCTTCCGCCAAAGTCATCAACACCTCTTGGGCAGTCAGGTGTCCTAAACTTGTCGAAATGCCCAGGCACCACGAAAAATCTGGCACATTCAAAACATGACTACAAAAATGCAATGCCATGATACAAGGGTCAGACTACTCTCAATTCCTTCATGGGCGACCACTATTCGCCAACAGCTCCTACGCGTTACGGGAGCTGGTCAACACCTAGTCACGGTGTCAATGAAATTACCACTGGCAAAAGCCAGGCGAAAATAGTAACACTCACCATCCAATCAGCCATTCACTGAATCAGATTGAGTCCACCACACAGTCCTCCGAAAACTATGGTCTCCAATCGTTCTCCATCAGGGAAGTTTCTTGCCAATGTGATGGAAACATTTCCCTCAGTTTCGATGGGAGTTTCTCATAAGATTCCTACTGAAAGTATGAGGTTAACACAATCGGTGATTCCACTGCAAATACCATGCACAATCCTCAATGACAGGTCCCCCATGAACCATTGATCAGGATGGCACAAACTCTCCTACATCACTCAGAGGAGCTAGCCTAAAATGACAGAACTGGTGGATATCGTCCACCTAATCTGTCAATTCCTGCCCCTCTGTGCTTGCTAAATCATGTGGGGTGAGTAGAAAACTCGGGGCGAAACTCGAGTCATCGTACTCCTTTCGCCAATAGGAACGCTCCAAAACCTTGGTAATTGTTCAAAATATACAACGTGTCCATGATATTCTTAACAACCTGGACTCTGTTCTGGCAGAAACCCTGAGGTATGCCCAAGTTGTAAGATATACTTAACACAAGAAATACGTTGATGAGAAAACTTATAACATTGGAGGTAACATTAATTGTGTACTATGTGATAGAGGAGTGGAGGAGAAATTGCACCACCCTTTCTTTGATTGTTTATTCAGTAGACAATGTTGACAAAGTATTGGCATTCACTGGATTCATGATCCTGAAGTAACCCGAATGGTTCAACAAGTAAGACAAATTTCTGGGTTTGCATTCTTCATGGACATTTTCATTCTTGCTACCTGGCATTTTTGGAAACAACGAAATGGCCATATTTTTGAGCAACAACGACATAGTTTTGATAGTTGGAAAAATGGATTCAAGATGGAGGTAGCTATGCATTTGCACACAGTGAATGATAGCTTGTATGAGGAAATTTGTACTTGGCTGGAGACTTTATAATTTATAGCTTTTTCGCTCTTGTACATATTGTAATTTATTATTTAATGTACCACAATAGGAGACTCTCCTACTATTTTCCCCTAAAAAAGTTGTAGGATAGGTATCAAATATCCTCCAGCGAGCCATGCAACGCACGGAGATGCATTAGAGCAGAGGCAATCGTAGAGCGAAACCTTAACTTCCTCCATGCATTCCTCGCACGACAGAAGCCAATGGGTTGGACTGACAACAATCCATCAGTAGGTACAAGACCTACCCAAAAGGTTCCAACAAGGAAGCCATGAGTGAAGAATGCTCTTTGATAATGAAGCAACCCCTCCCCCTCTTCGCAAGGGATGAAACGGAGGACACTGTCCAGGTGATATGCGACATCATATGAATGAAGCATCTGGTCAGAGACACCATTCGAGTGTCCACAACTGGATCTCTGACAGATTATAATCTGACCACTTTTCAGAGAAGGCGCTACGACCTAATCATAGGTTGTTGAGCTTTCTCAGTAGGCCTTCAGGTAGTACGCTAGCCAAAAAGGTTCAGACCAGGTAAACTTGAGAAATTGGATGGAAAGCAGAACCCATTGGAGTTTCCATAGATTTATACAATTACAATCAGGGCAGTAAGAGGCAATGACAATGTGATGGCAAACCATTTGCCAATTGCTCTCGAGGGTTCTGCCCGGTCATTGTTACTTAACCAATTGACCAGAATGATCAACACTTGGGAACAACTTGACGATCTACTGATCACCAACTTCCAAAGTACGTACGATCGACATGACAAGGAAGATGACCTTCACCAAATCCGATAAGAACTCAATGAAACCCTGCAGTAGTACATCAAAAGGTTCAGTCAGGTTAGTATCTCTTCCCTGGAAGTTGCCAACTCTTCTGTTATCCTGGCATTCAAGACCTGATGAAGGAATAGGCGATTTACCGATAACATCACTATGAATCCTCGATGAACAATTGTCGAGCTGTTGATATGGCTGATAAGTACGCCATCGCTAGTGAAGCGGTTGAGTAGAAAAAGGCCATTGATCAAATAGAAAAGATTCCTCAACCAGACCTAGAGAAAAGGAAAAGAAGGCCAAGAAATTGTAGAAGAATAAAAAGAATTGCAAGCCTAATACCAAGGAAGTCACTTGTTGATTCTTCCTTCTGTTTTCGAAAATGGAATGCTCAAGTGATCTCGAGAAACTTTCTAGTTCAAAACACCACGACGTCAATCCCTTATCTTTCAGATACACAACAGCTTCGACCAGTTGTTGTTTCCTTCCCTCCTTAGGAGCGGATCTCCACTCTAGGCTCTCTACAGCAACCATTCCTCCAATTGATAGGCCATCTTCTTTGCTCACTGTCATATAGAACCAATATTTTTTCCGTGATGACCAGGAAGACTTTGAGTACATAGGAATATACTCTTTTGGCTTTCCATCTTGAAGATGTATGGAGCAGTTCCTGGGTGATAATCCTACCTTTTTGGCTCTTTTGGTCATCTGATAGTAGTATCTGAAATTTCAGGTTCGTCGAAATTCTCATATATGCCTCACATAGGTACATGAAGATACTAAGTATGGCGATCAAATTGGGCGCCAGATTTACCAATTTGATCTCATAGAATTCAAGCACCTCTGATAAGAAGGGCTGCACCGGGATCCTGAACCCGCATTCTACGAATGCCTAGAACACATGTATCTCGCCATCTTCGCCATTCAAAAAGTTTTCCCCATAGCTGACTTCCATGGGACCAAAACTGGATCGGGGATCAATCCCGCACTCTCCAAAGCCATCAATCTCTTTTATCCTAGTTCAAACCTTGCCCATTCAGTGACGAATCCAGACATTCTCATTGCAAATGGCTTGGATCTAGTGCGGATCAAGGGAGTTTGGGGAAGAAAGGAACGCCAGGGCGGAGGTTTTATCGAAAGCGTGAAAATCAATCGGTACATCTTAATGGTTACGAAAAATGTGCCTAACGGATATAAGCCCTTCGGTTCCATTCCAATTGGTTCTTCAATCTCAAGTGAAAAAAACTTCTCTATCTTGATTAACTATCATAAAAAAGATCTTCCGACTTGCATTCCAATAGATGCATTCTAAGTCATGACTAGCCCGACGAGGATTGAATAATTCATTAAATACGACTTTGATATGTAATTAAGGTCCTAAGTTATTATGATTATAGACCACTTAAAGCAATACTATCTGAGTATGATTGGTCGGAGGACTACCGACTGGGTACTCCTGGTCAGAGGATTATTACTCGATAAGCCACTACGCAAGGATCCTATGATATGATATCTAGGCTTAACTCCAGGCAGTTTCCCGTGTGGTGAAATAGGACATGTGCGTCCCTAACTTCAATAACCGCATGACGATTCAGCTTTACACCTCCGACAGCAACCATCTCATGGTTATTGCTACAATTTTCTCCCACTAACAAGTAACTAATCGGCAATTACTTGTCATATCTCTCTGGCAGATAGCAACCGCCTACTCGGCTGAGCGTGAGGAATCAACAAGGTGCCTGTTCCAGTAAGACAACTGGTACCTTTTTGGTGCTATTTAAGCCTTACGGGAAAACTTGAAAGGGGAGATAGCTTGATGACGAAAAAAAGATTAATCAATGGACAACAGAGGTGAGAAATAGCAAATGTAGGGTTAGTAGCATCCCTTTATAATCGCTCTACAAAAGCATGCTGTAATCCCGATATAGCAATAAAGATAGCCCATTTTCTTCTTGTCAATCTTTCTGTAAGATTTGTTTTTTTTTCTATAATTTGTAAGATCGACGATTTGATCGCCGAGACATCTCTCATGCTTATCTACCGATGAACAGTTACTTGGGGCTGGATGGAGTATTACTTGCTGTGTGCTTGTATATGACAACTAAGCTAATCAAGTGTGTGCTGGTGCATTAGTTGGTACAAGGGAGGTGGATGCAATGCATTAGTTTCTATGCGTGAAGCCAAAAACAGTTTACGAAGTTATTGTACTTTACATAACGGATGTTCGTCGCTACAATGATGTACTATGACCCTGTTTGTTTCCACTTAAAATTATTATAATCTAGCTTATAATCATAAGTGAAAACAAACAGTTTAAATTATAAGGTAGCTTATTATAATCTACTATCCCAGATTATTGTAATCTAATAAACTCAAAAAAGGAGCTTATTTCAGCTTATAGATCACCTTTTATCTAAATAACCATAAAACTTCAGAAAAATTACCCACCTTTGCCATTCATTAACTCCCCAATCTTTAGACATTATAAGCTCAAGGGCATTGTAGTCTTTAAACATTCGAATACAACAATTCATAACTCTGATAATCCAGGCTGCCAAACACCTGACATCTTATTTCCCACCAGCTATATAATCTGCACATATAAGCTAGATTATAATAATTTTAAGTGGAAACAAACATGGCCTATATCTTCCAGTGTATTTTGTAGGGGTGGATCGTGCATGTGAGTTTCCTGTATTCATTATGTTAATTTTGTAGAGACAAATTAATTTTGTATTTTCTTAAAAAGATCACCGAAAGTACACTTGTTTTGTTTTAATAGATTTACTCATTACTGCCAATGAATATAGAAAAAATCACCAGCTGCTAGTAGTACCTTAATTACTGCCATACATATAAACATGCGACAAAAGATTTAGGGAAAAGTTAAAGGCATGCATATCCACAAGATTTACTCATTGAAGATGAGAAATCATGAGAGCAAATACGATAAATCCACACGATAATACATAAGGTAGAAATGCCATCTATAGTGATAGTTAAAGGCATGCATATCCAACAATTGTTTTGGCTTCTAGTTTTTTATTTTTTGAGTTTTTTTTCTATATTCATTTATATTATTCGTGATGGGTTAATTCTTTAAATTAATTATATCAAAAAATCACTAACAGTTATAGTGTAAAATAAGCCATCTATAGTGCAAAAAAATCATAAGCTATTTTAAAAAAAAGGGCCCAAGTGAGCGATGGAGGAGAGACGAGAAGATCCATATAACATTACATAGCAGAGGAACACGGCAAGCCTGTAGCCCTTCACACGTTAATTATCAGCTACTTCAGTGTTGGCAACGCGGGTGGCGTTTGCGCCTAAACTTCTAGTGCTAATGTTGTACTCTTTTTTTTTTTACTTGACTTCATAATATTTGTATCGTGAAATTTTCTAAAATCGAATCATTAATATATTTAAAACTATTTAAGTTGGCTATGTAAAAATTATATTATTAAATTATCATACAAAATACCTTCATAATATTATAATTTTATTAGTATCCACTTAACTTTAAACAGTTTGAGATTAGTGTATTGCTGCCATGCCATGCCTAATGGAATGGTCTTGAGTAGGGACAAAAACTGGTCAGGTAGTTTCCTACCGATCCGAACAATTATTGAATACGGATTCTGTATAGTATCGAAAATGAATATGGACTTTTTCTATCGGATATGAATATGGATTCGGTAGGTCACTATTTGTCGAATACAAATACAGATCTGGATTACCCAGATATTTAAGGGTTGGATATCCGTAGCATATATCCTCTATTTCAGCCTAACCCATTGACATGATACTTTAGCGGCCCATTATACATTAACATATACATCAATATATGGAGTTATGAAAGAAATCTTAGCTTATATGAAGAATTCGCAAATGTTCTTTACAAATGTTTGGATCAAATAAACTATTTATAATTTTCTGCTCATTTTGTGTGTATAGTTTAAAGGGCTTTTATGTTTTGAGAAATATTCATAACCGTATACAATTCAATTTATATTTGTTCCATATTTGTATTCGATATTATTCATATTCGTATCTGAGGTATCCATATTCGTATCCATAGCCAGAGAAAATATATAAATAAATATGATAGAAACATTATCTAACCGTATTTAGTGTGTTCTCACCCTTAATCTCGAAGGAACAAGGAGCGTGGAACCGTGGAATGGCAATATGGCATGTAGCAAACGTGGAAGAAGGAAATTGCGTATGATGGGCCGAATGGAAAAGGGTATGAGTGCCTGGATCCCTAAATATTATTTATGCCAGTTGCCACATGCATATTTCTATTCCTCTCTCTCTAAATATTATTTGTTAGTGCCTTTGTCACATGCATATTATTTATGCCAGTTGCCGCATGCATATTTCTAGGCCTTGTCTATCCGCGCCTAGTGCCAATGTAGAACAAGCAAATGCGAACAAGAAATGAACACACCATGTCCATAGACATGTCGGGGCGAAACATGCGGAAATGAGCAAACGAAGCTATCTCACATTCATGCTTGAAGAAATCAGAATCAAGAATCGAACAACACCCGCAATCCAAAAGAAGGCGAACATGGAAACAATTACAGTAGGCAGCCACCGTACGTACCTCACAAGTCTGGAATCGGAGCGAAAAGAGTTTGTCGACGTGAAGAAGATGGCGGCGAGGACGGCGCCACTGGATCTGGAAGCCGAAGCTGGTTAGAACGGTGCCTTATTTGTTTAGTTTACTGCTCTGATTGGAGGAATGGATGACTTATCAAGTTGTGGCGTTCATCATGCTTAGCTTCTTTTTCTTCTTCTTCTTTTTTGTAGAGCCAGTGCCATGGTTTATATGGATCATAGCCCATTGGGCTTTTGATATATCTAAAGAGACGTTTAATTCAATGTCTCTTTTGTAAAGCCCAGTTAGTGAGTGTTACTTGCACTAGCAACTCTTTGGGGTTTGTATTTTGACCAGGGTATTTATTCGTAAATAGAGACAGAATTTCATCCACTACAAGAAAAACCCATGTAAAGAAAATTTTTGTGAGGCGTTTTCTATTTTGCCTCTAAAATTGGAGTTATATAAGCTGCACTTTAAATATCATCGTAAAATTTTGTACTATAGAGGCGGTTAACAGAATGAAAAGACACTTTCTATTTTGTACTAAAATTGTAGCAATTAACAGACTGCCGTACGTTGACTAACATGATCATGTAAGATATACGCAAAGCCCTGGTCATCTTCATCTGAAACCGAGAGAAACAAAGCAATCTGAAACGGTAGCAGGCTAGCAGCACAAGGGAAGAAATCATCAGGTAGCCGCAGGTCGATTCATTCCCATTGTCCTTTGCTTTGGCCTTGCAGTACGTCGTTCGGCAGCTGACGCAGACCTGACGTCTCCCCTGGCTCTGCCCTGGCTGGCTGGCTCATTATATATATATATATATATTGTACATGCTTGGGTGAGTGGCACATGTGACCTAACAGCCAGCCTTACAAACATCTGTCTTCTAACTTGTGAAAGCCATGGTCAGTAGAGTACTTAGGCAACTGTCAAAAAGTAGCGTACGTGCACTCTCTTCATGAGATCTACTACGTACTATGAGGTTTGCGTTGTGGTCGTCCGGATCGATTCTTCATGACTTGTGAAAGTCATGGTCACCTGTGTTGATACATGCGACCACAAGATGAAAATGCTACCGATGAACAGTAACCGATCGGTCGAAATGGCTACTTAGCTTCCTGATCAGCAATGGAAAACTACATTTATAGACAGTACTGAACCAGCGATGTTTGCAGCTGCGCTTGTCAACCTTTCTTTCTGCGTGGCATGCCCTATACGGCAATTCCCATTCTTGCTCTCCAACTCTACTTTTCGGTGGCCCATAAATGATCCTCGAATTTTTTTACCATACTATTTCCTCGAGTTCCCCAAATTATGACTTAATTTAGACTTGTTTTTAGTAGAGAGATTTAGACTTGGTTGGCAGCATATTCTTTTCTTTTCTCATCTGTCCTACAGAAAACATCTGAATTACCGCTGTAGCCATTTTATTGTCAGATGGACAACATTTGATAAAAGGCAACTTTTTTATCTGCACTAGCATCACTTGTTCACTAATTTAATGGGCTCCAGATTATTTAGGAACCGAAATCCAGCCTTTGTAACTAATTAATTTTGGCCACACGTTAACCAATCCTGAAACTCGATCAGTTTTGCAAAGCATGGCGCATGCCTGCATACGCATGACAGCTCTGCTGCAACCTCTCTCTCAGTTTGGTAGGGCAACTACTATATAGGCTAGCATTGCATAAAGAAACTAGCTAGCTAGAGAGACTGGGACAAGTGCTCCACTGAGAAATCCACAAGAGACTGATCGAGATACAAGAGGTAGCATCTGACAAGGAAGAAGCAATTAAAAATGCAGGACTGGGCGCCAGTGTTCATCTCGCTGGTGCTCTTCATCCTCCTGTCGCCTGGCCTTCTCTTCCAGATCCCCGGCAAGTGTCGGATCATCGAGTTTGGCAACTTCCAGACGAGCGCCATGTCCATCATCATCCATGCAATCTTCTTCTTCAGCCTCTCGGCCATCTTCCTCATCGCCATCGGGGTGCGCATGAACCTGGGCTCCTAGCTATATAGTTAACTAATGATCCCCCGCTGATGATCTGATCGATCGGCCAGCAGCTAGCTATTCAATCTTTAAATTTCTTCAGCGTACTATATATGTGTGTATCATCGCTGTTTCGACCTGTTTTCTCCATCATAATTAGTTTATTTCAGTTCTTTAATTTGCTTAGGCTTTTGCCTTTAATTTCAGTTCTTTGAAAGCTCAGGTGCTTTCTCATTTGTGTCTAGTATCAGTATGCATATCATCTAATCAAGAATTACATTGGTTTCTTGCTTCTAACTAGATTTACATATAGATAGATAGTTCCGTGCCTCCTTGTTTTCAGGTTGCAGAGTGAGGGGGGAGGTTAGGGGGTTAGTTAAGTGATTACATCCACAAGGAGAGAGAAAAAAAAGAGAATTTTTGGACCATTTTTCCGTGTTTAATTTTTGCCTGGTGGGAGTAGAGAGTTTGGTGTTGCGTCGCAGGGAGGATGTGAGTGGTGTAGGAAAGGAACAAAAAGGAATTGATAGACAAAGAACAAGCGAGTGATCAATATCTTATTTGGAACACTAAACTTGTAGGTACATCACGTCGGGGTCGGCATCCGCTGAGGATGCATGCTGTACGAATGTACTGTGTATAGATTCTTCCTTCCTATTCCTCCCTATTTATATCGAGATTCTGAAATTATACTGAGATTCTGAATGTTTATTTCGATTCTGAATGTATACTGTGAAAATCTTGACTGATTTTGTTCAACAAATTGTATACTGAGATGATGAATGTGTGTGTATGCTCTTCTCTTGACCTGATAAGGATGGGCCAGCAACGTTCCTTCTTCAGTACAGCCAGTCCTGTCAACCACCCTACCCTCCCTCCTCTAGCTACATAACGTTAATCAAGGCATTGCACGTACAAAATTCACACAGCTCCCATCACCTGCACATCATAGACAGTGTGTGCATGCTGACACAAACATCTTGATAGGTTACCTCCTATTGCCGCTCCGAGGAGATGAGCCCATCTTTTCTTCAACGTGCTGTGCAAATTTGACCCTTGGTCCCTGAGTTCAAACAGCCGCTTGGTTAGTTAGCTCCAACGAATTGAGTTCTCTTGTGCCTGGCTGGTTAAACAGAATTTACACGAGGTAGAGCAAAGCAACTACTCACAGGGATTCTGCAGTGTGAGTTAAGCTCCATCAACATCTGCCGACGACGCTCTTTGGCCACCTCCTCTACCCGTGAGGATCGCCGGCAAGCTGCATGGGTCGACTCCTGCTGAAATTTGGTCAATATATTGCAAGCTATGCAAGCGAAATAGTGATGCTTCAGGCAGATAAAATCTTCAAACAGAATTTTACATCCACTGAAAATGAGTCCATCAGTAATGGGCAAAAGAAATGGGAAGCTCTGACAGAGTATCAGTTTCCATTCGATCGGTCCCAGTTCACTATCATAAAAATATTCGAGCGTGTTCAGGAATAGTTTTTATTTTTTGTTCGCTCAGAGTCACACATCATACATGACCAGCACATTCTCAGCATTCCTTTTATCTAAGGCATGTATGGAGATCTCACTATAGAGATAACAGAATCTATGATTTAAAAGACTGCAGCTAGGCCATAGGTTTTTAGGAAGCATATATGAGTGACGACCTAAACTTATTATAGCCCTGTTGCATCAGGTACGATTGCATATCAAATGACCTCAAAAAAAGAAAATCTGAACACATCATCAGTAACCAACATATCAAATGACATGTTATGAGATCATAGGTAATAATTGACAACATTGGGCCAGTCATGCCCATGAAATTACTGTACATCTAAACAAGAGATTCCGTATAAGCACAAGACAATTTCCCCATTTTGTGGAATTCTCTTGAAAAGGACATTGCCAAAAAGTTTATCACATTCTACCATTCCATATTTTAATAGACAAGAAACTAAAGGTAAAGTGCTTGTGATTACACTTACTTGGCCAGCAGACTTCTCCATCAGACACCTAAGACTCGCCACCTCCTTCAGTAAGCTCCCTATTATATCGTCTGCCTCTTGCATCTGCTTTCTAGAGAACTCAAAAGCTCGGTCAGCACGTAAACGAAATGTGCTGCATTCCAAGCACATGCAGATGCCCTTGCACCCCCTTGTATGCCTCTTAAGTATTCCTTTCTTTGGACAAAGTTTCTTAGGAGAAAGGCCTCGTTTTTCCAAACAAGGGGAACCTCTTGGCTGCAGTGTGCCCACTTTGCTTGACCCTGATTCAGCGTGCATAACACAACCAGACATTTCCTCCACAGATAAGGGTGTGCCAATAGCACAAGGATCATAAGGACTGCAGATCATTCCCACATCAAGCAGTGGATCATCAAGAGAAACCACAGAATCCTGTCGCTCTAGTGCACTGTGCCGCTTCACCAATGGCATCTCTCTCTTGTTAGGACTAGCAAAACTAACATCAGAACATCCCAGCTCTGAGCTTTGGCAATGCTGTACTACAGCAAGTTCAGCATTGTCTTTTAACAGTTCTTCTGTGACACAGAGCTGAGGCTGCTCTTTGGCAAGAAATTCACCCTTGTCTGAAGTTAACAAGTTTCCTTCATCTCCATCAGGAGTTAAAGCTTGCTTTTGTGTGGCCTTTTGCATTTCAGCTGCACCGCCTTCTGGAGGAGAGACTTCTGAGACAGCAGGCTGAAGTTGTATGCCATCAGGAACAGAATTCCCATCTGATTTCAATGCATCTTCTTCTTCTGTTCTTTCAACTTCAGCTCTGTTGCTATCCTCAGGAGAGACTTCTGAGACAGCAAGCTTATTCTGTCCACCGGCCAGGACATCATTCCCATCTGATGTTAATTCACCCTTGTCTGAAGATAATGGGTCTTCATCTGAAGTTAACACTTCTTCTTGTCTGAATTTTTGCATTTCAGCTGTACCACATTCCAGAGGAGAGACTTCTGAAACAGCGGACTGAAGCTGTCCACCATCAAGAACATAATCCCCATCTGATTTTGATGGTTTCATTTCTACTGTTCTTTCGATTTCAGGTTTGTTGCATTCCTCAGGAGAGTCTTTTGAGACAGCAAGATGATGCCGTCCACTGGCCAAGACATCATTCTCATCTGATATTAATTGTTTTTCCTCCAGGACTCTTCGAATCTTGGCCCTGTCACCTTCCTGAGATGAGAGTTCTGAGACAGCAAGACAATAGCACATTATCAGAAAATCAAACTCTGAAAGGGGTGGCACTAAATCATAATCAGTTGAACTCAGCAATCATCTTACCATTCTCCATGAGAAATGGCAGCATCCTTTTATAGCTGAATGAGCTTGGATGATGAACAAACCTTGACCTTGGGCAGCGGGTAAGCCACTGAAACACAGAAGCAAAATATGATCTCCATGCCATACAGGACATACAGCTTAATTTATGGACGCAAATAAGAGATGGGTATAGCATCAGACTCACCGGCTTGCTGCATGAAAGATCATCAGGGACTACCTTGGTTTCGTCCTTGACAATGTTACAGCAACCCTTCATCTCCTGGTCTCCTCCAGTGTTGACAACAACTGACTCTACAGAATCCATAGCATTATCAGCTTCACCGTGATTCCCATCCACAGATTCATCAACCAACCCAAAATAAGAACTGTTGAGCTCTTTCTTCGAGTCGTCAGCCGTGTTTCCTGAATTATCTGAACCACTCGACCACATAAGCACAGGGAAATGGCCTAAGAAATGCGATTCGGACCACACGAAGAGATGAATCAAAGGGAAGTGAAGCCACATAGGATGTTGTTACCGTTCCTGGACATCTCGTTGAGGAAAGGCAGCAGCCTCCGGTACCCGAACGAGGCCGGATCGCGCACGAACTTGGAGCGCGGGAGCATCTACTCCATGGGGAGCGAGAGCGAGCAGATGAAACCGAATTAGATGGGGAACCCAACACGAGAGAGGCAAGCTACGTATGAGATGAAGAAGCCACGGGAGACTCACCGGCTTGAGCTCCCGGCCTTGGGCCGACGCGGCGTCCGGCGGCGTGCTCTCCACAGATCCGGGCTTCGCGGCGGCGCCGTCCGGGGAGGAGTCGAGGGGCGCGGAGGCCGGCGGGACGACGCGGCGGAGGCGGAGGTCGATGACAGAGGTGCGGCCACCGCCACCGTGGACGAGATGGAGTAGGAGCTCGGAGTGGCGGCGAGAGGAGACGGCGCCGAGGGGCGCGGCGGGGATCCGTTGGCTCGGCATGGTGCGTGCACGGCTCGCCTGAGTTGGGGCTTCGTGGGAGGCACGCAGGAAGGAAGAGCTGCGGTTTTGGCGGCAAAGCTGGGCTCCTTTGGCGCCAGAAGAGTGGCGGGAAGGAACAAGCCAACTAATGGCGGTCCGGTCGTGAGATCGATCCGAATGATAATAAATTCCTTTTCAAAATTGCGATTTGGACGGTTAACAAGCCAATGGCTGTTATTTAGTAATTAGAAACAAAAAAAAGACTGCTTGTGCATCGACAATATAATAAATTCCTTCGCTGCTAGTCCAGTCACCCACCACCTAGGATGCCCCGATACGCGATACGGATATGGTGATACGGGTACGGCGATACGAAAATTTTCAAAAACATGGATACGTCGATACAGCAATGTATATATAATATATATGAAAAAAGTAGCAAAAAAGCATTAGTGAATATTGAATTACTAAATAACGGATCATGGAGAATTAGCCAAATAGGTACCATTCTATGCAACATAACATAGCATAGGTTGATAGTTGATAAAAGATAATAATAGATTACAACTTGCGAAAGGGGAGACACAAGGCTAAATTTGACTGAATTAAACTAATATTTGACTACTTCAACTTGGATGCTCATTGCCCTCCCTCATCTCCACATATGAACCCCTCAAATTCTGGCTCATCTAGTGAGATATCAGCTGCTTCAAGAATGGTACCTATTTGGCTCATCTCTATTGGAGTACTTTCACTTGCCATCTCTATTAAAAATATATTACAAAATAATTGAGCACAAAATGTTACCAGCATAATTGAGCACAAAATGTTACCAGCATAATTGAGCACAAGATCTCAGCAATTTAGCATAAATAATTAAACCGATGTTACCACTTACCAATAGCCCAAAGACTTTGGGCGTCGGCGGGAGGGAGGCAGGCGGCGGCGGAAGGAGAGAGGAGAGGCGGCGGCGGCGTGCGGGAGGGAGGCAGGCGGCGGCGACGCGAAAGGAGAGGCGGCACCGACGGCGCGGAGACAGGCTGGCGGCAATGGGCGGCGGCGGGAGAGGAGATCGGCGACGACCGACGACGCGGAGCGACGGCGCGGGAGGCGGCAGCGCGGCGGCGGGACTTCCCGAGCCGACGGCGACTCTACTGCAGATCCGGGGCGACGCGGGGAGGCGGGCGGCGGCGGAGGCAGGCGGCAGGCGGCGGGAGGCGGCACGCGGGAGGCGGATTGGCGGCGGCGAGGACTTCCGAATGATGCAGCGCGAGCGATTCGTCTGGGCTAGGGTTGGCCGTCACCGGTTTCCACTTTTCGATGCAGTCACGGTGGGGCATGGGGCGTGGTGATTTCTTCATGGGCCAGAATTTAATTGGGCTAACGTATCGCTGCCGTATCGCAGCGTATCGGCGCCGTATCGGAGTGTTTTTTGTTTTTTTCCGGACTGAAATTCGCCGATACTCCGTATCGGCGCGTATCGCCGTATCGGATACGTATCGGACACAGATACGGCAGTTCAATGGAGTATCGGTGCTTCTTAGCCCACCACATGTATCACCTATTCTAATCCATCAGAATTGACTGGTGGCCTATAGTTACTTGAGTGCCTTGCAAACACAAATCCACACACACCATAGCTCCTCACCACTACTTTGCCTGCTCCAATAATCACAAGACATACCAAGACATTTTCAGTGACATGTAAAATATTCTTTATCTACTCATAATGCATCACATACCCTTCTTCATATGGTATTAATTCCTACCTCTGAAAAAACACAGCAGGCAAGCCGAGGGCACCAACTGAAGAAAATTCCGCACGCGAAATCAATTGAAAATACAACTAGCTTTGCTTATTTTTAGTTGGTCATATTTACATTGGACCAGGCAAGATTCAAGGAGCAACATAGTTGAGACCCCCTATACATCGATTATAGATACAGCCAGCCACTCAGCTACATACCATCACCATGGCTCTTGTTGGTCAGCACTCGGCAGCCACACCCACCCACCCCAAGTATGCTCTTTTTCAATCCTAACCATGCCACCCGCTACAGTTTACTAGTATATACTACTACTAAGCATCTCATATAGGTTTGTTGCAGGTTTTTTTCCCACATGGTCATCTTAAATACACAGCTTAATACCCCGCAAAACACACCCTTCTAATTATGCCTACCCAAAAAATATAACCGGTTCAGATGCTTAATAGGAGAAGTACTGCACTTGAAAGGATTACTATCACAATTATTCAGCTGATGACGATTCAGCCCTTCTTCTTCGCATTTGAGCTCCCCAGGATAGGTTCTCTTGTGAATCCTTCCTCATGCTCCTCTTCTTCAGCTCCGCAATTTGGTCTTCCCAAGATCTCCTCCAGCCAGACTTCTCTTCCTGGTCCTATGGCTCACACACATAGCACGTTAGTGTGGAAACAAAGCTCTACAGAGTTGAGACTTGGAAAAGAACATAACAAACAACGGCATTGTCAACTTAAAGGATTCAACATCATAAATGATATGAAGGTAGATCTCGGCTAATATAATAGCAAGATAAGCTTGCTCCTGCAATTTTCAGCCTTACACGTAAGACAAGACTTTTCAAGTTATTACCCAGATAATCTTATGCATGAGGTACATGAAAATGACTTTTCCCAATCCTTTTGAACAGTAATGCTCAATCATTATTCATCCCCTACATGCATATGTTTTGCATTAGGGTGAATTCCTATTTGCATGCGTACCACATAAGGGATAGTTTCTGTATTTCCTATTTTGTGTGGATGTCACTGAAGGGTGCATTTCTACTCGCTGCCTACTTATATTTAGTTTTGATGTAGCAAAATTTCGCCAATACATCAAGCATACAGAAAAGTTAAAGATGGTCGTCAAGCACCTAATATAGAGTCCTCAACTACAAGAGCTCCAATCAAGTAGTTGTTCCTCGGTCGCCAAATACTCCTCAATTAATCAATCAGCCATCTTAAGTTGGGCTGGATCCCCACATGCATGACGGCATGATATGTTAAATTATGAGTTTGCAAGTGTGTGAGTTGAATAGGCCAGAGACTAAAATATTATAAGGGTGTTGCTCAAGCTAAAGCCTACACAAAAAACCGCAGACATGATTTGGTAACTAGGAGCATCAATGTGAAAGTCATGCTTTAACAAACTCACTTATAAGAGCCACCTAAATCCAACAAGTTCGCTCTCTGTCTGGAGTGCAGAGATTCGAACACCCCTTTTGAAGGAACGAAGTGCTACTGCCCAGGCCAGAAGAACTAATCAGTCCAGTCCTCACAGGTCTATGTAGATCAAAGATCTGAACTTTGTTTGCGAACGCCCTCCCTTGAGATCGAAACGCATGAATTCAGGTCAAGAAACTCGTCTGTCCAGCAGTGGCGTGCTCCTTTGCAATTCAGGGGCAAATTACTTGTGTGTCACTCACTAAAAGTGGCTCAAGAATTAAGATCCCAGGAGGCAGCTTTAGCATAACACTAGTACTGGGGGGGTGGCGGCGTGGCGGAGTTGGAGGTGAGAAGAGAGGAGACCTCGTAGAAGGAGGAGGCGCGTGTGGAGGCGGAGAAGGCGAGGCGGCAGACGCCGCGTGCGCCCTAGGTGGCGCGGCTGCTGGGGTCGGAGAGCGTCTCGTAGGCCTCCTGCACCTCGATGAACCGGCGCGTGTTCTCGGAGGCGTCCGGGTGGTACTTGCGCGCCATCCGCCTGTAGGCCGCCCTGACCTCCTCGAAGGTGCCCTCCGACGAGATCCCGAGCAGGTCGTAGAACGTCGGCTGCTCCGCCGTGCGCACACCGCCCTCCCGCCGAACGCCCCGCGCGCGCAGAGGTAGAGACGGGCGAGGACGGCAGACGGCCCCCGTGGGGTGGCCGCCGGAGACGGCGAAGGAGGAGGAGGAGGTGGGGCCGCATGTGTCTTTTTATTTTCTTTGCTTTTTCGTACAGAATCATGCGAATGGAGAGGAATAAGCTTGGAACAATGAACTAATCTGCTTTTTCATGCGAATCATGCGAATGCCGTATGACCACCATGTAGCGTTTTTGTTAATTACTTTGATTAGTGTAATTAGGTAATTTATTTTCATGTACTATTTATACGAATTTTTACATGTAGCAAATAAACTCTAAAAATTATGAAATTCTTTGTGAAGCCTCCCGACGCAGCGTACTTCATTGTATAATTTATTCGTAATTTTATCCGATCTAAATTTTACTTGAAAATCATTTAAGTAAACTATTTGTAGGAATTTTTTAATATAGCAAATAAGCACAAAAAATTATGATATTTTTTAAAGGATCCTTACACAGTTAACTTCATTGTGTAATTTTTGCAGAATTTTGTATTTTCTAAAAGTGTACAAATATAGCAGTACAAAAGGGCATAATACGGGATACGATATGGATTACTCATCTAAGCAACTACTCTCTTCTCATTGCGTCCACAGGCACGGCCTCGAGCATGTCCCGCGGGATACGACAAGCGATCCAGAGCACGCGTGTCTAATCGGAGAAGGTACGGAGACCATTCAGTCTGTTGAGTGGCTGAAGGTGCACCAGTAGGCTGAGTCAGAGAAGGCTGAGTCTGGTAAGCATCGATGTCATCCTGCTGAGACATGTTGAACTGGGGCCGCAAGTGATGAAGTCCTGAACAAGAGACTCTAGAAATCCCGATCATACGGAGGAGCTCTGGCCTTCACCGTACGACGGCCCAGCGAAGCCCAACTGAGGTAGGAGGGTTGGTTGATATTGAATGTGCTTTATGCTTGATCGGTTGGTTCTTCTCCTACCGACAGTCTATAACAGACCGATTGATAGGCAGTAATGTCAATCCTGCAGACCGGTTGATACTTGATAGGTAGCAATGTCAATCATTGAAGAAAATATGATAGTTTTACATACTCACAATATACTGGAGTACTTCTAAAGTTCTAATTCTATTGCTAGTAGTATATATTTTCGCCTACTTGTCTTGCAGTCGCTATATCGTTTGCAATTTACGTCAACTTTGGTAATTATGGTATTTATCGACACCGTACTATATTTTTAAAATATCGTATTTACCGAATTAACAATATCGTATTTATCGAACCGTATTTCCCAAAATAACTAAATGAACAGCCCTAGCTGGAGGAGCTTTGCCCTGCGTACGCTCCAAACCCTACGTACGGTCCGAAGGCTGAGCTCTATCCTACGTACATTTCAAACGCTGGCGCCGTGTACTTCTCCCTAGAAGTAACTGGGAGACCCGTATCCTCTTCGGTGGACTGGCCATCACTCCCATGGTGAATAGAAGGCTGCAAGATAGAACGATATCAGTCAAAATAAACATTATGGACATAGACTGGGAATGTTGTATCTCCCGGATGTACAGTGCAGATGATTGAGGAGAGCATTAATCTGTGTAGGGGGTGTAGAGGGTACAAGTGATGCATCCTGACGACGGACCTGCAGTGAGAGAACGCCATGGTGTTAGCAGAACACAATGCATGACAAGAAAACAAAGTATAGATTTGTACGTGACTTACCTCCTCGCCTAGCTGGCCCATGGATGACCGACGGGTAGCACTATGATGTCGGCCAGACTCGCTTGGTCATGATGACTTGGCGGGTGAGCACAATACTCCCACTGGTTGCCCGATGTGCACAACGTGCTCTATTGAATGGCTCAACTCAGGTCGTTCATTATTTTCTTGGCTTGCGATAAGATATACTTGAAAGTTTTCTATAGGGCCGATGGTGTGTCTGGGCTACGGATGACAGTTTTAGACGCGTTTGCGATGCACTTTGCCCATTCCAACTGAAGCGACATATGAAACAGGTTCAGTAACAAGTAGTACAAATTTCATCAATGAAACGATAAGAGGTTGCAAGTGTCTTACAGTATCGTAGCGCCGCAAAATGTTGTGACGATCGAACGAGTGGTGCAGGCTGTCATGGTGCGTCACCTATTCCAGGCGCTCTGGTGGAGGAAGGGTGAGTCTGTCACGCGACCGTGGTACGTTCCTGTCTAGGTATTCATCGTACGTCCGCCGGTGGAGGGGTTGGAATAAGTGCCTCGCCCTAGAAAGGGAGACCGATCACGAACAAGACGTCATGCAGAGTGACCGTCATCTCACCCCACTGAAAGTGAAAAGTGTATGTATCGGGCCTCCACCTGTCCACATGTGCTGACAACAAATCAACATCCAGGGTGAACTGGCGTTTGATGAAAACTAGCCTCGCAAAGGGTAACAATCCCGTGGCCCAGAGGATTGAGACGTAGTGATCATCCGGCTCCTAATGATCTCTCCCTCCTTGAAGCACCAGGGGTGAAGAGCCAACCACGTCACATGCGATCGACAAATTGCACCGATGGTTCTTATCGTAGAAGTCTTTCAGAAGCTCTGGTAAAGACATACCTTGCAACAAATGGGATAGACGAAATATTAGTGTGAAGATTGATAATGACAATAAAATACTGCAAATTAAAAATTACGATGAAATAAATAGTATGAAATAATATACACTTAAGACTAAAATGAGCACTATAATATTAAATAATACGACCAAATGAACAGTATAATACTAAATATTACAAGCAATTCATTACCATCGTTCTTAATCCTATGTTTACTGACAGTTCTACCTTCTCTTTTGGTTGTTTCCTTCGTAAGTTCATTCGCATTTTACAGGCAGAGCTCATCGGACTGAAAGGTAGGATTGCAAGAAAAGTGCATATTTGCAGGAATTATCAGATCAAGTAAGGACATAACATAGTCTTCTTTTTTTTTTGTTACGTCAGCTGATAATTAGAATTATTCTTTAACCTCCAATCTTATAAATTGTGTTGTCATAGTTGAGGTTGTGCTGTGAACCAAGACATAATGTTCCTGAGGTTATTTTAAAAATAATATGACGATTTTAACTCTACCCTAGATAGTCAAAGTTCTCGTCCGTTTTAATGGGGAGTCCCATTGTGCATACTTGTGTGCCACAATATGGATGCAAAGTTTGGAGAACAGTTAATCTTCCATTCAGCCTTTTGGTACATGTTGTGCTGGACACAAAAGCCATGGCAAACTCCTTTTGGTGCATGTTTAATCGATTAAAGCGATGTTAGTTCAACTGCTTTATGGAAAGTGCTGAATGCTCCACTTAGCAACCCAGTAAAATGTAAGGACTAAAGAGTGTCTCTAAATTAACAGAAAAATTAATAAGGCCTTGACCGCCCTGTATTATTCTGACATGTCGGCATCTTATGCTCCACCACACAGTGGCTGCATAGCGAAAGCACCATTTTTGCCATTACCACACGATAGACATTATTCCTGTAAATACGAACCAAATAACGGCCAATTTTGGCCAAAAACTCGTGCTTGCCTTCCTTGTAGTATGTGTTGTATACTACCACTACCAATAGTCTAAGGGGCGGAAAACGATAACGGATAATCTATTTTATCCGATATCTTATCCAAGAAAACACAAATGTGATAAATAAACTCCGTATTTAAAAATATTCACATTCGTATTAAAAAATATTCATATCCATATTTAAGAATATGTGTATTCACATTCATATTCAAAAATATTCGTATTTGTATTTAAGACTATTCGATCCATTTTTGAAACCTAAGAAAGCCTAGACAAATTTTATGATTCAAAGTTTAAATTTAGGTAGTTTAAAACCGATAACCGTTTTGATAAATGGTGAAAAACTAACATAACCAATAGGAATTTGTTCTATCGAGATTTATTGCAGAAGTTGTAAGAGAATATTCATATTCGATCGAGTTAAGCACATGTTCAATGCAAATTCATATCCGTTACAACATTCAATTCAATTCATATTCGTATTCAAAAATATTTGAATTTATATTCATATTTGTTTTGAAAAATGGATTCATATTTGTATTTAAGATTATTCCAATGCGTCTCCATAGTCTACATCTCCCTAGATTATTGCCACTGAATGATACCTAAAAAAAATTGGCAAGTGAGGAACATGTGGATTCACTCCAGATAATTCATAATCAATTGAAACCCCGGCAATCTCAAACAGACATGCCATAGCCATATTGCAAGTGATTTTTTTTCGTTCAGTTAATCCAAAGAGCACGCATGTACTGGCGCAAAGCTAGATCAACAATTCAATACTATTACTATTTAATTACCTGATCCTGTCATCTGATAGTCTAGTCTATCTTCGTCGTCTAGCGACACCATGAAAACGATCTAGCAGGCACATCATGGCTAATCGTTGCTGGCTCCTGGTACTAACTTGCCATCCCCATTGATTAAGCACCCAAATACCAATAGTGATCCTAGTCAAGACAAACAACAAGAAGAAGAATGGCAGAAAAACGAAAACCACTGCTGAGACTTTCTCAAGATACAACAACTACGAAACTGGCATGCCAACGCACTAACTGCAACATATTCCTCCTAATAACTTGCAGAAGCAACGTATGTTTCACATGTTTCTGCTTCTATCAATAAACCGCTACAGCGGAAGAGGCACAATGTATCAAACACATTTGAAGACCGGATTGCTGCATACAGAAATAAGCATTTGGCGATGTTAATTCTAACCAACATCATATCATAAATCCTTACCTCTTCTACAGACAGGCAGCTTTTGAGGATGGCAGGCTCCCCTCAAAACATGCTCCAATGGCAATCACCTTTGAAAAAACCTGCACAGGTTTTCCAATGACAGCACCAATCACAGCAGGTAAGCGGCAACTAGCAAAATAATTTCTCTTTGCAGAGGCAGTGCTTACTAACTGAACCAATGAAAGAAAGAAAAGAGAAGACATAAGGATTGCTACTGTTTGAAGATATGTTGCTTATCTCTGGAACTATCAAGGTGCCCCGCCCCAAGAATAAAGGGTTGGGCTTTATCAACAATTGCTTCACATCAGTCACTTAACACTGGCCTCTCAGGTTGACCCCTGTTACTCAAGAGAAGGAAAAAAGAACAAAGGAAAAGAAAAATAATGAATGCCAGCGCGCGCGCACACACACAATAATTTTAGGTAGACTGGTCAGAATCGAGCAGCAGACAAGACAATAGATTAAATCTACAGCACAGTTCTCTGCATTCATCAAAAGACCAAGTATAAAAATCGGTTAAATCATTTGCGACCTAGATATCTATCAAGCTGCTTGAACATTTTGAACCATTAGTCCATTACTGATACAAGCTACACATGATGAGAATTATACGCAAAAAATACATTACTTGAAGCAAGTTAACTCAATCAGATGATGTTTACAGTATGCGGAGAAACATCTTTGGACCATTGCATCAGACAAAGCATGCCAATTGATATGTAACATAGCCTAGAAGAGAAGTTGTTTATAGTCTTGTATAATGGACTTTACTTGAGTATGGATAAGTGTGTACTCCCTTGTATCTTCAATTGACACCCCAAAATGAGCTCCAACTCTTCATGGAATCACGAGCCTGCAACGACAAATATATAGTTGGTTTTGACCTCACTGTACTAAATCACCTTACAAGCTCCAGTGTTACATTTAGAAGTTTACTCCGAGGAGCAAATCTCCAGTTAACAAGGAATACATTTTTATAGATCAGATTAACACCCCGGTCGGCACTCTCCAAAGATCTTCATATCCTGCAAATAAAACTCCTAAATCAGAAAGGAAGATAACAAACAGCGGTTCACCTAGATTCTGCAATCAGCCAACTGAATGACATGGCAGACATCAAGTAAACATTGTGGTTAATATCATATAGCGGACTCTTCGGTGCCCCCTAGAGCGCCATCTACTCCAGCTCCATGTTGCCCATCAAGGTCAGCTACAGTAGAGCACACATCTTCCTTGGCTTGCTGTTTATGAAAAAGGTCGTCATGGTTTGATGCAGGCAATGGAAAATCTGCAGAGCATTTATCTGCAGAAGACACATCAGTTTCACGAGCAAACTGCTGGGCTTCCTGGGTAACCAGATCTTCCGCTTCTAGTGAAGAATTTCGCAGCCTAACTTCAGTATCATGCTTGATGCCATCAGCATCTGAACCAGCTGCTGACTGATTATGCTTCCAATGAGGGGAGCTCTCCTTCTGAACTTTACTTTTATCTGAAGAGAAGGGATCATCAAGGGAAATATCATCTTTCCTAGCCCTGGCACCCTCTTCTGATTTCTTCAATTTGTGCTGATCAGCAGCATCCCTATGGTATCTTTCCCTCGAATGCCTTGAACTTCTATGGGATCTTGAAGATGAATGACGAGAAGTTTTATCTCTAGAATGTCTTGATTCATCTTCTCTGTGTTTTCTGTCCTTACAAGAAGAATCGTCTCTGTCATACTTCTTGTTATCTGTTTTCATCTTAGTATTCCTACTTGTATCATGGTTCTGGTTATAGCTACCATCATCTCCCAAGCTTCTCTTCTCAGATTTTGATCCCACAGAACCCACACCCCTTTTATCTCCAGTCATCCCAGCACCATCCTCAACATGATCTTCATCCTTCCTTTCATCATACTCCAAAGCAGCAGCATGTCTAGATTTCTTATGATTACTATTATCACTATTCAGCATTTCATATTCAGATACTGATGAACTTCTTTTATGAGCAACAGCAGAAGTATCCACTTGTTTATCTTCCATTGGATCCTTTATAGACCTTTCATCTTTGTCACCTCTATTGCCTCTATCAGATCTTCTTTTGTCATCCTGCATCTCAGATTTTTTGCTGTCTTTTTTATCACTGTTACGCTGCTCTCTCTCTTCAGATCTGGATCCTGAATGCCTGCTATGATGAGAAGAATGATGGCCACGAGTTGGTGATGATTTGCTGCTTTTATGATGTCGTGGTGACCTTGAACCAGCCCGAGCTGACCTTCTTAATTTTGATGGGCTTAGACTTTCTTCCCTTTGCCGCTTGGGTGACCGAGAATCAGCTCTGGAAGGCTTCTTATACCTCGGACTTATGCTTCTGCTCCTGTTCCTCCTTGAACTAGATGAATAATGACCACGAGACCGGTCACTCTCTCTTCCCCCAGACCTGCTATACTTGTCCCTATCATCCCTATGTGATCGGTCACTACCATACTTTGAGTGGTAAGATCTTGACGGTGATCGTGATCGGTGCTCCCGGGAGCGTCTAACTGGGGGAGAGTAGGAGCGGGACCGCCTACTCCGACGGTACTTAATAGGTGATCTTGACCGAGATTTGGATCTGCGAGAAGGGGGTGATGGCGATCTGCAAAGCAAATAAACAGGTCAGGGTTCCTTTCTTTAAAAGAGGGAGAAAACGCATCTATAGTGAAATAATGTAACAGGAGAAAATTTAGTGCTCCTTATGCAGTTAAGCCAAAAGAAGTGATGTTGCTGCTAGTTCCTACACAGAGATCTCTCTCATTCTATCGCATATGTCCCACTTATTCTCTTTGAAAATATGCCAGTCAGCAAAGCTATCCATAAATGAATGAGACAAGAAACCCACAGATACATATACAGAAATGGTGAAATATCCGCCAAACAACAAAAACGAATCAATTGCAACAAAAGCTATCTCTTTGAAATAAAGAAAAAGTTTCTAGTAGCAAGTACCCAATATCTTTCACACCTCCAAATTCCAATATCTAAAAGAGCATAGCAGCATTCTTGGAACAAAAATGGATTTTCTAATCTCATCTCGCAAAGTAGAGGTAGGCCAGAAATCAGCAGGATGCAATCTTTCTGTTATCAAAATACTTAAAAAAGACCAGAATTTGTTTCAAAATCAGAAAGATGCAATCTCTCAAATCACATAAATACTAAAAGCATAGCCTTCAAATTCACTAAAATTCAATATGAGTCAAACATTACCTTGACTTCCCTTTGGTATCCTTTTCTTCCACATTTTCCCCGCCAAAACCCTCTGCTTTCAACTTCCTGCTTATCTCAGCAGCCCTTGCTGCTGCTGCTTCAGTGGCAGATTTCATAGTGGCTGCGCGTGCAGCAGCCTGTTGAGCTGCTATTGTCTGCTGCATTAACAGTGCCTGCTGGAATTGTATCTGTTGCATCTGAACAGCTTGCTGCATCATCATAGGCAAATTGCTATTTGCCAAACTAGTTTTGGGAGGGAGAGATTTAGCCATCTCCACATTCAAGGGGTGACCGCCAACATCCATGTTATTGAGCGCCAATGCTGCCGTTGCTTCTTCCGGTTTGCAGTACTCTACATAAGCAATATGCTTTGAGTCTGTGATGGTACAATCAACAACTTTGCCACAGTACCCAAATAGCTGTTTAAGATGATCCACCGTAACAAGTGGACTCAGGTTGCTAATCTGAACCATTTTCTTCAGAGCATCAGCTTTATCCGTTGAACCTACAAGGATGCAATGTGCGTGTGAGCAACATGACTTCCAACATGGAAACGGTCACTGTTTAAGTGCACGCACCAATGCAGAACGGCATGCATATATACATCTTCAGCGAAACTTAAGGCAAAGGAATGTTAGGCAAGCACATTAAGTTATACAAAACAGCGTTAAAAAGCTTGCAATCTAACATGGCTACATTATGAGTTCGACATAGTTGGGAAGAACACAACAGCGTCAGCCAATCACCTTTCCTAGTTCAATACTAGGGAGTAGAGCATCTAGGCACATCACAAGACAATTCATTAAAAGTTGGGAGGCGTTACCTGTGGCCTTGGAATCAGTCTGCATCTGCGCAGCATGTGCCTGAAGTGCCTGGGCAGCCATGATGGCCTGAGCGGCTGCCATGGCTGCGGCAGAGGGCGCCATGGGAGCCTGGCTGAGGGCACCCACAGACGTGGTGGCAGCCAGCACGGACATGAGCAGCTGCTGCGGCGGGTGGGTGAACTTACAGTCCGTGGGCTTTGTGCACCTCCCGTTGATGTGGTCCCGACATATCTCCCCCAGCGAGGCGCCAACGCCCGGCAGGATGACTCCACCAGAGGCACCAGTGGAGGCACCAGGGATGAGGCCGAGGAGGCTGGGGAAGGCACCGGAGGAGACGGAGAGGGCGCCGGCGTAGTTTGGCATGTTGGGCATGGTCTGGTTGACCATGTTGGGGTAGGCAGACGAGACGGCGGGGAGCGCGGTGGTGGATGCGCTGAAGAAGACGGGGAAGGGGCTCCCCATGACAGCCGAGCCGTCAAGGTCGACGTGGACCATGTAGTTGCCGCGCTTGGCGACGACGTAGGTGACGGCGTAGGATCCGTCGCCGTTGTCTTTGACGGCACCTTCGAGGTCGTCGCCGCCGACGCCAGCGGCAGGGGAGATGCGGACGCGGACGAGCGCGCCGCCGGTGGAGACCCTGCGGGCGTCGCGGTCCTTGGCGACGACGGTGAAGGTGGTGGGGGCACCGGAGGAGCCGCCGGCGATTCCGGGGCCGGCGGCGGAGGATTTGGAGGGGTCGACGGGGCCGGGAGGGGCATGGTGGCGGTCGTCGGAGTCGGAGTCGGGGTCGGGTTGGGCTGGCGAGGAGGGCTTGTGGTGGTGGTCGTCGTGGTGTAGGTCCTGGTCGGCAGCGGAGGCGGAGAGGGCCTTGAAGGTGGCGTCGAAGGCGGCCTTGGCGGCGGCGGTGGTCTCGGCCTCGGACTTGAGCTTGGCCTCCTCGGCCTGGCGCACCCAGATGGGCTTGGGCGCCGCCATGGGGAGGGCGGCGATGGACGAGGAGGAGGGCAAAGCGAAGCAAGCTAGGGTTTGGTTTCGTGGCGGATCGGAGAGGAGGAGGACTCAGGACTGGTCTGCTCTGCTCCAGAGAGACGAGACGACCTGACCTGACCAGACCTGCAAAAGAAAGCCCATCAAAAAGGATACTAATGCAGTGTCCTATTGGGCCTGGCAAGTAGATGGGCCCTTTTTGGGTAGCTGCTCTGCTCTCGTGTCCTTGCCGTGCGAAGATCACGTGAGAGTTATTGTTTATAAAATATGTCATCATAAATGATATGTAAAGCCTATAGATAGAATCAGACACTTATACAAACATATCTAAAGATATAAAGAAAAATAAAGTATCGTCATGAGGCAGACACAGCTGATGTACAAACCCGACGGTATGATACCTAATTGGGATCATAATCCCGAGATAGCTTAAGAATCTTTAGCCCATTTAATTACTTTGTAAGATCTTCCTTTAAACTTTGGTACATCAAATGCATTCAATAAGTATATTAGAACTACTCATAATCTTATATTTGCTCACGTTTCTAGACAGACAACCACTAGAAATTTAATTAAACTAGTTGAATGCCCATGCGTTGCTCTAGGGAAAAAAATCATATTACCACCATGGCATGACTTCGTCGAAGCACCTGGTCGAGCCCCACCTTGGCTCGTGTTGTCTGTGCCCCCATCATCGACCTACACTAGGGGTGAAAACGGGTCAAATTCGGTCAGATATTGCTTATTCCATATCCTATCCTATATTTTTCTGATTCTGAGTCGAATACGAATAGTGCTTGACACTGAATACGAATCCGGATAGTATCGACCACGATCTCGAACGAATACGGAGCGGATGCGAATACGATAACGAATATCTCATCGGATATTACGTAGGAATACAAAAAGTATATATAGACGGGTAGAAAATGTAATGTAATAAATTAGTTCAAAAAATTATCAAACCCCACATGCAAACATGCAGTTTTTTGTGGAACACCTTGGGGTGATCAGCAAGTTTATGCATATATAAACTGGTAGAAAATGTAATGTAATCTAATGTACAAAAAGCATATATAGACTGGTACAAAATGCATATACAAAAGGCTTCTCCAACTGGGCAATACCACCAAAGAGTAATTGTGATGGATCTGACTATCCGAATCCGAGAATCCGACTATCCGAATTCGAGAATCCGACTCCGAATCCGGATATCCGAAAAATATATTCGAGTATTATCCGATAAAATCCCGGATAGTATCTGTATCCGTCGGATAGTTATTTTTCGAATCCGAATCCGTATCCGATAATTATCCGACATAACTATCCGAATCTGACTCCGAATCCGATAATTATCCGACATAACTATCCGAATTCGATCCGACTCGGATTCGGCGGTCGGTCGGTCGAGAAATATCCGATCCGTTTTCACCCCTAACCTACACTACTCCTCTGGCTCCGCCGCTATATCTAGTCGAGCCCTGCTATAGCCTGCACCCCCCTCTACCACCATGCTCCACCATGCTCGACTTGAGCCACCCGTGTCTGTACAATAATTGTCGCCGTTCTAGGCATTCATATACTTCAACTTAACCTCAAAGTGTACAGTGATCCTATATACATCGAAATAGCATGTAATCACTGTATATATCAACTCTACAAAAAAACAAATTATTTAGTTTCAAAAAAAGAAAATATTAAATCATGCTTGCTCACCCACAAAATGTTTCTATTGAACAAACTCTGACAAAGGGAATTTTTTTTGTTAATTTTACCTATATCCTAGAATTGTACAAGTTGTAGGTCGATACCTGACAACATTTTGTGATGACTGGATAACATAGCACCACTTCAACAAAACACAAGCTCAGAGACATCCTACTACACCTGTACATTTACAGTCAATGTTCATGATATACACATCATGTATGTGTATTGTGGAGGTGGCCCAACCCCAAACGATTGGGCCTTAAAGCAGGTCTAGTAGTATAGGTTCAATAACATAAAAGAATGTACCAATGTATTCCTACCTTTTATAATTATTAAATGGTAGGATGAGAATCCCCCATCCTACCCCACTCATGTATATAAACCCCCGAGAGAGGTATGAGGGGGCCAGATCCACTAATTTTATACACAAACTCTCTCTCTTATCGTTAGCTCTCTAGCTCTACCTTCTATGGAGAAAGGGGTACCCTGTACCCACTGTTGTGATCATGCTACAACAGTTGGCGCCGTCCGTAGGGACCACGCAAGAAGTTGCGCAAGGGAAGGTGCTAGAAAGCAATGACAACCAAGCGAAAAAGAAGTACAACGGCAATGACTGTCGAGTCCAGCACGTGGTGGCTAGTGGTCGAAGGCCCGCCACCACATGGCAACGACGCCCTGGCGCCGCGGGCGGTGAGCGGTCAGCACCGACACGAGGAGTTAGCTCTAATGCCAATATTGGCATGGCCATCGCCAAAGCTATCTGTGATGGCACCATCATCGACCGTGATGCCCATGCCGACACGACCATCAACCTTGACGCACCATCATCACGTCGCCAAGGAGTCGGCCTTCGTGCGCGATATCATATCCGGAGATTCTCATCATCATCACGACACCAGGGAGTCACGACCACGACGGTGACCACCTCGTGGTCATAGACGCCCGTCTGATGGACAGACCGCACGTGTCAAGTCTTCGTCCCACCACCGACTTCGTTAACGCTCGTTCGAAGGGTAGGAGACGGAGCACGCATTCTTCAAGTCCTCAACCAGCCGTCGACTTCATCGGCATCTACGACCACGTCGCGATCAAGCTCCATCGGACTCTGCATGGCCTTCGCCAGACTCCGTGTGATATTCTGGTCTTACAAATGAATTTTTTGTAATTACCCTAGAAAATACTGCAGCAAACTCCAGGGCAATGGATATTCTCACTCCCTTTTTTTGGTACATACACCGAATCCTTCTTGCTACATCAACGATGCGCCTGCTATATTATTAATCTAATAGTTAAAAATGGTTTGAAGATGTTGTATCTATATCTTCAAACTTTTCGTGATGCAATTTTTTGTAAATATTTCTAACCAATGAATTGTAACATATAAGACCTACTGTATTGTGATGGGTGTACGTCCACGAAAGTTCGCTATGGACGTATCGGTAAGGTGGAATTCAACTTGTCTCATGCTACAAAATTTTTTACCCTATAAGCCCATATTTTCTGTTTTTATCCACACGCACTATCATAGCTATACCGGCAACACACTACTGACTGAGCAGCACTGGTATGTTGCTGAGAAGTTACATGTATTTCTGGAACTCTTTTATGAATCCATTGTTCCTTTATCTAGAGTGTACTATCCAACATCTCCGGTAATTATGCTTCATATTATTGCGATCATTGTTCACTTTAAAGAAATTTGAAAATGACGTAATATTACGAGAGACTGCGTGCGCTATGAAAACTAAATGTTTAAAATCGGAATGAGATTTCGTACTTATACGTATTTGCATTTATTCTAGACCCAAGAGCTAAAATGACAATATTCACTAATGTTCTTTCAATTATAAGTGATTCTATAGGGCTATATTATTCTAACTATTTTACATATGTTCATTCATAATTATCTAAAGTTTACCAGGAGTACGAGCATAAGTTTTAGAGAGTTTGCTTGCAATGACTTTCACCAGCACCCACCACAGGTAAGAAGATAAATGTGTGGCACACCATCTTTTCCTCTGAAATATCAAGCTCTACATCATCAAGTGGTAGAACAATCTATACTAGGGCCCGTGGAGAACTATAAGTCTTTCTGTACAACGATCTCGTGCCTCACCATACAGAAGACTTTAAGATTTTGGACTGGTGGCGCGAACACAAGCTAACATATTCGATGCTATCCATATTAGCAAGGAATGTGTCAATCGTTCCTGTCTCGACGGTTTCTTTCGAATCTGTTTTCATCTTTCTAAAAGAATATTAGAGGAGAGAAAAACAAGACTCACGAGTGAGATGGTGGAAGTACTTCTCACAGTGAAAAGCTAGAAGCAAACTGATGCACGAACTCAGCACTGCATGATAGATCCAGAGTTAAAACATGTGTTCAGCAATCTCTATCTAAACCGTGTTTGGGCCGGGCAGGCTAAATGCATGGTGCGAATCGGGCCCATGCCCTCCAACCAAACCTTTCGGCGGAAGAGAGGGCCTCCCTCATGGCGCCGCCTGACCCCCGCCGACCCTACAAGCGCCCCGCCATCTCCGACCAGCAGCGCCGCCGCGACCTCGCCCTCCAGGCCCAGTCGGCCCGCCGCGCTGACGCCCAGGCACGCGCCCGCAGCCTCGCCAACTCCCTCTTCTCCCCATCCTCTGCCGACCAAGCACCTTCCCCCGACGCTCACGGCGACTGCGATCATGAGCCCACCGTCGCCGACGTCGCTGCGGCTGCATCCAAGCTCCGCGGCTCCGACGCACGCCGCTGGTTCGCCCGCCAGATCATGCTCACCGAGTGGATGGTCGACGCCCCTCCCCACTTGGCCCGCGACTGGTCCGTCCCCTCTCCCTCTTTCGATTCCATTCCATTCGATTTGACTCTAGACTCATCCAAAGATTACTTTTTTTCTTCTTCTCCTGACATCAATACAATCTAAATTTTTATGCTATTGCCTTGTTAGTTCAACTTCAATTCTAGCAGCCATGTATATGCTTCTAGTCCTTCATAAATACACCTTCTTAGCTTCCCATTGCGAGCAAGCTGTAACATAGTAGCAGTACTAGCATTACACTGAGTCACTTGTGAGTTACAAAGCAAGGATTGACATTACTGTAGCAATCTCTGTATGTAGGCATGTTTTTGCCAGGCCTGCCGGCAAACGATGCTTGGTCGTGTCGTCTAACGGCATCACAATTAGCAGGCTCCGTAACGGATCCATTCTTCACCGGTTCCCCTCTGCGCTGCCCAATGGATCAAAGAGGGACATCTCTGGCCCAGCAAGTTCCTACTCTATCCTCGATTGCATATTTCATGAGGTATACCCAAGCAAACAGTTTTTGTTTTTGGGGCACCAGCTGCTTTTTCCTTTACATGCCCAGCCTTTAGGTCTGTCTCTAATCTTGTGTTGCTGCCTTGCGTTCTTGTGCTGCAGCCTGATGAAACATACTATATTGTTGATATGATTTGTTGGCGAGGCTATTCCCTGTACGATTGCACCGCCGAGTTCAGGTTTTTCTGGGTAAACTCCAAGCTCATGGAGACTTCTGCCGGTGATCTTCCGTCAACATACCATCGGTATAGATTCAGTGCCGTCCCTATATATGAGTGCACACTTGAGGGTCTTCAAGCAGCTTATTCGGGAAGCACAGCATATGTCAAAGATGGTTTGCTGTTTTACAACAAGTAACTCCTGTTTCTACCTTTATTAATATTATCTTGATGGCTATGCACTCATATTTGCTAGCTGCCTTTACACTTTACACTCACCATTGCATTGACTAATCTAGGTGCTTTTGTTTTCTTATCAGGCATGCACATTATCAAGCTGGGATCACACCCCTTGCACTAGTGTGGAAAGATGAGGCTTGCAGCCAATATGTTCTTGATACAGATAGCGAGGGACAAGTTCCAACTGATCAGCATGTATGTTTGTTTCTCATTACGTCTGCTTTATATTGTAGCTGGCAGATAACACGTTTTCTAAGATAATAAGATGATTTCATCCTACCATTTTATATCTATATAACAAAGGGCATATTAGATAATTCTCTTTAAAAATTTCAAACGAAATATATTGTAAACTCTGGTGCTCGCTACTACTTCACTTCATCCCCTAATAAATTTTATTGGCCTTGTTTCTTCATGTGCTATCAGGTTGTGTTGGAGTTGCAAGACGATGGAAAACTAATTAGTTCTGATGACCCACCAGTTGTATTTGGTAGCTTGGACAATGAATTCATTCAGAAGGTATTGTTGTGAAATGCAGCTTATTTCTAACAAAATAAGAGTAACCATCATATAAGACATTAATACATGATTATGTTGATGGTGCTCCAAGCTTTTAGTTATTGTCATTAATACATGATTATGTTGATGGTTCATCCAAGACTGGAGGGAGTATTGGTTCATCTCCAAGCTCTTTCACTAAAGCTTGCTCTTGTATTATTCTCCAAGCTCTTTCATTAAAGCATGCTCTTGTATTATTCTTATGTAATATGTAGTGATACGCTTAGCCTAGGCACCAGAAATTTTAGATTTATTTCCCCTTTTGCCTGCCTTCCCGCACTGTGATTGCCTGTGTGTTTTCCTCATGTGAATGTGTTTGAAGCATTAAACTTGCTCTTATATGATTATACAGTCGAACCTGCGGCCAGGGAACCTTCTTCGCTTTGCTGTAAGAGATGAAAGTGTGAAACTTGTGGATGGAAAGATGGAGATAGGTGACCTGCAGTTTGTTGGAAAGCCGAATCGTGCTCGTGCTTTTGCCGACAGCCACTCGAAAGTAAGTGGTCATGTGAGAATGCATTATTTCAAAAAATGTTCTGTACTTATATTCATCACATGCACCTCTGTTTCTCGTTTTGCACGTTCAGGCTTTGTTCCAGTATGCTGCAAGGCATGTTCCTCTGAGAATTGAGGATCTGGTTGCATCTGTTCAATCAAACAGTATGGAACTTGAATCTACAGATGTTGAAATGCAAGATTGAGGTGAGGAAATAACGATTCGTATATTTTTGTGTTTTTGCACACAGTGAATTCTTCTGTTAATTGGTTGCCCTGTTTTGCAATTTCTCTTTGTGTTTTTGTTCATGTGTAATGGGAGTCGATCAAGACAGAGAGGATACATGTGCTAATTTTGGCCGTTTGACTGGATTCAATATTGAGACTTCATGTGAAAAAAACAATTGTAACATGTGCAACTGAAAGCCGATACCAAGTTAGGATGAATGGATGCAAATGAGACCAAGGTTTGTCGATTATGTGTGTTGTTGAGCTAGACACTTAGTGTGTGTCCTCTTCTAGTATCACCCAACGCCGTATGATCAATTTCTGGAGGAACTTTAGCATCAGGATTTTGATGAAGTACCCATATGTTTCTGGTGTTGGGAACCCTGATCATACCAAGTTTTCATTGTACAGGGTCTTGAAACTATTCTACCAACTTGTCCGCCTTTAACTTATCAATTGTTAGCTGTGCTAGTGTACACAATAATAGTTTTCAAATAAGATTGTTTCCTTCTGGAAATAACACATTGCCGCATATGACAGGTTGAAGATGTGGCATTCAGGTCGATATTTCAGCGAATGATGTGATTGTCTGAAACCCGTGATTTTCAGGGAGCGGTGCGTTTCCAGGCCTGATTGATATTAGTACCTCGAGACCTGTGAAAAAATTAAGCCATGTAATGAGTTTCTCAAAGACAAGCTTTCCGAATGTTGATATCTACATGGAAGTGATGTATTATGCAACTCATTTGGTGAAGTGCTGTTTATCCTGAGTTTTAAATATATGAATGCAATTTCAATAGCTGAAAAGTAACAAGGGAAATGTGTATCCACATTTTTTCTCTCTGCCGCTGGGGATGAAATTCTAAACCTATTATAATGTCCTTTTTTTCAGCTATACAAAAAATTCAGAAAAACACTGTAGCTGTCAAGTCAGAATCTAGCTATGACTTATGAGTGAGAGATGTGGGAGTTAGGTGAAACCCTGAACTCCATTATCAGTCTAAGAAACACCTTATCATTCGTGTGGGCACAAACCGCTCTGAAAAAAATGTAGGAACAGTAAGAAATTTGCATGGTTGCTGACCTGCAGCCTTGGCTTCTTGGTACACATCTGAGGTTCTACGTACGTACGGTACGTACATGGCAAGCATGCATACAGGAAAGGATGACTAAGTAATTAATCACAGTCAACCAGATGATGGTACAGGAAGAGAAGCTCAAGTAGTAGCATAGCATAGGACTTACAGTCTGTTTGGAGATAGAGAGAGAGAGAGAGAGAGCTATTTTTCCTAGTGCCGATGGAGGTTTTTCTTTTCCTAGTCAGTTGAGTTGTCGAGTCGCAGAGACAAAAAAGCACAGGAGCGCAGACAGAAAATATAATAGTTTGCTACTAGAGTAAAGCCACATAGATGCAAGAAAAGCCACCTACACAGTTTTTCCAAAAACTAAATATGAGGAACTTAAAACATTACTAACAAAAACTATAGCAAAATGGTAATGTAACGAACTGCACTAGTTTCAACATTTATGACAAGTCCATACATTTACAATCAACGTTGGTCAGAATGTAGTCATGTGCATACATAACGCCAAAATAAAACATAAAATCTCTAATTAAAATATCTCGTTGGTTCAATTTTAATCAAAGATAAGACGTAATAATGTGGCAATGATACATCGTAATTAGGCAACCGAAAAATAATTAAAACAGTGCACAAAAGATAGACTTAAGTATAAGAAAATGCACTGAAAAAAGAAAAAGAAAAAGCCACTATTGCAGCTGGCCCCAAAGAAAATGGCCCAAAATCACGCGCGCGGCCCAAATCACGCACGCGGTCCACATCACGCGCATCCGGATCTTGATCGGACGGCTGGAAACGCATCCGGCCCACGCGCGTGGCCTCACGCTTGCGCCTTTGGATCTGGATCAGACGGCTGGAATTGCACCACAGCGGGTTAAAAACCCCGAAACCCTAACCCTAGCCTCATTTGCTCCTCTCCTCGTGAAAAACACGAGCGACGCAGCGCGCGCTCATGAGAGAGCAAGGCGTCGGCAGGGCAGCGCCACGAGAGCAGCAGCACAGGCCGTCGGAGAGGAGAGCATGAAGGCGACTTGAGGTGGCGTGGCATGAGGCGGCGCCACCGCAGCCCTCCTCGCCGCGCAAGGCGACCGAGGTTGCGCGCGTAGTCGTCGAGTGGAGCTATGGTGGCGCCCGTGACCGGAGGAGATCGAAGCTCCAAAAAACGTAACTATCCGCCGCCGATTTGAGTTTTGATTCGGGTTTGAGGTCTCGGGTGGTTGGTTTGGGGATTTTCATTAGAATTTTGCAAAATATTTCTTAAGTCCCCTCCTTCTAATTACTAAACTGAGCCTCTAATTCATAGATCTGAGTTCGGTTGAGACTAATTAGAGTTCAAGATGAGTCTAGGGGTGCTTTGATACCACAATATTAGATGAATTTAAGGTTAAACATGAACTATAGACATTAACCCTAGATCAAACATGAACACATAGCATGATCCTTAGAGCGGAAACATATCCGAACTTGAAGATGCCATGGAGAGGATGCCGTGGACGGGGATGAAGGAGGCCTTCGGTCTTCGTACACCTTAGCGCTCATGAGAGATCAGGTATATGCTGGATTTCGTGGCCTTGAACAAAACCGTGTGTCAAGCCTGCCTAGTCCCCTCTGTTTTTGTAGCGCTAGATGACCGGGACCGAAACCAAAAGAGTTGGTTGCGCCTCCGATCAAGACACGAGTGGAGACGTGACCTCCCTGGAATCTCGGGATTCCGTTAGCCGAGATCAGCCCAACAAAGGTAAGGCCTGCCTGTCAAAACCAAGCATCTGCATCTCCCTGAATAGCCGCAGCGTCGTGCTGGCACATCGGTTCCAAGCGTAGCCTGCAGTCATCACATTATACGAGACATTGTCATGCTATGGCATCTCATCGAACAACTTCATCTCAACAAGGCAGTCACATTGTGCGCAGAGGTGGCTCTGACCACAAGGTGGAGATCACCCAACCCATATATACCAGCAAACGTGAACTGGCACGGCGCATAGCAGCAAATAGCTTGAGCGCTTCCCCATCATCATGGTCATGGCATTGTACGTGACCGAGTCCCTCTTGGAAGACTCTTCGGCCAGCAGCAAGGGGACCATCGAGCAGCATGTTAGACGCATAGAGTTGTCGATGCCTGTTTAAGCACTGGTTTCATTTTGATGTATTAAGTCGGATTAATTGCTTGTTTAGGTGGAGGTCCTGAGTCGACGCTGTCTGCACGCTGTTTCGCTCCGCTTGGTTAACAGGCAAGTGCAAGGTAGAGCGGTAGACCGTAAAATTTATGAAATATGCGATGTTTACATGATATGATGATGTTTATATGGGATTTCAATGTTTACATGACATGATGATATTTATTTTAATGATGACAATGGTAATGGAACGGGGTGAGCAGCGATGCCACCCTACTAATGATTATACTGACAAAAATGACAATGACAATGAGTATCTGCATTTGCATCATGTGCACTCAAGAGTTAGGGCGGTGAGAAAGTCTCTAGCTACGAGTAAAGCTAGTGACTAATCCAGAGTGCTCTTGAGTAAGACCTACTTCGGTAGGCCTCCACGGGAGTGGAGAGATCCCCGTGCCAGTATGGACGGGCCCAAGATCTTGGCTGAACATCGACGGGTGTTCACTCGGCAATACCGGTATATGCAATGTGATGAGCAAATGTGCATGTAGAGCAGTGTTGCATTGCATGTGTGATATGGTAATGTTGGAACATGAAAATGCATGTGAAGTGTGTTATGGTCAATGATGATCTGAGCATGACAATGCATACGGAGTATGTTATGATTGGTTGAATTGCTTATATGTTTTGGTAGTGTTTACCGTCCTATTATGTACTTGCTGAGTCTTTAAACACATCTTTACTTTATTGTTTTTTTAGGTGATCGTTGAGGACATCATGTACGGACGGGTGTAGCACATGAATAACTTCACGTTCTTACAACACTTCACATATCCAGCTTTTGTAGTATGTTTAACTCCACTAAGTAAATTAGAATAGTTGCTTGAAAATAGTATGATGTAAGTGGTTGCTGCTTCATGAGTAAAGTAGAGTTTGTTTAAAATAATTAGCGGATGTTTAAAAGTGGTATTGTAATGCAATGATAGTAGCACTCTAGGCCCAGAAGATGGACAGGGTGTTACACTTTTCATCATCTCTACTTTCTCATCCAAAACACGTCATCTTTGACACAAATAAAATGGACGGAACAACGACAACTGAAAGTCCGAAATGCAAATTTATTGGCACAAACAAGTACTCCATATCTGGTAGTACATATGCTCTGATACAGATAATTTCATTGTATGTAGCTAGTCCTATTTTCTGCTTCAGTAAGGTATGCCCTTAATTCTCCCATGATCATTCTGTATGTCAAGTAAAAAAGATCACACAGCATTGTGACTGTTTGCAGTACATACAAGGTATAACTCACAAATCAATAGGGCAATTAATCATATATGTATGTTCAGCAAGAGCTGTCCATGAACTCCACAAGCAGCTCCCTCACCATGCCTCTGTCTGGCATCTTCCCAGCTGCGCCGTAAATAGGAGCCCGTCCCCCGCTGATAGGGCCTGGGTTTGCTCTTACCTGCCAATTCAAGCACACACAAAGAAAATAAGGTCTCTCTCCCCCTCCCCCACCGATGGGATCTAGCAAAGGATGGCTTCCCAGAATCCATTATCACTAGCAGAGTGAGTAGTAACCAGCATAACATATGAAGCCAGTAGTAACTCACAGTGCTCACAGAACCTTTCAGATCCTTCAGGAATTCCTCGTATATAGCCGTGTGTTGAAGTGTCACGCAAATGTGCAAACTGAACCAACAAGATTGTCAGACTAGACCGATACATGAAAAAATACTACTGATAGCTCAAGGTACAGTTATTTTTGTCTGAAGCTAGGTTTTACCTGTTAGGCCTCTGCAGAGCATTAAGGTGCCAACCTTTTGACGACATTATGTCATTCACCTCGAATATGTCAACCACATCTGAGCCAAATGCCACAACAGTCATGTCTGGCTTTCCAATCACAAATAACTCTGGGATATCCTCAATTCTGTGTAAAACATCATATTCTTTAAATACAGCTAATTAATTTGGCATTTGACTATTAGTTCAAAACAAGTGGGAATGATGAATACAACGATAAGAAATATTGATGTGAATGGTACTTTTTTTTAAAAAAAAGGGTTTCAAACTTTAAAGTTAGCAAAACACAAAAACAGTCGAGCCTTTTTACAGATCTGTTTATACTCTGGCGTTCAAGCATGATAAGCAAACAAGTTTACCCTCTTTGTATCTTCTTCGAGACTTCCATGATATGACTTGTATTTTCCAAATAACCTGGAAAACACGCACCAGTCTGCATCAGTACTGCTGTTCTATTACCAAACTACCACTACGCTGATGGATTTCAAGAATAAACTAGTTACCATTCAGTCCAAGAGACATCATAGCAGCCCAAGCTCCCGCAATTAATCCGCCTGGCCTACTTCCAGCGATAGTAGGGGAAACATATAGCCCACCAGTCCACTCAGTGACTGAGCAAACAAGGAAAAGTAACACATTATTTAATTTTTCAAGAGGAAGAACTATCCAAACTTTTGAGAAATATTAATGTTTGTCAATCGGAGTGTGTGAACATAAGCCAAACATTACCAGGCACACGAACAACTAGCTGAATGAATAATATACATGTTGCGTAATAGTCACCAAAGGCAACTTCTCCGGAGTCCAGACCAACATAAAAAATGTAAAAAAGCGGCAATGCTATACACACAAACCTTTCTGTTATACATGCGTAAAACACTTGGTTGGATGGGGTAGATCAAAAGTTGTTGGTGTAGAACATGGGTAGGATTAGGTGTGAGAAGAAATCAAAGGTTGAGATCATCTGTTAGTGCATATGTACTACAAAATATGTAGTGTGTGAAGCATTTTCCGTAAAAAAAAAAAAACAAACTCTTCTTAACTATGTTTCAACATTTGGCTGCAATTTTGCAAAATGTTCATTCCTTTCAAGTTGTTAAAAAAAAATCTCGCAATAAAAATCATGGTGGCTACTTGAGTAAATTTTGAGGTCAGAAGCTCATTGTTTTTATCTAATTCAAAAGAAGACGGAGAGCTTACCGGCAACAAATTGATGCTGGATTTGATGCAAATATCGATGATGTCAGTGCCAATCACAAAGGAGAGGGAAAATGTTAGTTTAACTGATCAAAGTGAAGATAAATATTCTAAATGTTTATTTCTACCTTTCTAATTTCATGATTTCTGTAAAGGACAACACTGGTGCCTTTTGGGGCTAACCCATACTTATGAACATCCGTTGAGATAGACGTAACTCCCTTGACAGAAAAATCAAAAGGAGGAATAGCATACCTGTATATTGCACAGATCAAGTAGAAACAAATAGAAGGAACATTAGTACTGTCAGAAAGCCAACACAGTGGATAGCACATATGATTGAAAATTATAACGCAATTCACAAAAAAATGCACTGCCCAGTATGAGAAAAACAACTAATGGTCCCACAGAGGGATAGAAGACAGAAGCTTAAACCAATGAAGCTTTGTCCTGAGCTTTATTTATAAGTGACTGGAAGCTTCACATCAGGGCAGAGTTTTTCATTATATTGAATGTGGCAACAAGTATGCACATGCCTTTTTCTAGGTGGTAACCTGTATCATAATTAGCTAACTGTAAATATGCTTTAATTATCCAAAATGCGTAAGTATGCAGTTGGTGTTGGCTGATGTACAGATGTTGTAGACACATTTGTGAATCAACAATACCAATGGCGTAGGGCCTGGATGAGGCGCACAGGGTCAGGAGAGAATATTTAAATTAGGAAGGTGATTTGAGATTGGTTAGCATCAAGGGTTCAAAAACTGGATAAAAAATATTGGACCCTCCCTGGTGCCGGTTACCAGTTTTAAACCAGCCAAATTTCAACAAACAAAATTTTGAATGTTCTAACGAAAATTTGAATGTTCGACTGGTAACTGACCGGAATTGACCGGTTTACCGGCTGGTTACCGGTGAATAGGGAAACAAGTTTAAGAAAATTTTCATGATGATAAGAAATGAAAACTTTCTTATTATTGCTTCATTTAATACAATTTAACTTCGTTACCTTAGCTCCAATATTTTCATTAGCTTGCAAACAAGCATAGTAACAACTTTGCTAGCATTTAAATTTTAAAAATTTTCGGACAGATATGTTTTTACCGGTCTGGATCGGTATGGCCGGTAACCACCGTTTTTTATTCTTGGTTAGGATTCCTTTGTTAGAGATAAGTTTCTTAGCTAGCAAGCCATCCAAAGATATATGGATGGGGATTGTATCCTCTATTCTTAAGCAAGAAAGAACCTTCCTCTACCTACATATTTCTCCCCCCTCTAAGTTCGCTTCGCACATGTACTAATTATACTGAAAAAATTGTCGGAGCACCATTAGAGAACACTTGAGTAAACTCAGATAACTGGAACAGATTAATTATTATGAAGAGAGTAAGTACCCAAGCTTACGGGCAAAAGGCAATACGAAGCCACCAAGGCATAGATCAACATGCAAGCAAATAGCATAACGTGAAGCCAACTCCCCAAGTTCCTGAAGATGTTAATTATGAAGCAACCACAAAACTTGCTCATGCAGCAGCAGGAAAAAATGACTAATACTAATTTTTTGAACATAATGATGATTTGAGTTGCATACCTCAATAGGATCGATTAAACCATGTGGAAATCCTGGTGCAGATCCAACCATCTGTATGATGGAAGTCTGTTAGGAAACATTATATGTAGACTAACACACATATGAGTAGATGCAAGATAGCGTACGCACTAATCCCTCCAATCTCAGTGAGTGGAGGAATCAGAACAACTTTAGGCTAACTGGACAAGAACATTTAGGACCATTAAAAACATGAAGAAAAGCTTACCATTATGGTGTTTCCATTTATGCATCGTTTGAATCCTTTTACATCTGCAAGAAACTCTTTGTTCACAGGTACACGCCGTACTTTAATATTGAAATATTGAGCAGCTTTGTCATACGCAGAATGTGCTGATTCAGCAATTATCCTGTACAATAAGCTTTTCTTACCATGGAGAGTTGGAGACAAGGAGATTGGAATGTATTCAAAAGAAAAAAGTACTTGTCAAGCAAACCAAACAGAATCCATCATTATCTCACATTTCAGGCTTTGTGATTCCCTTGTTTGATTGCATATAGTCACGTGATGTTTTGACTGCTAACAATATGCTTTCTGTACCACCTGATGTCATATTGCCACAAATTTGACCACCAGATGTTTTTTCTTTGCTGCCAAGCAAAGCAGCTGTCATCGCAACTACTTCAGCCTCTAATTGTGCCACGCTCTGGAATACATCCTGATGCAGCGGATTAGTGTGTGAAAACCTGAAAGGACAAAAAAAATGATTATTGATGTGGAAGTCGTCATGAGAGATGTAATAGGACTATAGGAGTCTAATGTTTTTTTTAAAAAGGTAATTTTATTACCCGGCTTAACAGTAAGCTAGAACAGGACTCTGCAGTAGACAGTTAGATAATGAAAGTCCTAAAATAAGGTAGACAGCTTCACATTGCAACTTTGAGCACTGAATTATGAAGAAGCAAATTCCACAAACACTAGCACAGCCCTATTTTTGAACCTGGAGGTAGATTCGTTTCTTCACTACATATCGAAAGTTTTTTTAGCTAATCCTATCTCTTGAGACAGGCTTACATGAAAAGTTAAGATCAGTATCCCCTAAAAGAAATTAAGATTAGGCATTTTTATGAATTTGTATTGCCCCTACTGATGGATCAGAAATGAAGACACTTTGTTAAGTCTTATGTAAGCAAAGTATCGTGATCAATTATTGAGTATATTTTCTATTTAAGGTGAAACGAGATCTAAAGGAGATTTCAGGCACAGTACGTGTGTACAGTTGATATTTTCGATAAATCAAGATCGAAAGTGACGTGAGCACAATCTCAAGCCTTACATAGAGTATGCTTTGTTTATCAATGCAAAATGGCCCTCCGACTCGCTCCCAGCAATATAGCTGCAAGATAACCACTTAACACGGTTATTGACAGGCAAAATGTGAAGGGTTACAACATACGAAATTACAGTACAATTGGAATGTAATAAGCTGCAGTAGTTTTGAGTTTATCGTCTTTGAGAATGGTATGCACATACACTGTACCGGAGCATTTTCCCTGCCAGTTCACATCTTTAGCTTTCAGTGTTTCAAGATCGTTTACCACTCCCTCGGGAATCCCAATAGCTGGTAGCTCGGTTCGCAGATTATTTTTGGTGGATGAACCACCTGATTGCAACTGGTCAACAACCTGATACAAGAGCACCAAGGAGACGTCGTGACATAGATATTCGGGGATACTGTATGTTGGTATCATTTCATAGCAAAGTAAACAGCAGCAAGCAAGCATACATTATACAAGCGAGCGCATGTCCTAAAGAAAGCACAACAATGAATGATCAGGCCATTCCAGCAACGTCATCTCAGCATTGATGCCTTAGAAGGTACAAACACTTGCGTGCACGCGAGCAGGCAGGCAGCTATAACTAAGATGCGTATACTGTTTTGAACACTGCCGTAGGGATCTTATCGAACTAGCAAGAGTTTTGTGAAGGCACAAGGAATACGCAATTGAAGTCCCACTATATATGCTGGCAAAATTATTGTTTTTTCAAAGAAAAAGTTGTATTTTTATCGCACGGGACAACCGGAAATTAAGCATGGGAATTTATTTAGCTGAATGTAATTTGGCGAAGACGAATGCACCATGGTCGGTGCAAGCTGAAGCAACAGAAAGGTCCAATTTTTTTGTTTATTTTTGCTATAATTAAGCATAGAATACAAATGCAATTTAATTAGAAGCCATTTATAGCGTAAGTAGAGTATAAGAGTAGTGAATGGAATCGAATCCTTACTGACCTTTTTCTTCTGAGCGTCGATGTAGCTGCTAACTCCCGGCAGCAACCTGCAGTAGATCGAGCGGGGCCGGATAGATAAGAAGCAAGCAATTTAAGCAAGCACAACGAACGAAGAAATTAGGGGAAGCAAGCAATGGGAATCGATCGATCCCTTGTACGTAGTGTACGCACTTGATGGCAGCCATGGCTAGAGCGATGAGGGCCGCGCGGAGGCCGCGGTCGGTGACGGCGGCAGTAGCGGCATGGACTGCGCGGGCTGCGAGGAGAGTGAGGAGGGGCGCGGCGACGAGGACGAGCGGCTCGTAGCGGGCGAGGTGGGCGTTGGAGGCAGCGCGGAGGCGCAGCGCAAGATGGGTGGCCGCCTCCATGGATCTTGTTACCTTCCCCCTCGAGCAAATGGAATCGTTATATAGTCTGAGGAGGAGCTGCAGGTTGAGCCTCGAGCCGGCAAAGAGGAATTCTGATTTCTCCTGAATTGAGAATAAGCTCCGATCCTCAACACGAGACAAGACAATTCGGTCAGATTCTTCAGAGCAGGCGATCAGAAATCAGCAGGCAATAAATGAATTCCCTTTCTGATTTAATGGAGGAGTTGATTGCTGGGTCAGGTCAGCTGGGACGGATGGGATTTGCCTTAGCAACCCTAAGCTACTCCTCTCCTCTCCTCTTAATAATGAAATGAAATGCGACGAAATGAAATTATAGAGAGAGAGAGAGAGAGAGAGAGAGTCAAGATGGGATGTGAGAGCAATAAATGCAATTTGGAGATTTTCGCTTTGCTCTCGTGTGGTGGGCTACCTTAATTTGTCCTCCAGCGAATTAATTAGTACTACTAGTATGTATCACTGCTCCACTTCTTCTAGATGCCGTATGAAGGTGACGATGAGCTGCAGCAGTCGAGATTGACTTCCTTCAATTCTATATATTATTTTGCCTTGGTTATTCCAGCACTGAAATAGAGTTCCACGACATGATATGGCAATCAAACGGTGTATGATGCCTTCAAACTAAAACTCACTAGATGATATTTCAAAACCTTCATTTCACAAGCTACTAAAAGCTAGGAATATCAGATTAGCCCATCAATAAAGAACTCACCAAAGCGCGAAAATAAAATAGAGTTTAATCTCTAGAACTGATGAAACCGCTATTGACACAGCGGTCGAACTGTCATGCTAGCAGTCTGACCGTGGACGTGGGGCAGTCTGACCGCTCTCCTGATCTAGACCTATAAACCAGCCCAAGCCAAACCCCAAAAAGGTGCAATCTTGAAAATACAAGTTCAAATGGCTTAAGACTTTGCACGCACCTTGCCAAAAATATTAGAAACCTAATTCATCCGAGGATCACATGAATCTTGACCAAAGTTTGAACATTTCCTCATGAAAGGCTCCAAATCGATTCTATTGGACAAACTCCAAGATCTTGATGCAGCTAATCCCTAGAAAGGCTCCAAATCGAATCAAATCGGGCAAACTCTAAGATCTTACTACAGCTAATCCCTAGATAGATGGTATATGATCCTCATGAGGCATCTTTATCTCTTACACGTCCGTGGAACCTATACGATCAATAGGAAAGAAGAGATTGCAAAAACTCCAACCAAAACAAGAGCAAAAACAACAAGATTAAGAACACACTATGAGGGATGAACATTGTCGATGTTCTAATATCGATCTTACGTATGATTTGTTTGGATTCGAGAAAACTCTAGAAGACTCGGTACATGCACACGCAGAATAGAGACACGTGAATTTTTAGATAGGTTTAGGCCTTCTCCAGAGAGAATAATAACTCTATGTTCTGTATAGCTGTTGCTCGGAGAAAGTTACAAACGAGGGTAATGCAAAATGCTTAGCACCATCTCATGCTCTCATGTCTTCTATCCCATCTCCTCTTCGACGTCAATCTTTATATAATTGACGAAGCGGTAGACTCCTCAACATTTCGGGTGATAACCGTCTAATAGAAGTTACTGTCAGAGAGACGTAGTGGCCCGTTTGCCGTGCGATGGTTGTTATTAGAGAGAGATCATGTGCGGTTATTAAGAATAAGCGCACGTTCCAACCGCCTTGTCAAACGACCCCATGATAAAATAAGCTGTCGTAAACAAGCTAGCCGGGAATATGTTGGTTTATTTCTTCTTTGCCTCCTTTGCAAATCCTAACCCTAGCCACCAACCACATCCACAATAAATAGATAGAGCAACCAGCCTCCATTAGCACAACCGGGGAAAACCCATTAACCCCACACACACCAGGTTTTACATACACAAGACGTTATGTGCTTTTCAGTGTGCATAAGCCCAAACCCGCTAAGGAGTAAGCTTTCATCTACTTGGCCTCCTTAGTACCTACTTGACTTAAACCACTCTCCAAATGCCCCAAGTGCCGCTGTTTTGGTCGCTTTGCCGTTTTCGGTATTTTGGCTTCCCCACAAAAACACCTTCACCTTGACCTGTGTACCTCACCTCTTTCCCAAGTCTAGTCCATGATCTCCACCTTTGTAAGAAATTCCCATGCTTGCAACGTGTAGGTTCACCAATGAGTCACGCATTGGTAAGTATCTCTATGTCGGTTCTCCTTGACCACACCTTACTTGCACCAACAACATCATTCAATGAACCGTTGCTCAAACCTTCCCTTCCACATCCCTTGTCTTCTTATGTGCCTCACTTTAGCCCAACAATCCCGCCTGACTTCCTCGACTATACCTCGGTTCATCCCAAGCCTAGTCCCGGTCCACATGGTTGACCATGGCTGCCTCCAAACACCTGCATATCAAAGACCAATAAACTATTTTTAGGCATAAGTACTTCACAAGTTAATCCATGTTAGTCCAACATGCTTTATGCAACATGAATGCAATGACTTAGACCTAAAAACTCGTCCCACAAACAAATTCCCAAAATCACTAGAACCCCTTGGCCAAGAACTGGTTATGGCCAATTTGACCGCCATTGGATAGCCGGTCAGATCACCATCATGGTGAGATCACTCCCCTCAAACCGACCTAACCACTAGGGTAGAGCACCATAGCAGTACTCTCTGAAAATTCAGTAAATTACTATCTAGTTTTCACTCAAACCTCCATTTGCATCTCTAGACACACCTACATATTAGTTTGGTGTCCAAGAGTCAAAAACCAAATTGGCTGGTCTCACTGCTTGAACAAAGCAAGTCAGACCGTTGTCTGGCAAACTGCTCGAGGGGCAACAAGGGCGGTCTGACCGGCTATGCATAGCAGTTAGATCGCCCATTGATAGGTAGCACTAAAAATCCGTAAACTTTCACACATGCTAAATGGGGCTAAGCCCGTGGACTGGCACGACACGATCCATTTAGCTAGTCGGGCTGTGCCTAAATGGGCAGTACTTAGCCGAGCCTGTCCGAGGCCGCCCATTTGGCCAGGTCTAAGGCAGAACCTCCAACGCTGGTGCTTGCCCCTCTCTGACTCCTTTTTCGAACTTTATTAGTCATTAATAAGAGACTACGCACACAAAAACTGGCATATCTATAGTCATTAATAAGAGAGTACACAAACAAAAAGTGGCACCTATGTGTGTATGCGCACGCGCCATTGTGCATACATACATATGTGTGTGCGTGCGCGCCAGTGTGCTACTCAACCTGGTCGATCGATGCATCGATGGATGCATGGATGGGTTATTTATAGCTAGCTAGCGTTGCTTTATGGCAACCTAGCATTGAGTTTTTTCGTTATAGCTTACAATTTATGATTTATGGTTTTTCTCAAACAAACAAACGTGATGACTTTCTCTGTCGCTGTTTCTAAGCGGTTTATCGGAACAGCCTTTTTGAAGCGGCTTACCGATATTCGGTTCATTTACACAAATGCTCACTGTAGGACCAAAAAATATAAACCGCAGTCGAAAAGAATCGATCCATCGTATCGTACCATGTGTTGCCCATCTTTAGGGTGTAATCGTGCTCGACTAAGGCATCAAATCAACATGGGAATTCTGGATAAAAAAATCTAAGTGTACTTCTCAACTTACTCTATATATATGTGCATACAATTTTAAATTTAAATTCATTTTGTGTTGAGAGTTAAAAAAGAAAAATCTGATAATTGATAAATCAAAAGGAAAATGAGAGAGAAAAAGACAAACGTTAACCCTAGTCAAAGCAAAGTTTTCTTTCTTCTTTGTTTCTTCTAACGCATGTTGTGGCTGAAGTTAAAATTTTAAAGAGTGCTACAACACTCCATAGATTGTATCATTAAAAATTTTCTGAATTATTCATGATCATTTGGTGCCCAAGCGAAACTGGTGCATAATTACACTGTAAGTACGGATGAGTTGCAAGTGATATGTTACCGATTCGTTCGTATCGGCAACACACTACTACAGATATACTAAAAAACTAAAGATTGTTTTCAATAGTAGCTAGAGAATTGCTATCAAATCTTGATAAAAACTGAAGATTCGTTCGTATCGGCAACACACTACTACAGACATACTAAAAAACTGAAGATTGTTTTGGCTGCTCCTATCGGATCACCAATTCAGTAGTGCGTGTTTTCAATAGTAGCTAGAGAATTGCTATCAAATCTTGATAAAAGAGAAGAAACGTAATTCCATTCCTAGCTTGCCTGCCAATTCGATTCCACACTAAAAATGTAGCACTGCTAGTCCCTAGCTAGCCTTGATGAATGCTTGCATCTGCCAAGAGATCGACAACACAAACATTTACAATTAAAACCGCTGCGGACAAGGCATGCAACGCAATATATATACACTACGGTGTTTACCAGCTGCTGCCTGGAACGAAATGCTACCACACTGGTAGTATATTATATCAACGACATACTTAACACATGTCAAACTTGTCTTAGTAATCCTCTCTCTCTCTTGTAACTGTCTGCAGCTATATATACATACCAACATAATAATATTGTTACCAGTAAATAAAACTGCACCACATAGCTCCCCCCGTTACATTGTCGTCCACTGCCAAAGCTTGTATACATCCTTCCCAAAGTACTACTACAGCCATGATGTTTCTCTTTCCGCACCTAAATTAATAGCATAATGTAAATGCCTCTTGGCATCAAGGCAATGCTCTGGTCTCTGCAACATATCACTAGGCTTTCTACAAAAATTTGGCATTTCCAATAGGAAAAAGAGCTATCCTTTGGCAACTGCCATATTTTCTATCTGAGCACACACACCTCAACTGGCCTAACTCTTTAGAAATCCAAACCACCCTGAACTTGAACCAGGTCTCCTGATAAATGAGCTTGATGCCCCATTCGACAGCTCCGAGGATCCTTACTTCATAGAACTTGCTCGGCTAAAAACACCCTAGAGATCAGACAGGAAGAGTGCTTCAGTTGCTGAGTTTACAGTATCAACAACACATGTAAGCTGCTTTGGTTCTGGTTTAGATTTAACAAAACAAAAAATGTAATTCACATTGCTTTCACTGCACGAATGTGCTGTGATTAGTGCCAGCAGATAGCACATATTGTCTCTACAAGTAGTACGACTGTAATCACAAGATACTCTAAGGTACTTGGTCAGCTAGGTAAAAGATGGACAGGGTCAAAGTTCCACAACAGATAACACAGCCAAACAGTACATTTTTTAAAAGTTATTCTCCTTTTTCTAGCCCATAAACTTGTGATGTTTCTGATTACTAACTTGCGCCATATTCTGATTAACATGGAAAGTGCAAATTGAAAGATGTTACTGCTCTCGTGGAAACCCAGCAGAGCAAAAGTAGGTTCAAATTTAATTCTACAGACTATGGAGAGTTAGGAAGTTAACGTAAATAGTGCACTTTGAGCAGTAAAAAGTGATGCAAACCAGATTGTATGCTCTTACCCTTTTAGGTGGCAATGAAGTTTCAACCAGCATACTCAGTCCTGATGCTGACATGGTTGTAGGTGAATGCACAACCTACAAAAACAAAATATATTAGATGCAATAAGCCAGGTCAAACGTGTTGTCAAACACTAAACCAAACCTAACCTTAGGCGCATCTGTTCTAGGTGATTGAGCTACAGGAGACTCCGATTCCAAACCTGGAGGCAAAGAAGCAGCCTGTAGCAAGAAAGGCGAAAGGTCAGCCAGCGAAGATCCAAACTATATTAACACTGGAAGAAGGTGCATAACGTTACCATAGTAATTCTCTCTGAAGATTCGATAGCAGGACGAGGAGTTGATGATGAGACCTGAAAATTGATTTTATTTAAAACACATCAAGAATAGCAATCGAGAAGGATGGTATAAGATAGTTGCTCAATGGTCATCAAATGCATCAAAACTGGTAGCACCCCTCAAATCCTGTGCCAAAAGCATACACCTGTAGGGATATCTAATCGATGGAAGGGAACATAGTAAAATTGGTCATGTAGACAACATCCATATCATCATTTGAAAAGACAAAACAATATTTAGACAACTTCTTTACATCATCTATGAGAAACTTATGCTTACACCTTTTCATCTCAGAAAAGTTCCCTATGGGATTAGGAGGGAATACGAGGTTCGAACTAATAACAGGCCAAAGAAGCAGCATGACAATGTTCACAACAAATTGAGTATATTAGGGAATCAGATAATAGATAGATTGTGCTGACTTGCCTGGCGAGTATCAGCTTTCGGGCTCTGATCCAATCTTTTAGTGAACTCGCATAAATCATATATCCCTCGTGTTGTACGATCCTAAGACATTTCAGTCACAGGAATTAGCAGCGTAAATAATTTGCTGGAGCAAAACAAGTTGCGGTACTACGAATTTCAACTTACTTGAGTATATGCAAGGCGTCCAAGCTTTGTCTCCTGCAAAACAAGGGAGGGAATCAGTTGGTACCTAGTAGAAGTCTAGAAGGGAAAGGGACTATTTTGAACAAAGAGATATAAATATGTACAGTGCAAGGTACCTACCAGAGTACGAACTACAAGATGAACTGATTGCATTTCCGCCTGGAAGGCACTTAGATCTCCATGGATGATTGTAACCTATGAATTAATTTCGTATCAGTCTCCCTTAAAATACACCAAATCATGAAGACAACATTATACATGGGCAAGCTTCAAACCTCTGTCCTTGTGGCTTCCGTAATTTCTTGGCATTCATCTAAACTACAATCTACACGATCAATCCTTCCAGCCAGCTGCCTCTTTGCAGCCTGATATAAGAAGAATTGACATAAATACAGTTTTGGCTGAAACAATGGGGGGTTAGCAAAACTAGAAACTAACATATAACAGAAATGTTCTAAATGTATGGGGGCATATCTAGTGTGAACCCTAGACATCCTGTTGTTTTCTTTTTGTCTCTCTCTTTTGATTGAATATTAGGCACTTAGTGGAATTATACAGATTTCCTAGGTACAAAACAATATATTGTGAATATGCATGTGTAGATGATGCGGCATAACAAAATTGGCCCATCAACAATGTAAAAATGGTTCTATTGTGAATAGAAGGTCTTAGTGTTTTAGGCATTCTAATTGAACAACCCTTGGCGTGGTGTAGTCCCAGGTTTAGGGTAACAGTTTCAATAGGGATTGACTCATTGACATATTGTAAGTCATAAACTTTATCAGGATGTCATGCCTTGGAAGATAGTTTGTACCGGATTTTTTAGGTACATTTTACGATGTGATTTTACCATAAGACATTGTCTAAAATACACATCAGAATATCAGATAGCAATATGGCATCCTTGTAACATGCATCTGAAAACATGTCACAATTTGATAATAATATTCCAGTGAACAATGGACAGAGAAACTTACATTAACATTTTCTGAAACCTGATCCAATTGTTTGCCGACTACACTGCAGGCATCAGATAAGCCACGCTTCGTCACAAACATCATATCAGAAAGTTTCCACCCCTGTAAATCGCCTAAGTTAGCATTGATAGAAGTGACAATGGTGAAACTTGAAATGGCACAGTATGAATAGGTTTGCCCGAGTTTGCAATTTATGGCCATTGCACTAAAAATCTAAAATTGCAAGAAAGAAAGAAAGAAAAATTAGCTGCTTGCGCCAAGTTAAAAAGCAAAGATTTACCTTCCATCTTATGTATAGATAGCCAATAGCTCCAACAACAAGAGCTGTTATACCATAAGCACCTGGGCCTGCAAAAGAAACAATTTTGCTAGTGTTGGTACAGAGAACAATGAAGTTAGTGTAAAATTACAAAATAAGTAATTTAGCCACCAAACATTTTGTGAACCTAGGCTTTGATACCAATTACTAGTAAGTTAAGTTAAAATAACAGGAGGACAGCATCGAGAAAGTATTCTTTGATATGTGGTTTTCAGGTAAAGGCCAGCACAACAGAAGGTAAAGAAGAAGACATGGTACTAGGTTATGAATATATGATATGGTGAAATGAGTGACAAAGGTAAGAAATACAGTATAAATTGTGGCAAATGAGAGATTGAATGAAAGGAAGCAGCAACCTGGTCTACCATTGACGGTGATAATAGCAACTTGATTTGATTTGGTCAAAAGGTGGAGCTCCTCTCTGAGATGATTGACCTGAAACATTGGTTTGACGGGTAGTTAGTTGCAGACAGTATAGGAAGACACAGGAGCTCAGAGATGCAGGTTAAGTAAGAAGAAGATGTGATTGAAACCTGAGATAACAAGTGAGCAGTGTGCGGACTGGTGGTATCCTTTTTGTCTTGCTTGGTCGCAAACTAAAAGGGGAGAGGAGATGGAGGGGTGGTGAGACAAGCAAGAGGGAATGGAAAATTGGTAATATGGCGTTGTTGGGAGAAGGAATCAAAACCTACCAGCTTGAAAGCACCAGAGAGTAGATCCCTCAAATCTGGAAGCTTGTTGGCATCACCGCTTCCGCTTGTGAGTACGGTTCCAATGATTCCTGCAGCAGATCAAACAACCTTGTAATACTACTTACTCCATCATATAGTAACTAACTGTGATGCAAGGCAGGCAGGCAAAGCAGGAAGAAATTGACAGGATAGAAGCTAAAATTAAGGTACATAGACAAAAGATTCTAGTTTTGAAACCAAGCTAAGCTGCCGGAGTCGAGTAATTCGATAGAAGCTAGCTACTTTTTGAATCGCGAGCAAGGAAGAGAAGATCAAAAGATAGGTTAATTCGGTCGCGACCATCCTCCATGACCACGCCTAAATTAAGGTCGAAGAAGGAAGGAAGCAGCCAGACAGAAGATAATAAGGAAGGAGGAAGAAAAGACCAACCGGAGCCGACGACGATGGCGATCTTGCCCAGCACCATGGCGGATTGCCCAGCGCCTCGGCGGCGAACGCCAGCGCAGCGCGGGGAGATGGGACTATCGGATTCCCGGAAGAAAAGGCTCCCAGGCTAGGGTTGCTTTATTGAGTAGTCGAGTGGCCGCCCCGGCCGACGTGTCCGTCCGCCTCCGCCTCCGCCTCCGCCTCCGCCTCCGACCAGACCTTCCCTTCGCCCTGCGACTCCACTCGAGACAAGGCCTGTTTGATCTTTGTATGGACGGACTGGATGCGATCAATTGACCGTACCGTAGCTCAGGAAATCTAACCTAATTCTCTAGCACATTTGGCTCCAATTGACCATTTCGCCACTCCCTCCCTCTTTGTTTCCCCTAACTAGGGGTAAAAACAGATCGAATAATTTTCGACTGATCCGGACAAAAACGAATTTGGATTGTCTCGAATCGGATTTTCTTCGGATAATTCTCGAATCGGAAACGAATATGGTTTTTTTGTCGGAAACGAATACGAATACAATAAGCCTAGTATCCGTCGAATACGGATACGAATACGGATAATACAAAGCCGGATATCCAGGATCTCAGCCTAATAGGCAATAGCAGCCAACGGCCAATCACTGCCATGAGCCCATGACTCATCGTACTATCATCCATGCCATGAGCCCAGCTGTAGTTTTTAGCATTATGTTTTATCCTTCTCTATAAAGTTTTATAGCTGACTTTTTTAAGGTTCAAAGAAGGATGTGTTTTGATTATATTGTGTTATGTAGCTCTTGAGTCTGGTCTATTTGTAAACCTAGTTCCTGTCTTATCCTCATTGAATCATAAGATATCTTGGTTTTGCTCATCGATTCTGCCCCAAATCCATTCATTTCAAGGATTGTTTTTACATACGTGAAATGTTTGCCATGTTAGATAAAATTTACCTGTATTTATTTGCATTTTAAGTAATAGCTTCTAATATTAAGACATAAAAATTTTCTAGTTTCATTTTGTATAGATATATTCTTCTTATAGAAAATATTTCTTTCACCTTAAGGGGGTGTTGGATGAGAGGGATATCCAAACATGCCATAAATGTGTGCACTATGGGCGTCTAGGCAACATGGGATACTATCAAGCCAAAAGGAACATCAGATAGTTAGACTCATTGTTCTACTTTCAAACAGAACATAGAGATAATGCCAGCAAGGAATGTCTGATACTAAGTGTTATGTTTTCGATGAACTAATTAATGCAGCTCGCTAGTGCCAATGTTATGTGTGGTTGTTGAAAATATGAACAATTCATGAATATCTGCATTAAATAAACTAGTTATATGTTTTCGTTAATTTTTGTCATACAATTTAAGGGGTTTTTTATGTTCCAAAAAATATTAGTGATCGCATTCGTTTCGATTCGTATTCGCTCTGTATCTGTATTCGATATTATTCATATTTGTATTTGTATCCGAGGTATTCGTATTTGTATCCGTATCCGAGAAAAAAAATATAAAAACAAATATAGTAGAGACATTATCCATCCGTATTCCATCCGTTTGCCCCTAACTCCTCCCTCCCGGCCATGGCTCCTCCTGTAATATTATGTCTTACTCCCAAGTCCACGGACTGACTCTTATGGACCAAGTCCCAGCACTTAGCAGGCCGGGAATCAATTGAGCTTGAAAACGAGAGAGAAGCAAATGGTGTAAGCGTGAAGGAATCGGATAGGAAGAAGCACCACACAGCAAACTTTGCCGAGCTTCAGTTCTTATATTGCCAGATTGGCTACAGTGATTACAACCGAAAACAACCACCGAAGAGAATCTGGAGGTTACAGTAGAATCGGATATGAACCAATCTATACAATCGTGTAAAACACGAAGCTGATCACAGCCATGATGCAGCAGGATCTCCTGAACATATGTAGGATCTCAGTAGAATCGGCGGAAGAGCGAACACTGAGACTGTCATGAAAATCCTGAAAGAGTTGTGAAGGAAGCCTCTAGTTGTTAATTATATATTCCAGACTATCCAGTCTTAGCTTAGTTTATCTTAGCTAGGATATAAAGACGGACACACGAGGACGAGGCCAAGCCAAGGAATTGGTACAGGCAGTGCCAATTCCTTCCCTAATGCTTACATCACCACCAACCATATACACGTTACAAAAATAAATCAAGTCAAATTACTACATCACGCTGTCATCTGAACTTGAATTTGCGTTGGACTCGAAACCTCTTCTCTATCACAACAGCTTACTAGAATGTACTTCAAATTAACCAATTGAACTGTAGGCCTGCCTGGTAGCGGTGAATGACGATAATATAATCGCTTGTCTGGTCCGGTTAGGACCAGGATAGATAGATAACACCATCCAATGATCCAATCCAAGCACCGCTACAGTCGTCGGATAGAAGCAGCTTACGATATCCACACAGTAAACACCGGAAATACATTTACCCTTTACAATTGCATCACTTCAGGCTAACCAAATCAAGCATCGAATTCATCAAAAATATCAATCCCAAATACGAGGCTCCTCCATATCCGGGACCTGCTCTGGTCTCCGGACTAGCTGCGCAATGGTCTCCCCCCACCATTAATTCCAGATTCCCAGCCCAGTAGGCAGATTTAAGGTGGATCATTACAACCAACTAGTGAACCATGCCAAGAACACCATGAGAGAAACCATCTTCCCCAACCGACCAACCGGCGAAGCTTCAGAGTATTGGAATCTATGCGATTGCTCTCTGCACAGAATGAACGACAAATGCTACCTATGTTAGAACATCTCCACACCTAGCACTTGTGCTGCAAACTCAACAATACTGTACAATATCGCAGGTGAGAAACCTCACTTTTGCAAGCTCGATAGTGCACCACAGAAAATTGCGTTATCTGGGAGAGGAAGCACGGTCTTGTTGCTGCTGTCCTCTGGGTTAACCACGCTGATGTACATTTCTTGCCCCAAGTACCAGGTGTCAAGGTTCTCCACACGCAGATTCCATATTCCTGCATTGTCCAGAAAAACAAGGACAGCCGTCCAAGCGCCAGGGAATACCTGCAATCTTGTAGAAAGGTTCCCGGTCAAAGGCATGTCAAGTTAAAGGCCATATTAGAATGCGATGAGGGTTCACAAAGCAGATTGTAAAAGCAGGGAAAAAAACCTTTTGGAGAGGTTTTCTCAACCCCAATATTGATACTAGATAGAGCGATCACATGCAGCTCCCAAAAATCAACGTAATGGGCTAATGATTGCAGTTTCTCCCTATTTGTGAACTAATAATGTTTTCGACACCATTTAAATTGCTAGATCCAGAGGGATTGGTTAACTATCTTTTGCTTTATCCATATTTGTAATGATATACCGTAGCACTTACTCTAACCACTCTATACAAGACATACTTCTCAGTCAGGTGCACATAAACATCTTTGCTAATAGTCTCACATATTAATATTAGCTGTTATCTGCCATTTCCATGAATCTCCCAGCAAATATTGGCACAATTGCAAATAACTTACCTGTGGCAGTTTAAGCAATATGCACTTGATATTCAGGCAAGTTTACAGCTCGTTCATACTTTCCCCATTCACAAAAACATTTAACACATATCCTCCATGTTTTTCCTCAGGTTTCTACTTTCTACCATTCATACTACAACTGATGTAGTATAATTTCTCAGATTCGGCAGATCATACAAAACCAGGGGCGCAGTTAAAATAGACACCCATAAAGACAATGAGACATGAATTTCAGCACCTGGATTGTGGAGCGAGCAACACCATCCCATTTGTTGTAGGTACCTCGACTGTTCTCCGTCCACAATCCGTAGTCCATCCTGAGAAACAGCCAACCATGAGTAAACAAAGCAGATCTGGATCAAGGAGAGGGAGAATGTGTTGCAAGCTTTACCCAACGACAAAGAATGCGTAGCCATCCAAGTGGTAGCTCTGCACTGTAGTGGCGTTGTTTTGGAATATAATCTCCATAAATCCTTTATAGGTGCCATTTATAATGGACGTGTCAACTTTTGCTATCCTATTCATCGGGTGATTGGGAAAATCCAATTTGTACACTCCCGGGACATTAAATAGTTGCGCAAGTATCAACGGAGTCGATGGAGCAATGTAAGAAATCCCATTCAGAGTAGCACGCAGCTGCCCATCTATGAGCTCTGGTGGTCTACTCTGCAAGAGGTAGACATCTGTCACGGTAATCTCACCATAATGGAATGAACCCTGCGGATTAGGGCGGGCGCCACTGGCTGTAACATTCCACCTGAAACAAACAAGTGTTGGCTGTGAGTAATCTCCTGATTTACAATATTATTAGGACATGGATAATGCTGCTGGGAATCGAAGGTAAATATAGACCGAAACGTAGGGTAGAGGAATACCTGATGGATCTTGCTTGGTTTATGGAGAAAGCGGTGTCATACTGATCATTTGGGGCATCAGGAAGAGGGCCGGAGGCTGGACCCTGGGAGTTGGAGTAATGGAGGATAGCGACACCAGTCAATTTATCGACGGTGCTGGCATCGACAAAGCGAGCACTCGCAACGACATAATAGTCGGTGCTAGCATTCTGATCCATGGTGACCAAGAAGGAGTAGGACTGGCCAACATGGATGTCCATGTCGGTGTAGTTCTGCTGCGACGTGTAAGAGCCCTCCGTCTCTACGAGGAGTAGATTATGGTTTTGGATCCTGAAATTGAAGCTCGTTGAAACCCCAACATTGTGCACGCGCAGCCGGTAGGTCTTCCCCGGGTCGACATTGATCCTCTCGTAGGTGATACCAGGTGGGACAATGGAGTCGTTGTAGCGGTAGGGGCCCAAGCCGTTGATGAGCACCCCATCAGGAACCCCGAGAGCGTTGCCGCCGTCGAGGGATCTCCTGAGGTCCTTGTGGCCTCTGTTGTACCAGTCGCCGATGAAGATGGTGATGTCTCCGTCGGGGAAGGCGAAGGGTAGGGGGATGACCTCCCGGTTGTTGACGATGATGCCGCCGTATCCGCCGGAGGCTCTCTGGAAGGCGGTGGAGGGGAAGTAGAAGAAGCTGCCGATCTGGTCCTTGACTTGGAACTGGTAGGTCCAGTTCCAGCCGGCGGGGATGGGGCAGTTGGTGGCGAGGACGCCGTCCTGCCACGAGTTCTTGCGGTGCTGGATGCCGTTCCAGGTGATGAGGAGGGGCTCGTCGAGGTTGTTCCGGACATTGACGACCACGTTCCAGTTGGTGGTCACGTTGAGCAGCGGCCCGGGGAACTGCCCGTTGACACCAATCACCTGCCATGGACGCAGCATTCGCATTCTCATTGATGTGATGTCTACTTGTGCTCCTGCTTCTAAGTGGCATACTTCCATGGATGCCAATTAGGAGGGGAAGGGGGAAGAAGAAGAAGAAGCTTTATTATTATTATGTACACAAGATACCTTCTGCTTGACGGCGAGGGGCTGCGCGGAGACGTAGGAGACCTCCCAGTCGTAGTAGGCGAAGGGGTCCCCCGCCAGCGCCGGCGCCGGCGCCAGAGCCCAGAGGAGCAGCAAGAACGGGAGCGCCATTGCCGGACGCTAGCTAGCTAGCGATCGATCTTGTCCTGTTCCCGATTGGAACTCGAATTCCAATAGGGGCGGTGGAGCTCGATCGAATCGGCCGGCGGCTTTGAGTGGAGTGGAATCTACCAAGAGGAGGAGCTGAGGAGTGGAGTGGAGTGGGAAGCAGCAAGCAAGGAGGAGGGACGGACAGAAAAAAAAAAGCACGCGGAGCGGAGGCGGCGGAAAAGGAAGGAAGTGGGCCTCTGCTCAGCCCAACGCAACATCTTTCTCAAATTTACAGACATAGCCTTGTTTTTGTTAAAGGGATCTAAGTCTAAACATGAACCATAATCATTAACCCTAGCTCTAACTTAAACACCTAGCAACAAACTTAGAGCGAAAGCGCAATCAACATACCCGAACTTGAAGATGCCATTAGGTTGTGGACGTAGAGGTGGTCGGCCGGAGTCGGAGGTGCCGTGATGCTGAGGTGGCCGACGGCGTGAAGACGGCAACGGTGTAGCCGTGAACGGAGACGAAGAGGGCTTCGGTCTTCGTTCACCTTAGCGTGTGTTAACAGATCGGATTTGTGCGGGTTCTTTGAGGCTTGAACAACGTGCGTGTACAAACCTTTCCGAAACCCTAAGTTTTTTATATGCGCTAGGTGACCGGGATCAAAACCAATAATAGTTGGTAGCGCCCCCGATCAGGGCGCGCGAGTGGAGACGTGCATCCCTGAAATCTCGGGGTAGTTAGCCGAGATCAACCCAACATTCTCCCCTTTGATCGTAAGACTAACATCATAAGCCCATTCTCGATAGAACAACATACCAAGGCAATGTGTTGCACGGCCAATGAAGTGCCATACAACCCCAGTACCTATAATGTACTGTCTTATCTCAAAATGGATATTCATTATACTTAATGGGAGTTGGTTTACTTTAAGGTCCTTTTATCCAGAATCAGAGGCTTTCCAATAAACCCATGCCGGCAACATGATCACGAAAAATACTGGGTGGTAAGCCTTTAAGCGGATCCACAAGCATTAACTTAGTACTAATATGCTTGATACTTATGGTTTGATCCTGGATTCTATCTTTCACAACATGATACTTAATGTCAATGTGTTTGACACCACCACTTGACTTGTTGTTATTTGCATAAAAGACTGCGGATTCATTATCGCAGTATAATGTGAGTGGTTTAGAGATGCTGTCTACCACTCTAAGTCCCGGGATAAAGTTCTTAAGCCATATAGCCTGCCCGGTAGCCTCATAACATGCCACAAACTCAGCTTGCATCGTTGAAGATGCCGTAAGGGTTTGTTTGGAGCTTTTCCACAAGATAGATCCTCTAGCGAGTGTGAAGATATAACCTGACGTGGTTTTTTTAGTATCAACACATCCCGCAAAATCTGAATCTGAATAACCAATAATTTCAAGGCTATCAAAAAACTTATATGTGAGAATGAAATACTTAGTAGCTTGCATATAGCGCAAAGTTTTCTTAACGGCCTTCTACTGGTCCAGTCCTGGATTTGACTGATATCTGCCAAGCATCTCGGTTACAAAAGCTAAATCAGGGCGCGTACATACTTAAGTATACATAGTGTTTCCGACAGCTGAAGCATAAAGAACTGACTTCATCTGATTAGTTTCATCTGATTAGCCTTTAGGGACTAGACACAGGACAGGTTGTAGAGGAATGTAATAATTTGAGAGCTTAAACTGAGTGGATATAAATAAAGGGTACGTAGCACATGATCATGAGTATGTTACAGGGTTTAGCAAAGCAAAAAACAATGTGGGTTGATGATCGATGCCCTTTGATTTCTGGCCTCTCGAGGCATCGTCATCGATCTCTGTGCTGTTTCAGCAAAGTATTTCTACATGTGAACGAACGCCTTTTTGTTTGTTTTTTAACCAAAAAGAATCCAAAACGCAATGATAATAATAATAATAATAATAATAATATACCAAGGGAATATATAGTTGGCTGCACTAGCCCTAGAAAACAATCACAATTCACAACTGTGCACCAGCATGAATGCCCTAGACCGACCGACCGTCTCCCAAAACGAAAACAAAAAGAAGAAAAATGTATTATTACATTATATTGCAGGCAAGGGGCATTTCTGTTTCATTGTATTGTAGGGTTTAGTCGACTTCCCCCGGCATCGGAGCAAGTTGGTACCTTAATTTCCTCATCGAACAAGTACGCACCCCGCGCCCGCCAAACAAGCGCGTAAAAGTGACATGAGGATTTATACGGGTTCAAGAGTCCAAAAGGACTGCCCTACTCTTGTCGGTGAGCCAATGGGGGGTTTCCTGTAGGGAGGGAGCCCCCTGAGAATTCACCAGTTTAAATATGCTTTCTTGTATTCCTTGTGAGCTTGAATTATAATAAGAGATACATGGGGTATTATATGCGCTTGGGCCTGCACAAATGACCGAAATACCCTTTAGGGATGGCTATCCTATGAATACAAATAAGGGGTACAATCATCCTTTGCTAATGTAATTGTATTTCTTGGACCTGTGTGTAGGTATCCTTTGTAGAGTGAGCCCCATTAGTGGAGGAGTAAAATTATTCCTCCAACAGGCTTCATGATATTCCTCGATTTTGATCATGTCTTACCTTCATGAGAACAATAAAGTGTGACACCGAAATCCTTTTGCCTGGCATACTTTATATAATGCACGACCATATCTTTCTCATTGTTAAAGACCATTTCAACTTTTGGCTCCTCGAGAATTGAATATTCAGATTGGCTTTCAGGTTCTTCACAAATATCATTGCCATATTGCTCAGCGGATCCGATCTAGCTGCAAGACGAACCCGTAAAGATCCGATCTATAACGTGCGCCTAGGTGAACGAAGGCCGACGCCCACTTCGTTCTCATCCACGGATCCGACGACCTCTCCTACGTCGGCCAACCACCTCCGTCGCCCCCCCGGTCTCCTCACCACCGCCGTCGGCCACCTCTACATCACCGCATCTCTACTTCACTCTCATGGTCTCTCCTGGATCCGGTATGTGTCTTGATGCTTCCGTTTTTAATGTTTTCATTAGGAGTTCTTGATCTTTGGGCTAGGATAAAGGCTTTAGTTCTTAGGTTATATCTATCAACATGAAGAAAAGAAAAAAAAAGGAAAGGAAAGGGGCTGGAATCACATGTGCGTGCTTGTATTTAGCCAAATAAATTACATTTCTTAATATAATACTAAATACTTTAAACTTTTTTAAAAAATAAGTCTCAACTCGCGTGCCACTTTCCAACGGTGTACAAGTTTCATCTATCGATCATCGAGTTCTTTATTAGCTGCCCTGGCAGTTTTGATCGATTATTTCTGTCGGTCACGGGCTCTGAGGAGTGATGAACGGTAGCGAGATTTCTGCCAGCTTTCACTGTCCGGCAGATGCAATGCATTGTATTTGCGGATGGCAATCACGGAAAGCGGTTACATAAAGAAAAGAAAAAGAATTGAAAGGGAAGGGGTTGGAATGTGGGTGAAATGGCCCACCAGATATGGACCCTCTGTCTCAGCAATGCAATTATTGGGCAGGAACTTGGCTCGCAATAAGATAAGATTGAAGGAGATTACAGATAGATCTAGAGCAGCAGTAGATGATTTGCTAGAAATTATCGAATTTCACAGGAAGAAGAGATCCAGATATCCATCGATCGATCCATGGCGGAGGAGGAGGAGAAGAAGAAGATGCCGGTGGCCAAGAACCGGCGCGTGATCCTCAAGGAGTACGTGGAGGGTTACCCCCGGGAGGAGCACATGGAGCTCGTGCCTGCCGGCGACATCGTCCTCGAGGTGCCGGAGTCGGCGGTGCTGGTGAAGAACCTTTACCTGTCGTGCGACCCTTACATGCGGCCCAAGATGTCGCGGCCGCTGCACAAGTCGTACACGGACGCCTTCGTGCCGGGCTCCGCCATCACCGGCTACGGCGTCGCCAGGGTGGTGGATTCGTCGCAGCCCGGCCTGGCCCCCGGAGACCTCGTGTGGGGCATCACAGGCTGGGAGGACTACAGCCTCATCAAGCCCCCCTTCACCGGCCTCCTCACCAAGATCGACCACCACGACGGCGACATCCCCCTCTCCTACTACACCGGCGTCCTGGGCATGCCCGGCCTCACCGCCTACGTCGGCTTCCACGAGATCTGCTCCCCCAAGAAAGGCGACACCGTGTTCGTCTCGGCGGCCTCCGGTGCGGTCGGGCAGCTCGTCGGGCAGTTCGCCAAGCTCATGGGCTGCTACGTCGTCGGCAGCGCAGGGTCCAAAGAGAAGGTCGGTCGGTCGGTCAGAGCCTGTCTGTCGTCGTAGGGTATGCATCTGCTGATTCATGTTTGTTGGAAGCGTTGCGTTGCAGGTTGAGCTCCTGAAGAGCAGGTTTGGGTTCGACGACGCGTTCAACTACAAGGAGGAAGAGGATCTGGCTGCTGCCCTCGAGAGGTGCTTCCCGGAAGGGATCGACATCTACTTCGAGAACGTGGGCGGGAAGATGCTGGACGCGGTGCTGCTGAACATGAGGGTGCACGGCCGCATCGCCGTGTGCGGCCTCATCTCGCAGTACAACCTGACGGAGAAGGAGGGCGTGCACAACCTCTTGTATGTCGTGTCCAAGCGGCTCCGCCTGCAGGGGTTCATCGAGCCCGACCACAAGCACCTCTACGCGGAGTACGCCGCTTGGGTCGTCCCCCACATCCGGCAGGGCAGGGTCGTCTACGTGGAGGACGTCGCCGAGGGCCTCCACGCCGCGCCCTCCGCCCTCATCGGCCTCTTCCAGGGACGCAACGTCGGCAAGCAGCTCGTCAGGCTCGACTGAATGCGTTGCGCTTCTGTCCGTCCGTCATCGCCCATTTGGAGACACGACAGATGAAAATAATAGTAATAATGTACTACTGAGTGCAAGCAGCAGTACGTATTTCATCTGGTTTGCAGTTGCAGCAGAACTATGGAGCAGCAATTAGGGTCTTCATCTGAGGGCCATTGAAATGTCTTTTTTAATTACTACGTACTACCGCTCCGTGTTGAGATAGATATGCGTGCTTATTCCCCAAAGTGCATTCATTCTCGCTCCGTGAAGTCCTCAGTTGACGGAGGAGATGACGCGCGCGATGGCCATCTTCGACAATGTCTACACGCCACCCGCAACGCCTGGTTCGTTCGTTCGTTGCTGCTTCCTTCGTTTCTACTTACTTTGCAACAAATCTTAAATAATTGATAACACAAATTAGTCCCAAAAAAATATAGTAATCCTCGTTTCTTGCAATCCCACCACTGTAAACAAAAAAAAAAGTACAAGTTCAAAGCAATGAATTCCTTTGAAATCCCACTCAACTTTTGCAAGTTGGGTGCATCCAAGACGAAGAGGTACTGGACAGAGGAGTTGGGCCGCAGTGCTCCACGAGGGGAGGGGGTGGGGGAAAGGAGTCGGGCGGTGGGAGTCAGGAGGATGGGGGAAAGAGGAGTCGGAGCGGATGGGGGATGGTACACACGCGAATCATTTTCTGAGAAGGGGAAGCAAGGAAAAAGAACATACCATTCACCAACTCCCTCTTTTAAGCAGTAAAGATGGGGATTTTGTCCATGACCTTCTGAATCTCTGTAACAACAAACCAACATAAAGCCAACACTGGGGAAAAAGAAACACTACAATAATTGATGACTTCACTTGGACATTTTCTTGCAAAACAAAGAAGAGATGAACATTAATATAGATACATAAACACAAAGCACACTGATGAATGTCCTCAAGCTCTTCTTTCATAAGAAGTAAAAAGGTAATAGGTAAAATAACAAAGAACCAAGCAGAAAATTTTAAGACTGAACTTTGAAACCCAGACCCAGGAAAAGAAAGCTACGATCGAGTTGCTAGCTTTGTTCATGGTTCAGATGGCCTGGGAAATCATAACTATCCTCCACCAACCGGAAAGCCAGTAGATCAATCCGCCGCTGCATTTCTTGTTGAAGTCTTCATCAGCGCCATTAAAAATCGCGTCAAAAGAAAGAGGAGCAGCAACGTTTATTCCTCGGTCCGCGTGAGAAACACGTTCCATCCAGGAGTCCACGTGAATTCAAATATCGCACAAGAAACTAGCGGTGAGAAGAAAAAACTAACAGGTGTACCATAAATTTCATATTACGATAATTTTACTAGGTACACCAGCAAATTGTGGTTTTCTTTCGTATGACGACTTTAAAGTATGATCTTCTGCTGGTGGATCGTGATACGAGATTTTCTCTATGGTAAGTTAAGATACGAGCTGTTTTATCACAGCTTGATTTGGCTGATGCACTTCTGAGGATCGAGAAGATGCCAGCCACATTGTTCGCTGATGAGAAGCAATGTAAAGATCGTACGACCTTATTTCAAAATCATCTTCATCTATCAAATAATATTTTACAGGGGGTTACGAAGGAGACATCCGCCCGCTGCATTATGGCTGAAGCTGGAGCAGATTTGCACAACCAAGGATCTGATCAGCAAGATGCATCTGAAACAGAAACTTTATTCCCACAAGATGACGGAGGGTGCCTCATTATTGACCACCTGACAGCTTTCAAGGAAGTTATTGCAGACTTCGAAGCTATGGAGGTAAAGTATGATGATGAAGATTTGGGTCTTATTTTGCTATGCTCTATGTCCAGTTCGTACTCTACTTTTAGAGATACTATTGTATATAGCCGAGATACTCTTTATGGTTTCATCATTCCGGGAAAGGAGAATTTTATTTGCAAATTGAAGAAATCTCTTTATGGTTTGAAGCAATCACCTAGACAATGGTACATGAGATTTGACTCCTTTATGATATCTCAGAATTTTAAAAGATCTAATTATGATAGCTGTGTTTACTTGAAGTCTGTTAATGGTTCAATCATTTACTTACTCCTATATGTTGATTGCTGCAAAAGACAAGGCTGCAATTTCAAAATTGAAGGCACATTTAAATAATGAATTTGAGATAAAAGATCTCCGTGCAACAAAGAAAATTCTTGGTATGGAAATCATTAAGTGTGGTTAGTAGATACATGGCTAATTCTGGAAAAGAGCATTGGAAGACAGTTCAATGGATTTTCAGATATTTGCGGGGCACATCTAATGCTTGTTTACAATTTGGGAAGACTAGAGATGGACTCATTGGTTATGTGGATTCTGATTTTACTAGAGATTTGGATAAAAAAATATCTCTCACCAGTTATGTGTTCACTGTTGGAGGGTGTGCCGTTAGCTGGAAAGCAAGTTTGCAAGCTACAGTTGCCTTGTCTACTATAAAAGCTGAGTATATGGCTATTTCTGAAGTTTGCAAAGAAGCCATTTGGCTAAGAGGTTTATTTACTGAGCTTTGTGGAAGTACATCTTGCACTACAATATTTTGTGATAGTCAGAGTGTTATTTGCCTTACAAAAGATCAAATATTTCATGAGAGAACAAAGCACATTGATATCAGGTATCAGTACATTCGATGTGTCACTACTCAGGGTGATATTAAAGTCAGCAAGATAAGTACTTATGATAATCCAGCTGATATGTTGATAAAACCAGTTCCCGCATCTAAGTATAAGTTATGCTCAGACTTAGTTGGTATTACTCACTAGCTCTTTGGACTTTCGACGCTCAAGGTATACATGATAATTTATTGGATGAGTCTATCATATTCTTCGACTACTGGAGAGAATTTGGCTCAAGGTGAAGATTGTTAAAGTTGATCCGAATTCATATCATGTCTGTGTAGGACACTTTATCGCCTTATGTCAGACGTGGCATGACAGGTGCACACACAAGTTGTATCAGACGTGGCATCAATCTGTAGCAACCGACTTTGATTCGGTTTCCTCTCTGTGTGAGACTCTTTTTCCTCACGTTATAAATATGTACCCCAGTCACCCATAGGAAGAGCAAGCGCTCCATTGTAAACTCTCCTCATTATAGTGATTTGTCTTCATCAACACTTATGGGTTTTTCCCGTAATGGTTTTCCACGTAAAAAATTTGTCTCTTGTCTCTATTTTTCTGTGCATTATTTGCAACAGGAACTATGGAATTTCGTAGGAATTTCATATAAAATAGTTTAATTTCAGGAATGGAGAACAATTCCAATGTTCCAAAAGGCCTTAGCTCTGCAAAGCAAGTCAATGATGGATAAAAAAATGCTGGGAAATATCCTGGACATTTAGGGAGGCCAGTGTGGTTATCCAGAATTCCAGTTGCCTTGTTGGAAATGCTCACCGAGCTCATCATGTCAAATGCTCAACTGTGGCACATATTCTGCATAAACGCCTAAAATTCTCCTCAAATACTCCGATTGGTCAGACTCACCTTGGAGCTCCTCCTACTGTAATCGTCAGGGAAAACAAATACTTAAGATATATCATGCTAAGTCTTAAAACAAAGGTAAAAAAAATACTTCTTGTTAACTTTGCTCCAGAAGAAAACGCACACATCGCAAATAAACGGAGAGAACACAGAAGAATTTCTGAATTTCTCTATTCTCTTATTTGCTCTCCTTCTTTCTCACTTCTTTTTCTCTTACTTGCTCCCCTTTTTCTTTCTTCTCTTACAAAACTAGGTACAAACCTTTTCAATATATATGCTAATAATCTCCTACTAGTATACGTATTCAGATTTCAAGTTGGGCACAACTTCAACTTGAGTTACACACGGAGACGAACTCTACTACGTCTTAAACTCTAAGTCAAGATTATTTCTAACAGTCTCCCCCTTAATCTTGACTCAACATATTCTAATTTTAGTCTCAATACATCATGAACTACCAGCCACGCCTCCACATGAAGCGTTTTACATACAAGCTACATGAAGGAACTCAACTCAACTGGTACGGGTCCATCCAGATGCAAAGATTCTAAAATATTGAGGTAGTCGGACTCAACTACGACTTACTAAACTCATACTCGTGCGTGTCCTGTGGGCGCCTCAGCTCCGAGTCCTTGTTGAAGAGGCTCGTCTTCAGGAAGATGACCTCTCTGAACTTGCTGTCTTGCACGAGGACGGAAGGAGACGCTCGCCTCGGGAGCTGGTGCTGAAACATGATGACACGCAGAGCGGATGCCTCGGGAGCGTTGCACGAGACGAGTATAAAATGGAATCATCGAGATGATTATTTTTCAGCGACTCGCTTCTCGCCAAGGCTCTGATACCACTTGTTACAACTTTGCTTCAGGAGAAAACACACACATCGCAAATAAACTGAAAGGATACAGGAGAATTTCTGAATTTCTCCATTCTCTTATTTGCTCCCCCTATTTTCTTCTTTGTTTTCTCTTACTTGCTCTCTCTTTTTTATCTTTTTTTCTCTTGCAAAACTGGCTATAACTCTTCTTAATATATAGGCTAATAATCTCCTACTAGCGTACGTATTCGAACTTCAAGTTAAACACAATTTCAACCTAAATTACACACGAAAATAAACTCTACCATATCTTGAAAGATTATTTCTAACACTTTAGCTATCGGTGTGCCCTAGATTTCCTTTTCCGCTCTATCTATTTCACGATTTTCTCATCTCTAGGAGCAGACGGATAAGTAGGTAGGGGTCAGTTTCATTTGTGTTGCCATCTCTTCTTCGTCTCTGTTTATTCGATGGGTGGAAAGGAGTGACAGTGAGACCCACCGACCTGGGCAGCTTAGCTTTATTCGATGAATGATTGAGGAGAGAGGTGCTCGGTGATTCGGTGTCCTCTCCCCCGCAGAAACTGTCCAGTAAGAGCAGAGGAGACGAAGAAGATCTAGCGAGAGGAGATGGAGCGCCGCGTTCTGGTGACCGGCGGCAGCGGCTTCATCGGGTCCTGGGTCGTGCGCACCCTCCTCGCCCGCGGGTATGCCGTCACCGCCACCTACCAGCCGGGCACCCACGCCGACCACCTCCTCGCACTCGCCGACGACAGCAGCACCGGGGGCCCCCTCCTCCTCCTCCCGCCGACCTCCTGGACGCGGACTCCATCTCCGCCGCCGCGGCCGCCGGCGGGGCTGCCGCGCCGGCGTGCTGCACGTGGCGTCGCCGTGCACGCTGGCCGACCCGCAGGACCCGCAGGCGGAGCTGGTGGAGCCGGCGGTGCGGGGCACGCTGCACGTCCTGGAGGGCGCGCGCGCCGTGGGGGCGCGGCGCGTGGTGGTGACCTCGTCCATCTCGGCCATGGTGCCCAACCCGGGATGGCCATCGGCGCATCCGGGGGAGCCCGTCGACGAGCGATCCTGGACGGACATCGCCTTCTGCGAGGCCCGCAAGAAATGGTACCCGGTGTCCAAGACGTTGGCAGAGGAGGCGGCATGGGGGTTCGCGGAGAAGCACGGCATGGAGGTGGTGACCGTCCACCCGTCGACGTGCCTTGGCCCCCTGCTGCAGCCTGCCCTCAACGCCAGCTCTGCCGTGCTGCAGCGCCTCCTGCAGGGCTCCAACGACGACCAGGGGGACTACTGGCTGGGGGCTGTGCACGTCCGCGACGTCGCCGCCGCTCATGTCCTCCTCCTCGAGGCGCCCGCTGCGTCGGGGAGGTACCTCTGCACCAACGGCATCTATCAGTTCAAGGACTTCGCGCGGCTGGTGGCAAAGCTCTGCCCGGCATACAGCAGCAGGATGCACAGGTTCGCCGACGAGGACGATACGCAGCCGTGGCTGGTGCCGTGCGACGGCGGCCATGCAGCAAAGAGGCTCCTGGACCTGGGTCTCGTCCTCACGCCCTTGGAGGAGGCCATCAAAGACGCAGAGAAGAGCCTCAGGGACAAAGGCTTCCTTCCTTAGAAATCGTAGCTTATCTGAAGCATCACAAGGCCCCTACGGCTGTTAGTTAATATTTTTACTCTGCATGTTTGTAACTGCTAAGCATGTAGCTAGTAATTAATGGCTGTGCATATCAGTTACTCTAGTAATTACTAAGCATGTCAGTTACTCTGTTGATTGCAATATAAAGGGAAGAAAGAAATCAGAAAAGCTGCAACGTTTGAAGCAGCGCCAAAACCTCATTTGTGTTTTTTCTTTGCTTGCACGTATACAACAGGAAGGCTCCAGGAGTGTGTGCGTACTTAACCAGAAAGATCACCGGCGGCGCTAGCGGACGTTCGGCCATCAATTCCTATCTCGCTCTCATGTGGACGTCTTTGCAAACTGCTAGTGCCAGTTAATTTCTTATTGTTGTTTATGTTAAGAAATCGTCAAGGACGGCTATACAGTTCACGAGATTAATAATCAAGAAACATAGTAGATCAAACACTAAAAACACCAATAAAAGAATACCATGAAATCTTTATTAATTCTCAGATCTGTTTACATGGTACAATGACCTTTCTATTTATACTCTAAACCCATTAGGGATAATTATGGTATTTGCCTACATTGTAACCTTCTAAATTTCGTAATACTCCCCCTTAGGCAAATACCACGGTATGTATATGCCTCATTAAAAACTCCTCCCAAAAACCCAGTGAGAAAAAAAGAAATAGAGAAAAGAGTACATCACATCCGTTCCATATGTCGCACTTATTGCCTTATTAAAATCCTTTACGTGAGAAAACTTCAAGAAAAACTCACAAAGGGAAAAAAGAGTGCAACATTTGAATCTTCAAGATCATGTAAGTCTTCTGGTTTTACATAAGGGCAATGGTTCAGTGATCTGCTAACCCTGAACCTTGTAACTCTCTAGGTCGCCTCATCCCAATGCCTCGTACGACTTCTGGAAGGTAGAGGTTGGAAGGGATTTTGTGAATATATCTGCCAGATTATCACAAGGCCTAGTTTTCAACATCTTTACCTCTCTGTCCTTTTGGAGCTCATGAGGATAAAATAATTTAGGAGTAATATGCTTCGTGATATTACTTTAACATAGCCCATTTGCATCTGTGCCACACAAACTGCATTATCTTCAGAGATAATAGTGGGGTTATCGACAATGTTTATGCCACATGACTTCTTGATGTGACTAATCATTCGTCTAAACCAAGCACATTCTAGTGAGGCTTCATACCACGATATGCATATGCCTCGTTAAAAACTCTTTCCAAAAACCTAGTGGGAAAAAAGGAATAGAGAAAAGAGTACACATCACACGTTAAATTGTATTGCATTTGTTGCCTCATTAAAAACCTTCAAGTAATAAACCCAATGGGAAAAACTTACTAAAGGAAAAAGAGTACAATGCTTATCTTCAGAATTTATTATGATCTTCATGACCTTTATCATGTCCATCGATTGAACTTATACCAATAAGTGGTAAAGACCTTCAAGGTAGTGATCATCAAGTCAATACCTTCTAGATTAGACTAAAGTTGAGATCTTCTGAATCTTGTGCATAACTATAAAGGTTCAGTATATGCTCCCCCTAAAGACCACTTCCGGTGAAGTCTTATTATTCTAATGCGTTTAATGCATTTTAAGGAATGAATACATGCCAGTATATTTATCCTGATTAGGATATGGGGGGTAATCAATTGCAATACCATATTTCTTCAGGATATAACTTATTAAAACCTTTCAGGGTCTTAATATTTAGCAACTATCTTTGAGTAGTACCATATAACCCAAAGTCTGTTTTGCAGAACTAAAAACATGGTCATGCCACCACAGAATCAACATAACCAATCTTAATTTTGGCACTTAGGGGATTAATAAATTTGCCATTAACACCAATATATATGATACCTTCATGGTAATAAAGAAAATTACAACTCTGTTAGCTTTTGGTAGGAGGTACACTTCATATGTGCTTATATGGCGTACTTTTGATTTTTAGTTTTCTCTTTCCATCCCATCGGGTCTTGGATGCGTCCTTATCCACTTCTAGGGATTGTATAATCGTTGGTGTATTTTCAAACAACTGGTGATTTAATTTCTCTTCAGATAGATGTTCTGTCTTATGGGAGATATTTTCTCTTCTAGGAGACACTCTTTCTTTGAGTAAGAGTTTATCAGGTATGAGTTTTATATACATGTATACATGTTGCAATTTACTTTCTTGTTAAAACACCAAATCCTTCAAGGATCGAGTTTTGAGTCACTTTAGGGATCCCATCAAGGATGTTCAGAATCCAATAACTGCATATCTTATTCATATAATCTACTAGAGTTATTATATATCAGAACATTATTTCGTTCATAACAAGAGAGTATCGATCTCTTCAGGGATCCTTGAACCATCACTTTCACCACCTCAGTATCTTATAATGACTCATCAAGTCTGAACTAATGGGTTCCAAGACTTTTATCTGTGATTATGGTTCGGCTTCAATTGATTCCTTTCATTTTCTTTACCCGATATGAACACTTGAGGTGCTCAGTCATGGACTTTGGTTCCAGATTTATGTTTTCATATAAGGAACTTTAGCAATTTTAGAGGCAAACTAGTTGTCGACAACTTTTCTCTAAATATCCTCATAATTGAGTGTCTTTTAATGTTTAACCAAATCTTCATCATTTCCCAAACAAAAGATTATTGGTCGTTCCGTGCTCCCCGGTATTGAAATATATGCGCGCTTAATTACTGGGATTTTCATCTTCATGATGAGCCTCTTCATGAGGTATTTCACCATTAAGGTGAATTCTCTTCTAGAGTATTTAAGGAGTGTTTAATGATTATTTTGACTAGTGTCACTAGACCTTAGATCCACAGGCGTCCCTGTAGACTCTAGATCAATAACCAATAAGTCAACTTCGCAAAGATAGATATACTATTCAACCCAGGGTATTCCAAACTGAGCGATGCATTTACTTCAAGTAAATACTATACAACTCCTCCATGCAATGAAAAAGAAATCTGGCAGTCTCCCTACTTCTAGGGTACAGGAGTATCAACTAAACTTAAATTTAGCTTGGTTAGTGCGTGAACCTTATATCAAAGATCTTTCTTAAGCAAAATATCACGGCATTCAAAGATTTTGGGCATTTCTCTCCCCCTGATGCCGAGATTTGATCTTGCTTAATAGCATACTTCAAAATCCCCTTAGAATGGGCACATGACAGATGGAATTTCAGATCCATTCTAATTACAGCTGTTGGTGGTGGCCCAAAATGGTGTATGCTACAGTGGTGATATTATATGGAAAATGATTGGTTCTTCTAATACGCACTAATCCTTGATTGGGGGTACTTTTATTAATGCAGTGAGCTAGACATTTATTAATACAGAGGCATGAAAACTGCACACCTCTTCTACTGGTAGATTATCCCAAACATCTGGTGGGTTATTAATCTTTGACAGCAGAAATATTCTAGCTTCTATATATTGCCCAATATTATGATCCAATTACTCATACTTCCGATTTAAAATTTGGATCACTCAAAACTTCATTTTTTGTGTTAATGCAACATGTTTTGACCTTATCAAGAGTATTATGTTTTGACAGAATAATATACATCTACAGGATGCTCTCAAAAGCATAAATATTATACTGCCACATAAGATATGACCATCGATTAATCTGCATGGAATACAATATATTCTGCTAGAATATAATTCTAGTTTAACCTCCCAGATGGAACAATTATTCGCTAGGAATATATATGATTAATTGGAAGGTAATTTATGTGCTTGTTATAATTTATAATGCCAAATAAGTATAACAGATCTAGATCATTCGGGATCATTAAAATCCAATAGGTCATCTTGTATTTTGAGAGTTATATTTTTCAGGCAAATGGCTATAGCTTCCAATGGCATATGCACGATAGCTTCATGCTACTATGTAATTTTCATGTATGTAGTCACATGCCGGCGACTAACATATTATTAGAGACAAATCAATTACCCTTTGAGGGTTACAATGATTTTTGTTTGCCAACAATGTGGATAACAATTTCAATTATCCCTCAAATAAACTAGATTATTTATAGCTTCATGCTTATTTGCTTCTGGATTTGACCTAGGATATGCCTCGAAGGTTTCAATATTCCTCATATGCCCAAATTCCTCCCCTTTTTCGTGCCAACCGTAAAATTCTAAGTGAGATCGTCTGCTTCTAGCATTTGCTTTGAATTATGTAAGAGTTTTAGCAATTGCTATGATACTACTTCAAGAGTAAAATTTTATTGGCATGAAACCGGCATATACTTTGAAATATAGAAGATGGGGTTATATATAGACTTCAAGTCTTTGAGGTTCATATTGTTTTCTAGACATGGTGATCCTTCTGGGATTTAACATTTGACTAGATTCCTTGTATCTTCAAGGACACTTTTTCTATTGTCATCTGGGCAAAAATGAATTGAGGCATATCATTCCTTTCAAATGTCAGGTATAATATTTAGAAATTTTGCTCCATGCATGATTAATTATTTTATTGCAGGTAAGATATGCTACTGGCAATGTGTTCTATTAAGGAACTGTTCAGCAGGGGTAAGGATTTAACAGAACAACTTAAACCAAATATATTTATGGAATCTGGGAAAATAATGTGCTCTTCATGAGCAAGATCAAGCTCGATAAAAGTTGTATCTATACTATTGATGCTACTCATGTAGGAAAAATGACATCTAAATGAAGCTAAGGGATGACTGGGAGAATACTACTGGTCTCCATATTGTTCACCATAGGCATATTCTTGTATATGAATGCACCTGTTTATTAGTAACATACAGATTACCTAAACTTAGTTCAGAGACAAAACAGTGCAAGATGGAGTAATACTCGCGTGCGGACTTTTGGTCCTAGAAACAAAAGTAGATCCTGGTAAAGTGTTTATAGGAAAACCAGTAACCTTTTACAGGTTCGGCCTTTTTTCAGAGAAGGCCCTTATGCCCAATGGATCTAAATCATATAGTCATTCTTCAGGGTAGAGTAGAAGCAATACCTCATAAAGTACAAAGTTTTTACCTTTTAGCAGTAAAAGGGTACACGTACGTCAGCATCAGGCATGCCATTAGCATGACTATATGATAATGACATAACCCTCATGATACAACTGCAACCATTCAGGGCGCGTGAATATCTACTTAGTGATGCCCAAAATCTTACAATATTCATGCAATTTCCTGCATACTTACTTCTGGTAAGTAATTTCAAGTGCATGAAATGAGTGTAAGTAGTAAAAATTTATATTTAACTATTCAGTAGATAATTTATCATTTCCCAGATTTTACTAGCAATATTTGTGATTTTTCGATAATTATTAAGGCTTTTAAGTAATTTTCAGAATTACTAACCCATTAAATAAATCCCTAAACATACAATGCAAGGAAATAAACCATAAAAGAAATATGATGCTTCCAAGGTGTATTAAGTCTAAGATTTCACAAATTTACGGAAGGTCATATACCTAAAACCATGTTTTAGGATTTTCTAGAATTTTCTGTAATAAATTTCTGCTAATTAATAAGTAATTTTTAGAATTACTAATAAGCAGAAAAAAATAATACAGATAATAAACCTAGAAAACATGATAATACAAAGGTGATAATAAGATTATAATGAAGCTCATATAATCTAAAAATTAATTTCTTTACAAAGAAATTCAGTTTGCTGGACTTATTTGCAATTTTCATAAACTTCGGTATAAAATTTGTAATTATTCTCTTGTTTTTAGCAGGCTTATTTAATTTACCGAAAACCCAGGGAGTTGTTTGAAACAATACCACCGACCGAAGTTTCCTTTTCTTTGCTCTTTTTTTCGTTTTGGGCCAAAAGTCGACCCACTCAGCCCAAATCCCGCATCGGCCTGTGTTGACTGGTGGCTACCCTAGCCACCGGTCATACCCTGTGGCGGCGGCTGCAAAATCGTTCAGAGCGGTCGATGATGTGGGTGATTTGGGCATGGCTGGTGGGCGGTTGCGGCGTCTTGTGACCGGTGACCGTGAGCAAATGTGGCGATGATAACGCGTGGGAAGTAGATGAATATGAAGACGATGTGGGAAGTGGTGAGGACACGCTGACCCCTTCTGGAAGCCCAGCATGTGAGGATATGGATGGCAGTAGTTCCCCAAGTGATGATGGTGATGACGACGCACGTGGTCATAGGGATGTCTAGAAGGAGATTACAATGAACCAAATGAGTTTGTAGGTGAGTGTTTTTTATGTACTACCTACTACCTAGTATATATCAATCTGCCCATTCAATTAACCTTATGAAAAGTGACTTGTTGTTCACTGTTCTAAGAGAAAGAAGGTGAGATCATGAAGGACAATGATGATTCTTGTCGGCGAGGAAGGGTAGCAACAAAGCAGGCGAAGGATCTTTCCAGCCTTTACTAGAGTAGACTATCAGTATGTTTTATCAGTACAAGTGCATCATTTACAAGGCGGCAGCAGGTGTGTGCATCCTCACCCCATTAGGGTTGCCAAACCCAGTCCCCCCACGGGGGAACGGGGGTAGGCCCCACTAGTCTAGCGGGGCGGGGACGGGGTCATGCTCCCCCTGTGGAGCCCCACGAGGACCCGGTAAAAATTAAAATATATTTAAAAAAATATTATAGTTTTAAAATATAGGAGATTGTGTTATTTTCTTATATATTTAGACTAAAACTTGAATCTATATGTTAGAATATACATTTTGAAACTATATTTTATAAAAAAGTATACCTAAATAATTATAAATTACTAAAAAGGCATATTATTATTTTTCAAAAATATTTTAACCTATTTTATTAATCCCCGCAGGGATCCCCATGAGGGTTGGATCCCATGGGGGCTGAAAGCGGGGATCGCTTTCCGGAAGACTAATGGGGGGGGGCTAGCGGGGATCGAGGCGGGCGAGGGCCTCCCGAGACCCCGGATCTCCATCTTGTCATTGGTTCTCGAACATTGTCTCAACACCCCCCACTGGTATCTGCTCTGTCTTATCATTAGTGGCTTTGCGCCATGCTAGCTACCAGGCGGCCTAGGCAACCATTGCCCAGGCCGTGACTGTGCTGCTTCCTAAGTGCTTTTGCTGTTGTGATGTTGTTCCCTCTGCCATGCCACCACACCGTCCTCACACTCTCTCTCAGTCTCTCATGACATCATTAGTCATATTGTCTCTCACTCTCTCCTCTCTCTCTAGCTCTACTCACACACACTCTCTCTCTCTTAGTCCCTCATCCTCATGCTATCCCCTCTGTGTGTGGCGTGCGCCGGAGGTGGCGATGAGCTCTGGGTCGTGGCGAGGTGGGCGGCAAGGAGCTCTGGGCCGCTGCTCTTGCATCGCCGCTGTCGGCCATCGGATCCGACGGTCCCTAGCCACACCACGATGATCCGCCGCCTGCACCGCATCGTCACTCCCTACCATTGTGCACCGCACCGCCAGGCTCATCTTTGCCAGCCCGACCTAGCACGGACAAATACGAATCAAACAAACGTCGACTATGAATACGGACCAGACAAATGTCAGATACAAATTCAAATCGAATATATACTCAATTCGGTCGGATTCAGATATCCTCATAACTTATATAGTATGAAGACATTAAAGATATTTTATCCTCATACAATCACGCTTAATCATTCTAATTCATTTACTTCACCTAAAGAAACACGAATTCACGTTCAATTAAAAAAACTTTTCCAACTAATTAGTCGTATTGTAATAAAATATGTACATTGCTTCGTCGAATACAAATAGTCCGGATGAAATAACATTTTGGATGGTAAAAGTACATACCATATTTGCATTTATATTTTTTATGCGACTTCGAATTCGAATACGAATATGATATAAATCGTTAATCAGATAGAAAAATTTATATCATATTCACATCCTATTAAATATAGTAACAAGATAATACGGGTAATCCGTATCCACTTTTCACCCCTATCACTGAGTTATGAAGAAGAGTACATACATGTCCTTAGCAAAGATGAGGCCGTGCAGGGAGCCGCCGCTGCTAGCGGTGGAAGGGAGGAGGCAACAGCTCGAATTTCTCCATGAAGGCGTCGTGCTCTCCGCCTTTCACCGACACCGCTACCTCCATCGCCGTGCTTCTTCCTCTGTCCCTCTCGTACACCGAGTCACGGTCCTCACGGACACCTCATCCAGTCACCTAATCGCTGTTATATACAGGGAGGAAAAGAAAGAAAAGGAAATACAGAGCAAGAGCAGCTGGTTTGGGTTGGGCCATCCCCACATGCGGCCCGGCCCAACCCGCTGACCAACAAACACAACAATCATACTCATGGCTGGCCTACAAAGAGCCATTGCGTTCGAATTGTAGTACTCTCGTAGCTAGGTAGATCGTAGGCCCTCTAAGAAGTAGACCCAAACAAGGGGTTTATTCTTTTCGGCTTCTAAAAACTGTTTTTCGATTTTTTTACAGTAACTAACTTTTAAACAGGATATGATCTACTAGTTAATTATAATACATACTGTACCAACTTCATTTGTATTGGCAAAAACCACACGCGAGTTTCTGTTACTCTGTAATCTTTCGCATAAACAGCCCAAAAGTCACAAGCCGCAGCAAAAAAAAAACAGGCTATGCTACGATTTCTCAACCTCTGTTACAGTCCTTTTCGGTTGCAGCCTGTAGTTTTCGGTTGCAGCCTGCAGATTTTGGTTTTAACGTTTATACAAAGGAATTAAATATCGATAAACTGATTTAAATAGGTTATTCTAATAAACAAGTTTAAAACGGCGATGAAAAAACTTGTTTATTAAAGAAAAATCATAACGTTTGTTTATTAAAGAAAAATCATAAGCACTAAGTAAAGAACGGAGCCTCGGACTAAGAGACGAGACATGAAAAATAAGCTAGATCCTACTCCTAATGCGGCGAAAGTGAAAGTAAAGGCAACGAAGAGGGAGGTAAAAATTGCATTGATCTGGCTAATTAAGCACTCCATTCTATTCTGCATGTTTGACGAAAAGGCCAGGGCAGGCAGCATCCTCATTCTTCCAGCAAATGCGCCTTGCCCTTTCGTCACAGTCGGGAGTACGTCCCGGCCTCGAGGTTCATCCCAGGCACTGAAATTAACAACTTATTCTGTGGAATCAATTGCGGAAGCTAGGGCGTTAAGGACGAGTTCATGGAAGCTTGAATCTCTTCTAGGGTCCTTCCTTTAGTCTCTGGCACCAGCCGCTCCACAAATACAACTGTGAGCCCACAAATGCTTGCGAACAGGAAAAATGTGCCTGCAATCCGTCCAAGATATACAGAAAAACAAAACATCAACAAAGTTGCAGACCAACGAAACTGTTGGGCTCACAATATGCATGCCGATGCTAGAATTCATCGTGACTATGATTAAAAAGTTCCTTTTTTTCTTGCTGCTAATTTACCATAAGAACTCCACATCAGGAGAAAGTTGAAAGCGTACGAGACGATCCACGAGCCCAGCCAGCTTACTAAGGTTACAAGGCTTCCAGCTGATCCTTTCATGTTTATGGGAAAAATCTGCATGCCCAGTGATGAAATGGAGTCAAATTCATCCATACTGCAGACATACTTTTAGTCCGCAGATTCCGAAGGATTTTTGGGTACATTAATCTCAAGAATCTTTTACTTAAGGGGCAAAAAAGATACCTCTGACATTATAACCCATGGAATTCCTCCCATACCCAGCGAAAAAGATCCAGTGAAAACCTGGTTTTGCAAGACACAAAAATGTTTACAACTACCACTGAGAGAGAGAGAGAGATCTGGCAGTAATGCAGAAAAGAAGTTAACAAGCAGTGTATACCAGAATGCCTGCCAAAGCCAACGCTATGTTCAAGTCCTTCACCCAATGTTGTTCCTGTTCCAGGAAGAGTAAAACTACTGGTAAGTTGGTGGCCTTCCTATGAGGATGCAATTGATTTCAGCAAATTCAAACCTTATATAAGAATGACACACCAACTAGTAGGCAACCCAAGCATGTTCCAGCTGCAGAGACCTGGAATATTGCAGCATAAAAATTACTGTGCTTATCATCCATTATTAAGTCCACATTTTTTACCATCAAAAGCGGCCTCCTTCCAGCCTTGTCCATTAGAAGCACCCCTAACGCCGTCATCGGAATCTACAAGGCACTAAACTTTAATCATATACCTAAAGTCAGTGAGAAGCAAAAGAGGTGGCTAGGAGCCTCGCTGAGAGACCTGGACCGCAACCATTGCAAGCATTCCCGTGTTTCCCGACGCGAAACCTGATTTGTATCATGAGTAGTTAGTACCCCCAAAGTAACCCATGGTAAAAGTTCTCTTCTGATAACCATAACCAGTGTATGAGAGAGAGTTAACGCAGCAAGTTGCTACTATTCCTTACCAGCCGAAACAAATATCTCACTGGCGTAGAAGCAAATCGCATTTACTCCCCCAAACTGTTGAAGGATCATTAGCCCAACTCCAACCTGATCGCGGAACTGATATCTTAGAAAATTACAGAAGCATTTCCCTTCCAGCTAGAAAGGCATAACTATGATACTTACTGTAACAGCATGAATATAATCCTTCTGAAACAAGTCCAACATCTTCGACTGTGGTAGACGCTGAAGCTTTTCTGTGAAATCCTGAATATATAGATGATGGAGTTAGCTAGATCTTATAGTAATGCATGATTAAGTTAGTGGTTTGTTTTAAATCTCAGGCACTTGATACTTTGATTTCTGCTGCCTCTTGGAAGATATCAGTTTCCTTTCCCCTTAGCTTCTGTAATGCTGCCTCAAATGCACCTGGGTGTCTGTTCCTAGCCTGAAATACATAATTTTTCATCAAGCTTTGTTCTAAGGGATGAACTTGTAGGATTTATCTAATGATCATATGAGAAGATGATTTTACACTTGTCTCAGTAGGTCTATGTGCAGATCTTATTGTATCTGCTTCTAAACCTAGGTCTCAACCTGAATATTTATATGTAATTAATTGAAAGTTCAAAATCTGTTCCCTTGCGTATGATCCTCATGTGATGTTCAAATGAGTGTCTCTCCATGATCGATTTAAGGACAGAACAGGTGCAATGTTAATAAATGACCATCTTAAGTTTGCCAATGTCACCCAATGCTTATATATGTTTTAATAAGAGAAGTGTTTCTAACTTTCTATTGACTAGGCAATAGAAAGTCAAGTGGCAAGTCAAGTAACTCTACTATTGAAACTAAAAGATTCGTCAAGTATCAGTAGTTCAAGGAAAGCTACTTACCAGCCATCTTGGAGATTCAGGAATCAAAAGAAGGCCAACCAGCTGCAGTAAACATGGTGTCACACCTACAAGAGATAGATCTAACATTTATGCACTAAATTTCTAGTTATAAATGTGCTTGAATTTTGAAGTCAATATGTTTAGATTGAAACAAAGACCCATTGAAGTTGGTGCAATCTACAAGAAGATCTAATCTAAAATCTACGATCAGTGTTATAGGAATGGAAGAAAAGTACACCCAAACAAACAAATGTACCGATGATTGCCAAGGTACGCCAAGTGATAAAGCTCCCCAGAGCATACGCAAGTGATGCCCCACAACATATCATAAGCTGCAGAAATTGAAGTGCTTGCTTTCTTAAGATAAAGCTCTGAACAGTCAGTAATGAAATCTCCCTGATTGAGTACAGACCTGGTTTACAGTTGCGAAGCCTCCTCTAAGTTTCTTGGGTGTTATCTCTGATATGTAGACTGGAACCTGTTCAGGTACCACAAACTTCAAACCAAATTTGTTGGAGAAAGTAACAAGATGGAGTTGCCTGTTGTAATCACCACATATGAAAGAAGGCCAATTCCACATCCACTTAAGAGCCTTCCAAGGTCAAGCCACCAAAAATTCTATGGAAGATCATACAGAAAAGCAAAGTATTAGATGAACTAAGAAGATAAAATGTTAATTAAAAGTTGCAGTAGGCATCTAAGTGCTCACTAAAGTGGAGATATATAGAGAAAGGAGGGTGGAAACCTTAGAAAAGATTATAAAGAGATATCCAAGAATGCAGAAAATATCTGATATTGCCATTGCCTGCATGCCACAATGTACAAGAAGTTAGCAGAAGTCGGTCATCAGCCGAGAGCATATAATGATCCCTCAGGCAGTTTGGCTTCGGTTAGTTTGGTACATATAAAATGTTTTTTTTGAGAACTAGTACATATAAAATGTGCAGGTGCAGCTAGATAGCTTTATTAGCAGGATGGGAATAGGATTAATACTTACGCATCTTCGACCAACTCGATCTGCTATGGTACCACTGAGAATAGCACCTAGCATCGCTCCAATGGTCAATATTGAGCCAAAGACAGAATACTGCATGTGCACATGATAATTAAATATGCAGTTGAGCTTGCTAGATGCTTATAAGGATCCTGTGTACAATTGATCCACCAAGATGAGCAATTATATATATGAGCACCTCAGCTAAGGAAAGGTGAAGATCACGCATGATGCCCCCCTGAGATGGGGATGAGTAGCCTACCTGCAGCGCCGAGCAAAACAGGAAATCGAAATTAACTTCACCTGGTCCTTGATTAATGATGACGTACCAAAACACTAGTAGAATAAATCTGCCTAATTAGATATTAAGCTAGTTACATACTCTACCCAACCATTTTAATTAGCTACTCCAAATTAGCTGGAGAAAAAGGAGGAAGCAAGAGATGGGGATGGGACTGGAAGAAGAGACCCTAATTAGTAATTAAACGTACGTATCCATAAGGGCTTACCGAGATTCCAAACTCGAAGGATCCGGCGACGGCGACGGCGGTGCTGGCGACCACCACCCCAATCGAAGAAGAAGAAGAAGAAGAAGCAGAAGCAGCCCTGTGATGGCTATCACCACTGCTCCCGGCCACCGTTACCAAGAGAGGCTTGTTGGCTTCTTCTCCCTCTCCTTCCATAGCCCAGGGTCCTCCTCTCAATCCTCGTGTCTCTCTCGCTTGACCTCCTTTCGCTTGTGCAGCTGCTCGTCTGTTTGCCTTTCCACACAGATCTTTTAACGTTTTGGATAGGCCTGTGCACTTTTCAACTGAACCGAAAATATCAGACCGAAAAAACCGAATCAAATTGGTCAACTCGGTTTGATGGTTTTTGGTATTCGATACAGTTTTCAGATTTTGGGTTTTTTTGCATTCCGTTTTTCGGAAAAAACCGACTGAAAACCGAAGATAATAACACACAATGTGCGCTCAATGGGTTTCAAACCCACGACCAAAGGTCCAAATGCCCCCATGCTATCTCTACCAACTGAGCTAGGCTAGCTATATTGTTCAACTCAATGTATATATTACACAGGTACATAAAAGCTCTGGTTTTCTCTACTTCAAGTTATAGCTCACTTCAAAGTTCAAACAGACTAAGATTAAGACAGATGTTTCTAATGGGCAGAGAACATCATTAATTATTATGCTTTATTACTTTATGCATATGTCATCGAATCTCCATACTCCATTAGAGTGTTTCTAAAATTCTAATTCTATTGCTAGTAGTATATGTATTATCGCCTACTCGTCTCGCTAGTCGCTATATCGTTTGCAATTCACGTCAACTTTGGTAAATACAGTATTTACCGATACCGCGCCGAAATAAATTGGAATTTTTCGATACCGAACCGTACTTCTAAAAATACCGTATATTAATGAACTACAAACACTGTATTTACCGTATATACCGAACCGATTAAACAAAAAAACTGATTGCACAGTCCTACTTGTGGAAACTGTAGAGGCGTTGCTGCAGTTGATGCTGCGCTGATTGATGGCGATCCACGATGTACGTGAGGAACACGAGGAGCTATTGGAGGAAACAATCGACAGCTAAGGATGTTGGGCGATTAACTACTTTAACAACATCGACACGCATGCCATTGGACTGGGCTGCTCCAATTCTTCTTCTACTGCTCATCGTGTCTAGTGTTAATGATCTATGATCTCTTACGTGGCAGAAAAATTTTATTTTATGCTAGTGTAGTATGTCTGTAAACCAACATGACACGTCATTCTCACCTATAGGGGTGAAAAGCGGATGCGAATTATCCGTATTATCCGGTTACCATATTCGATAGGATGCGAATATGGTATAAATTTTCCTATACGATTAACATGCGAATATGGTATAAACTTTTACCATCTGAAATGTTATTTTATTCGAAATATCTACACCCGTATTCATATTCGACAAAGCAATATGTATATTTTATTACAATACGACTAATTAGTTGGACATGTTTTTTAATTAAACGTGAATTCATGTTTCTTTAGGTGAAGTAAATAAATTAGAATGATTAAGCGTGATTGTACGAGGATAAAATATCATTAATGTCTTCATACTACATAAGTTATGGGGATATCCGAATCTGACCGAATTGAGTAGATATTCGATTCGAATTCGTATTTGTTACAATATTCGATTCATATTCGTATTCGAGAATATTCGGATTCATATTTTATTTATTTAGAAATACGAATACAAATGTGGTTTAGACACTATCCGATCCGTTTTCACCCCTACTCACCTACATCAATTAGGCACGTGTAACTTTGCCATTAGGTTGCCCGCCACCACATCCAGGTCAATCACTCATCAGGTTTAGCTCCTAATTTCTCATTGCCCTCTACTACTCCATCCGTCTCACAATATAACTTCTTATTTTTGAAAAGCGTCGTCCCACAATATAAGTCCATTACGAAAACCAAAGGCATAGTTATTACAATATTTTCACCACATACCCATAGTTTAATGCTGAAAAAATGAGTGAGTAGTTGTAGTATCCCATTTAATAAGGCTATACATGGTCCACTAATATTAACTTTTTCTTAAATTTAATGTCTTCTTGGTCTATATGTATGATGTGCTTTAGACTTATATTACGGGACAGAGGAAGTAATTACTCGCCGTGGTCATCCCTGCCCAAATCCCTAAATCTGTCCTCCCCACTTTTCACCTCGATACACTTATGGCATCAATTACGACTGTAGAGCACTGTCACGTGGTCAGTTACACCCTATTCGCAAAACTTGTTCAAAGTCAAGGAGAGTTGCCTGATTGCATTGTAGTACAATCTAAGATCCTAGCTGCTTGATTCTACAAAAAAATAGATTTTTTATGGGTTCATTTTTTCAGCTGTGGCTGGCTTATGGCTTTTGAATTCTTGCTGTTTATGAGAGAGAGATAGAGAGTACGGAGTGAGAGACAGTCGCAGGCGATATTGGCCGATATAGCTGAAGTCAATACAATGTTTACTACAATCGATTTATAGACCCTTTCTTAAAAAGACACTTCATTTGTCTACTGTAGCACAAGTCATAAGCTAAAAACTGGAGTTTGTATCTACCATGTTTTTCTCAAGTGATCTTAGTCTTTAGTTAGTCATGTGACACCATCTATGACTAATTAGTGTCATAACTCCCACCTGCTTGAGTCCCCAAATGCTTCAACTGGAAGCCCGAAACATTTTCACAAAGTTTTACATTAAAACAACTCGCCATCAAATGATCAATGCCTGGTTGAGGGCAGTGTCCTTGAAAAATTTTCCAGGACATGAAATATATTCATAAAATCACATTTAAAAATTTTAGCGGATTAATTATATTAACCCAATTCCGAATCAATCTGATCGATCCGATTTTCCTTTAATCAGTTACATTGATTAGTGCATGATTCAATGCCATAGTCGCAGAATCGTTCTATTGAAGTCCACACGTCTAGAGATGGAACGCCGTGAGCTGGTATGCTAGCACCAACGCGCACAACAGGATCTTTGGAAGGAGACGGCTAGGATTTCGGTGGGTGTTGCAATGTCTCTCTTTTCCATAACCCTTTGAACCCTTTTATATAGAGCCTCTGATCGGACCCTTATCTATTATGAGTAGAGATCGTATCTCCACTCGGAGAGCCTCATCCAGACCTTTATTGTTTTAACCTATTAAGTGTGTGACCCTGTAGATTCATGTATACTTGGTTGTAACCCAGAAACACCTTTCCGATTACTAGTTGGCAGTAGTCCTTTGCATGACATATCGACCCCCAAATACACACAAAGATCAAGCTGGACGAATCTTGTGCAATATGATCTGCAACCAGGTCTTAGTTACTCATGATTAGTTCATAACTCCTTACGACTAATTCGTATCTGGTTACGACTGGTCTGTATCCCTATACGACCAGCTCATAGACCAGTTTATGATATGTCCAACCAGCTCACGACTAGTCAGTATACCTATATGACCAGTTCGTATGTAATTAGACTAAATGATGTGTTTGCGTACTCTGCTTTTGCATCATGATACTTGATAGAACTACAGGTGAAAAACGTGTCATCCAAGGACTATTCGATTTTTTCCTGATCTAGTGGTAGACAACTTTATATAGTTGACTCCTCGACCACTTGTAGTATGGTCATGCACTTTCTTTATCTAACCACATCGAGCGGTCTAGAGATATCTCTTCAATCCAATCAAACCCTTACTTTCACGAAGTCCCATCCAATCCAATTCACTAACTTCCTTGGTGGCATGTTCTAGAGTTAATCATATAAATGATTACATCATTTTTTACATTTACAAATTATTGAATAGTATTTTATTTTAATTTTTTTGAATGAACCATCATTTATATTTATTAACAAGTATTTGACTTGTTCTTGAAACTCTTGTTTATTCATGATATGATGTTATTCTAAATATCTTTGATCTTATATCATTACGTGGAATACTTATTATTTATAAATCAATATATATATATATTGATTGATGGTCATGTTTTATGGATCATACATATGAGATATCAAATCAATAATGTAGACATATGTTGGAGAATAATATTGATTGACCTACTTTGAGACACTGTAGGAAGTGTCATTAGTTGGTTTCATACATGGTGTATATGAGATCTTTAGACCTAAAATCGTCGTAGTTACCTACGTGTGTAACAGTTACTTATAGGTTGCTAGACGCTACTCTGTAACTGGATAGTCATAAAAGTATCTTTTGGGTTTACTATGAGAAATGCAGAGGAATGTGAGTGGAAGATGGGATTTGCCTCTCCTCTTTAGTGAGAGAGATATATCTAGGGCTCTAGATATAGTTGCATTAGAGAAGTGTATGACCATGCCGAATGTAGTTAAAGAGTCAACCGCAAGTGTATAATCTACTACAAGATCAAGTTAAGGATCGAGTTATCATAGGATGGCACGTATCTCGTCTTGAGTTCGATATGATATTGTGAGGCATGGGATCAACACATGAACACTATATAGGTTCGTCTGATATGATCTTTGTGTGTATTAGAGGGTCACTATGTCCTACTATGGACTGCTACTGACTTATGATTGAAAAGGAGTTTCTAGGTCGCGGTTGAGTGCATATGAACCTACAAGATCACACAATCACACACTTAATAGGCTGAAACTAATCAATTCAAATAGAATTCGTTCATATGGGCTTCGCACCTTAGTGGATCCCTAGTGTAGGGCTCCACTAAAGAGGCTTTTTATAAGAGGAGGTGTGGGGCTTTTGGGAGTACGTTGCACCGTCCATTGAAATCCTAGTTGTCACCCCTTGAAGGCCTTGCCATGCGCACTAATGCTAGCACAC